>CP131459.1:25877500-27077500 GCA_030664755.1 Microcos paniculata | reverse complement strand
CGGGATGGCCATTTTGGCCATCCGAGGTGACTCCCGCACGAGAGACGTCCTTTTGGCTCATTTTTCGAGGCTTTTCCTCAGTTTTCGAGCCTATTGCTCCATGGTTCGACCCGAAATTTGAGATAGGTAATCTCCATGTCTCCCATGACACATTTACCAAAGCTAAAATGAGAATCACAAGCTCAAAGTTCTTAGATCTCAAATCTAAGCTAAAATTTAACCTAAAAGCTATACTTAACTTTGAGCTCAGATCTCTCCTAGACCGATTCATGGAAATGCATGAAAACATAATAAAATGTAGATTAAGGTGAGTAGAATAACATACCAAGATCTCACCTTGATCCTTCAGTCGGTTTGTCCGGATCGGCCAAAAGTCTGAAATTGCTCCGAAAGAGCAAATGAGAGGAGAGGAAGAGAGGGAGAAAAGAAATAAAAGGGGGAGAGCTTAACTTCCCTTATTTATAGTTAAGCTCAACACTAGGCCTACTCAAACCCCGGACCAGACTTTCTCCCCTTTTTTCAACCTCTCAATTCTCTATCCTCAACGTAATCCACCGACCTCTACACCAATGGATATCCAATCCATTGGGTATGGACTTAAAGAAGTTCAATTAGTGCTTCCATGCATGGTCACCTATCTCTTCTTTCAACTCTATCTTATCATAATTTCTACTTCTCTTCTTAATTAGACACATCTAGACCGACGTATTATATAGCTAATACGCCATTTTATGCTATTACGTTTGTACGAAAAAGTTGGATTAGGTCCGGGTGTGTCAATAGTACCAGTCATTTATTATATTCATAGCCAAAACAAATACAAATTTCTTTTAAATCAACATCATATATATATATATATATCTCATAGATATAAATTGCAGTATACTGAAAATACTCATACTAGCCATAACATTGGCAAAATTCCCACAAATGCGAAAAATATATGAAAACAACATAAATTACTCAGAGTGCGGTGTAGATGAAAACAAAATACAGTGGAAACATAAATGCAACATTGGATCACTAGGACTCTAGGAATGGTAATCACCTAGATAGCTGAAGAAATAGCCGCACAAGCTACAAAAAAAGCAACTCCTCTCTGAGCTCTAATTACCTGAAAACATTGAACAATTGAGGAATGAGTCCAACCGACTCAGTGATGCGGTTTGAAAACAATATAAAAGAAATAAATGGTGGAAGATACAAATATACCAAAAAATTATTAAAAAAACCATAATTTATTTCATAAATGAAGTTCCCACCAATAAAAATCATTTTCATCAAAATGATTTAGTTTTCCTAGGGCGACATAAATCGAACGAGCTTCATCGGTTGATGAGCTCGAACCGTGGGGAGAATTCTCATAATTTTCATTTAATAAAATAATACTTATAAATATCCATTCTAGGCTTTTTTCTCCCAATGTTACCATTCGTTGCCTCAAAGCAACTACAATACCCTTGACGAGTTACCTTCTGTGCCTTTCAGTCCCAGAGGTAGTGCACTTGTGCCTCCCCTATGGAGAATGGTCAACAAGTCACTAACAAGTTAGCACAATTGTCCCTCATGGGCGGTCCCTCTTAGACCAATAATATCTAAAACAATTTCACAAAATTGTATATCATACATATAAGCATATACATATAATTTCCCACTCACATAAATCAATTTGTGTATACTTGTGCAGTAGCATATTTATATCCTAAAATAGTAAAACAATTAATTTAAAACAATTAAAATAAATTTGCCATCAATGTCAGTAAATATTGAGGTCAAACCATTCACGGATTAGGAGAGTAGTATACTCCCGCGCTAATCTGACTACACAGTAGTAGCTTTGTCGTAGTCTTGCACTGGTGCTCCTATTTTGATTAAATTCATGTTAAAAATCATTTTAAAATTCAATAAATATGCAAATACAAAAGCAATTTTCCTAAATAGGCTTCTACGGACCCTAGAAAAGGTTCAAGGCTAAACCGGGATCGATTTAGGGTGAAATAAAAAAAGTCAACTTTCGAGCCAATTAGTCAAAGTCAATGGTCAATGGTTAACAGGTCAAAGTAATCATGTCAATGGGTCAATTGGTCAACTCACCAGACCGGTGACCGAATGGCTACTAGAATCTTGAAATTTCCAGATTCCTAGGAATTCATGTTTTTGGCAGTTTTTCTGCCCATATTTCAAAAATTCGTATCTTTCATTTTATAGATCGGATTATAGAGTATCTCATTGGAACTTTAAAAATTTTTTCTAACCAAACTATAATCTCACTCCATCTAGGTCAAAAATTGGATCAAACACAATGTCACCAATTTTTACACCTTTACAGTAACAGGAAGTTCAAAAATTTATATCCCCAATGCAGACATTTTTGCGGGAAGACTTGTGAATGAAAGTTGTATCTAACACATAGAAGATTCTCCATATTAAATTTCATGGCAAACGGAGATCGTTTGCCTATTCAAATGTTTGAAAAATAGAGATTCCAAAAAAGAACTCAAAATGCAAAAATTCCATAAACTTGTTTCTAAGCATGCTTAACCATTCCTTCACCACTTAAACATGAAATAACCCAGTTTAAAGCTTTATAAGAGGGATTTCACCTATCAAGAGTGCTTAGCTCGAACACACAATAATTTCACCAAGCTTCAATTTTTAACCTAAAACTTTGCAAGGCCACTGAGCTTTAACAAGCCACTCTCAGCCAAAAAGGATGCCACCAGATGAAAGAGCATGAAAATGCTTTAGAAAGCAGTATTTACATGGAAGATGTGCATTGAGTATAAACCCAATAGTGCCCACTGTGGAACTTGAGCCCATAAACCAAAGCCTAAGACACTAAAGCTATAAGGTTGACCCCGAACTCAGCTAGAGGCTTGCCAAGCAAAGCCTATAAGCTTACACCTATATATAAGGTGAAGCCCATTGCTGATGAGGTAAGCTTCTTCCCACTGTCCACATATTATCTTCTCCACAACTACTTATACTTAAGTATCGAAGAGGGACCAACTGACCAAATGCCAGCCCTTCCCTTTTATCTTTGTAGATTCATAGCTAAGAAAGCCATCCCAAGTTGCTGCATTGTTCTGTTAAGGTTCTCACACTCTAAATCTCAACATTTGGCGCCATTTATGGGAACGGCAGTGGCCATGGCTTCACCGGATGACAATAATAGTCAACCCTGAGCTACCAACCCGAGGAGAACACAACCTCAAAACACCCCAACAGCCCGATGCAACATATTTCCAAGAGAAGGGATCAATACGGGAAACTGATCAATCCTACCCTTTTTTCTTTCCCAGCAACCCAAAACACCATCTTCTCTTCCTCTTAGCAAAACTTCGATGTTCGTAGTCAACCTAGTCATAATTAGGGGACAAACATCACCCCAGGTCATAGACATGACATCCTACATGGCTCAGATCAAGAAATGCATGGATGAGTTCACCAATCTCATGGAGAAACAATAGAAAACAATAGCTGATCTAAAAGCAGCCTAGTTGTATAGGGAAAAGTCACTTTCCCGAAACCAACGCACAAAAAAGGGATAAGAGCCAGATAAAACCCTGAGCCTCCACAGAAGTCTAAGGCGAAAATCGCTTCTCTTGACAAACCTATATCTGACCGACTAGACGGCTTAAAAGCCGAATTAGAGAACAAACTTAAGGTCTTAGAAAACCAACCATTTGGACAAGAAAGACCACCTGGAGTGTTTGAACGAAGAGTAAGATCCGTTTACATTATATGTTTGATAAGAGCAGATGCTGCCAAACTTTAAAGTTCCCAAGACGAAGTACAATGGTAAGGACGACCCCAATGATCATGTCACTCAATATAACAACATCATGGGGTTGTATGGGGCATCTGACACTTTCAAGTGTTAGGCATTCATTTGCACCCTTAAGAAGACAGCACGCACCTAGCATTACAAGCAACAACCTAGCTCAATTGCAAATTTTATCCAACTGAGCATGACGTTTATAAGCAACTTCTTCAGCCAGAGGAAAAAGGTGAAAATGGTTGCTTTGCTATTGGTGATACAACAAGGGCTAGATGAACTGTTGAAAAGCTACATGAAAGGTTTCAAGCGGCAATAGGAAATATTGAAGAGTTAACCACCGACTTCGCCATTAAAGTTTTTACAGCAGGGGTAAGAAATGATTATTTGAAGTGTTCCCTCATAGACGACAAGCCCAAGTAACTTCACATGTTATTCAACAAAGTTTAGAAATATGCTGACGTGGAAGAGAATAAGCATGCCCACGAGGATATTTGCAGGAAGCCCCAAGACCCAATTAAAGATGACAACCGTCGGGACCATAACAAACCTCGACGTGACATTCATTCCAATAGGGAAGACAGAAGCTACAGATAGTGGGAGAAAGGTCCACGATAGAGAAATGACAAAGGCCTAAGATGAAAGGCCCTTTGATATGAACAAGGCAGGCGAGACACTCTTGCCCCTTGTCGTGTAGAGGGATATACCCCCCCCCCCCCTTAGCATCCCTCGTGTGGACATTCTACACAGCATTGCGAAAAGTGAGATGATCAACAGAATTCAGTGGCCTCAGAAGTTGAAAAACCTAAATAGAAGCAAAAGGAATAAAGGCAAGTACTGCGCTTTTCATGATGACATGGTGATTGAGATTTTTCTACAAGAGAATAGAATCAAGTAGTGAAACTTGGAGTATTCCAAGGTATCAATCCCACGAGAACTTGAGAAAGCTAATAACCTAATTCTAGTAAAGTTTAATCAATAAAAAGAGAAAATTAAATTAAAAGAAATAATAAAACTGACTGATCAAGGAAGAATAAACATTAATTAAACTAAGGATCAAATTAAGCAAGTAAATAATTAAGAGGAAATCAATATTAAAGATGTGAGGGTTTAGGCTTCTCTTCTAGGTATTTAATCTAATTATGTATGAATTTAATTATTAGGATTAAAATAACAATCACTAATCTACTTACGAGCCCTCTCATATCATCCTAAGCTTTCCTAACTAAGTGATTACCACCTCTCGGTGCATAAACTAATTAGCTAAGAACATTAAGAACCTTAGATTATAATCAAATCAGTTTCTCCACGACTCTAATTCAATTATGGTTATCACAATAAACTGAATTACTCTCGTATCCAATTAGATTGTGTTTATTTTCCTAGAGCAAGAATTATACTTCGTCTCTCGGTCTTGCATACAATTCCAAAGACCCATTCTACGTTGGCCAGACATAAAACGCATTAAGTATAAAGAAAATAGATTTAACCCAAGATATTCAATTCATACAATAATTAAATTAAAATCCCTAGAAGATCTACCCAAATCCCTAACAAGGAATTTAGCTACTCATAATTTGAAAAGAAAACATAATAAATAAAATAAATTCAAAAGTAAAAAAATTAAAGAGAAGAAATTCTCCCTTTGAATCCTAGCTCTCTAAAATTCTCTCTTCCAAAAGTCTAGAATTTGTCCCTAAAGCCTCTCTAAAATAAAATATTTATACTAGTTAGCTAGGGTAATTACATAACTTAAGGAATAAGAATTCTAATTCTAATTCAACTAGAAGTCATAAATTGTGGCAGCTTGAAGAGTCCAAAAGTCCAGCACCGTAGAAATCTAAAAACCCCAAAGCATTGCTCCCAATTTTTGTGTCAATTCAGCTCCAAAAATATAAGCATTCTTTTTACATATACGGCTAGAAAATGGGGCCGAATCATGGCTGTTTTCTTCTTGCTCCAATAGATCATCACGTGGCTTTCTCCTCATTACAACTTGTGTGGCATAAATTGATTAGCTTCAAGTTCCTTGCAAATGTGACGTTCCTCATCAATGCTTCACAACTTGTCTCTAAATGAATCACAACCCTTTAGCCCTTTTAGCTCTGTAATTCTTCCAAATCATATTAAATCACCTATAAAACAAAACAATAGCTAAGTGAGATAAAATTATATAATTTGGACCACAAAATATAAATAAAATAAATTAAAAGCATTCTAATATAATCCATAATATAGGTGTAAATTACACCCATCAAATTCCCCCATGCTTAGCTTATTACTTGTCCTCAAGCAATTCACGTGTAATACCCAAGCTAACTATCCTAAACTAAACTAAAATAAGAAAACCATTCCATTTTTGTAGGTGTACGGTGGCATTTAGAGTATATCACAAGCCTTTAGCCCTAAGTGTTCTTACTCGAGGAGTTATTGTTTCCTGAGGGTTTACCAGGACAATAACCACAAATATGTTTGAAAAGAAAATCATTGGTTAGCTTCAAATTAATAACACAAGATATAAAATTAAAGCATCAAATTAAATTGCCAACAGTCAAGCAAACAATAATTCATAAGTAAATCAATTCACAATTTAGGCATTGTGAATACTATTCAACCTTTTTCACTAGGATCAAACACTTGAAATTGACTAATCTCTCACAAGTGATCACTCAAGTTCTTTAGTGTTTAGCAATTTTTATGGTGAGTTACTCTCATCATCTTCTCATGAAAATGGACTTACCATAGGCTTGAAAAACATCTAATCTCCATTACTCCAAGATATAGATACAAGCAAAAATAAAAAAGTCATATTATAAGGTTGTAATGGGGCCAAAACGGACAAGAAAGGTTCACAAAGAAAAAGATGAACAGAAAAATAAAAATATTCAAAACTAGTAGAGTAAATAATACCAAGAAAAACCGACATATCATGGTCAAAACTTACTTCACCAACTTCTTCATATTTTACAAAAATCCTTCTTTTTCTTAATTCTTTTAAGCTCAAGAAGAAATTAATGCCAATCAATTTTCAACCTTTTTTTTATTTTAACATTTTTTTGATTTTTTAAGTTAAAATTTCGAACTTGGTGCCTTTCTTTTCATTATTATTATTTTCAATTGGAAAAAATTCTCTATTTTCTTTTCATCATCACCTCATACACATCACCATCTCCCTCACACTTATTCTTTTGCAATCAATCCAAAGAACATTAAATTAAAGAAGCAAACGCTCTACTAATAATGAATAGGGTGCTAAAACTTGGTTTTTCATTTTTTAGCTCAAGGTTTTTTGGGAAAGGCTATCAAAGAAAAAGTTAAAGATATAGCACTTAGGCTTAAACGGGTTCACTAATGGATAAGTGTATGTGGCCAAAAAAAAATGGATAAGTGTATAAAAGGTTGGCTTTTTTACTCAAACAAAAATCCTAAAGACCTTTATCCTAAAGCTTGCACATACATTAAAACATGTAATCTAAAAAGGATGAATCTCAAGTATTAAAACATGTAATCTAAAAAGGATGAATCTCAAGTTCTAGAAGTCCAAAATCATGGAAGATATAAACCAAGAAAAATATGCATGAAGGCTCAAATTCTCACAAGGTAACTCAAGTCAATTCAAAGCATCATCTCCTAGCAAAATCAATCTCCTAGTATTCACAAAATCTAAATCATGAAACGATAACTTAATCATATCATGTACTTCAAAATCAACAATTAATTCAACACCAAGAAAATTATATACTCACACTATTGACTCAAAGCTACTAGTGAAATAAAAAAAATAGTTAGAAACATTTTTGTGATAAAAAAATCTTCAAAAATTTTCAAAAATTTCAAAGTCATCCCCCCACACTTAGAACAATATTGTCCCCAATATTGTGCAAAAATAAAAAATAGAAAAGGATTCGAAAACTCTCTGAAAAAATTGTTAAATGAAACAGGCAATTTCCAAAGACTCAGTTATCCAAATCGCTGCACAAATAAATAAAAAAAATTATGTGAGTGTAGGAGTAGATATGAAATTAATGAAAATCAAAATTAAGAAACTAAATTAATCTAAACTACATGAGAATTAGATATTCAAAAATTCAACCCCACACTTAACATGAACAATATCCTTAATGCAAAAACATTGATAAATGATCAAGAAAATAAAAAGGATAAATAATACTCCCTTTGCTCATGTAAAGTTGGTGAAGTAAATTTAAGAAATCTAAAAAAAATTACCTACAACAGAAAATTGAAATAAATGTTAGTAAGTAGAAAAACAAATAAAATGAAATAAAAATAAACTAAAAGAAAAAGAAAAGTTAGAATAATGGGTTGCCTCCTAACAAGCGCTAAATTTAAATGTCTATAGCTAGATATTGTCTTCCAAAAGAGGTCATGTAATTATTTGAAAATCATGTGGAGGTGTTTCACACAATTTATCTCGTTTTTTCAGCATTGTTATGGCCTCTTTGGAATCCTCCTTGTCCTTTTCCTTAGGACCTATAGGCAAAAGCACATGATCATCATTAAAATATTGAATTGGCAAAGGTTTAAAAATCAGAAATACTCCCCTTTCGTTAGCAATTCTAAATGTGATTTTTCCCGTTAGCACATCTATTAAAGCCCCACTTGTAACCAAGAAACGTCTTCCAACAATTAGGGGAACATTCACATTATATTCAATATCCATGACAAAAATATCATGGGAAAAATTAATTTCCCCACTTTCACCAATAAATCCTCCACAACCCTCACAAGATATCGGATAGACCTATCCGCTAATTGCAAAACCACGGAGTCGGTTTTAGTTCTCTAATTCCAAGTTTCCTGAACAAAGACAAAGGCATCAAGTTAATACTTGCACCTAAATCACAAAGACAATTATAGCTATTTGAAGAACCAAATTGACAAGGAATAATAAAACTCCCTGGATCCTTTAACTTAGTAGGTAGTTTCCTTTGAAGGATTGCACTACATTCCTCTGTTAAAGGTACAGTTGCAAACTCTTCAAGCTTCTTCTTTTTTGAAATCAATTGCTTCAAGAATTTGGCACAAGTGAGCATTTGCGCTAAAGCTTCAACAAAAGGGATGTTGATCTTCAATTTTTGAAAGATATCCATAAATCTCTTGAATTGGCTTTTAGCTTGCCTTTTCTTTAACCTTTGAGGGAATGGAATTGGCAAAACATAGGGTTTAACCTCGGGTTTAGGCTCCAAGACAATTTCAAGGCTACTTATTACATCATCTGGGGCCGTTTTAGGTTTGTTTTCAACAGCTGCATTCTTCAGTGAAGAACCTGTGCCATTTGTCACCAGATCCGATGTCGTTTCCTTGCTGTAAGCATTGTTTCCTTGCCATAAGCATTGTTTTCGAGTTGATTTTTAGAACCGACGTCGTTTGTTGCATCATCCGGTGCTGTTTCAACTCTACTTTGCCCACTACTCTTTTGGCGCACAAAATCGGCACCGTTTGTCTCATGATTCGATGCCGCTTTACCACTACTTTCAAAAATCTCATTTTCAACTCCCAAATCCTCTTTTACAACCTCTTGCTTCTCTCTTTTTGGAGGATTCTCAAGCACTTTGCCACTTCGGAATATGATAGCCATTACTTGTTCTCTCAGATTGATTTCTGTGTTGCTTGGAAGTCTACCTTGACCACGTTCACTATATAACTTTGCCATTTGACCCATTTGAACTTCAATGTTCTCAATGGCAGTGGTGTGAGAGTCAACGAGTCTATCAATTTTTCCAAATGATCCTTAATTTTATCAAGCTTTTCAAGCTTTGCACCAACTTGTGTCATAAAGGCTTGAAGCTTATCCTCAATACCATTATTTTGTGTAAATGATTGAGATTGTTGAGGATGAGACCTTTGCAAAATAGTTTGAGGTTTATTGGCAGCTCCTTGATTAGACCATGAGAAATTCGATTTGCTTCGCTGTCCAGGATTATAAGTTTGTGCAAAAAGATCATTCTTAACACTTTGTTGTCCCCTATAAGCTCCCATGTAGTTTACATTATCCGAACACTCTTCTTTTTCATTACAAGGATTCTTATTCATACAAAATATCGAAGAATGGCCATACATACCACAGCGGTAACATGCCTCCGGTTTCTTTGGCTTTTTATCTAGAACCACCTTCATAATCACATCCATTTTAGAGGCTATGGCATCAAGTTGATTATAATTTTAAGGTTGAAAAGTGCTTGATTGAAATTTCTTTTTCACCATTCTTTCTTATGAACTAGCAGCCAAAGATTCAAAGACATTCTCCAATTGCTCAGTAGTCCTTGTAGCTATGTACCCACCGGTGGTATTATCCACAGCTGTTTGATATTCCACATGCAACCCTTCATAGAAGGATTGATAGAGAAGATTAATTGGATAGCCCTGATAAGGACATTGACACACCAATCCTTTAAATTTATCCCAAGCATCATGGAAAGTCTCTGACTCCTCTTGCACAAAGTCTTGAATCTTCTTTCTTAATTCCCTTGTCTTCCTAGGAGGGTAGAATTTTTGAAGAAAAGCATCAGTCACCTTTTCCCAAAAATCAAGAGAAATTTCTTACAATGTGGACAACCAACTCTTCGCTGCTCCTTTCAAGCAATAGGGAAAACATCTTATCTTCAATTCTTCTTCTGAAATATTAGTAAGTGGAACTGTAGCTACTATGTCATGTAATTCATGGAGAAAATTAATTATATCTTCTGAAGGCAACCCATGAAACTGTGGAAGAATGTTTAGCACTGTATGCTTCAAGACATAACCCCTTGGTCTTGCACTGAGTCGAATGCATGTTGGATTATTTCTCATTTTTCGGTGTCTGAATATCAGCCATTGGATAAGTAATTGGAGCTTGAACAACTTGATTTGTAGATGGATTATTGTTAGCTCCATCATTGGCACCTCAGGGCTGATTGTCAAGCAATTCATTAACTCTCTCATCAACCATCTCTTTTTCTCTCAAAAGTCTCTTCTCTTTTGTTGAAGTCTTATAAATTCAGCTCTGAGTTTTTTTGCTGATTTTTCTATCTCAGGATTCAAAGCAACTTCGGGATTTAATCCTTCAGTTCATCAAGTCATAAACTACCTATAGAACCAAGAAAAGAAAAGTTAAGCAGAATTAAATTAAAAACTAAAAACAAAAAATAAAAAAAAAATTACTAAATTAAATAGATTAGCAATCAAATCAAGTCCCCGACAATGGTGCCAACTTGATCGGGATTTTTCTACAAGAGAACAGAATCAAGTAGTATACCTTAGAGTATTCTAAGGTATCTATCCCACGAGGACTTGAGAAAGCTAATAACCTAATTGTAGTAAAGTTTAATCAATAAAAAGAAGAAATTAAATTAAAAGAAATAAAGAACTAAGTGATCAAGGAAGAATAAAAATTAATTAAACTAAGGATCAAATAAAGCAAGCAAATAATTAAGAGGAAATCAATACTAAAGAAGTGAGGGTTTAGGCTTCTCTTCTAGGTATTTAATCTAATTATGTATGAATTTAATAATCGGGATTAAAATAACAATCACTAATCTACTTACGAGCCCTCTTAGATCATCCTAAGCTTTCCTAATTAAGTGATTACCACATCTCGGGTGCATAAACTAATTAGCTAAGAACATTAAGAACCTTAGATTATAATCAAATCAGTTTCTCCATGACCCTAATTCAATTATGGTTATCACAATAAACTGAATTACTCTCGTATCCAATTAGATTGTGTCTATTTTCCTAGAGCAAGAATTATACTTCGCCTCTCGGTCCTTCATACAATTTCAAAGACCTATTCTATGTTGGCCAGACATAAAACACATTAAGTACAAAGAAAATAGACTTAACCCAAGATATTCAATTCATACAATAATTAAATTAAAATCTCTAGAAGATCTATCCAAATCCCCAACAAGAAATTTAGCTACTCGTAATTTGAAAAGAAAACATAATAAATAAAATAAATTCAAAAATAAAGAAATTAAAGAGAAGAAATTCTCCCTTTGAATCCGTGCTCTCTGAAATTCTCTCTTCCAAAAGTCTAGAATTTGTCCCTAAAGCCTCTCTAAAATAAAATATTTATACTAGTTAGCTAGGGTAATTACATAATTTAAGGAATAAGAATTATAATTCTAATTGAGCTAAAAGTCATAAATTGTGGCAGCTTGAAGAGCCCAAAAGTCTAGATCATCACTCTCAATTTTTGTGTCAATTTTGCTCCAAAAATAAGGCTAGAAAATGGTGCCGGTTGTAGTAATATATAGGGCCAGATCATGGCTGCTTTCTTCTTACTCCAATAGAACATCACGTGGCTTTCTCCTCATTACAACTTGTGTGGCAAAAATTGATTAGCTTCAAGTTCCTTGCAAATGTGACATCCCTCATCAATGCTTCACAACTTGTCTCTAAATGAATCACAACCTTTTAGCCCTTTTAGCTCCCTAATTCTTCCAAATCATATTAAATCACCTACAAAACAAAACAATAGCTAGGTGAGATAAAATTATATAATTTGGACCAAAAATATAAATAAAATAAATTAAAAGCATTCTAATATAGTCCATAATATAGGTGTAAATTACACCTATCACATGGGCCACACAACAGAAGAATGCTATGATATGAAAAATGCCATTGAAGATATGATTCGACAAGGATACCTTCAAAACTACATAAGAAAAGAAATGACACAGCAGCCCCAGCAGACAGAGAATGACACCCATCCGACTGAACTCTAAAAGAGACAAGAGCACAAACGGCCGGCTACACATGTCATTATCAACACCATAGTTGGTGCTACGCAAGAATGGGCAAACTCCCAGTCTAGAAGAAAGGCCTACCTGCGTAGTGTGTGCCACTTGAGGTTGCAAGCTCCGCAAAGAAAGAAGTAGATGACGATTGGAACGTCACTTTTTTATGGGATGAAACCGAGCTATTCCAAGACTTTAGTAATAACTCAATTGTTGTCAAAACAATTATTGGCAATTATGAAGTAACAAGATACTGGTCGACAGTGGCAGTGCAGTTGATGCTATTCTATACAAAACCTTCAATAACATGGGATTCAAAGACGATCAACTTGAACCACAAAACCTATCTACGGCTTCAGCAACAATCGTATTCCTGTTAAAGGATTGATTAAATTGCCAATCTGCATAGGTGACGGTGCACAAGTGTTGAATGTCATGAACATCTTTGCAATAGTGGATCAACCATCAGCTTACAACGCTACAATTGGCTGATAGCTGATGAAATATACCAGGATGTTAGTTGCTGTGTATTACTTGAAAGATAAATTCCATACTCCCGATGGCATCGGGTATATGTTGATCGACCAATATATGGCCTGCCAGTACCACTTGATTTTTTTAGTAATGGCTAAAAAGGCGATAGAAGCTAGCATAGAGCTGACCACCTTAGCAACAAACGGCCACACTAGGGGCAAAATTGTCAACCAATGAATGTGAACATGTTAAATTGGGAACAAGGGCTATCGAGTCAGAATGTAAAGGGCTATGAGCTATCCCTCAACATCTTAGATATGCGAGATGAGCAAACATCGAACAAGCTACAACCGATCAAGGAAACTTTCAATATATACCTCAAATAAAGAGAGCCTTCCAAGGTTACTCGACGTGGCTCTAAGTTGACCGAGCAAGAGCAAGTGTCACTTGTAGAATTTCTAAAAAGGAATACCAATGTATTTGCATGGATGCCAACTGACATGCCTAGTATACACACGTCGGTATGTCTCATAGACTAAATGTTGACCCAAAGACAAAATCAGTTAAACAGAAGAAGAGGAACTTTGCTCCTATAGAGTGTTAGCCATCTGAAAGGAAATAGACAAATTGCTGAAGGTAGGATTTATCCGAGAGGTTTACTATCCTAAATGGGTAGCCAATATTGTACTAGTTAAAAAGTCGACGGGTAAGTCGAGAATGTGTGTCAACTTTATAAACTTAAACAAAGCTTACCCCAAAGACAGTTTCCCACTCCCATACATCGACAGATTAGTCAACTCTTTATTTGGGAATGGTACCTTAGTTTTATAGATGCCTTTTTGTCTATCATCAGATCCCTATGGCTAAGGAAGACCAAGAGAAAAGACCATTTTTTATAGAGGATGAACTATATTGTTATGATGTAATGGCATTTGGATTAAAAAACGCTAGAGCAACCTATCAAAGGTTGGTTAAAAGATTTTTCAAGGAGCAAATCTGTAGGTTTATCGAAGTCTATGCAGATGACATGCTAGTCAAAAACGTTAACTTTGACCAACACTTGGATGACCTTGGCCAAGTTTTTGACATTTTAAGACGGTATAAGATGAAGCTAAATCCGACAAAGTGCACATTTGGAGTTGAAACCGGTAAGTTTTTGGGATTTATGATTTCTCAACGGGGGATAGAGGCTAACCCAAAGAAGATAAAAGTAATTGTTAACATGCCACCCTCAATAACCATCAGACAGGTACAAGTATTGACTACCAAAGTCACTCTTTTAAACTAATTTGTATCAAAGTCGGCAAACAAGTGTCTACCATTTTTTAAGCTTATATGAACCAAAATGACCAAGACATAGTTTTTATGGACAGACAAATGCCAAAGGTCATTCGAGTAGTTGAATGAGTACTTATGCTCTCTGCCATTACTCAGCTGACTCGAAACAGGGGACGAATTATTCTTATACATTGCCGTCTCTGATGAAACTGTCATGGCAATATTGGTAATGAAAAAAAAAAAGATTAAGATGCCTTTCCCATCTACTATGCTAGTCGAGCATTGTAAGGTGATGAATGTAACTACACTAGACTAGAGAAATTAGCTTATGCTCTGGTAACTGCGTCTCGGCGACTGAGGCAGTATTTCCAATCCCATAAGATAACGGTAATTGATTGATCAACCAATTAGAAAGATACTAAGAAGAGTGGACTTTTTCGATAGACTGATGAAATGAAGCATGAAATTGAGTGAATTTGATATTAGAAAGGCCATTAAATCATAAGCTTTACCTGATTTCGTGGCTGAATACACCTTCAGAGGACCGACTGGACCCCCACCGCCCCCATTGGATTACACTCTTACTAATCAACCTATAACTATAATCGTAACTCACCCCACCCCACCAGGAGACCTACGTTACTATTTGTTGACAGTTCGACAGTTAAGGATAGTGTCAGCGCCCATTGGTTTTGATAAGTCTCAAACGAAAGAATACCAGTATGGACTAACATTCGGATTCCCACTCTCTAACAATATAGTTGAGTATAAAGCCTTAATCGCCGGACTAAGTCTGGCTACCACGTTGGGTATACAAGATGTAAAGGTCAATACTGACTCCTAATTGGTGGCAAACAAGTGTTAGGTGAAAATAACATGAGGGAAACAAATTTGGTAAACTACAATAAGTTTGTACGAGACCTATGGTCAAATTTGCCAATATCTCCCTCCATCAAATTCTTAGAGAAGAAAATGTTAGAGCGGATGCACTCTCGAAGTTAGCCTCGGCTAGTTCAGTTGTAAGAGGAAAAGTAATTTTAGAGTATACCCCGCACCCGTCGAATTAAGCCCCCTAGACATCCATGAGATAGAAGAGGAAGACAGCTGAATGACCCCCATTATGAGATACCTACGAGAGGAAATACCTCAATCTAGAACCGAGGTGGCAATTGTGCAAGGAAGAGTCACTAGGTACACCATTCTTGACAGTGCACTATATAAAAAATCTTTCTTCTCCCTGCTATTAAGGTGTGTCGACCCAAAAGAAATCGAATATGTGATTATAGAGATTCATGAGGGAATGTGTGGTAATCATGAAGGGGGCAAAACACTAGCTCAGAAAATTATGCGACAAGGTTACTATTGGCCGATAATGAGAGAAAACACTAAGACGTTTGTCAAGAATTGTGAGAAGTGCCAAAGGTTTGCGAAAATTCCAAGATAGCTAGCAGAAGAACTACACCTGATCCCATCCGCATGGCCTTTCGCCAGATAGGGACTTGACATTTTAGGACCATTCCCTATTGCCACACCCGGCAAGAAGTTTATGATAGTGGCCTGCGACTATTTCACAAAATCGGTCGATATCGCTTCCTTGTCTACCATATCATAAGAGCGGTTGAAAAGTTCATATGACAGAACATCATTTGCCATTTTGGTATTCCACACGCCATTATAACTGAAAACGGCACTTAGCTGTAAAGTGATCAAGGTAAAAAATGTGCAATAATTTCTCCATACTTTTCGGGGCTACCTTTGTTATGCATCCCTAGATAAATGGACAAGTAGAATCCATGAATGGACAAATAATGAAAGCCTTAGAGAAAAAACTTAATGAATCCAAGGGAGTATGGACCGAATGGCCACTTGAGATACTTTGGGCCATTCGAACAACAACCAGCACTTCCACTAGTGAGACCCTTTTCAACCTAATCTATCGCTCAGAAGCTGTCATCCTTATCGAAATTGGCATACCTACGCACTGGTGTCCACTTTTGCTGACTCTACAAAAGATGACCAATTACATTTTAACTTAGACCTCATTGAGGAGGTTCGACTGAACTCCCAACTACAGGTGGCCAATAGATCACTGTAGGTTATAAGTAATTTAATTCTAAAGTGCTTGCTCAACAGTTCCAGATTGGTGATTTCATTCTCAGAAGCTGTGAAGCAAGCAGGCCCGCCATGAACGTAAGAAACTTACTCCAAAGTAGGAAGGCCTACTTATAATTTTTGAAGTATAAGGCAAAAGGGCTTATCGACTATAAAACTTAACAAGGAAGCTATTCCCAAGAACATGGAATGCTGTCCACTTGAAAAAGTTATACTTTTGATTCAAGCGATGTTCTTCTGTATATAGCAACAAGCTACTTTTTAATCGACATCTCTTTTGTAAAATTCAACATCTTGTACGACAAAGCCATTATTTTTCCTTGGCCACTATGTGGTACTTTCGACAATTTCTACGTGATCGACGATTAATGATGAGTATATGCACCAAACTATTTCATAGTTTCCACATTCTACAATCAACATTTAATTATACAATATCGATGACTTATATCAAACATCCTAATACCTACATACCACTACAACCATGTTATCTACTTCGTAGAAAGTGACAAATCACTTTGTCTACTATTTACTTATTATAAGCAGACAATCTATTCTACAATTTGTACAACCACTACGAGCAACATGTTGTTGCAATTATCAACTTACCATTATGGTTATCTACAATTACGATTAACTACAGTTACGATTATCCCTAAGCACAATCATGCTTGGCAACAATCGATATATATCTACTGAAATAATCGATATATGAAAATTTACTTTTAAAAATATCAAAATTAAAGGGAGCTCTCTCACTCCTAAAAATATAACTGTACAAAGTAATTTGTTTTCAATCGGCTACATCACAGTAATTGTTCGAATACACATCAACATATTTCATTATGCCAGCTATCCACCCTTTTGCAGTGCTTGCACTCCTGGCTGTTCCTCCACTGGCAACACTACACATTCCTGTGCCTTACTCGATATGGCTGACTCAATCGGCACAGCCATCTCAACTTCTCTACCTTCTGCAGGGATATCTTTAATTCCTATCTTCGTCAGAGCCTCGTCATCGGGGAGTGCGAAGTCAATCCCGCTTGTGTCCACGTTGAGGAATGCCTCTACGATTTTTCAGATCACACAATCCTTCATAAACTCCCCATACACTATCATATCCCCTTCGAGTGCGGCAAGTTTTTCCTCTTCAATGGCTCGGTACTCAGCCCCTAACCTGTCTAGCTGTCCCTACAAACGACAAACGACAATAAACTTAGCTGCGAAAAAGTCAAGCTAGGAATAACAGTCAGCATATATAATCCATCTTACCTATAAAGTAACACTTTCTTCCTCCTTCTTCTTCAACTTCTCCTCAGCCGCTTTCATAGCATTCTATCTCTCTATAGAAAGAGTTTCGAAGCTATCTTTCTCCACCTTCATCTGGTCAAGAGAAGATTCCAGCTCCTTTATTTTATGCCATGTTTCGACAGACACTCTCCAACTGATGCCATGCTTTCATTTGCCTTCTTTACCTAATCCTCCAAGTCCTTCCATTCTTTCGTTCCTCCTCTTGCTTTTTCAAGTCATCCTCTAGGTGAAAAATCCCAACAGCATTCAACATTTGATTCTTCCTAATACATGTAATGACATGTTTAACATACATCTTAATAACCTACAATCAGAACAATTACAAGTAACCATCACTACTTACTCTCTCATGAAGCTACTACAGATACGAAATAGTTTATTGCATTTATCCAGGTAAGCATGTAATCTTAATCAGCACCCAACACCAGTTCCATGGCATAAGCAACAATGACAGCCGGCTGGGTAAGCACACTCTCACGATAGAAAAGAACATTCCCATAAATGAACGGGCATGCCTCACTTCATGAAATATGGAGGCCTTCGCTTCTCAATAAGTTGCCACAATAGGTACGTGTGGAAGTGCGAACTTTGACTTATCGTCGCAACAAGGGCAGTTAGCCTACCTTCCCCTGTGGAGTTTTGACCAATATCTCGTGAAGTTACAACAGCCTGAACCCTCCCAATGCTAGGCATAGTAGACGAAGAACTTTGCCTAATGGGGCTAGATGGTGCCACTGCTGCACGTTTATTGGTTGCTACTTCTTAAGAATTTAAGGCGGCGACCTTATTTTGCTATGTTGTCATTCCCGCACTGTGTCTAATTACAAACCCACACTTGACAATGGTACCACGTCTAGCTACTACCCCTCCTAACTCTAGCCTTAACCGGTTGAGACACTTGCTATCCCATATGGCCTCTTCTCCTACTAACTTATTGTTAGGTAGACAGCTCCCTTTGACTAATTAATGCGAAGTCTTTGGCGTTGTACCTGACACCACTACCACTCCAACCAACATATCTCTAAGACCTACAACAAGCGTCAATATGTGGTTCCTACCAAACTACAAAACTAAAAGCTCGTTCAAGTTAAATACCAAGTAAATTCGCAATAGGCATTTCTAGGTTGGGTAGAGCTAGCTCGAAGTCTATAAACATGGAATTCAAGCTAAAGTGACTATTACCCTAACTACCAAATATCCTAAGTATTGGCCACCCCAATAAATACTTGATATATGGTCATTCGACGGCTCTAACACAGGCATTGACCACATAGCTAATTTTTACGACAGATGACTTGACGTGGCAGTCAGGGGTAGTAACAATAGGTGTACATACGGCTCAGAGGATGGCAACCAAGACCTCAACCCCCATAACCAGCCTCTCGTATCGCTTCTTAGCCCTACCACTATTCCCTAGGGGATTCAACCTTCCGTCATGCAACCTTGTTAGGTGTGTATACTCGTTGCACTTGACTATCAGCTCACTATTTTTAAAATAGTTGACTTGGTGCATGCTGCCTGTTGTAAGTATGAGCGCCCGATACAACGCCTCAAAGACATCATCCTTATGGTTCACCCAGTCCAGCAAGAAGCCCCATTCAACATTCCCTGGCTTCATAACCCCCAAGTACCAATTCTTCCAATCTCGGTTGTTGTCTAGTACTTTGAATGTTTTGTGATGTTTCTTTTGCCGACAGTAGAGCACATAAAATCCTCATTGGAATTTTATTCTAAATAATGTCTTCAACTGACACGCCCGGATCTAGTCCGCACATGTCAAGTCTTATATTCGTGTATAATTGTTTGGCCAAGAAACCAAATTAGATTTTCCATAGGTGTTTTGAACTTCTTTTAGCATAATTCTGAGCCTAGGAGTTTAAAATCTTTTCTGGAGTCAGTGGGGTTCTTGGGCACGAAGACCAAGGTAAGAAGGCCGGGTTGACTAAAAGTAAACCCATGGTTGGGTTGACCAAAAGTCAACCCAGATGGGTTGACTTTTAGTCAACCCAACCATCATAAAAGTGGTGGTCGACCAATCGACCACCACATTTGCCCATTTCTTCTTTTTCATTCTTCATTTCTTCAACTCTTCAAATTCTCTCAACTCTCTTTAATTTTCTTCAATTTCATCACTTCAATTCCTCATCAAACACCTGATTAATCATCGATAACAACTTCTTTAACTTGCTTGAGGATAAAAAACATCAAATCTACCAAGAATTTTTCAAATCTCAAAAATGGTCAAATTGGTGACAGTCTGTTCTTTGAGACTTAACTTCCTGTCTAGCTGTGGGAATTGTCTGAAATTTTGATATGTTGTTCTAGACTCATCAAGCTTTAATTTGATAGCTTATACGCTTCATTTCGTTATCTGAGCTGAAAGTTATGCTCAATTGAAATTGAAATTTTGTTGCTACCAGGAACTTTTGCAATCTTAGAGTTTTGATTTGAAATTCTTTCATGATTGGTTGTTTAAATTAGTACTTGAAGCTATAGGATCTTAGTTTAAGTATTGAAGGTGCTTCGAATTTCGTGTTGATTGGAGTTGAATTGATCTCAAATCGAGCTAAAGAAGAAAGGAGGCCGAAGCTTGGCTTCAGAGCAGAGAAGGTCCGGGCCAGGTGCAGCACTGACCCTGGCCCGGATCCTCTCAGGTTGGGAAAATATTCCAATCCGGGTTTAGGGGAAAAATTGTAATTTTGCACCCCCTAGACCCCTATTGACCCAAATGGCTTCCGTTAACCTCCGAACTTGTCCAATTTTATTTCGAGACCTTAGAAACTCTAATTAGATCTTGCCTAGATGTTTAATTGTTAGCCAATTGCCTTTATTAATCAATTAGATTTTTAATTTGATTATATAGGTATGTGATTGTACAAGGTCGGGTACTAGCGTGCGAACTTAGGCATTCGTGGCGATTTATTTGGGAGTGTACAAACCTCCCTTACTTGTGAGTGGCTTGGATTATAGTGGTTGACCATTGAGGGTCAACCGTTTTCTAATTGTTTTATAAATTGTTTTATAATTGTTTATAACGTTTTGGGGAATGAAATGTCCACCCTCACACACAAAGTTTATAAAGGATTTAAAGGGTGGGAATTTCAAGAGACTTCATAAATTGTTACTATTATGATTTTTAGGGGTACGATGCCCCAGTAAGTTGAGTGATTGAGTGGGTTCCTTTGTGCTCTAATTATACAAGAGCGTGGACCGAGTTTGAGAGCATGCATGATTCTCAACCATGGATTGCCTATCGAGGGGCACGGTGAGATGAGATGCTGGGAGATGCGCATAGGGAAGCTCGCCAGGGCTTTGGTTTGCTGTGTTCCACCACGGAAAGGCTAACGTCAAGGGAACAGGCCAATGAATAAAGATAAAGAATTTGAAATGTGAGATAGCCCTTGACAATCCAGTGAGGTACCCAGTGCACGGGTATACCTTTGGGATTATTTCAGAAGCCAGCCCATTTATAAATATTATATTTGATATTTGTTTTAGCGTGGGGTTTCATATGATTTTACTAAATAATTTAATAAATGAAAATTTGGATTATTTCATATCCCCAGCCTGAGGTGATCGGTCATTATAACCGGGTCCCTCACTGGGTACAAATATAGTTGTACTCACACCATTCACTTTTGTTGTCAGGTCATCAGGCTATGGACGATAGGCGTCTAGATGGTCAGTGATCCCAGTATATCACTGAGGACATAATTTTGTAGGTGCCACCTTTCTTCCTTGTGAACCTTGGCTCGGAATAGTAGTGCGCATTATTATATATATTATCTTTTTTCGCTGCATGTTTACATCGTAAAACGTGCCACTTACACTTTATAAATATTTTAAATAATCTTTTGTAAATTATTTCTCATATGTTTTCATATGTTGCTCATATACCCTTTATTTTATGCCTTATGCCATCTTGGATTGCTCGCCTGACAAGGCACTCATCTCGAGGTGGTACGGTGGTTGTCATATGGTTGGGCCCACGGGTCGAGGCGTGACATAAACACATCCATAGATGTTGTCCACCCCTTATACCTACACACAATGGCATAGGATACCATAACTCGCCAAGAGTTTATAATCATATGGTTGGGGGCAATATCATAATAGTGTAGCACTTCACTGGAAAAGTCAGGCGCAGGAAGCCTAAAACCTACCCTAAAAGCCTTCTCATAAAAACAAGCACATGCTCCCGACTGTGTAACCGTGACGGGTCTCCGATCAACTCTAAGTGTTCCAATCTTATACTCGCTGATCCCATACTCCAACTTTAGGGCAGCCATCCGATCTTTGTCATTTTTCTTAAGCCTTCTGGTCACAAACACGGTGGCATATTATGCCGTCTCCACATTTTTCGGTCAATCCTTAGGCCTCACACGACTACCTCGCAGTTGTGAACCTTATCTATAGCCTAACAACTTTCTCCTGAATCTCCTCATTTCTCGAGACCACCTTTTCTGAGTGGCTCGTGCTCTTTCCAGCATTACGTTTGCTGACAAAAGCCTCCCTGCTAACTACCCTTACCTCACACACACTCTCTGCACTAACCGCTCTACTTGCCATTTTTACAATCTAATAAGAAAAATCAAACTTACCACAACAAAAGAAGTTTGTTTCCTTCCTACCAACACCGAAAAATACCCTACTTGCAACTATGACTTCAACAATGTACCCAGCCAGAGACTTTTGGACATCGAAAACCTTCGCACCCTCTAAGAAACAAAGAAAAAGAGAGAGAAAATGGAAAACTCAATTTTGCAAAAGTGACTATTGAAATGACAACTCGTACTTATATCCCACCTGCCCATTAACCCTATTTTGGCATGATAAGTGTATTTTATACTTATATTATGAGCTAATTTCAAGTATAATTAGATGATCTTTTCTAATGTTATAGCTCATTCTATATACTTTACTCTCACTTTTATCTTATTATATGTAGGAGAGCTTTATGGTGAAAATTGAAGAAAACAAAGAGATTTGTGGCTGAAAAGATTAAAAAGGATGAATGGATTGAAGTTTGGACCAATAGAAGCTTATAGAATGAAGAAACTTTGAAGCAGACCTGAAATGGGCGATGTTTCATGCCTGATGTGGAATAAACTGAAGCTTGGGTTATGTGACCTAAAACGGATGGGGTTTCATATATGAAGCAGCGCCATTTTAGTGTCTTTGCGTCCAACCTGAATTAATCTCCTATTTTTATGTAACTACTCTAGTATAAAAACCTTAGCTTTTACGGTTTTTGGTGGACGAATTTTAGAGTTTTGGAAGAGAGAACTTTAGAGAGTAAGGATTCAAAGAGAGAATTTCTTCTCTTTAATTTCTTTACTTTTGAATTTATTATTTTATGTTTTCTTTCCAAATTATGAATAGCTAAATTCCTTGTTGGGGATTTGGGTAAATCTTCTAGAGATTTTAATTTAATTATTGTATGAATTGATTTTCTGGAGTTAAATCTATTTTCTTTGTACTTAATGTGTTTTATGTCTCGCCAACATAGAATAGGTCTTTGGAATTGTATGAAGGACCGAGAGGCGAAGTATGATTCGTGCTCTAAGAAAATGGACGTAATCTAATTGGATAAGAGAGCAATTCAGTTTATTGTGATAACCATAATCGAGTTAGGTCGTGGAGAAAATGATTTGATTATAATCTAAGGATCTTAATGTTCTTAGCTAATGAGTTTATGCACCGAGAGGTGGTAATCACTTAGTTAGAAAAGCTTAGGATGATCTGAGAGGGCTCCTAAGTAGATTAGTGATTGTTATTTTAACTCTAATAATTAAATTCATACATAATTAGATTAAATACCTAGAAGAGAAGCCTAATCCCTCACATCTTTAATATTGATTTCTTCTTAATTATTTGCTCGTTTAAATTGAGTTCTTAGTTTAATTAATTTTTATTCTTCCTTGATTAGTCAATTTTACTATTTCTTTTAATTAAATTTCCTTTGTTCTTGATTAGACTTTACTAGAATTAGGTTATTAGTTTTCTCAAATCCTCGTGGAATCGATACCTTGGAATACTCCAAGCTTTACTGCTTGATTTCTGTTCTCTTACAGAAAAAATCCCGATCATGACACGTGCCCCTTTTGCATTTAAAGCGACACTAGAAACCCTTCGGGTTCCCACTACATTATCCCTTTCGAAATTTGAAAGGACCCACTACCGCCATGTCATCAAATTATCCCACCTATTCCTTCCTTTCAGCTCCTTATACCTCTACAGTTGACCTAGTTCAGTGCAACCGACATCTCCATCTACAATCAACAACTTTGGTCACAGTCGACACCTCCCTACATTCACCATTCATATTCATTTTAGTTGTCAACCCGATCACTTTATAATCACCTTGACGCCTGAAGGGCACTTGTTGAGTATAAACGCAACAGTGCCCATTGCAGAACTTGGGCCCATAAACCAAAGCCTAAAACACTAAAGCTATAAGGCCTACCCGAACTCACTGGAGGCCTGCCAAGCAAAGCCTATCAGCTTACACCCATATATAAGGTGAAGTCCAACACTGATAAAGTAAGCATTTTCCCATAATCCACATATTCTCTTCTCCACAACTACTTGGACTGACTTAAGCAATGGAGAGGGACCAACTGGCCAAACACCGATCCTTCCCCTTTGTCTTTAAAGATTCATAGCTAAGAAGGCCATCCAAGGTTGCTACATTGTTCCGTTAAGGTTCTCACACCCTAGACCTCAACAATATGGTTTAGTATAAAGGGAGAACGAGGAGAGAGAAGTTTGAAGTTTGAAGAGGAAAGCTTGAAGTTTTTGCTTCAATGGTGGTTTTGAGAGGAGATAAGATGAAGTGGTCTTCAAGTCAGTAGAAAGTTAAGCTTTTAAATCCATGGTGAAAGGTCATCTTTGCCCCCATTAGTTCTAAAACCAAACAATTACACCCTTGGACCAATTGAAGCCCTTCAATCAAGTCCAAAATTCCATGATTCGAAAAAATTCAATTCCATTCATAATTGTTTAGCAAATATTCACATGCAACACCAATATTGAAATATTTAACTTAACAAAATTTTAATTGGGAGCTAAATTCATAATTCACTTAGGGGTCAGAATCCACAATAATATTTTATAAAATATAAAAAAACTAATTTTAATATAAATTAATAAAATATTTGAGAAATGTAGGATGATTGGTTTATTCCAAACATTTCCTTCTTTCTTCAATTTAAAAATTTTATCATAATATTTCAAATTTACATATAGTTTAAAGTTACCGTAATCTTTGACGCAAAATAGTAATTTTAAAAATTAGATTTAATTTTCATCTTTATTAATGTTTGTAGGATTAGAAATAATTAAATATTCAACCCAAATATAATTTTCAAAATATTATCTAGGTTTTTAATTCCTAATTATAATCCCAAATATCTCGGTAAATAGACTTTTAAAGGATTAGGTTTCTCTATATTGTCTTATAAAATTAGTGTTTCCATTTGAATTCAACAACATTTAATATTTTTTCTTTATTCTAAATATACAAGATAGAGAGTGTCTAATCATTAGTCTTCGATATGAACTGTAAATGTCATGGAGGCTGGAGGCACTTTCTGGAGATCTCAAGAAAAGGTAATTAGTCTATATCTATACTTATGGACATTTATGGACTAATTGGAAGTATTTAATCAATTCTTAAAACTTTACTTCTTATGTTCAGAATATAAAGTTTTACCAGTTAATTAAAATGTGAGGTTTTTATAATTAGATTTTTAAGTATATTTTAGTTATTATTTTATGAAAATTGACATGATTTCATCTTCTCTATTTAGAGCAATTACGGTTGATGATGAGATATGTTGTTGATAGATTGAAAATTAGTTTGCAATTGAAAAATGAGTCAAGAGACTTTTGCTCCTTCAACCGCAACTTTTGATGTCTTTGTGGAATATAGATTGATTGTGCCAAAATTTGCAGAACAATAACCTGTTTATTCACTGTTTTATAGGGAGAACACGAGTAGTGTAAAACTTAAAAGTTAAGTGTTGAATATAATTTGACTACACTGGGCCTGACTACATTGGACTTGACTACACCGGGCTTGACTAGTGAAACCCACCAATATAAGGTGCCTCACTCCTTAGTATAAAAGGCCACTCCTCTCTAGGGTAAGGCCAACAAACTCTTAATCTTCTACTACTCTCTACTCTTACTCTCATGTCTTTCTACTTTCATATTGACTTGACCGTCAGAGTGTGCTCCGGAGGACCACTTCTGGTGCCCTCTAACTGGGTTTATCTTGCAGATCACCAGGCTAAGCTAGAATGGCATCAACAACGGCGCCATCTGTGGGAATCAAGCAAAAAGCTAAGCTCAAAATTTTGGGTAACTTCGATTCCCAGGAAAAATTGTTTTTTATATATTGGTATGGTTGTCGTGATTTCTAGATTTTAAAAAAAAAATCCATTATTTCCGAAAGAAAAGATGAAAGATGGTAAGCACTTCGTTATGAAAATCTGTTTGGAAACTATTGTGGGTTTTAAACCACTAAGCTCTTTTGAATCCAAATCTTTACTGATTAAATCCACTCAAAAGAAAAGAAGTGGGTTTGCAAAGCAAATACCGAAGATATAATTTTTACTTTTCATGTGTGGAAAACAATTTGAAAATAATCTCACTCAAACTTCTACACTTTCAGATCTATAGATCTATGTGCAACCCATGTGGTTGGAGAAGACAATGGAATATTATGAGAATCTACTCTTTTATTACTATATTTTTTGTTAGCTATTTTTATTAAGCGCAGACTATATTATTTGTTGGCTATCTTTCATTCAGTACGAATGTGTCATCCCACATTTCTCTCTTTTACTCTCCTCTAAATATCTTCAAGTTGTTGGTCGACAACTATACCCCATAATCGAAAGTCTTACAATTTGACAACTAAAATTGAGACTGGGGCCATGAACTCTCGGATGAATATATGAACAAAGACATCACAATGCCAGTCAATGTTTTCGAAAGCTTTTCAAAATGTGCCGAACGGTCAATGGCCGAATGTTTAAGAATTGCCGAATGAGGGTGTGAAGAATATGCCGAATGACCAAGAATTGCCGAGTGCCAAATGGTTAAGCATTGCCGAATAGTTTAGCATTGCCGAATGGCAATGGCAATAATTCCATACTTATGAAAGTATGATGACAACATTAATTACATGAATGGTTAAGAATTGCCGAATGGCAATGACATTAGTTAGTATAAAAGTTAATTTTTTTTTTACTTATTTGACATTAATAGTTTATTTTTTTTATAATATATATAAATACTACAAGGTGGGCATTAGCTTGAGGAAAAATCAAAATCTAGCAGTTCTAAGCTCCCAAATTGTCAAATGAAGCTCCAAAAATTACCAAGTTAAGCTCCTAAATTGTCGAATGAAGCTCCCAAATTGTTGAATGAAGCTCCAAAATTGCCGAATGACCATGTTGATTACAAAGTACTAAGCTCCCAAATTGTCAAATGAAGCTCCAAAATTGCCGAGTGACCACATTGATTACAAAGTGCTAAGCTCCCACATTGTCGAGTAAAGCAGCTCCCAAATTGTCGAATGAAGCTCTAAAATTGCCTAGTGGATAAGTCACCAATCGAGCAAGTAATACCCCACTTTGGCAAGATGATACAAAAACGCGCCGAATGACCACATTGATTACAAAGCCATTAGAAAAGCTGACCACATGGATGAGCATGATCTCAACGATGAGACATGATCGACGACTCATCCGTCCATCACATCAAAGGTAGTCAACAATCCACCCCACGGATGAGCATGTTCTTAGGGAAGAGACATGATCGACGACTCATCCATCCACTACATCGACGGCAGTCGACAGACAGGCATCAATTGGCAAACACAAAATGCCAAACCAATCGACGAGCCCACCACACGGATGAGCATGATCTCAGGGAAAAGATATGATCGACGACTCATCCGTCCACTACATCAAAGGCAATCGACGAGCCACCACACGAATGAGCATGTTATCAGGGAAAAGACATTATCGACGACTCATCCGTCAACGACATCAAAGGCAGTCGACAAGCCACCACATGGATGAGCGTGATCTCAGGGATGAGACATGATCGACGACTCATTCGTCCATCACATCAAAGGTAGTCGACGAGCCACCACACGGATGAGCATGTTCTCAGGGAAGAGACATGATCAATGACTTATCCGTCCACTACATCGAAGGCAGTCGATAGGCAGGCATCAATTGGCAAACACAAAATCCAAACCAGTCGACGAGCCCACCACACGGATGAGCATGATCTCGAAGAAGGCACATGATCGACGACTCATCTGTCTACATAATCACTGCATGACAGTCGATGGTTTCTAGTCGCCATGCTTCGATCGACACTTATTCTATCCACATGCTTCAGTTGACAACTCTTCAGGTGGAGTCAACATTTTCTAGTCGGCATGCTTCTGTCAACGCTTTCTAGTTGACAACTATTCAATGTCCAGTCAACACTCCTCAAATTTTAACTAAAATTGACACCATTCAGCCATCATTTTAAGACAATTTGAAAAGTTTAATCAGTCCCACCCAACCCATTCCCACTTTGAGATAGACATGTGGCTGGTCACTTTATAACCACCCTCATAGCTGGGGGACAAATGTTGAATATAATTTGACTACACTGGGCCTGACTACATTGGACCTGACTACACCGGGCTTGACTAGTGAAACCCACCAATACAAGGTACCCCACCCCTTAGTATAAAAGGCCACTACTCTCTAGGGTAAGGCCAACAAACTCCTACTACTCTCTACTCTTAGTCTCATGTCTCTTTACTTTCATACTGACTTGACCATCGGACTGCGCCCGGAGGACCATCTTCGGTGCCCTCTAACTGGGTTTATCTTGCAGATCACCAGGCTGAGCTAGAATGGCATCAACATTAAGCATGATTCATGACCCGCAAGGAACATACATGATTGGACTAATGGAATATTTTTTCTGTTTTAGCCTCTCTTTCTTCATCTCTCCAGGTTTGTTTTAGAACCTAAGTCAGTTTTAGTGAATGAACAAAAACAGAAGATGAAAGATATATAGTGAGTCAGCAGTTGCTTCATTACAAGTAATTTTCTGTGTAAAACTTTTGTTCATGTATCTTCTCTTCTTGATTCATTTGTTTTTGTTTTGTGTCCATTTTCTTTTTTGAATTTCTATTTCCTCATAGTCAGAACAATCTCTTTGTTAATATTCTTACTTATTTATCCAAGCTAAGCTAAAGCTTCAAGCTATGTGGAGAGTATTTTTTCTACAATTTTCATTCATTGCCTTGAAAAAAATATATATACATTTTTTTGTAATAAAAATACTTTTGATCAAATAGATTTTATGACTTAATGAAATAAAAAATATAAATAAAATAATAAAATAATTTCAAACAATATATCTGATAGGTAAACATCATATACATTTTATTGCCAATTTTTTTGTACATTTTTTAGTTACTAAAGATACTTAAAAAAACTTTTTTTTGTTGCAATACTAAAGCGGTGAGGTGGTATGGTGATGCACAAAAAATTTACCAAAGAGATTTTACTCCGTTTTGCAAGAGTCCAAAATTTTTTATGTTACAAAATAAAATTTGGGAGTGTAATTATTATTAATATGTAATGTAATGTTTTCAATTTAGAATATTTTAAATATTTTTGTAAAATCTTATTATGGGTAATAATTTTCTTGGACATGGAATATTTTCAAAAACATTTGCGGTGGGAATGTTTATTTTATCCTTTAAAGAGAAGTGATATTCTTCCATAACAAGTTAAATGTAATTTGTTTCAAATAACTATTTGGACATTATAATTTAATTTAATTAAAAGAGTATGTCATACATATGAATTACAATAAGTTTTAAGAGTAAACGTATAAATATATATATATATATAATATATATATATATATATATATATTATTTTGGCATTATTTGCACCTAGATAATTGATTCCATATAAATATAAAAATTGGTTAACCCTTTGTATTTTAAGAGCTAAAATTCTAAAACCATATACATTATAAAGGAAAAAGATTTGAGTATTAATTAATTTATATACCCAAAATATTTGATTTTATTTTTCTCTTTAGCTGTAATGTTTGCACATCAATAACATAAATAATTAATAAAACTACTGTAATTATGTAATTAAGTATTTACCAAATTGAAAAATCATAAAATCTCTCAACACTGATAGGAAAGATAAAATTAGTTCAAAACTAAATCGATTTCATTCTAACGTTTCTTTTTTTTTTTTTTTGCTACTATCTAACGTTTCTTTTTCAGTACATGAGCAATACGGTTCATTCTGTTTGATTTTTTTTTTTAGGAAAGCATATTTGTTCGATCTGATTGGATAGAGAATTTACTCTTTTTTTTAATAAATAAATTTATATTTCATCATTTAGTTTATATGGGTAAGTTATTTTATTAGTCTTTTTATTCATTTAGATGTTTTATAAATTAAAAATTAATATTTATATTCTTATATAAAAATATTGACATACCTAATTATATTCCCGTGCATTTAAAATATTGACATACGGTTAGATTTAAGATATACTCAAATCTATCATCTATATAAAATTTATATATATAAAATTTTAAATCAATCTGATATTTTTAATATCGATCTAAACTCTAGACATTTTTTGATATTTTTAGTTAAACATGTAGACTCTTTACATTTTTTGATATTTTTAATATATGTTTATATATATATATATTTTTAATTCAAACGCATTAAAATATATGCTATACATTTAAAATTAACTTGAAATTTCTCATACAATATGTACGTGAAAAGAACATGAAATTCAACAGTTGACTATATATATATATATTGTGTCAAGGATATATCGGAGATTAAAAAGGTAACTTTTGAAGTTAGTCGAACAAAAACATGATTCTGACGAGAGAGAGAGAGAGAGAGAGAACAAAATAATATGAAGCTTATCATGGAAATAGCAAAGAAATGAGCAAAACTTATAGATGGAAGACACCAGGAGTCTTCCCAACATTATAACAGTTACCTTTACACCTATTCCACATATGATATATATATTTCAGACAAATACATCTATAACCTCATATCTTATTACCACAAAATTACAAAGAATAATACAACCATAAACCTTAATTCCGCTAACCAAGTAGTACAAATTTATCGCCAGTATCCCATAGCCACCACCGGGATAACCACCTTGTGCCCTCTGCTGCCTTTCATGGTAATCTCTCCAAAGCTGTAAGTTCCTGTGACGGTTCGAGTGGTGAGAGTTACAGAGAACTTCCTTGATGCGCCTGCTTTCAGAGTCATTGCTGAAGGGCTGGTTTCTACGGCAATGGCTGGGTGCATTCTAGCTGTTATTACATAGGTTTCTTCCTCAGCTACATTTGTAACAGTTCGAGTAACTGTTTGAGTTCCCACGAGATGGGAGATTGTAATTGATGGGGCGTTGAGATTTGACGGGTGGCCCATAGTGTTGTTGCAGGGCGAGTTTGTATAGTTCCTTATTTCATGAATATCAATACCAGGTGTTGTGCACAAGAATCCCAAATAATCCTCGTAACCTACAAAAGGCAGAGGGGAAGCAAATAAAGACTCTACTCAAGGGTTTGTCAAACTCACTATGTAATGCTGAAAGGTTTAAAACACTAATTGGCAGATGTCACCTTGTTAGATGTTAAAGCGCACTGGTGTACTACTAAAGCCATGGTTTCAAGGCAAAACCTCAGGTAGAAGGCACTAAATTTCAATTTTCTCCAGCAAGTTTTCTCCACATTTTTTATTCACTTAATATGGTCTTTCATTATTGGTTCCTATGGAGTATTATTCTACCATAGCTTTTGGGCCAAGTGTCCAGTTTATGTTACATGATGCCGCTATATAATCTTCCAAGCTGTTGCCATTCTCTAGAAAGACGTTTATGCCAGTGCTTTTCTAGAAATTTCTATTGATTACATAGGGAACCTTGGCATGGCTTGACTGAGCCTTGAAATTTCTATAAATGCTTATACCATAGTCAGAGATTCCTTGACTGAGCCTTGTCTCTTATAAATTGACGAGGGGATGCAGAGATTCAACGCCCATTCAATCCGTAGTTGAGAGGTAATCTACATTTCATGGTTGACTAAATCTATATAGAATTGTGGCCCAAAAATATGAAAAATCTATATAGCATAACCAACCAAAAAGTAAATGAAATTTACAGTGCCAGAGAAGAAAATACCTGCATCAAATATAAGTCCGGGATCCAAAGCAGCCCTTGGATTAACATGACCACTACCAAAATCAAAAGGAGTAGCTGTGACAAGCTTCATAGCCTCTGTTTCAGAATACTGTTGCGCTTGAAGAGGCCTTCCTGCTCTGTCTAGCTTTGTTGTTGTTGTCATCAAGGCTGATTTTATTGCTGCAGGGCTCCAATGAGGGTGTTTCTGCTTCAAAAGGGCAGCTATCCCTGCTATATGTGGTGCAGCCATACTGGTTCCAGATATCATAGCAAATCCTTCTCCTGCTCAAATAAAAAATTAGCATAATGGTACCTCTCTTCTTCCTCTAACATGTGCCACAAGTCTCTTGATAGTGAAGGCAAAGAAAAGAATACAAGGAAGAGAAGCAAATATAAGAACTGTGCACATCTTTACCAACGTAATTAGGCTCATCCGTTCCATTAGGAGACCAGGCAGCCCAAATTAGAGAACCAGGTGCCAAAATGTCTGGCTTGAGAAGATCTGCATCTTGAAAGCTGAAATCTTTTATGTTAGGCCCTCGAGCCGAAAATAGTGCTACCTGCGGTGCTGATTTGTGGAGAATTGGCATCAAACCATCCCCAATGCTACCAATACCTTTGAAGCTCTTCACTCGTCCAGTCCAATCTCGTGGTGTAGAAACATTATAGTAGTCAATAAGATCCTACAAAGGTAATTTCAAGAGCCAAATCAAAACTTTTCTATTTCCTTGTTAGGAAAGCTGCAGGCAATTATCTCAAGCAACGGAGCATGTTGCAGAGTGCGGACTCCAGCCACATTAAATCACTGAAGCCATCGGTTCTGCTTAATTATAACAAAAGAAGAGTAGGGTAATTACCATTGACTTGGAGACATCAGTGATAAGGATCCCAGGTATACCAACAGGAACAGGATCAAACTTTGTTCCTGGAGATACATTTTCCACTGCAAGAACAAAACCAACAGCACCAAGAGCCTTGGCTGTTTCTGAGACTTTCTTGATTGATGCAGTCCCTACGACAAAGTTGAAGGAATAGCCACAAAGAAGAATGTTCCCCTCAACCAAGTTTTTGTTTAATACTTCTGGCCTTTGGCAGTCTGAGGGGCTGTACTTCATCACAGAAGAATCCAGTAGCACATCATTAGCCGCAACCATGGTGTAAGTTTGGTTTGGATGAGTAGAAGCTGCGATAATCCATAGTCTATATACATTAGCTTCAAAAAACTGAGAGATTTCCAAGAGAAAGTAAGAGACAACAAATTGAAAGGTGAGAAACCAACAGCTGCCATGTGCAAAATTAGTCCTATATTGAAAGTAGGGTGTTGTATACTGGTATGGGTCCAACACTTAATCATTTTTTTACCAACTTGTTATATTAATTTTTGAGGGAAGTGTCAGACAGGGTACACCATGGGGTAAAGTGAAGAGTTCGAGTGACAGAGAAGAAAAGAAAACAAGGAAAAGAAAGCAAAGGAAATTAAACTAGTATGATGCCATGAGGCAAATTTAGCTATATGGAGAAGAAAAGATAGTCCAATTTTGACACATGGTAATGTTAATGAGATAAAGGGCAGGTCCATTATCAAGTCCACTCATAAAATAATGAACTTAATTGGTCAAAATGGGAGATAGAAGAGTAAGCCAACATATGAATAACAAAAATTGAGAATGACGGCAGATCATAAGCTGGCAATCCAACAATTACAAAAAGGTAAAAATATTAGCTGTCATTTAATGCCAACCCAGAAGTGCAAAACCCAATTATATTGAACAAAAACTACATCCATTTATCCAAATATCTGAAATATTATATAATTTTTTTAAAGTTCACTATCAAAGCATCTCTAAATATATAAAGCATGAAAAGATTGAAATCAATATGACAACATCTAATGGCTTTAACTTTTCGTACCATTCCAATTAAATTCAGGTTAGTGGAATAAGAAAATCTTTTTAAAATGAAATGGATTTATCTTTTTCATCTGACCAACACAAATAAAAAATCTAAAAAGTAGATTAATTTTTTTAAATGAGCCAAGTGAAACCAGATGGAGGACTCAACAAGAAGAAAAGTTATACTATTAGTGATCTCCATATGCACAATTTTGCCACAAATGCAGAAGGTTGTCAATTAAACAAAACCAAATTGGACAAAGGTCAGTCCAATTTTGTCAAAGTTTTTTGAATCCCAATTTGAATTAACAGAATATGTCATGTCATACATAGAGATCTTGAATCATTTGGCTGCTTGCCCTGGCCTTGGAGGTGGGGTAACCTCCCCTGCTCCTAAACTTTTTATCACCAAAAGGAAAAAAAAAATCATTTGCTATCAAAACATCTTTCCCCTCTTCCTGCTAGGATACTTAATGATTAGTCAAAGTTGATGAAACTTACGGGACAATCCAAGTCCAGCTAAGATTTTTCCATTTCCCAAGGTCAGATGGTTTTTGTATCTACGATCATCGATTGCAGCTGCAACAGATGTTATCCATGGGCTGTAAGAAACCAAAGTTTTAGGGAAAGGACCTCCATTCCCAGCTGCCTGTGCAACAAAAACACCAGCCTTGACAGCTCCAAGAAGCGTAGCATCAAAAGGATTTAGAAATGTGGTTTTTGTTGTCGTGGGAGGACTATTTGGTCCCACTGAGAGGCTGAGAATATCCACACCATCATGAACAGCCTGTCCATAAAAGTTATATCAAATGTTACAAATTTCAACAATAACGATTGACAAGAATGTAGAACTGGTTAGTGAACAGGCATCTATCAAAATCACACTAATAGCAGGAAAAACAGGTCTTTAACAAACTAAATCAATGACAGCTTTACATTTTCCATTTCAGTGTTCCCATTTCAACTTAAGATAAGTCAATGACAGCTTTACATTTTTCTTTACAAAGGAGGATGTAAATACTCAGGATCTCCACGTCAAAGATAATTGTTAAAAGAAGTGCTACCTGTACAAAATCATTCTGAGCCAAAACTTCTCGCTCTATCCTTAGGAACAAGGGAAGACATATGACAATATTCAAATGTTCAAATGAAAGATCCCTTTCTGTTACCGAAGCCCCAAATGATACATACAAAAGGGAAATATTACTTATACAGGGTTGAATTTATGACTTGGAAAGTGTTATCACAGCACAAAACTGATGGGGAGATATGTAACTTAGTTATTGTGTTATTAACATAAATCGCAAGGAAGGAAATAACATGCTGGCATCTTCTGATATCTTAAGTAAATTGAACCAGACCTGATCAATTGCAGCAACTACATCTGCTACAAAACCTCCAAAAAGCCTGTATAGTGCCTTGTAGACAGCAATCCTGAGAGAGGGAAAAAACTTTAATTCCCACATCAAAGGGGTGAAAAAACCTTTAATTTCACAATAACCTAGGAAGATTATAGTAATCTGCACCTGGCACGTGGAGCCATTCCACTTGCTTTCCCAAATTCATGGCCATGCACTCTGACAGGAATACCATTATTCCCAGCTGCAATAGCTGCTGTGTGACTGGTGTCCGATGATTGAACATAATTGGTTAAAAAGAAAGAATAGATACAAAACTCTTTCTCACTCAAAACCAGTAAATTAAATTCAAAATCATTACATCAAATGCTAACATTTTGCCATAGTGAGAAGTATAGATGCTAGGTAAAGAAACATTTTGCGCCCCTTAACCACACAGAAAAGTGCTGCAAGATAAGTGGAGGTTTCGCTAGTGTCAGTTGTCTTTTGCACTTTATTGTGCTCTCTGGACTTGCTAGTTAAGCAGTTTAAGTAATATGTCACCCTCATCATGAGCTTGTCTTCAAATCGAATAACTGTTTAGTTCAAATGTTATTTTGACAACTTAACATTGAAATGGATATTTTAACTTTGCATAAATGCAAAGGGATACTACTGGCAAGTTGACATGGCAGTTACAAAGCAATAACTTTAATGTGTGATAACCAAACATGCTTTCTTTGGACTTAAACACTTTGAAGGAAACATTCTTCAGAAAAGACTAATTTAATTTCAAACAAAGAATTATTTAAACTAGTTCTCTCCATGAACTTGAAGGCAACAAGACTACAGAGCATTTGTAGACCTCTATCTATCACTGTCTGATTTTTCCATTATTCTAATATGTTGGAAGTTTACTTAACGAACATTTCAAGACAGTAAAAGGGAAAGGATATACCAAAAGAACGAAATTTGGTACCATGATCTTATGAATACCAATTATATACTTTATTTGTTCTATGCAGGCCATTACTAAGTTAAAACTTAACCTATTTCTGGGCAAGTCAAAATTAGAATTACAAATAGAGATCCTGTAAAGAATTATTTTTCCGTTGTAGTCAACAAGAGATTACGATGCCTATATGTTTGAAGCAGTGCAGCAAACTCAGTTCACAAATGGGATGCAAAAACAAATACATAGTTTATAAAAGATGTTATTTATCCTGCCTTACCCTCCTAGACGCTAGTGCTGCAAATACATGCTGCTTCAACTGGAGCACTTTAAAAAGTGTTTTCAAAGGAAATTATTTTGAAATAAGTAAGAACATCAGTTGTTTGTTTGAAAACTTTACAAAATTCGTTTTTCAGCTTCTTGTTGCAACTTTTCTCCGAGCTCAATTGGAGCATTATCTTTTAGCTCTTAATAGCTCACTTCCAGCTCTAGCAGAAGCCAAAAAAATGTTCTCTAAAAACCTTGTTTGACCAAGCTTTAGCCTTCTGTAATAGAGAACTACTACAAAAGCTGGGGTTAAACAGGCACCATATAAACTAAAACCTCTCTACAATGTGTGTTTGTTTAAGATAAGGTAGCATAGGCATTCCGTTGAAATTGTAACTGCATAATACAGTGGCAACTCACCTTCCATGCCCATCACCATCCATGGGAGATGCAAAATCTATAGCAGGATTAAATGCACCAGCTGCTTTTGCAGCTTCAGCAAAATGTTGGGCTCCAATGATCTTGCCATCACAGAAGTCTCTTTTGGTATCGGGATCAATTTCGCATTTTCCTTTATACCTCGGAACAGGCCCATACGGATCAGTATGATAGGCTGCAAAGCTTGGATGATGTGGATAAATTCCTGAGTCTACAAATCCTATCACAATGTCCTCTCCTGCCCTGTCAAACCCACCTCCAGTCGGCCATACCCCTGTTGGGAGCCCCAGAAATTGCGGAGTATGAGTTGTGAGTCTCCTCACCTTCCAATCTCTCACCACAGATTTCACACCAGGAGCATGTCTCAGGGTTTCTGCCTACTAATTGGGATAATGTAAGGAATGAGAATGAAAAGATTGGCTTAAGAAAAATGAAGCATATATTCAGCTAAATCATTATTTCAAATATAAAAGCACAATAATGTATACAGCACTTGAAAGCTTCACTTTTTTCACCTGCTCAGGGGAAAGGTGAACTGAAAAGCCATTTATCAGGTGTTTATAACTGTAGAGTTTCTTGTAACTCCCACGCTCAAACAGCATACCAAGAAGCATATCATGTTTTTTTTCAAGATGGCTGGCATAGGATGTTACGAATTCACTGAAACAAGCACCAAAGAAAATGACAGGGATTATTAAAGGAGCAAACTTCCGAATATCTCAATCCATCTTTGGAATAGTTAAATGAACCATCTTATTTTCAATACAAAGGGCACAACATTCAGAGGAGAAAGATATTAATCACATACTTAATAGGCTAATAATTGGCTCTATTAATTTTAAAACAAAGCCTCAATTTCGAAAATAAATGGCTCAACTTACTTAGCATAGAATTAGAAAGGTATCAGGAAAAAAAAAAAACGTTGTTTGTTTTCTAGTTTCATTTTCTCTTTTCCAAGAAGATAGTCCAATAAAGCTCAAGTAGTGATGGTATGAACTAGGCGTTGAACCTGGGATCAAAGGTTTACTTCTAGGAGCCTGACAGTAGCTCTCCTCAACTTTTGCAGGAAAATGAAAGAAAAAAACAAGTAAGACATTTTTGCTGCTTCTCTTCTAACTTTTCCTTCTTTAATTAATATACAAAAAAAGGGTAAATTCCATTTATATATCTGCAGAATGTAAGGGTGAGCAAAACTCTGTTAAAACCGAGTTAATTGATTTCACTGAATAAATTTGGGTAAATCGGGTCGATTAAATTGATTAAGTTGATTAAAAAGTTCGATTAAGTCAATTAACTCGAGTCAAGTAGGGTAAAAATTGATTTTCCTTTGTTAATCGAATTATCCGAATTTATATTTTCAAATATTTAAGTCCATTTTTTTCAACTACTCATCCCATAAACCTTATGTACATTTAAGTTTTAACCCATATATTATATTAGCCCAATAAAAACCCAAAGATCGTTCAACCATATATTGAATTGTAAAATTAGAAACCCTAAACATTTTTGCTAGTAAACTTATGATTTGTTAAAAAATATTTATATTTTAAAAAAAAAAGTTGATTCAATTATTACTAGACTTATCCGATTAATCAATTAATCGAATTAAGTCCGGAAAAGAAAGATTCTTGATTAATTTGATTAAAATTTTTTCAGTGATCTGATTAATTTGATTAAGGGAATTCTTTACCCGAATTAATCAAATTAATCGAATGCTCACCCCTAGTTAGCAGAAGGTTTCCATAATGAATGGTATAACTAGTTGTGTTCGTTTCATAATAATTATTAGTTTAACAAAAAATTGAATGTAAGTCCTGATCAGAATTTAACAATAAAAAAATTGAAAAACATTCCATAAACAATGAGCTAAACAAAGCCCAAAGTTACAGATGAGCCTCACTCAGGTGACTAATCCAAAATTTTCAACTAGAAAATTCACTTTACAGGTTTTTTTTACCTTTTTAACTTCAAAAAAAAATTGTTATTTATGCAGAATAATAAAGATCAATTGAATAATTAAAAGAGAAAAAGCCTTCCATTAATTATTAGACTACGTCAATCCAATCAAGAAACTATTAAGGATAAGCAAGCCATATACCGTTGTCTTTTGCAGGGTATACACTACTATATTGCTAGACCATATATTGACCAATTAAGTCAAATTCGTGATACTTCTTTCTTGGCCCCAAAATTGTGCATACATCAGTCAAATACGTCCATTGCTCAAACAGGATATCAAATATAAGTGAAACAGTAAAGACCCCACAGCAGAATCTGACAAATTAAAAAAAAAAAAGGCTAGAAGAAAATAGGAAAAACTAGAATTAATAAAATTTATACCTTGAAGTATCCAGTTTCTCATCCGACTCCACAGCCGTAGCTTCAAACCCATTTTCACCACCTTTATAGCTAATAATAGGCTCTCCTTCAACCGTGACAATGTAAATTTCCGCTTTCCCAGTAACCACCATCCCCAATAGCACCACCAACACCGCGATGGCTGCGCAGCCAAGCTTCATCAACTTCATTTTTTTGCTCTCTTCCAAGATCTGCTTCGCAGTGAAATCATAAGTATTCTACTTCAAGAAGAGTTTTGGACTTCTTTTTCTTTTCTTCGAAGATTAAAGAAGTTATTTTATTTTGTTTCTATAAAAAGGAAAAAAATTTCACTTCATACATAAGCAAATAGACTTGACTAAAAATGCTTAACTAAAGTCTAAAAGTGATATTGAAATTTACAGTGAAAAAATAAATAAATGAAACTAAGTTGGACTAGATCCTTTCCTTCTGAAAATCAACTTACTGAAATAGATCAGCTCGAGTTGGAAATTTATTTAAACTCGTTTGAGCTACTCATAAAACATTTTTATGAGTTTCTTTTTTCTTAAAGAAGAAAATATTAATTAGATTGGCAAAAATGAAAAATAAAATGTATATTACCGAAGAGACACTGAAAACTGCGATCAAATCCTTCCACCGAAGCTTGCTTTTCTTATTTGCATTCAAGTCAATATTCGTCAACACTCTTTTATCTACGATCCAAGCAAAGAATAATTACAAAATATGAATTAAATTAATATTTTTATAAAAAAACCAAAAAAATTAAAAGAACGGAGAAAAAAGATCAGAATCTTCATAAGCATTTCCGGTGGTAAAGAAGATCGAAGAGATATCAGTGAAAAAAAAGGGAAAAGAGGAAAATTTAGACTTACGCAAGCGTTAAAGAAGGGAATCGAGGAAGCTTTAATAAGATGATTTTATCAAAGCAAAAAATTTTCAGAAAAGTGAATGCGAAAACATGGAAGAGAAAATGATAATATGATTGGATCAGAGAGAATACATTTATTCACATTTGCAGCGATAGGAATCAGTTGAGTTCAGGTGGATCTCTTTCAGTCATTCAAAGCGAGAAAAGAAAATGAGAGAAAATGCCCGAGAAAATCTAAATCTAAACAGAAAAGAAAGGAAAAGAAAATGAAAAAGGGAGGAGTAAAAGAAAGAAATCCAAGCGATGGAGAAAGGAAAGTGTGACCGTGAGTCAGTTTATTACTGTGTTTTAGTGAGGGAAGAGAGTGAGTGACAGAGTGAGAGTAGTGTAGGGTAGTTGGGTTTTTTTTCGTTATTATTTCCATTGGTCAACTTATAATAACTTTGACTATTAATTATAAAATATATATATAATTAAATTTTAAAAAAAATATATTTTAAAAAATTTAAGATTTATATTTTTTAAGTTTTATTTTCAAAAAATTAATAACTTTATAATTTTATTACAAAAAATAATCAAAATTATGATAAGTTGACCAAAAATAAATAATTAAATAGAAATAGAGTAAGTAGTATTTTATTTTTACTGAAGTCCACGACTACTATTTTATTTCATTCTATTTTTACTTATGAAAAAGTTAGTGAACATTTTTTTTTGGACTCAGGATCATTTTCCGTTGAAGTTTAAATATATTTTATTTTATTTTTCAATACTTTCTCTGTCCAATTTTATTTATTTATTTTTATTTTTTAAAAGATCTTAATTTATTTATCTTTTTATTATAAACAAACAATCAATAAATTTTAATTCTCAATTTTATCTTTCTCTTTTATTGTTATCACATCATTACATAAAATTCTAAAAACGCTAACAAATATCAAAAATAATAAAATAATTTAACATAATTCAACCATTATTTTAAATTTTTATGAAAATCAATATGATATAATCAAATAAATACGGAGGGAGTGTTCTAAGTTCGGATTATTAAAAGCTCTAATCCATTTGATATTGGGTTTTGGTCTTGACTTTACTTTTTATCGTAAACTTTTTCAAGAGAATTTTCAATTTTAAGTGTATTTAAATAAATCTAATGACTTTTTTTCAATTTCTTAAAAAATTGAATGACCATCTTAGGATTATAGTATTGTGATTGCATTAAGTATAGAGATATTTTAATAAATAAATATTAATAAATAATGAAAACAAAACAAAATTACTATAAGGAATTTTTAATTAAGTGTTATGATGGGGACGTACAGACAATTTTTATTTTTAGTTAAGTCCAGAACGTATATCTTTTCACATTATTTATTTATATTTTTTTATTATTTCTCTCATATAATCTTTGGGTATCAAACAATTATATTATATTTTCCTTTTAGGTTGAAGGGAAAAATATTTTTGACCTATCTAAATCTATTTCCGGTAACTCTTTTAAACGTGATTTATCTTAATTTATTCAATGTTTATATGTTTTATAAAAGTTTAACCTTACATTATAAAAAGTTAATTTATTTTTAGAGTAAGTTTAATCTTTTTAAAAGTTATAGTGATAGGATTTTAAAATTAAAAAAAGACTAATTAATAAAGAATTATAAGTAAAATAAATTTACACGAGTGATGACAAAAAATTCGTTTAAAGATGATTCATATAAAAGAAAATTCTTCTAAATTTATTTTTTTTCATCAATAAGATTTTAACTCTGAAATTTTATTTGGAGATATCAAAAGTTTTTCACTTGACTTAAGAAATAATGATAATTTATTATATTGATATATACGAGTATATTAAATATAAATATATTACTCCCTTCGTCCCTTAATCTTTGCCTACTATTAACTTTCACAAAGTTTAAGAAAAAGTGGTTGATTTATATTGAATTATTTTGTTATTCTTGATGTTTATGAGTGTTTTTTGGGTTTTGTATAATAATGTAATAGTAATAAAAGAAAATAAGGGATAAAATTAAAAATTAAAATTTATTGATTATTTATTTATGATAAAAAATAAATAAATTAAAATTTCTAAAAAAAAAGATGGATAAACAAAATGAGACACAGGAAGTATTATATACTTATAAACTTTAATTAGTCCACAATCCGCTTTCCTGCCCGCCTTTTGTTGTTGGGGACATTCGCGCGCAAGCTGTCCGGGTTGTTTCACCAAAATGACGAAACTACCCTTTGAATTTTTGGTTATTATAGTTTTACCGGGGTACGAGTCGACCACACCTGGCTGAAGAGCGGATACCGGACACCGGTATTCAATTTTCCGCATTTACGCGCGCGTCTATTTGTTTTTTCTTTTTAAATATTATTTCCCCTTACCTTTTATATTTTTTTCTCATTTTTTTTAAAGATACAGTTGTTATTTGTTTCTTTGTTTTACTATTCGTCTTCGTTTTCAATAATAACTTTGTTATTATTAATTGAAAAATAATAAGGCAAAACGTTGGCACAATTGTCTAATAAAAATTGATTTAAGAACTGGAAAAGGTGAAAAGAAGAAGACGACCAAATGCAATCTCAATGGTCAAAAGGTGAGTGTAGACCACATGAGCTGAGTTAAAAATCAAATGTTCACACTTTAATCAACTAATTTTGCCACCTGTTCTCAATAAATAAATTGCCTCGTTTTCTGATTAGTGAACGGGATTAAGCTCAAATTTTACATTACTTGAATTTAACAAGATGTCACCTGCATGAGTTCGTTCAATTGGCAGTTAGTGAAGTGCTTGTCTCTTGCCAATCCGGGTTGATCCATTGGGAGGGCACTAGAATGGTAAAACTATAGTTATTGAATCTGAATTGAACAGTGATCCGTTCAAAGTTTCAGATCGCAAGTTAATTGGTTTGGCCATCGAATAATTAGTTTAATACCGGTTAACATAATATATTTAAATTTATTTTTTATATTTAATACTTTTATTTATCATATAGTAAATCACATAATAATTATATAAATGAAAGAATAAAAATGTGTAAATTTGTAATGTAATAAAAAACTATAAAACATATTCAACAACCCTAAACAAATTTTTAAATAATCATCAACTTTAAACTCAAAGGACTTTGATTATCAAATATCCATCCATACTAATAAATAATTTCAATAATAAGTAAAGTAAAAGTTTTAAATAATACAATTTTTCAACAAATGCAAGTTTCAATTTCAATTGGTAATTTTTTAGCTTGCTTTTCTTTTTTAATTTAAAATTTTTAATTTGTTTATAAGTTATAATATGTAAATACCATATTCATCCTCATTTTATATTAAAAAATTACACCAAAGTAGGATTAAAAGGTCATTTACTTAAAACGACATCAACCTGCCCGGATTAGAGGTTTCAAATGGATTTTTTCCGAGTTGTATGGTTTTGAATGGGTCAATGTCCTAAACAATCTAATTAGTAACCTAACCCAATTTATGCTCTAGGCCACCAAATCGAATGGTTGGACTATTAAGCCAATCCGAGTTTAATAACTATGAGTAAAACCTTAATGTTTCAAGTCTATGTGGAAGACTACTTGAATTCAACGGTGGTGATGGAAATAGGTTTAGGCAAAGCTAGATAATCCCTTCACCATATATTATTAAAAAAAAACCCTTTTAAAGTAATTTTCCCTTCTACATGTTAACAATATTGTCATACCTCGATACTCAAGTCGAGAGATATGACAACTATCGCACTGCTTCGAAGTATATGTAGGCTACCACACAATGTGCTATCATGCCAAACATTTATTAGTAACATCGCATAAAACTAAATATCAAATAACATTTCAAATCCATAAACTTTAATACATAACAATAATAACCAAAAACATCATAATTAGAATATAAAAATCAGAAAACCACACACTTCATAGGAAACTAGTACAACAAAAGATGAAACTCAAACTTAATATCAATTGATTACTAAGTTCACAATATCAACCTAAGGATAGTGACGAGGTCTGCTAGCCCAAACTACCTCATGGACATGTTTTAACATAAATTGACTAATTGACTAATCCTCTGAAAAAGAAAAGAAACCACATATTGAGTCTAAAGACCCAGTAATAAGGTTTGAAAATAATATAAAGTACAATAATATTGTCATTCCCCGATGCTAAGATCGAGCACATGGCCACAGCTATGTCGTCCCGGAATATGTGTAACTCCCCACGCATTTGGAATGCCACAAGGCATTAAAGGATATTTTTACTACTTCTTATACAATACACTTTTTAAGAAGAACCAACTGAAATACCATTTGAAAATGGTAAACATTTATTTAACTACAAAATCATGAACAAATTATTTGAAACTTTGGTTAAGTGTTGAAATCAAGAAATTTACAAAAGTGATTACAAACTAAAAGTATGCTTAAACTTCATTTTTTCTTCACAACAAAATATAAATCTTTTACAAACTTAACTCTTCTTTGCTAGTTTCCATGGATCCAACTAGAGTAATTGATGTTCACCCAATGAAAACTCAAGAATTGAATAGCTCCAGAAAACAAAATAAAAAGGAGGGATGTGTATGTAAAACACACTCAATGAGTTGATAGTATTTTGTATGTGGTTGTTTGTTTATCCTTTCTTGTGGTTGGGTGTCATGGCAGAGGGTTTGGATGAACTTTGGTCGAAGTTTTCTTTGACAGAAGAAAAAGAGAATGAGGTTGTCATTGAAAAACAGTGGGTGGAAGAAACGGTAGAAGAGAGTGAAAGTTGTTTGATTGCAAAAGTGTTATCCAGAAAGTTTATTAACAAGGAGGTAATGAGGAATGTTCTCCATAAAGTTTGGAAATTAACTGGGGGTTTGCAGGTGAGGGAGGTAGGAGATAAAATTTTTGTTTTTCAATTTGAAAAGTTAATCGAAAAGGATAGGGTTCTTATACAGCAACCATGGTCTTTCAATAAGGCTCTTATTGTTATTAAGGGACTTGAAGCATTTACACTAATTGAGAATGTTGTTTTTGACTGGTGTGATTTTTTGGTTCGTGTCAATGATCTCCTTTTAGGCTTTATGAATGAGAAGATAGGTACAACCTTAGGTCAGTCGGTTGGTGAGGTGCTTGCTATTGATACTACTGGTGATCGAGTGGCATGGGGGAAGAGTATGCGCATCAGAGTTCGAATGAATGTCAATAATCCTGTATGACGTGGTTCTAAGATTTCTATCCTTGGTGTGGGAAAAGCGTTTGTTGAGTTCAAATACGAAAGGCTCCCTGATTTTTGTTATGTGTGTGGGCGGCTTAATCATTATGAGTGTGAATGTAGTTTAGCAATTAAAATGATCAAGGAAAATGGAAAAGTGCCTTGAGAGTATGGCAGTTGGCTACGAGCAGAAGTTCCCAAGGCAATTTCATTGTTTAAGAGTTCTTCCAAGAGTTCCATGCCTGGCAGTGATTCTTTTTCCAGAAATTCTACTTCTTGTAAAGATTATAAAGATGATGATTGTGTGGAATCGGCACCTGTTTCGAATGTTATAGGCAAACAGAAGAGGCAAGGGGTGTGTTTGCTGGAGATTGTTAAGCCGACACAGGTAGACCAATCTATGGTAGGTGAGTAAGGGAAGTTAGTGTTGGTAGCTCAGGATATGTTTTAGGGAATTACAGATAATGTTGCAAATGTTTTGGAGGGATCTGGCAATTTGAATTTAAATGTGCTGAGTAAGGATGCTGACTGAATGCAGACTCAAAAGCACGTTGATCTGGGTGGTGATTTAGCTAATTTGTCCACTAGTGGTTTTGTGGTTGGGTCATTAGTGGGTCCAAAGATATCTTCTTCAAGTGGACTAAAGAGTGGATCTTTAAAAATTCAGTTTAAGTGGAAGAACGGCTCGATCCAATATGAAATCCAAGAGTTCTACAGAAGTGTTGGATATTCCAGGTTCAAGTATTAAGAGGTCGTACGGCAGTTCCTTAAAGGATGATGCATTAATGGATGATGTGTCGTAGAATGGAGGTAGGAAAAGACAGAAGGTGGCGATGATCATTGATGGGGTGCATTGTGTTGTGTCTACAAATATTCAATCAGTGAATGTTGGCATGGAGAGCCAACCCCGTTGGGATCAATGAGTCTCTTAGTTTGGAATTACCGAGGTTTGGGGGTGTTTCGGGCAATTCATAAAATGGCCAAAGTGGTCAAGAAGGGGTGCCCTCAGCTGCTTTTCCTTATTGAAACAAAAAGGAAGAGTGGTGAAATGGCATGGTTACATGCCAGGTTGGGTTTTGATTTTTGTTTTAGTGTTGATAGTGTTGGTAAAGCGAGTGGTTTGGCTTTGCTATGGAATAAAGACTGGTCGGTGTCTATACAATCTTTTTCTAAGTTTCATATTGATGTTGAAGTAGAAGTTGAGGATTTGGGAGATTCGTGGCGATTTACAGGCTTTTATGGTAACCCAGAGACAGTTAGATGTCGTGAGTCTTGGGACTTGATACATAATTTGCAATCTCGGAGTGCTTTACCATGGGTGATAGCTGGGGACTTTAATGAACTGGTTAATAGTGAAGAGAAGATAGGAGGTTCTTTGCATCCTACATTGCAAATGAACCAATTTAGAGCAACCATTGATGATTATAGTTTGGAAAGTGTACCAATAGAGGGTCCAATGATGACTTGGAGAAAAGGGAAAGGCAATGATGTTATCTATGAGAGGTTGGATCGAGTTTTAGTTACTCAATCTTGGCATGATCGCTTCCCATATTCAATTGAGAAGCATCTTATTTCAACCGTTTCACATCATTTACCATTGTTATTACGTATCAGGGAGCATTGTTCTAAATATGCTGGGCGAAAGGCTAGTTTTCAGTTGAAAACTTCTGGGTTAGAAGTGGAGAATATGCAGATGTGATAACAAAATCATGAAAGGAACAGTGTGCGGTTTCTTTAGCTGATGTTTTCACAAAAATTCATTGTTGTGGCAATGTTTTATCTAGGTGGAGTAAGAATTCTGTGGGCAATTTTCATAAGTTGATTACGGAAAAGAAACGAACCCTTGGGGATTTTTATAAATCGGGAAGTGGGGATGATGGTTTTAATTCTTGTTTACATGATCTGGCGGAGTTGGAGAAACAAGAAGAGATTTACTGGAGACATCGTGTAAAGAGTCTTTGGATTAAGGAGGGAGGTCGTAATACTGCATATTTCCATGCCTTTACTTCACGTTATAAATAGAATAACACTATTAATAAGGTGAAAGATGCTAGTGGGTTATGGTAGTCTGTTCCTAAAGATATTGAAAGAGTGTTTGTGGATTATTTTCGGGGACTTTTCCTCTCTTCTAAGGTGGAGGCACCATCTGATTTCTTTGACGTGATTTAGCCATGTTTGGATAGGGATATGTTCGATTTACTGGATTAATCGTGGAAGGTTGAGGAAGTCAAGGAAGCATTTTTCCAAATGAATCCTTCAAAAGCCCCAGGTTCGGATGGAATGAGTGCGATGTTCTTCCAGAAGTATTGGCATATTGTAGGCGATGATGTTACACGAATAGTGATACAGTTTTTAACTTATGAGGGTTATTTGAAGGCTATTAATGATACCAATATAGTGTTGATTCTGAAGGTGAAGCAGCCGTCTATTCCTATTGAATTTCGGCCTATTAGTTTGTGTAATGTAATTTACAAAATAATTTCGAAGGTGTTGGCAAATCGATTGAAACTAATTCTTCCTAAGATCATCGGTTTCAACTAAAGTGCTTTTGTGCCGGGTAGATTAATTTATGACAATGCATTAGTGGCTTATGAGACTATCCATGCCCTCAAGAATAAGGTTTCGGGGAAAGACCACTATATGGCTCTCAAGTTGGATATGAGCAAGGCATATGATAGGGTGGAATGGGATTTTTTGGAAGGGGTTATGCGGCAAATGGGTTTTCCTCAGTATTGGATCTTTCTTATAATGACGTGTGTACATACAGTAAGATATTAGGTTGTTGTCAATGATAAACAATGTGGTAACATTGTTCCAATGAGAGGTCTACGACAAGAGGATCCGATTTCGCCGTACTTGTTTTTACTTTGCGTGGAAGGTTTGTCAGGTTTATTACATAAGGCTGAAATGGAAGGTCTCATTCAAGGGATAGCTGTATGTCGTTATGCCCCAAAGGTGAACCATTTATTTTTTGCAGATTACAGTTTGTTATTTTTTAGAGCCATAGTGCAAAAGAGTTTGGAAATGTTGGTTTTACTACGTAAGTATGAGATTGCTTCCGGTCAATTTGTAAATGTTGATAAGTCTATTATTTATTTTAGCTCAGACACACCTGAACCTGTTCGAGTTCAGATTACTCAACATCTAGGAGTTGTAAAGGTGTTAGAGAAAGATCGATATTTGGATCTCCCTATTATGATAGCCAAGCAAAAAGAATCCATTTTCAGCATATTAAAGATAGACTTTGTAAGAGGATTTCCAACTGGCAGGGAAAGCTTCTTTCGTATGCATGTAGAGGAGTCCTTACCCAAGCAATAGCCCAAGCAGTGCCTGTATATGCTATGAGCTATTTTAAATTTCCTCTAACTTTTGTTCAGGAGTTAAATATGTGAATTACAAGATTTTGGTGGGGCAATGAGAGTGATAGACACAGGATCCACTGGATTAATTGGGACAATTTATGTTTATCAAAACTGGATGGTGGCTTGGGTTTCTAGGATTTTGAAGCTTTCAATCTAGCTTTTTTAGCTAAACAATGCTTGCATTTTATGCATGTAAAAGACAATTTATGTTGGAAAGTTTTCAAAGCTTGATATTTCCCACACTCGGAATTTTTAGATGCCAAGTTGGGATCTTCACTTTCCTTTGTATGGCGTAGTATCCTAGAAGGGAGGAAGATTCTGATTGAAGGTTCACGTTGGCGTGTTAGAGATGGATTTAATATTGCTATAATGAGGCAACGGTGGTTGATGGAGCCTCCTTATTTCTCTATTATCCAACAGAATGATCTGTGTTTTTTAAACAAGGTGGCTGAATTGATTGACCATGAGAACCGAGAATGGAAGAAGGATTTATTAAGGAATGTTTTTAATAATTCTGATGCCTTAAAGGTTCTTGATATTCAGTTAAGTTCCAATCTAAGAGAGGACCTTCTTTGTTAGACAGAGTCGATTATGGGGAGATTCACGGTGAAGTTCGCGTATCATGTGCCGAGAAGAGTGCTTGGGAGTGATGATGCTGAGGTGCAATTGAGAAACCCGGTATGGAGGTTACTTTGGATGGCGAAAGTGGTTCCAAAAATTAAATATTTTGGCTAGAGAATGTTACAAGGTATTCTTCCTTCTATAGGCATTCTAGAGATACGCAGTATTGATGTGGTTGATGAGTGCCCGGTTTGTACAGGTACAGGGGAATCTTTATATCATATTGTTTTCGATTGTGTTCTTACCAAAGCAGTTTGGTCTTTGATAGGTGATTGGGTAAGGGAGTCTTTACTTTAATGGGCAGACTCCATGGATTTTTGGCCTAACTTTCTTCTTAAATCTCAACAACTCAATTGTCTTGAAAGAGTTCTTACTGTTTTATGGTCTTTATGGGCCAATCGGAACCGCTGCTTGCATGAAGGAAAATGTTTTTTGGCGTCTTAGATTGTTTTACGAGTTGATGCTTTTTTGCATGATTTTGAGGAAGGTATGAGTTCGTTATATAGAGAATGTCTAGTATCTCGAACACGAACTGTTGATGTCGCATGGCAACCTCCGGTAGCGGGTGTGTTAAAATTGAATACTGATGCTGCTTATAATGTGCAGCTCAAGCATGCTTCTTTGGGAATATTTATGAGGAACGCTATGGGAGATGTAATATATTGTGGAGTGGCTCGATTATCAGATATTCAATCAGCAATCCATGCTGAGGCTTTAGCCATTCTATTTGGGTTAGAAGTGGCTTGGGAAAAGGCTCTATGGTCTTTTAAGTCGAGTCTGATGCTCTAAATTTGGTGACTGAAATCAATAGGGTTGGTCCTTCATTATGGGAGGGTGGTTCTCTTGTTGATGAGATTCGTAATCTATCTGCTTTATTTGATGGTTGTGCATTTTATTATGTTAGAAGAGAGGGCAATGGTTTAGCCCATAATTTGGCTAAATTTGATTGTGAAAAAGGATATAGTAGTGTTTGCGTAGGATACATACCTTTAAGTGTCTGTAACCCTAATATTACTAGTGTTTAATGAAATTTGCCCTATTTCTTCTAAAAAAAAAAGTAGGTTGACTGTGGGTAGAGGTGTCCATGGGCCGGGCCGGACCGGGCCCAAGCAAGAATTTATGAAAAAATTTCTTGTCCAAGCCTGGCCCGGCCCGACTAAACGGGCCTCTTCCTTTGTCCAAGCCCGGTCCTAAAATATTTCTATAAGCCTGAGGCCCGTCCAAAAGCCTGTTTTTAAATTTTTTTGTGCACTAATTTTAAAAATTAAATTATATTAATTTATAATATAAATAAAAATAAATTAACCCATTTAAAAAAAATCATCTAAAATAATTTTTACAAAATTAACAAAGTCTAAATACTAAGAATATTTGAAAATATCAATATCATATACAAAAAAAAAGAAAACACCACATTAATAAATAAAATAAATATAAAAAAATATATATTGTATTAAATGAATAGTAATTCGGGCCGGGCCGGGTCGGGCCTTGATTTTTTGCCTATGACCAAGCCCGGCCCATTTATTAAACGGGCTTTTAAATCTTGTCCAAGCCCAGCCCACAAAATTAAAAATCTTGTCCAAACCCTCCCGAATATCGGGCGGGCCTATGGGCTTGGGCTGGTAGCCCGGCCCTTGAACAGCTCTAACTGTGGGTGTACTAAAACCATCATTTAAATTAGTACATTTTATGCCTATCAATCTCAAAACATATATCGTGCACAATATTCACAAGTCTATGCAAGAAGGGTTGTTAAACTCCATTTTAACTCTTTATTTATATCTCAACATTCTCCATTTTTCTTCTTTTCAACATCATGGATTACCAATTATGATTAATGTTCACTTTATAGGTACAATTGGAAGAACTGATGAAAATGGGACTAACATAGATTTAAATCTAGAGTTCAATTACAAAAAGCAAAAGTTCAGTAAGGCCCATCGACGGATGAGGACCTAGACGTCGACGAGTAAGCATGGCAGACCCCAATCTCTTCACTCATTTGTTGATCCGTTGACGGATAAGCACCTAGACGTTGAAGGATCCCTTTATCAGGAATGATCAATTGAAGAAATCTCGATTATCTGTCAACGGATTAGCACCTAGTCGACGTATGACATCCTAGATGTCGACGGATAGGGTAGATTCTGCTGACATTGACACACCCGGACCTAGCACGACCTTTTTGTACGAGCGGAATAATACAAGATGACGCGATAATTAAACAATATGTCGGTCCGGCTGTGTCAAGTCTGAAGAGAAGATAAGTTTAAGATAAGACGTGGTTGGAAGATGAGATAGGTGATTATGCATGGAAACACTAAAGTGGACTTCTTTAAGTCCATAGCCAATGGATTGGACATCCATTGGTGAATTGGTTGGTGGATCGGGCCAAGGATTGAAATTATGAAAGGTTTCAAAGAGGGGAAAAGTCTGGCCCAGGGTCCGCGTAGACCCGGTGCCGGGCTACCCTATAAATAGGGGGAGGCCGAGCCTCTCCCCCTTATTTTCTCTCTTTCTCTCTTCTCTCCTTTCTCTTTTCTCTCAACTGCTCTTTTGGAGCAATGTTGGACTTTTGGCCGATCCGGACAAACCGACCCCCAGTTCATGGCGAGATCTTGGTGAGTTGTTCTTAACTCCTTAAACTACGTTTCATTAAGTTTGTACACTTATCCATGCATTGTTCTACGAGAAATCCAAGCTCAAAGTTAGTTTCAGCTTTTAGTTAGATTTTAAGTTTAGATTTGAGATTTAGGAACTTTGAGCTTGTGTTTCTCATTTTTGCTCTGGTAAACGAGTCATGAGAGGTGAGAGGAACCTCCATCTTGAATTTTGCGTCGAACGGTGGACCGAGGGGCTCAAGAACCGAGGAAATGCCTCGGATCCCGAGGAGGCCGGATGGCTCCGGCGGGGGAGCCGAGTCTCTCCCGCATGGGAGAGACCAGCAGGCCAGGTCTCGCGCGGGACCTAGGCTGTCCGGAGCAGGACTGGGCCTTTTGGCCCAATTCGTGTGCTTGGGCCTTGTTGGGCCCAAGCCGAGTTGGGCTCGACCCAACTAGCATTGGATGGACCTTCCGGCCCAAATTTAGGCCAGGCCCGACCCAGCTACAGGGGCAGGCTTTCCTGGCCCAGACCCAGGCCCAACAAGGCCCACGGGTCTCCAGGGGTATTTTCGTAATTTTTCACCAAGTGTCCAATTTTCACCCCGAAACCTTCCGGACACTTTTCTAAGCCCCAAATCACTTCCAAACATCGTCATAGGTCATATTAGAGCCTCATAGGTGCATTCATAAATTTAATTATGAATGCTAACTTATATTTCCGTGTATTAGGGCTCCGATTAATCGAGTGCGGCGATGCTCCGGAGGTTAAGCTACATGGAGCGTTTGGGAGTATACAAATCTCCCATCACTGTGAGTGACCTAGACTTCTTTGTTTAGCCACTGGGGAAGAGGGTTTTAAAAATAATTTTAAAACATAAATGTTTTTCAAAAAGGTTTTGGGATATGGGAAATCCACATACACACACACTTGTTTGCGATATACCCACACAGTGAGTGGGATGTTTTAAAAAGATATATAAAATTTATGTGTGTGTGATTTATATTTTTTAAATATAAATGTTTATACGTATATATATATATATTATATAATTTATGAAATATTATTATTATGATTATTGAGGGTACGATGCCCTTGGGAGACGAGTGTTTGAGAGGGTTCCTCGGAGCTCCAATTTGCGGGAGCGTGGACCGAGTTTGAGAGCATGCATGATACTCAGCCGTGGACAGCCTATCGAGGGGCACGGTGAGTCGAGCCTGGTTGGGAGAGGCGCGTATGGAAACTCGCCAGGGCTCCAGTTCACTGTGTTCCACCACAGTGAGGCACCACCGAGGGAAAGGACTAGAGTAAGAGAAAGAGAAAGAGAAAATTTTTTAGAAAGAAAAGAGATAGCCCTCGGTGTAGTGAGGCATAAGACGACCGATGGGTCGCACCTCCAGTATGATAGAGATGCCAGCCCATTTTATGTATATATACTTATTTATTTATTTAAAGTGTTTTTAAAATAGGGCTCTCAGCAAGAGAACCAGAAAAGAATTTTTAAAAGAAAAATATTTGTTTTATTATTATTTTATTTTATTTTATTTTGGATTTCCCTTATCCCCTCTAACCCAGATGGAGATTCTTAGAACCTTTGTCACTCACCTGTATCCAATGTGGATGGATGCAGATCCGCGATAGGAGTCAACTATAGAAAAGAGGCTCACTAGGAGGCGTCGGTGGCTTAGGCTTAGAAGTTTCCACTGTGTAGGTATTCTCTCAATTAGTCCACTGGCATTACTTTTAAAGTTAATTATTTTATTAAATATTTTCTAATTAAAGTTTTAGTTTTATTTGACAGGGATAATGCCTATTTATGCCTTGTGGTGCCTCAGGTGCGTGATTGGCCAACACGTACTTCGAGGCAGTGCGGCGATTGCCACGTGGCCGACCTGGTGTGACTTGAGAGCAGTTGAAGAAATAGTTTCTTACCAAGTATTTTTCGGCTGCTAAGGTTCTTAATCTCCGGAATCAGATTAGCACCATTCGCCAAAAGCTTAATGAGTCTATCTATGATTATTGGGAACGGTTCAAGCATCTTGTGGCTAGTTGCCCTCAACATCAAATTCCGGAACAATGCTTTCTATTTTTCTAGTTAACAAGGGATTCATGGATGCTGCGACAAATGGAGCTCTTCTTGGCCAACCCACTGATAGGGCACGCCAAATTATTACCACTATGGCTGCCAGCTCTCAAAATTTCTACTCTTATGATGATGTGTCTAGTCATCAAGTTAATGAAGTTGGTCAATCTCAATTGGAACAACAACTTGCTTCCACCAACCACCAATTTTCTCAGCTTACTTCTCTCATGATGGCTCAAATGGGTACACCTCATTCCTCTTTTCAATGTGGTATATGTTCTTTACATACTCACCCCACTGATGCTTGCCCCACTTTCCAAGAGCACATTGTTAAGAATGTTAATGCTGTGGGATTTCTTGGCCAATCGAGGCGCAATTATGCCGATTGGAAGGCTCACCCTAACCTTCACTATGGGAACACTACTAACCCTTCATTTCAACCTAGACCACAATTCCCAAACCGACTACCACCACCAGCAAACCCTAACTCCCTCTAAACACAAAATCCCTCATCCATTGCTATTCCACACCAAGGCCAATCCCCTTTATCACCTTCCACCACCAAGCTTGAAGATATTGTTGCTCAACTTGCCTCCTCTTAGCTCTCTTTTCAGGAGGTCACTAAATCTCAGTTTCAGCAAGTAAATACCTCCTTAGATGATCTCCATCGACAAGTCGGGCAACTTGCAACTTCCATGAATGGTCTTACCTCTCAATCGTCGGGAAAATTACCATCTCAACCTATAATTAATCCCAACACCAATGTTAGTGCAATACACCTGCAAAGTGGTCAGGTTCTTCCTGATTTGAACAAGCAAATACGGTCTCGGTAAGATGAGGAAGAAAATTTGGAAGGGGAGTTGGAGTCTCTCTCTCCTATTTTTGATAATTCGTCGACGGATGAGCATGATGCCCGTCGACGAATCACTCTTCCAACAGATGGTGAACCTCCTTGTCTCGATAATCCATCGACGAATGAACATGATACCCGTCAATGGATCCTTGCTCAAACAGAAAACTAGCTTGCTGGCCACCCCAATCTGTCGACGGATGCACATCATACTCATCGATGGACACCCATACCAGATGTTGTTTTTCCTTTTCCCTCATAGCAACATGATTTTGAGGCCTCCACTTCAGCTCCTCACCTTAAGAATCAAACTACATCTTCTCCCCCTACTTCTAAATTTAAAGATGTGGCTCTATTTCCATATCGATTGACAAAGAAGCCTAAAGTAAACATGGAACTGGACATCTTGGATGTTTTTCACCGGGTTCAAATCAATATCCCTCTTCTTGATGCTATCAAACAAGTTTCCCACTATGCCAAGTTTCTGAAAGATCTGTGCACTCACAAGCGTAAGCTTAAAAGGAATGAACTCATTGTATTGAGTAAGAATGTGTCAGCCGTCCTTCAACACAAGCTTCCACCTAAATGTAAAGATCGTGGCTCTTTTTCCATTCCTATTTCAATTGGTCATGCTCATATTCAGAATGCCATGTGTGATTTGGGAGCTGCTATTAGCCTTATGCCTCATTCTCTATACCTTTCCTTGGATAAGGGCCCTTTGCAAAGCACCGGTGTTGTCATCCAGTTGGCCATCGATCTTATGTTTATCCGGAGGGTGTATTAGAGGATGTTCTTGTTCAAGTTAATGACTTGGTTTTCCTGACCGATATCTATGTACTAAAGATAGGAAATGAGGACACTTCTTCTTCATCTATTCTTCTTGGTAGACCTTTTCTTTGTACTGCTCGTACTAAAATTGACTGTCATGAAGGCATTCTCTCGATGGAGTTTGATGGTAAGATAGTTACATTTAATCTCTTTGATGCTATGAAATATCCTCTTGATGATTCATCTGTTTTGGCTATGGAGTTTATGGATATATGCTCAGCCTCGGTAGTAGACTTCTCTCAAGATGACCCTTTACTTACTACTTTGACTCAAAGCCTAACTTGTGATGTTTTGGAGTCCACTGAGGAATTTTGTGATCCGGACATTGAGCTTCTTTTGGCTTCCATGGAAGCTTCTTCCCTTCACCCTAATGTTTCTTATGTGGCACTTCCTCTTCCAATAACAAAGCTCATTCCACCAATTATCCAACTACCTCCGGTTGAGCTTAAACCTCTACCTACGCACCTCAAGTATGCCTTTTTAGGTCCGAATGACACTTTTCCAGTAATTATTTCGAGTACGCTCACTGCTTTCCAAGAGTTGCAACTTATTCAAGTTCCCAAAGAGAGAAACAAAGCTATTAGTTAGTCTGTGGCAAATATTAAGGGTATTAGCCCTTCTGTTTGCATGCATCGCATTTTGTTGGAAGATGATGCCAAACCAAGTTGGCAACCTTAACGCCACCTGAACTTTCCCATGATGGAGATAGTCAAAAAGGAGATTCTGAAGCTTTTGCAAGTTGGCATCATCTATCCTATCTTGGATAGCAAATGGGTTAGCCCGATCCAAGTGGTTCCCAAGAAAACGGGCATCATCGTTGTCTCGAATGCTAACGGAGACCTTGTGCCGCAACGGATCCAAAATGGCTGGAAAGTGTGTATTGATTATCGGAAACTTAATAACGCCACCAAGAAGGATCACTTTCCTCTGCCATTCATAGATCAAATGTTGGAACGGTTGGCTGGAAAAACTTTTTATTATTTTCTTGATGGCTATTCCGATTACTTTCATATCATGATCGATCCGGAGGATCAAGAAAAGACCACCTTCACATGTCCCTTTGGAAGAAAAGACCACCTTCACGTGTCTCTTTGGTACCTTCTCTTATAGGCGTATGGCCTTTGGTCTCTGCAACGCTCCTGCTACATTTCAGCGATGTATGATAAGCATTTTTTCTGAATATGTAGAAAATATCATTGAGGTATTTATGGATGACTTTTCTGTCTATGGTAATTCTTTTAATGACTATTTGGGTAATCTTGCCCTAATCTTAGACCGTTGCATTGAAACTAACCTTGTACTCAATTTTGAGAAGTGTTATTTCATGGTTTCCCAAGGCATTGAGGTGGATAAGGCAAAGATCGACATCATCAAGAATTTACCATACCCTTCTTCAGTTAAAAATGTTCGATCTTTCCTTGGCTATGCAGGGTTCTATCAGCGTTTCATTAAGGACTTTTCCAAGATTTCAGCCCCCATGTGGCTTCTTCTCCAACAAGACATCCCTTTTGACTTTGATAAATCATGTCAAACGACTTTTGACAAATTGAAGACTGCTCTCACTTCAGCCCCCATCTTGCAATCTCCCAATTGGGACCTTCCTTTTAAGCTTATGTGTGATGCAAGTGATATAGCTATGGGAGCAGTGCTTGGTCAGCGTGTAGGCAAAATCCCACATGTTATTTACTATGCTTTTTGCACTTTAAATGCGGCTCAAAAGAATTACACCACTATAGAAAAGGAGCTTCTTGCCATTGTCTTTGCATTGGATAAGTTCCGTTCATGCTGCTCTCAAATACCTCCTTGCCAAAAATGAAGCTAAACCTCGATTAATCCGTTGGATTTTGCTTCTCCAAGAGTTCAATCTTGAAATCAAGGACAAAAAGGGCGTTGAAAATTTAATAGCTGATCACCTTAGCCATTTGGTAAGTTCCAAGGTAATTTCTCCCATCAATGATTCCTTTCCGGTTGAAATGCTTTGTGCTCTCAATGTTCAAATTCCTTGGTATACTGACCTTATTAATTACCTTATGACTTAAGAATTTCCTAGTGCATTCCATAAGGCAAAGAGAGACAAACTTAAGCATGATTCTAAATTTTATGTGTGGGATGATCCTTACCTTTGGAAGCATTGTAATGATCTAATTATTCGGCAATGTATCCCTGACCATGAATTTCATAGTGTTCTCTCTTTTTTCCATTCTCATGCATGTGGAGGCCATTTCGGTCCTCAACGAACTGTTAGGAAAGTACTTGAGTGTGGGTTGTACTGGCCATCTTTGTTTAGGGATGATCACTCTTTTTGTAAAACTTGTGATAGTTGTCAAAGAGTAGGCAAAATTACACATAAAGACCAAATGCCTTTACATTCTATTATTGTTTGTGAAATTTTTTATGTGTGGGCTATGATTTTATGGGACCCTTCCCTAATTCACATGGTTTTCTTTATATTCTATTAGCTTGTGATTATGTTTCTCGTTGGGTGGAGGCCAAAGCCACCCATACTGATGATTCTAAGGTAGTTTGTGAGTTTCTCAGGTTAAATATTTTCTCCCGTTTTGGTGTACCCCGAGTTCTCATCAGTGATAAAGGAGTCCATTTTTCTAGCAAGCTTATGGAATCCCTTTTAAAGAAGTACGGGGTAACTCACAAGGTCTCCACAGCCTATCATCCGTAAACCAGTGGACAAGCTGAAATTTCCAACTGTGACATCAAGTCTATCCTTCAAAAGATAATAAACCTTGCTCGTGCGGATTGGAGTCAACGGCTAGAGGATGCTTTGTGGGCATACCGCACCGCTTATAAAACACCCCTTAACATGTCTCCTTATCGTTTGGTCTATGGGAAGGCATATCATCTGCTAGTTGAATTGGAACATCTTGCTCTTTGAGCCATTAAGAAGTGCAATCTCGTAATTGATGAAGTCGGTGTTCATAGAAAGCTCCAACTTCAAGAATTAGAGAAGCTCTGCCATGAAGCTTATGAGAATTCTCTTCTATACAATGAAAGGACAAAAACATTCCATGACGAACTTCTTAAGAGGAAATCTTTCCATGTTGGTCAAAAGGTTCTCCTCTACAACTCTAAATTGCATATCTTTCCCCGGTAAACTTAGAAGCCAGTGGATTGGTCTTTTCCAAGTTGTTCAAGTCTTCGATCATGGTGCTGTGGAAATTAAAAGTTTGGCTACCTTCAAAATCTTCAAGGTTAATGGGTTACTCTTATAAAGGAAATTTCGATGGCGGACCCCATCTATTCTTAAGATTGTTTACTGTACCTTGCAGTCGAGCCAACGACGTTAAACAAAGGCGTTACTTAGGAGGCAACCCAAGCTCTTTCTTCATTCCACTGTAACGTATCTTTTCATTTCTCTTTACTTTTGTTTCCATTCAATCCATCATCATTTTACTATCTGTTCATGAAATTCATTAGTGAGTTGGCCAATTGAAATTAGCAGTCTGTAATCTTTATTGCGGAATCGGGATCAGGACCACCAAGGTAAAATGGTCTAGGGCAAACTTTATCTGTCGATGGATTGCAGCTTGTATGTCGACGGATACCTTGGGCAGGAACATGTTTGGTGCCATTCATTGACATCCGTCGATGTCTACCACCTTGTACGTCGACGGATACTTCGACCATGAACATAGATCTCCCTGGCACACCTATCTGTCGACGTCTACCCCCTTGTACGTAGACGAATATTCGGGATTTTGCATTTTAAACTCCCTGCCACACCTATCAGTCGATGCCTACCCCCTTGTACGTCAACGGATACTCGGGATTTCATCTTTTTAAACCACCATCCACCTATCCCTTACCCCACCACCACTTCCCTTTTCAAATTACCCTTTCTCTCCCTTCAAAAATGCCCCAACCCACTCTCATTCATCCTTAACCCATTCCTTTGCCAAATTCATACCCAATCCACTCCTTTTCCATCACAATCCACTTCTCCAACTACTCATAAACCCTTTTCCCTTTCCAATTCCAAAATCGCAAGGTTGGTGTTCTTGGTAGCCATTTGAGTACAATTTCGAAATTGGTATTTGCCACTGGTAGCATTGATTTGGGCACTCCATTTGGTTAGTTTGTCTTCAATTTACTCTTTGTGTTTCACTTAGCATGGAAATTAGAAGCTATTACGATGAATCTTACCCTTGATTCTTGCATTTTAGCCTCATTGTCTCTATGTTTTTGATGGCATCCGAATTTGATCTATTTTTAGTATTATTGGGTTTCTTTGTTAACATGCTTGTGATATTTACATGCCTATAATTACTATATCATGTTTTTATCAATCCTAGAAATGTTTATCTTTAACAACTTTTGAGTTGGTATAGGTCAAATTTTCTGTCTTCAAAGTGTTCAACAAAATGTTTAAATGGCCTTGGAATTAAATGGCCTTGACCATCCAAGGCCAAAGATACCATTGAGCCTGCACCTGCCCCAAAATCCAAGCATACTTCCAGCTCTTCCAAGCCAACAAAAGCATCCAAGGCTGCCAAGGGTAAGGCTATTGCTACTACTCTGGCCCCTGCTCCTACTGTTCTTTCTAATTTCCTCTCCAAACAGAGTGAAACTTGGTATAATGATCACATTATGTCTAGGAAAATAGTGGAGAAAACAGTGGACCCTTCCATTTCTGACCAATTCGGTTTACCTCATTTGTTCCATACCTTCGGATGGGATGCTGTTCTTAACATGAAAGAGACTTATTACCCTGATTTGGTCATCCTCTTTTACGCCAACATGAAGCACAAAGGAGCTGATTCGTAAGAAATCCATACCATGGCAACCAAGTGGATATCAAGGTCGATGCTGCCTTTCTTTGAGAACACTTCCAAATCTCGAATGAGGGTGCTCTGATGGCTCAAAAAGATGATGATGATGAGGCTGCTGATTCTATGGGGTGGTCTCGCTACGCTACTTTGGATCATTTTTAGGTCCGGCCACAGTTGGTTCCCGGGAAGAAGGATGCCCTTTTCTGCAAAGGCTTTGACATTGCTAGCCGTTGGTTGCCTATCTCATCCACCATACTGTGGACCCCAAGATCAATGATACTCACATTGTCCGAGGCAAAAATCTATATGCGATGGACAAAATCATCCATGGTCTTGGTGACACTGCTGGTATCCCATTGTCTCGAATCATCATAGCAACTATGCGTGATCTAGCTTTTCTCATTGCCCAATCTAGATGTGTGGCTTTCCCGGTCCTTATCTCCAAGATTCTTCAAGTTTTTGGCGTTTCTGTCGATCCCACCAAACAAAAATTGGTCACCTCCACAAAGGATGTTGTCAATTCCACCAAAATGCTTTCATTTTGATATCAACTTGTCGGGAACCTTTGGACCAAATCAAGCAATCTAGATGAAATTCCGAAGCAAGAAAGCCAAGAAGGCCACGAGGGCCCACAGCCAGCACCAGTTGCACATGCTCCTCCACAATTTCAATTTCCTGTGGGCACTCGGCCATTGCCTTAACATCAATTTCAATCTCAAGTTCTTGGTTGGTGCCAAGATATGAATTAGAACTTCAATCTTCTGCAAGGTCAAGTGACTAGTCTCACCGACGAAATTCATACCATCCACACTGAGCTGGATCAACTTCTCATTTTCCATACTCTACCACCGCCACCTTAATGAACACTAGCACAATTTTTTTTTTTTGCTCTTTTGCTTATATTTTCAGACTTTCGTTTCCATTTCTGTTTTATTTCTCTTATTGACAATTTGCACTTACCTTTCTTATTAACTCCAAGTTTCTTGACAATATGCTCTCATTTCTTTGTCTTTTTATTATGAACAACTTCATTAAGGTACTTCATTCTCCATTCTTCTCTCTTTCATTACCTTACTTTAGTGTCATCTTCTTTTACATTGAGGAGAATGCTTTATCCAAGTGTGGGGGAACTGGATTACCAATTGGATTGCTTGACTTTTAGGAGTTTCAAGGTAGTTATTTGGTGGTTAATGTTCATATTGAATGATAAAGCCCTTCATGGAATGAGTATAGACTTAAATTAGGATGAAAGGATGCAAAATGATGAATGAGTAAGAAACTTTACTTCTTGATTTTCAAGCAACATGTTAGCTAATTTCTTTAAACCAAACATGTTTGAGTAGGGTAATGCATCAATAACCTTGTGAGAACTTGAGCCTTATAAATTGCAATTCAATCTCTTTTCATTCTCGAGTGTATTTATGTCTTTTATGATCATATGCTTCTAGAACTTGCTTTATACCTTGTTAAGATCACATGTATTACATTCATGTTTGAAAGATGATGAAGGTTTTAGGATTAAGTTTGAGCCAAATTGACCAACCACTGTAAAACCAATGTAGATAACCCCTTAGCTTAACATGACCTTAGCCATATTCTTTGTTGTTAAACCTTATTATCCCAAAGAACCCTAAGCATTAAAAGAAAAACAAGTTTACTCACCCTGTCTCTTTGACTTAGTGAAATAATTTACTTGTCTTGCATTAATGTTCTTGGTTAAAAAGGTTGACAACAAGAATAAGTGTGGGGGAATTTCCCTTTGAGTTGGCTAATTGAGAAAAAGGTTGTATGAATGAGATGCCCAAAATACTAATAATATAAAAAATGTGCCTTAAGAAGGCAAAATCTAGAAAGAAAGGCACTATAAAAGAGATTGGCATCTCTTTGGTTCATATGAATAGAAAAAAATGAGACGAAAGTGGTTGAAAAACGGAGAGAATTAGTGAATTGTCGACCAAACCAAAGATATGGGCTATTACTAGCAAAATTTTCTCATAATTTCAATAAGTTAATATTTCACTAAATTTTGAAGAGACTTTTGATTGAATTCCTTCACTCATTTCTTTTGTAACCTTATTAGCCACTGCCCCATTACAACTTTACTTAGAAACATTTTTCATTCATTCATTCATGGCATGCAAGATGGAGTAATGGAGATAAGGTAGACCAGCAAGCATATGGTAAGTATATTTTCATAGATGGACTCTTGAGAGCACCATTAGCACATACTTGAGTGAATGAGAGATATCTAGTGAGGAATTACCCTATTCAAGCATGATTGGTTAGAGATTTTTATCTACATTGTTGTTTATTTATCTTGTTAGTTGAGCTTCTTACTCATAATTTAGTATGCTTTCTTTCATTTTCTCTTCTCTAATTTATGTCTCTACATGCTCCATGAATGTCTTTTGAAGTTCAATTTGGACCTTAACTTTCTTAATAATAAAACCCTAGGCTTACATGAGGGTGAGTAAGGTTCAAGTGTGGGGGAATTTGTTAAACTCCATTTTAACTCTTTATTTATATCTCAACATTCTCCATTTTCTTTTTTTCAACATCATGGATTACTAATTATGATCAATGTTCACTTTATAGGTACAATTGGAAGAATTGATGAAAATGGGACTAACATAGAGTTAAATCTGGAGTTTAATTACAAGAAGCAAAAGTTCAGCAAGGCCCGTCGACGGATGAGCACCTAGACGTCGATGGGTAAGCATGACAGACCCCAATCTCCTCACTCATGTGTTGATATGTCGACAGATAAGCACCTAGACGTTGAAAGATCCCTTTATCAAGAACGATCAATTAAAGAAATCCTGATTATCCATCGACGGATTAGCACCTAGACATCGACAAATGATCGAGGTACCTTTCCTGGAAATGCAAAAATGAACTGAGCGGTCGACATATGATCCTAGACATCGACGGATAGGGTAGATTCGGCTGACATCAAGGCCATTCGTGTGCATGCATTTTGAGGATGATTTGGTGGGCCTAACTTGTCAGTCACAGCAGCCAATCAAGAAAGAAATTCTTATTTTACCCCTAGTCTCTTTCTCTTATCTCCCTTGTAACCCTAGTAGTTTAATGTAATTACAATACATTTATTTGTTAAGAGAGAGAAGGGTTGGAAGAAAGAGAGAGAGAGAGGAATTTATAGAGTTAGTTGGAAGGAGATGAGGTAACTTTTTGGCAAGAGAATACTCTGAAAATTGTTGAGATTATTTTTGATCACCATGTGTAACTAAACTTTTCAATTCTCTAATCTATTGTATGAATTGATTATTTGATTTTGGGGCAATTGTGAGATCCCTGTTATTAATCAGATTTCATACCCATTGATTGTTCTTTCAATCTATGCAATTAAAAGATGATTAGCTAGATTATCATCTTGTCTATTGAGTTGCTTGATTGATTAGTTGCAAATAATTGATTATGTGATTCAATTGCTTGCTAATCTTTAAATACCCATCCTTCATCTAGGGAATTCTTAAGATTTGGTAGCATTTGGATGTATTGATTATATCCAAAAGGAGATTTGAAGATGCTAATTAATTGATATGTGCTAGGCATATTGATGTTAGTTGCTAATTGATACCTTTCTAATGATTAATGCTCTTCTATGCTTAAATTTGAATTGATGGGATTTGGGTTAGCAAAAGAAGAAGGGGTTGATAATGAAACTAGAGTAATTGTTAATCCATGTTTAAGGAAATGTTAATTGATAAGAGGCTGGACTCTAATCGATTAGATTAGCCAATTCGATGAGGGAAATAACTGCTAGTGGGTCTAGGATCAATTGCTCTATTAAAGAATTAGTTTTACAATAGATTAGGGTCTTAATTCATTAATCATCTATGTTACTGCTAATTAAATATTTCCTTTACCTTATGGTTTAAATTGATTACTTGATTCTCCCCATTGATATTTTGATTTTCGCTCTTTTAATTCCGTTAGTATCGATAGATCCTAATAGTTCCCTGTGGGATTCGACCTCTACCTCTTTAGCTACTTGTTAAATTAGTGAGATTATTTTTGGTGCTTTGCGACACGTATCAAGGGTCTAAGTCCAAAAGTTATTTTCCAAGTTGATAGTCCAATCCATACATCTCAACAGAATTGATAAATTCTGATATTTCAAAACTTTTCATTCATTTATATGAAATCCATAATCTTCAAATAATCCATATAACTAAATTTCACAATGACAGTAACAATTAATAAGATTTGAAAGACATTTTTCAAATCATTACTTAGGAGCCTAACTCCATAACATTTTCCAAAACAAATGTTTAACTCAATATTTCTTGTCACATGATCGTTTTATATTCAAGAATCCATACATTTCATAATCAAAGTTTCCAAAATATTTTCAAATAATGACCTAATTTCATAAAACAAGGGTAGTCGAGGTTCTGTTCCTTATCACAATCATGGTCGCAATTAATGTGAAACTCGGATCTTTTTGTACTCTTCATACTTAATGGAATAATGAGAAATAGCTTACTGGCATGGAAGATATAGAACTTCGAAGAGAGTTTGGACCTTGGAGTCAAATAATGAAGTTGAATAAGTAAATTAAAGGCTAAGTTAAGGTCTATTGTTACAATATGCGATCAAGGAATTGATCTAAAGGTATTTAAGGATTAAGTATAATTATTCCCTAAGTGAATTTGGGAGTATCTTGGATTATAATAGATATTGAGGATATGACTAATATGAGTTGGAACATGAGGTGAATGCAGATACATGGATAATCAAAGGAAACCCTAATATCGTCCGTAGATTTTTCGAGCTTGTATGTGATATTTCCCTTGAGGTGGTTGAACTAATTGAACCTTTAAAAAAGAGAAGTAAGCCCAGGGAAAACCTAGTGGAAGTGTAGTGCAAACTGGAAAATAGATCAAAATTGATTCAGGATCTAATTTCAAGGAATCGGAGGCTTAAGAGACCTCCAACATTGGAGTACTCATCAACCGATGCCGTACCTCAATGATGGAGGTGAGAAACTTTGAAAAAAAAAACAAGAAAATTGGGGTGGGGAGGGGGGGGGGGAAGGAGTGTTGAAGCCATAACTAGTGCTGAAACACTCCATATCCAGAGTCAAATATGAGCTTTTATAGGCTCGATATTGGCCTGTGCCCTGTATTCTTTTTCCTTTTTTTTTTCTTTTCCTTTCTTCTCTTCCATCTTTTCCACCATAACCACCACTTTAAACACCCTCTGAACTTACCTCTAAACATTTCTAATAAATCTCCTAGCCTCTTAAAGAAAAGAGCCAAGGAGAAAATTAAAGAATTTCAAGGATAAGAGTTAAGGAGCGTAAAGTAGGGATTTTCTTCAAGCTCTTGGATCTTCCAATTCAACCACTAGATTAAGATGAATTTCTAATATGTCGAGAACAACCTTTAATATGTCTATTTTCTTGCTATGATCTATGCATTAATTCAGACAAATCTTAGCTCAAAGTTTAAATTAGGTTTTTTGGAGTACTCCATACCTTTTTACCCCTTTCCTCGGTCCCAAAAAAATGATATATATTAATTATATATATGATTCCTCCCAACAATTAGGTACTATAGCTATCTAGCTAACAAGTTTACCCTACTTCTTCTGCTTTAGGGAAAAATCAGACTCTCTCTTTCATTACTTCATCTTTTCTATATCCCTCTCTTTTGTTTTCAGGTACTCATCAAATGGCACTTAGTTCATATCTTTAAGTTTGAAGTTTAGGTTTGATTTTCATGGATTTCGAGTCAATGATCTTGATTATTAAAGCTATAAACTTGTTGTAGGAGTTGTGAAGTTATTGTGTCTCGATTTATAACTCGATCCACAGTTGGATTGAAGAGAAAAGGGACATAGAAGAGAAAAGGGAAATTCTTGAGTGAAACCTAGAACGCATCTGGCACCAAATGTGTAGCGAATTAGCGCACCACAGATTTGACGGCGAATGCACTCTAGAGGCCGAGGTGGCTTTTGCCACAATGGTCCGATCCCAGACCACCCAACCACATGCCTTGGTTATGGCACTAGGGTATTTTGGTAATTTTTTCCTTCAAACCCTAATTTGATTCGATTTGACTCGAAACACTTTTTGGAAGGTACTTCCAAGTCTCATCTTAGAGCTCGGTAGAGTCTCATAGGTGCATTCTTGAATTCGAATTCTAATGCGGTTTTCCCTATAATTAAGTTCCAAATGAAACAAGTACGGAGACATTCCGATGACTATTCGTTGTGGAGTTCTTGAGAGTATACTAGACTCCTAGTATTATTAGTGGCTTAGTTTCAATGTTTACCAATTTAGGGCTAAACATTTTTATTGTTTTAATTATTAAATGTTTTATAATTGTTTTATATGTTTTGGGATTCATGTAATCCCCTGCACACACTATGTTTATGCTACACGGATTTAGTGGGTGTGATGATTTAAATGATTGTATGTGTGTGTGTGTGTGTATGTTTTATAAGATAAGTGCCCTTTAGGGTGAGAATTTATATTATGATGTGTGATCTCTCGGGGACATTGCTTGGTGCTCTGTTGAGAATGAATGGATCAAGAGGAGGTATGCCACCCAACCAGGCAGCTATGAGCCACCTAGCAGAAAGGCACAGTGATCAAGTAAACCTTAGAGTGAGAGGTATATAATAACTCACTAAGGTATATAATAGTTGTGTCCACCCACAGCAATGACCACCGTGGGCTTATCGAGATCTGTTTTACTATAAATATATTATATATTATGTTATGATGAGATAGCCTTCATCGGATTGAGGCTAATGAACATTGTAAGGCTAAGCCTTAGAGTGTTCTACAGTCAATCCACTTGACATATTATTTTTAAAAAATAAAAAGGTTTTAGGGGAAATGTTTTAAAAAGTGAAATACATAAATTATGTTTTTGTAACTTGTTTTGGATTTTACCCAACTCCCTATATCCTGTTTGACTTTGCATTGAACCTGAATAACTCTCTAGGTAAACAATGTGTACTTTTCACTTTTTGTTTCTGTTTTTCAGGTATTACGAGTCAAGAGGCTCATCCGAAGTTGTAGGTTGCCCTAGGAGTTATTCTAATTTCCATTATGTAGTGTTTCTTTAGATACATCCTTTGATACTTAATTCAAATTTTAATTTGTTTTATTAAATTAATTTTCTATTCTTGTTTTAAATTATCAATTAAATTTTAGTTTTCTAATTATTTTGTAGTGATGATACTAAATTTAAGCATTTACATTGTCTCAAGGTGCATGTCGATATATACATGCTTTGAGGTGGCATGACGCTTATCATATTATTGGATCACAGGTTAGAACATGATAGTTGAAATAGGATACAAGACCACCAAGGGGTTTTATAACATGAGATGAATCATCAATAGTTTCCAAAACATTATCGCTACCTTGGTGTTGACTTTGATCTCAACTATGTGATGAGTCATAGAAAGTCCAACATAACCATGCCAAATGAGCCACTAATACACCAACTCAACAAGTTACAAAACTAATAATTATATAATAATCTCACATTATGCCGCTTTCCCATAACCAACCATAGTTGGATGATTATAATCATTAACCAAGCTATCTAACCTAGAGCTACCCAGCTCAAACATCACAAGATCCAATAAAACCATGTATATGCTTAAACCCATTTTCAAGCATCATTTCAATGCATATCTCATGTTAAGGGTCAAGCCCAAATCAATGAAGTCATTCATTTCAATATAGCATGTACTTAAAGTAGTGAAATCATCATACTTTCTCAAAACATGTACATCACATAATAAGGTCATCACACTTTCCAAAATAATGTATATCGAATGAAAGGATCATTATAATTCCCAAAGCATTTTAATCAAACCATGTGAGTACCCCATACTCCAAAACATTTGACATCCAAATGCAATAAGCAATAACCAAGATTTTCAAGACTTGTAGAAAACATTTTTTTTAGTTGCAAACACATGAGACTATCAACTTACAATCTTGGGAAGTTAGTATACTCCTAACAATTAGAGGTGTCAAAAGCTAATACAATTTAAGAAACCTATTCAAACCCACACTAGAGTCAACTCGATTTGAAAAAAAAATGACATGAATTGTTTGATCCAAAACTAGATTAACTAAAAAACCCTGATAAGCTAAACTGTAAAATCCAAAATACTAACCCTGTCACCCCCCGATCCTGTGGCAACTGTTGTGCTACCTCGAAGTACGTGTACCAACCTACACTCACACACATCCCGAGACAACGTAAGGCATTAAGGAGTATGATTGCTGTAAAACAAAATTTTAAAACTAAAACTTAACTAATATTAAAATAATAGAAAACAATCTAATAAAACAATTGAAAATGAAATTGAGTACTAGTGGATGTAACTAATGAGTATCTACACAGTGGAATTAAAGAACTCCTATTGCCACCGATGAAACCTCACACGTGGAAGTTGTACCTAACAAAATTGGCTACAAGTGAGTGACAAATGTTCAATGAATGTACAAAAGGGTTTGGGGTAAACAAGTATGATCCAAAACAAATATAAAACATAATTTATTTTCATTTTATAAAGAAATCCCCTAAAACATTATTTAAAATAAACATAATAGACAAATACTCACACGCACACACACACACACAGACAAACACACAAACACACAAACACACAAACACACAAACACACAAACACACACACACACACACACACACACACACATACACATATATCTAAAATGGATTGGCAGAAGGCACTTTGATGTGTGGGGTCTCATATACACCTGGATCATTGAGGGCTATCTCATCACACACACACACACACACTCACATACCTCGTAACTCGTTCCTTCGATGATGCCATCACTGTATATGTTCACAGCTACTAACAGACCTTGGTAAGTTACCCTCCACACCCCTCCGACCAAGGTTAACATAGTTACCATGCCCCTCTGTTAGGCAGCCCACAATTATCCCTACGAGTTAGCATGCTCCCTCTTGTTTCCATACGCTTCATGAAAAGCACTAAGCCACGTCTGCAAAGGGACAATTTTCTCAATATATATAAAATCTTGCCCCGAAGGGTGCTTATCCAATAAAACATATATATAAATACATACATACATAAACATTTTATCAAAATATTTCCGTCCACTAAATTGGTGTAACATAAATTTAACGTGTGTGTAGAAGACTACCCGAATCCCAAAAAATTTATAAAACATTTTATATTTAAAACATTTTAAAATAGTTTAACCCTAATGGCTAAACACTAAAATCTAGGCCACTCACAGTACTAGGAGGTTCGTACACTCCCAAGAGATCCTTTATGATCTGTCTCCAGAGTGTCACTGCATTTGATCGCCTAGAAGCCCAATCATATAAAGAAACACATTATAAATCTATTTCAAATCTAAGATGCACCTACAAAGCTTTAAGATAAGGTTCAGAAGTGTTTCGGGGGTGTTTGGAAGTGTCTCGTGTCAATTCAGGGTTAATTTAGGGTTTTGATGATGAAAAGACAATTTTGCCATTATAAATGTAGACACTTATTTTTAACCTTAATTAATTAATTAATTGATTGATTAATTAATTAATTGGTCATCAATAAATTTTTATTTGCTGTCTCCTTTAGCTCATTTTTATTATCTTACAGGCAATTTTGAACCGAGACCGAAGAGCTAAGATCGAGTCAACTGAATTTCCTCACGAGTCAAGGGCTAACCGAGTCAACTCGGTTATGATGCAAAATATATATATATTTACATGTGTATATTTATAAGTATATGTGTATTTATATATATATATACATATATATATATATGGGTATATTTATATTTATATTTATATACATATAGATGTGTACATATATATATATATATATATGTATCAAAAGCCAAGTAAAAAGGGGACCACTACCATGCAAAATACAAGAAAAGGCCATGCTCCCATACAAACCATGCAACCCTTTCCTCATTTATGGCTCGGCCAGCAGTGCTCTCGGCCAAAATCCCAGCTCCGCCCCAACCAAGTCACCACCCTCTTCTTCTTCAACTCCGGCACCCAAGGCCGCTCCAACCACATGCCCGGGTTCAATCGCAACCGTCTGTTCGGGCTCCTGTGGCTGCTCTACCTTAGATTCCAGCATAAGTAAACCAACAACAGCCACCACCACGTCCACGTTGTCATTCCTCCATCCTTTAAACGACCCTCCGAGCTTCTTTTCTCATTTCGTGGTGTCTCTCTCAAGCTCCCTCGTCAATCGCCGCCATATTCGCCGCCCCCTTATCATCGACGGCCATGCAGAACAAAAAAGAAGAAGCCACACCCCCATGCAGGCTATCAACCACCGAACCTTTCAAGATTGTCTCTCAATGGTCTGTCGCATGGCTTGTGCTAACCTCACCAAGTTAAACGCTGCGTCACCACAATCGATCAGCGACCTGTTAGGCACAGCCCGACGAGCTGCCTGCCCATGACCGACCAGCAGCCTGCTCGGTACAGCCCGATGAGCTGCCTGTCCATGACTGACCAGTAGCCTGCTCGGTACAGCCCGACGAGCTGCCTGTCCATGACCGACCAGCGACCTGCTCGGCACAGCCCGACGAGCTGCCTGCCTATGACCGACCGAAAAATCAGCAGCCATCAGATTAAAGTAAAAAATGAGAGAGAGCCGGGGAACGAAGAGGGAGAAAGAGAAATAAAAGGCCATTTTTTTTCCAGAAAAAAAGCGAAGGTCGGTCGGCCATTTCGGGGGGGGGGGGGGGTCATGATTATTCGGCGGGGGCTCCTTGTTTTCGGGGATTTTTATTCTCTCTGAGGAAAAAGGCAGCAAATTTAGGTGTTAAAAAAAAGAACGAAGAGAAAGAGAAGGGAGAAGAGCCGAACAGAGAACACTTTTTCCTTTGAAAAAGGGTTGGTCGAAAGAAAGAAGGGGTTATAAAAACCCATCTGCAGTAGCAACGAAAAGGAAGGAGGGAGAGGTCGGCCTTTAAGAAAAAAAAAAGAGAAAAAAGGGAGCTTTTGAAGGGGGGGAAGAAGAAAAAAGAAAAGGGCTGGTTTGAATAAGAGCTGAAGCCATTCTTTACTCTCGGGAGGAAGACAGTCATTCTTAGAATTTTTTTTTCCTTTCTTCCGCAGTGTTTAAACGATTTACAAATAGAAGTTTTCATTTTGGGCTTTTCTGTGTTTTTCATTTTGCTGTTTCGTTCTTAGCTTCTCTGTTTTGAAAGCTTTCTTTTTTGAGTCTTTTGAAAACAAAACTCTAATCTTTAAGGGAGCAATCCATCTTTTGGAGGTAAAAATGTTATCTTTAGTTTTTGGTTGATTACATTCATGCTCATATTTGTTTGAAGTTATTAAATTTATTCTTACAAACTATAAGCAGTTTATTTTATGACGTTTCTTTTACTACTCTATAAGTTTGGATCTTTTCTTTCTTTTTGCGCTTGTTTATGGTTCATTTGTGTACAAAGATGTTAACTTTATCTTCAATATTGGCATTTGCAGTTTGTTAAACTTTTATATCCTGCTAAAACTTTTATATCCTGCTAAATAACTTGATTCTTTTAAAATATGGTTTAAATGTAGTAAAAATGATGCTTTTTTTTTCTTTTTTCGTTTTTGTTTCAGTTATTATGTGCTTAATCTTAACGATGTACATGATTGTGTAAAAAGTTCATAACTTTATATGTTTCATGCCAATCTTTATAATTTTTTGTGTTTAATATATATGTTTTATGATATCTGCTTCATGTAAATTTGATTTTGATCATAAAGTTTGCATCTTTAGGCATGTATGAATATCTGATTGGATTAAAATTTTAATTTTGACTGTAAAGTTCTCATCTTAAACTTGTTTAGGCTTAAAAATTCAATTTTAACTGTAAAATTTGCATCTTTAAACCTGTTTAGGTTAGAAATTTAATTTTGACTGCAAAATTTGCATCTTCAAACCTGTTTAGGTTAAAAATTTAAATAAAAATTAATCTTGGTTATAAAAAATGTATTTCTAAATTTGAATAGGTGCATATTTAGTATAGTATTTGACTTTGACCTTGTAAAATTACCTTTTTGCCCTTATATGCATGTTTGATTAATTAAAAGTTTAATCTTGTATGTGAAATTACCTTTTTGCCCTTGCATATATATTTGTTTAATCATGAATTGAATTTTGTGTAAAATTACATACTTGACCTTGTATATGTGTTGGTTTAAATTAAGCTGGCTTATATGCGTTAAATTAGTTGCCATGCAATTTGATCTTGAAAAGCTGATTTTAAATCTCTATGTCCTATTTATTTATGATATTTTATTGTGAAATTAATTGTGTATATATGTACTAACCCTTATTTCTTTGTCCCATTTACGCTTAATTAAGTTTAGAACATTGATTTTTAAAAATTCATATGCATGGGGGGGCCGAAAGATGCCTTGGGAGTCCGAGGTTTCTGAAGGTTTTCTCCGATGAAAAGTTTTTTCGGTGTCTAATCGGGAGTCCAATCGGGCTCGGGGAAAATTTTTCATCCCTTCAAAATTAAAAAATATGTTTTTCCCATTTAATTTCATAAAAAGCATACATCATGTTTATAATTTCTTTAATTTTTAAAATTGGTAAATGAACTAAAAATTTGTTTTTACCTTCTTTTACAAAAGGAATGTTTATTCCCAAAGCTTTTTATCCACTTTTACTTTTATGTTTTATTTTCATTTTATTTTAAGAAAATCTCTTGTTTAAGAGGCTCAATTAAATTAAAAGGAATGTTTATTCTAACATTAATTTTAAAACATATTTTAAAAGTTTTTTGAGAGATCTTAATTTCCCAACTATAGTTAAGGCCTCTCAAATTAATCCAAGTTTTGTTAAAAAACCACTTTTAAAATTTCTTTTCTTATTTTTATTTCTTTGAAAGGGAATATTTATTTTTTTTTGACCATTTTTTTTAATTTTCAAAAATACCTTTTTGGGAGAACTTTAGTATATTTAATTAATTAAGACCCTTGAAGTAAACTTCATTTTTATCAAGATGCATTTTTAACTCCAATAAAAGGAATGTTTATCCTTTAAATCTTTAAAATTCTTTTTTTAAAATCAAGTTTATTTGATAAAAAGTACATTCATTTTTTAAAGGGTCTTAATTTATTAATCTACTAAGGTTTTTCTACTAAACTAAATTTTTGTCAAATTATTCCCTTCAACAAATTAAAAGGAATATTTATTCCGACATTATTTTAAAATTAAATCTTTCTAAGAGATTTTAATTTAAGTTATCATAATTAAAGTCTCTTAATGTAAATTTCAAAGCATAAATTTGAGGATGTTTATCCCAACTTTTTTGCAAAATGTTTTCTAGAAGGTTTCAATTAATATTCTCATAATTGAGACTTTCTAAAATTAAAATTAAACCTTTTTTTTTCAAAAGGATATTTATCCTCATTTTTAAATTTGACTTTGATTTTTGAAGAATATTTATTTCTTTTAGAAATTGAATTTCCATTCTAAGTAGGAAATTTCTTCAAATTCAAAATTGGGCTATGGATTTTCATATTAAAAGAAATGTTTATTCCGACATTAAGTCTTTAAATTTCAAATTTAGCTTTTATAATGGGATGTTTATCCTACATTAAAAGGAATATTTATTCCGACATTTAAAATTATGTTTTTCTTAAAATGATTTTAAAACATTTTATTATCATTTTCCAAGTGAAATATTTCAAGACTTTTGTGGTACCGATTTCCGGGCGTCTCGGGGGTGCTAATCCTTCCCCGAGTGTAACCGACTCCCGAACTTAAAATCTTTTTCGTAGACCAGTTTCTTTTCTTAGCTTGACGTAATCTTTCTAGATTTACGTTCGGTTAAACAAGTAGGTGACTAACCACACCTATTAAAAATAAAAGGTTAGTGTCGACTCCATTTGTTTTTTTTTTGACTGTTTAGTCCCGAACATTTCTCACGCCATACCATTTATCGTCGGAGCGGTAAAACGTCTCGACAGCTTGACGACTCCACTGGGGACATTTTTTAGAGTCAAGCCACTTTTTAAGTCTGATTTTACTTGGGTTTAATAATAAAATGTTTTAAGTTTCATTTCATGCATTGCATCATTCATTTGCATTAAAATTTTTTCCAATAATTGTTTCAAAATTTTTCCAAAAGAAAAAAAAAAGAAAGAAGAGAGAAAAAAGGAAGATTTTTCAAAATTAAGTTTATTAAAATTGCATCTTGCATTTGTATCACATTTAATTTATATATATGTTTTTATGTTTTGATTTTCTAGTATGCTTTGTGTGTTTAATTACTCGTCTATATTTTGCATGTTTTAATTCTTAACCTATGCCTTGATCCTCTAGCGTGCCCTATGTCTTAATTACTTGTATATGTTTTGCATGTTCCAATTTCCTTTGTATGTCTTGATTTGCTAGTATGCTTTTTGTATTTACCATTTTGCCCTTTTAGTTACATGTATATATTTTTCATGTTTTAATTCCTTGTGTATGCCATGAATGCCTATCTTGTTTACCATGTGTGCTTATCTCATCATATTAATTATTTATCCTATATTTTGAATTGGACTGATCATGTGTTGACATGTGATAGTGAAATCTTTTCTGCTTCCTGCTTCTGCTTCTCCGAATGTTCACTACTTCACCGAAAGGCAATTGATAAAGGTATAAGTCCCTTCCTCACACACGACACAAATTCATAACATAAAAGTTCGGGAGTCCGAACTTCACGTTTATTTAGGAGGGGGCGACGGGGTTGCCTCCACCCCATCTTGTCTGATGGGTACCCTTGTCTAGAGCTTTAAACCCAGCATGTAGAAGAACCCAAAATCTAACCTAGATAGAGCCAAGCCCGTTGGAAAAAAACTCGGTTTCTTAGGACACAAAAGGGGGACGGCTTCTTACCTTTATCAATCCCTTTCGTTTTATCTGCTTATTTCATTATGGCATGCTGTTTGTCTGATTTCTGATTATTTCGTGATGACATGCTGTTTGTATAAACTATCTATTTTTCTGTACATATGCTTATTTCACGATAGCACGTTGTTTGTATAAACTGTCTGTTTTCTTTCACCTTTTTGTGCAAATATTTATTTCATGATGATAAGTTGTTTGTTTTCTTTCCCACTTTATTTGTATGTATTCATTTTAGAATCTGTTTGTTTTCTTTCACTTTATTTGTATATATATGCTTACTCCATATTGGCATGCTATTTGTTCTCTTCCTCACTTTGTCTTCATATATGTTGTCTGTTTTCTTTCACAATGATATGTCGTATATCTGTTTTCTTCCTCACTTTACCAGTACATATTTATATTTTGTCTTATAATCTCCTTGTTTCCTTTAAATATCCATGATCATTGCGTTTTATTGCCATCATCACATACCATGCATTTCATTCGTACAAAGGAACCATAAAGGGAAATTAGTCATGGCTGACAAGTAAGGTCAATTTGTAGGTTACCGAATATTTGGGCCCCCGGCCTTGTTTAGATGAAATGACTAATTATCTTTTATGGTTAAATTGTTGCGAGCCAAACATCTTTGCATCATTCATCTTAACATTATTATTTTATTCTGATACATTTCCTTTTACCTTTTTGCCATTTCTTTTTATTCTTTATCTCTGCATCCCATTCTCGCATTTCATCCCCATCTATAATAGGTTTACTATAGAGAAAATTATTTATGGCGAAAGAAAGTTAGGAAATACCCATGAAGATAGATTCGATGGGAGAGTCTGAAAATTTTGATTCCGCCAGTCCTACTTTGAAACGAGCTCTGTACTGGCTAAGGCAGAAAGCTAGGAGGCGTCAACAAAGGGTCCTCCACCCCAGTTACCTGCAAAACTCAACTGTAGTTTCATCCGAAATGATCTGACAAGACTGAAACAGTTATGGGAAGGCATCAGTGATAATGGTCGATTCAAACAGTTGTATGGAGATATAGCATTGCTGTTAGATGTGGAAGTGGGGGAGGAGCTTCTAAAAGCGGCTTTGTACTTTTGGGATCCTTCGTACCGGTGCTTTACTTTCAGTAAACATGATGAATCTTCTATGGGAGAGTATGATATGGTGCTGACAGTGGAGGAATATCAAGATCTGTTGATGGTAGGGAGCAAGCCGGATAAAGTATTTTGGCCAACCGAGAATAATCCTAGGAAGTTAATGAAGTTGTTGGGGATAAAGACCGAAGAGATAAGGGGCTACATGGATGGCGAATTCCTTTCACCCAGTTTCATGATGGATATTGTGGAAAAGAATACCACCACTAGAAAAGGGATTGATGTTCTAGCCCTTTTGATTTATGGTCTAGTACTATTTCCTAGAAAAGAGGAATATGTGCATATGTCAGTAACAACTCTTTTCATGGAGATCAAGCATCAATCTGATCCGGCTTTGACAATTTTAGCGGAAACCATTCAATCTCTCAATGCATGTAGAAAAGCCGGCAATAAATTTGAGGCTTGTGGACAGCTATTGACAATATGGTTTAGAAGCCATTTCGGATACAAAAAGTTTGTAGGAATGGTCTTCAATAACAAAGATAAAGAGACGATAGCCATTTATAATGCACATCCTTTGCCATCCCAACCAAGAACAGTGGTTAAATGGGTCGAGTGGTTCACGAATTTGAAGAACCAAGACATCACATGGAGAGCAATGTGGACAACGACAAAAGATACTCCTTATTTGGATGCAAGTATACCGTGGATCCCTCTTGTAGGCATTTGGGGAACCATCAGTTACTCCCCATTGCTAGTAAGACGGCAATATGGGTCAGAACAGTCTATCCCTCTCACTTTTGGGCTCAACTTGTTAGACTTCCGGCATGACACCGAAAAGGGATTGGATGAGGCCAAATTTTGGGCAAACTTGTACAAAGAAGCACAGAAGATGGATCGTGGCAATCATACTGACAATGCAATTCCTGAATACGTTGTGTGGCATGGTAAACGGGCGAAACAGATTTCAATTCCACCAGTTCTGGATTCTAATTACCCTTTGGTTGAGGCACCGGAGGACAAGTTAGAAAGGCTAGAAATTGAGAATCAAAGATTCAGAAAAGGGACTCAGTTAGTAGAATTGACCCAAAAATGTCAGCAGTTGGAGATACAGAATCGGCAACTACGAGACCAGCTTCAAAATAGCCAGATAGAGATGTAAGGATGGGTTCAAGACTGGGTAAGAGAGAGTGCCAACAACGTCAAGCTGAAAGGGGAGGTGAAAGAATGGAGAGAAGAGGCCACGAAAATGAGCCGGTTGGCAGCAAAGACCGAAATCTTCAATCAAGAACAGGCCCAAAGCTGGAGAATTGCCCAAAAACAATGCTTTCGAGTTCAGGAGGAGAAGAGCGAAGTAGAAAAAGCAAAGATTGAACTGAAAAGAGAATTGGCGGAGCAGAAACGCATAGTAGGGTGGTTGGTCCGGAGAAACAATGAGTTAGAGCAACAAGTTCGCGATGCTGCCAACAGATTGACTATTTCCGAAAACCAAAATGCTGAGATGAGGGCACAATCGGAGCAGTTCAGAAGACAAGCATAGTGATAGATTTGTTCCTAAAATATTATCATCTTATGTTTTGATTCGAATGGTACTCTATTACGGGTTGTCAAACTCACTTTCCTATTTTCGTAATGCTAATTATCTTTATAGTAATCTTGTTATGGATGGGTTTTCACATTACATAATCATTCAAGCATATTCATACACACATTTCATTCATATTCATAGTAAGGGAATCTGATTCGTCCATATGGTTAAATAAAGGTTTCAAGATAGCACCTCTAACGCACAGATTTAACACTAGATTACAATCTAGAATCGTCATGGAAGAGCAAGCTGCCGAGATTGAACAGATAAGGAAGACAAATGAGGATCTATAGAAACAATTGGATCAGATGGCAGAAATGGTGGCCAGTATGAGACAACAAAATATGGCAAATTCAGGCAACAATTCCAATGGGCAATCTTCTTCGAGTACACTCCCACACGGACTCCCCACAGCTCAGCCTACGAATGCCTCTCTCTCACCCCCTGCACTCAATATACTTTTGCAAGAAAATCAAACACAAATTCCTCAACCAACCACAAACACATTCACCTTCCCACCACCTCCACCTGGTGTATACCCTTTTACACCCTCAATGTTTACTACAAGTGGAGGAATCCCAACAACTCAACCAATTCCCCCTCCCACCTACACTATGCCACCTCCTGCCCCTGGACACACCCCAAACAATCCCTTGTTTGTGGCTGATGAACAATTTGAGAGAGAGATCGGCAGAGCCGAAAGCCAAAGGGTATTGAGCTAGATAGAGGAGCGGCTCAAGGCCATAGAGGGCACTCATGCTTATGGCATTACTGATGCTTATGAATTGAGCTTGGTGGATGGGTTGGTGATCCCACCAAAGTTCAAAGTGCCTGAATTCGAGAAGTACAAGGGGACCACATGCCCTAAAGACCACATTACTATGTATTGCCGGAAGATGGCCGCGTACTCCAGAGATGATAAATTGCTAATTCACTGTTTCCAAGATAGCCTTACCGGGTCTGCAACACGGTGGTACAACAAGCTAGATAGGCGGGGCATTCACTCAGAATGATCTAGCTCGAGCTTTCATTGATCAGTATAAGCACATGACTGATTTGGTACCCGATAGACTGACCTTGCAGAATATGGAGAAGAAGTCTTCTGAATCTTTCACCGAATATGCCCAAAGATGGAGGGATATAGCAGCTCAGATTCAACCTCCTTTAACCGAGAAAGAGACCACAAGGTTATTTGTTAATACCTTGAAAGCTCTATACTACAACCATATGCTGGCCGGTGCCACCAAAAGCTTTACCAACATGGTCCTAGTTGGAGAGATGGTGGAAAATGCACTCAAAACTGGCAAATTGGAAGGTGGGGAGTCTAGTGCGGCTAGGAAAAATCCAAAGAAGAAAGAAGGCGAAGTAAACACCGCCGGATATAGAGGATACCAACAATACCCCCAACAGCAATATCGACCAAACCAATCCCAATATCGATCATACCAACCACAATACCGACCATACCAATCCCAATACCAACCCCAATATCGTCCCACCAACTACACACCACCTCAAAACACCTACCAACATCCTCCTCCCAACTATGCTCAAAACACTTATCAATATCCGATATCCAATACCAGTTATACTGCCCCCAGACTAAACACTCAAAATTGGAACCCAAGACCACCAAGAGAAAGGAAACAATTCACCCCTATTCCCATGACCTACACCGAACTTTATGCCAAACTCTTGAGCAACAAAATGATTGAACCAGTCCAATACTTAACCCCTTTACAGCCTCCATATCCGAGGTGGTTTGATGAAAACACCACATGTACCTATCACTCGGGGGCTAAGGGACATAGTATTGAGAACTGTATTCGTTTGAAGGAAGTGGTGCAAGGCATAATCAATGAGGGTCGTTTGACTTTCAATGCAACTCCAAGTGTAGGCGCAAATCCTCTCCCAAATCATGGTGGAAACACTGTGAATATGATTGATGATGGGGCGGTTCATGTTAAAAGAAAGGTTGAAGAGATTATCACACCAATGAAGGTCGTATATCAGGCTTTGCTAAAGGCCCAAATGATTACTCCTTTGAAGTGTGAAGGTCATGAGCTCCAGTGTTGCACTGAATTCCGAGGAAAGTTGCAAGCTATGATGGATGCCGGTCTAATTGAATTTTATGTGGAGAGAAACGAAAGTACCGACATCTGTATGGTGAATAATGGAAATGAAGATTCTTCCCATTATAAACCAAGTTTGAAACTATTTGTGATTCAAAAGCCCAGCCTCGCCATTCCTATAGCCTCACCAAAACCAAGTATATCAATTCCGGTGACCCCTAGGCCGCAATTAAATATCTCCGTATTGAAACCAAGCTTGAATCTGAATATGCCAACACCGTTACCCTATCGGAGTGATAGGGAGGTACCTTGGAGGTATGAGAGTTCAGTGCAACAGATGAATGCCAATGTCCAGGAATCTGAATCAGTGAATATTTCTGGAGTAGGAGGCATGACTAGGAGTGGGAGATGCTATGCCCCAAATCCAACTACCACTCTACAAAAAGAGAAGGGCATGGAGAAAAATGATGAAGTTGTTACACCATCTGTTGGAGAGCCGGAGAAAGAAATTGTAAAAGAAGTAACCAAGACGGTGGATGAAAATGATGCTCGTGAATTCTTGAAATTCATTAAACAAAGTGAGTACAGCGTCATAGAACAACTAAATCGCTTGCCAGCCAAGATCTCTCTATTAGCTCTGCTTTTGAACTCCGAGGCACATCGTAATGCTCTCCTCCGAATCCTAAACCAATCTTATGTGTCCAAAAACATCACCGTGGCCAATTTAGAACATATTGCCGGGGGTATGACAGTGACTGATTACATCTATTTCACTGATGAAGAGATCCCTTCCGAAGGAAGAGGCAATTACAAGGCACTGCACATCACTGTTCGGTGCAAAGATCATATGGTCGCCAAAGTATTGATTGACAATGGATCCACTTTGAATGTGATGCCACTTCACACATTGATGAAATTGCCTATAGACCAATCTTTAATGAAAGCCAGTAGTTAGTGGTTAGGGCATTTGATGGCACCTGGAGGGAAGTTATTGGCGAGATGACTGTTCCGATAATTGTGGGGCCAGTTGAATTTAAGATCCTTTTCCAGATTATGGATATTTCACCAACTTATAGCTGTATCCTGGGTCACCCCTGGATCCATATGGCCGGTGCTGTTCCTTCTTCCCTTCACCAGAAAATCAAGTTCCGAGTTCAAAATAAGATAGTTTCTGTGTCCGAAGAAGAGGACATCATGGGAATGCAACCTCCAAACACTCCTTACATTGAAGCTGGGGAAGAGGCAATGGATTGCTCTTTCCGGTCATTTGAAGTAGTCGAAGTAACATGGGTAAGAGAAGGATCCGAGGTACCTAGTCCACGTTTCTCTGGTTGCTTGAATATGCAAGTCAACATGACCGTCGGAAGAGGCTGTCGAGCCGGGAAAGGACTCGGAAAGTATGGTCAAGGAATCCATCAACCTATTGTCTTACCAAAGGCGGAGCCCACTTTTGGACTTGGATATAAGCCTTCTTGGAGAGAAAAGTTCGAAGCAAGGGAGGAGAAGAAGTGCAAGCGTATGGCTGCATTGAGAGGAGGGGAACTTGAACCCAAGAAATTAAAGATTCCACTGTTGAAAGATAGTTTTGTTTTTGCTGGAACGATGAACCCAAAAAGATCAGTTGTTGAGCTTGAACAGTTATTAAAGGGATTGTCTATCAGCATGCTAGAGCACGGGGAATCAAGCAGTGGAACATTGGTTCAACGAATGGCACCGGGGACTGATTTGAATAATTGGGAGTCTTTCGAGATGCCAGTGAATTTGTCAGATCTGAACATGTAATTAATTAAGCTTTGAGAACTCATTTTATCCTACACTTCTACCCAAGAGTGTGGATGGCTGACTTTCATATGTTATGGGTTTTATTTTCTTGTTTGCTCCATCATTCATGATATTGATATTCACACTATTAGACTCTGCACCATGTATATATTTCATATCATAATTATGCCATTGCGTTTTCCTTCATATGTTTATCCTTGTTATTCATTTTCTTCTTTTATTCATGGATCAAGTGCATATATGTATATACACCCCTTTATTGTCTTTTGACCCCAGGACTTCAAACGATGAATGTAAAGACAACAAAGATGGTCTTTTTGAGCCCGACTTTGATTGGTTCGTTAATGCAGATGACCTCGACAATGATGATGATGATGATTACTCTCTTCCCCCTGATCTTATGAGACTGATTGAAAGGGAAGACAAACAGATCTTGCCCCACAAAGAGACCACCGAATTGATCAATTTGAGTGATGATGAGGAAAAGAGAGAAGTTAAAATTGGCACCTCCCTAACACCCGAACAAAAAGAGGAACTAGTGGCATTACTCAAGGAATATGCTGATGTTTTTGCTTGGTCCTACCAGGATATGCCAGGTCTGGATACTGAGATTGTGGTGCATAGAATGCCAATCAAACCCGGATTTAAGCCAATACAGCAAAAGTTGAGAAGAATGAGGCCTGCCATGTTATTAAAGATCAAAGAAGCAGTGAAGAAGCAACTAGATGCAAGATTTTTGGAAGTAGCTACTTATCCTGAGTGGGTCGCAAATGTAGTACCAGTCCCGAAGAAAGATGGTAAAGTTCGAATGTGCGCGGATTACCGAGATGTCAACAAAGCCAGTCCGAAAGACAATTTCCCACTGCCCCATATTGACACTTTAGTCGACAACACAGCTAAACATGCAACATTTTCTTTCATGGATGGTTTTTTGGGGTACAACCAGATTAAAATGGCTTCAGAAGATAAGGAGAAGACTACTTTCACCACCATGTGGGGCACGTTCCAATACAACGTGATGTCCTTTGGTCTTAAGAATGCCGGGGCAACTTATCAGAGAGCTATGGTGACCCTTTTTCATGATATGATGCATAAAGAGATTGAGGTGTACGTGGATGATATGATTGCCAAAGGTCGGAATCCAGAAGAGCATATGACTAGCCTGAGGAAGTTGTTTGAGAGGCTGTGCAAGTATCGGTTGAGGTTGAATCCAGCCAAATGTACTTTCGGCGTTACTTCAGGGAAGCTATTAGGCTTTATTGTTAGTCAAAGGGGGATTGAGGTAGACCCAGATAAAATCAAAGCCATTCAGGATTTGCCACCCCCGAGAACTCAAAAGGAACTAAGAGGTTTCTTCGGGCGATTAAACTATATCTCCCGCTTCATTTCCCAGTTGACTGCAAAATGTGACCTGATTTTGAAGCTTTTGAAGAAGAACAATACGGGAGAATGGAATCAAGATTGTCAGAAAGCCTTTGATAATGTCAAGGAGTATTTGTCGAACCCACCAGTGCTAGTACCTCCTGTGCCGGATCGACCTCTAATCTTGTATTTGACAGTTTTGGAACACTCCATGGGCTGTGTTTTGGGGCAACATGATGAAACCGGCAAGAAAGAACAAGCAATCTACTATGTCAGCAAGAAGTTCACAGAGTATGAGGCCAAATATTCTCAGATAGAAAAGATGTGTTGTGCATTGGCATGGGCGGCTCAGAGGTTAAGACAGTATATGCTGTATAATACCACATGGTTGATAGCAAGGCTAGATCCGATCAGATTCCTCTTTAAGAAACCTTCATTATCAGGACGATTGGCTCGATGGCAAATACTACTGTCAGAATATGATATAGTTTATGTCTCTCAGAAAGCTATCAAAGGAAGTGCTATTGCTGAATTTCTAGCTGACAGAGCAGTTGATGACTATGAACCCATGAAGTTTGAGTTTCCTGATGAGGACTTGATGTCGATATTCAATACTGAGCTAGAGCAAGGAGAGAAATGGAGAATGTATTTTGATGGGGCATCAAATGCACTAATATCTGGAGTAGGAGCTGTCCTAATATCCCCAAAGGTGATCAATACCCGGCAACAGCAATACTTGAATTCGATTGTACAAACAATATGGCAGAATATGAAGCTTGCATTCTGGGGATCCAGATGGCAATGGAGAGAAAGATCGAGGTTTTGGAAGTTTATGGCGATTCTGCTTTGGTGATATATCAGCTGAGAGGTGAATGGGAAACACGAGACTCAAAGTTGGTCCGTTATCATAAGTACATCATGGAGTTGATTGAGCAATTTGAAGAAATCAGCTTTCATCATCTCCCTAGAGAAGACAATCAGTTGGCCGATGCATTGGCAACTTTAGCCTCGATGTTCAAAGTCGATAAAGGAGCTGAAATCGAAGCAATCAAGTTGGACATGAAGACTCACCCGGCACATTGCATGAGTGTTGAAGACTAGGATGATGGCAAACCTTGGTTCTATGACATTGTCCAATACCTCAGATTTCAAAAGTATCCAGATCGTGCTGTTGGGAATGACAAGAAAGTTATCCGAAAAATGTCGGTAAACTTTTTCTTAGATGGTGAAGTCCTTTACAAAAGAAGTAGGGATCAAGTAATGTTGAGATGTGTAGAGTCAGAGGAAGCAAAGAAGATTCTAGAAGAAGTTCATGGCGGAATCTGTGGAACTCATTCCAGTGGACACAGAATGGCTAAACAGATTATGAGGTTGGGATATTATTGGTTGACTATGGAGACTTATTGTATTAATCATGCCAGAAAATGCCATAAATGTCAGATCTATGCTGATCAAATTCATATACCTCCTAATCCATTGCATGTCATCTCGTCCCCTTGGCCTTTCTCAATGTGGGGCATAGATGTAATCGGGGCAATCTCACCGAAGGCTTCTAATGGGCATCAGTTCATCTTAGTAGCCATCGATTACTTCACCAAATGGGTTGAAGTTGCTTCATATCCCAATGTAACACAGTCAGTGGTCACCAAGTTCGTGAAGAAGGAGATCATTTGTCGATATGGGCTACCAGAAAGAATCATCACTGACAATGCTAAGAATTTGAACAACAAGATGATCGATGCAGTGTGCTCCCAATTCAAGATCAAACACAGCAATTCAACTCCTTACCGGCCAAAAATGAATGGAGCGGTCGAAGCAGCAAACAAAAACAATAAGAAGATTGTTCAGAAAATGACAGTGACTTACAAAGATTGGCATGAGAAACTCCCTTTTGCTTTACATGCTTATCGCACTACTGTAAGAACATCGACTGGGGCAACTCCATATTCTCTGGTCTATGGAATGGAAGCAGTGGTACCAGTTGAGGTAGAAATCCCATCTTTGAGAATATACAGAAAGTTGAAGCTCGAAGAGTCAGATTGGGTGAAAGCGAGATTTGACCAATTGAACTTAATCGAAGAGAAGCGGCTCAAAGCACTTTGCCATGGTCAATTGTATCAGAAGAGAATGATGCGTGCATATGATAAGAAGGTACGTCCGCGCGAGTTTACAGAAGGAGAGTTGGTGCTGAAAAAGATTCTACCTACTCAACATGATCCCCGAGGAAAGTGGACTCCAAATTGGGATGGTCCTTATGTAGTGAAGAAAGCATTCTCGGGAGGTGCCCTGATCTTGCAAGAAATGGATGGGGATGAATTGCCACATCCAATCAATGCCGATGCTGTGAAGCAGTACTACACCTGAAGAATTAAAAAATGATGAAGAAATGACAGAAATAAAACGAATGATCAAAAATAAAAAAAATGAAAAAATGAAAAAATGAAAGAATGAAAAAATGAAAAGAGCGTCTCAAGTTGAAAACCTGAAAAGGCGGCTTGAGTCCGAAAAAGAGAAGAAAAGGAGGGATCTGAGGCGAAAACCCGAAAGGGCTGTTCAGATCCAATTAGGATGGTTCCTAAGCTGAAAACCTGAAAAGGAGGTTTAGGAAGGTTGAGAAAGCACAATAAAAAAGGCACCTAATTTGTCCAAGAGGTCTTGTTTGATTATGGGGATTGGGGTAATCAAAAATCATTAGACGTTGTCAAACGTCACTCTAGCAATGATGAGTTAATCAAAGGCAGGGTACGAGATGACCAGTTTTTGTTACTTATGCATTCATCGCTTTGAAGTCATGTGCCTTTCTTCTTCATTTTGCTACAAACTCATTTGTTATAGACTCTTTGAACTTATTATAAGTTTATCTGTTATATATAGATATGTGTTGCACACTTTCCTTTAAAAGATTCATGTGTTTCCTTTAAATATAAATGGCATAATTTTTCTTTGTCATGGAGGGATAAGCAAACAGGTAAGTAAATGCCATGACATTGGATGTCACTTTCAACACAAAAAAGGGAAAGAAATGTAGGATTAAAATGAGTTCAATAGCTTATGGTTGATGCCAGAAATGTGATGACACATGAACAAAAATCATCTTGAACTGGGATGTTCAAGCAAAAGTGATTTGAAGAGAGGGTTTGGGGCATGTTGATGCCAAAAAAGGTGTGATGAAAGGATGTTCTCCAATTTCGAGCTCAAAGTGTATAAGTTGGGCCCAAACAGAAGGCTATCTTGAAACCTTTGAGGCAAAGTAACAAAGCATTATCATTTAAGCATAAGCATGCAAAATGCATCATCCTAGCATCATTCTTCATGAACATCCATTATGCATCATGGTTCAAAGATTACAGGTTAAACCCAGTTCAAGATTGTGAGGTTAGTCTTGTACAAGAAGTTCCTCAGGTAACTCTCCAAAGCTCCTTTAAGGTATTTCCTTGCTTAAGGTAATTATCCGTGATTCAGTTCTGTTTAGTATGAATTATTTCTACAACTCATTCAACATTTAAAATTATTTCTGTTTAGGATTATTTTCTCAAAAGCATTTCTTTTTAAAGTAATTTATTCAAAGTTTAAAATCATTCCTGTTTAGGATGGTTTTCTCAAAAGTGCTTCTGTTTAGAGCAATTTCTTCAAAATTTAAAATCATTTCTATTCAGGATGGTTTTCTAAAAATTGTTTCTGTTTAGAACAATTTCTTCAAAATTTAAAACCATTTTGTTTAAGATGATTCTCCAAAATTGTTTCTGGCTAGAGCAATTTCTTAAAAAAAATCATTTCTGTTTAGGGTGATTTTCTCAAAATTGTTTCTGTTTAGAACAATTTCCTCAAAAATCATTTCTGTTTAGGATGGTTTTCTTAAAACTGTTTCTATTTTCTTCAAAAATCATTTCTGTTTAGGGTGATTTTCTCAAAATTGTTTCTGTTTAGAACAATTTCTTCAAAAATTTAAAATCATTTTGTTTAAGATGATTTTCTAAAATTGTTTCTGTTTAGAACAATTTCTTCAAAAATTATTTCTGTTTAGGGTGATTTTCTTAAAATTGTTTCTGTTTAGAGCAATTTCTTCAAAATCTAAAATCATTTTGTTTAAGATGATTTACTAAAAATTGTTTCTATTTAGAACAATTTCTTTAAAATCTAAAATCATTTTGTTTAAGATGGTTTTCTTAAAATTGTTTCTGTTTAGAACAATTTCTTCAAAATTTAAAATCATTTTGTTTAAGATGATTTTCTAAAATTGTTTTTGTTTAGAACAATTTCTTCAAAAATCATTTCTGTTTAGGGTGGTTTTCTAAAAATTGTTTCTGTTTAGGGTAATTTCTTCAAAGTCTAAAAATTAATTTTGTTTAGGGTGGTTTTCTCAAAATTGTTTCTGTTTAGAACAATTTACTCAAGGTTTAAAATCATTTCTGTTTAGGATAGTTTTGTCAAAATTGTTTTTATTTAGAACAATTTATTCAAAATTACAATTATTTCTGCTTAAAGCGACTTCTCAAAACTGGTTCTGTTTAGAACAACATTCTTGATTTTAAAATTATTTCTGTCTAAAATGATCTTTTTTTAAAAAAAAATTAGTACTGTTTAGTACATAGTTAGAATGAGGAGCGTCTACATCTTTGCTTATTCCCTAATTATCTAGAAGCTTGCACTTCTAGATCATTAAGAAATAATCAAAGAGGGGCAGCTGTAGACACTTATTTTTAACCTTAATTAATTAATTAATTGATTGATTAATTAATTAATTGGTCATCAATAAATTTTTATTTGCTGTCTCCTTTAGCTCATTTTTATTGTCTTACAGGCAATTTTGAACCGAGACCGAAGAGCTAAGATCGAGTCAACTCAATTTCCTCACGAGTCAAGGGCTAACCGAGTCAACTCGGTTATGATGCAAAATATATATATATATATATATATATTTACATGTGTATATTTATAAGTATATGTGTATTTATATATATATACATTTATATATATATATGGGTATATTTATATTTATATTTATATACACATAGATGTGTACATATATATATATATATATATGTATCAAAAGCCAAGTAAAAAGGGGACCACTACCATGCAACATACAAGAAAAGGCCATGCTCCCATACAAGCCATGCAACCCTTTCCTCATTTATGGCTCGGCCAGCAGTGCTCTCGGCCAAAATCCCAGCTCCGCCCCAACCAAGTCACCACCCTCTTCTTCTTAAACTCCGGCACCTGTAAAAAAGGGACCACTACCATGCAAAATACAAGAAAAGGCCATGCTCCCATACAAGCCATGCAACCCTTTCCTCATTTATGGCTCGGCCAGCAGTGCTCTCGGCCAAAATCCCAGCTCCGCCCCAACCAAGTCACCACCCTCTTCTTCTTCAACTCCGGCACCCAAGGCCGTTCCAACCACAGGCCCGAGTTCAATCGCAACCGTCTGTTCCGGCTCCTGTGGCTGCTCTACCTTAGATTCCAGCATAAGTAAACCAACAGCAGCCACCACCACGTCCACGTTGTCATTCCTCCATCCCTCAAACGACCCTCCGAGCTTCTTTTCTCATTTCGTGGTGTCTCTCTCAAGCTCCCTCGTCAATCGCCGCCATATTCGCCGCCCCCTTATCATCGACGGCCATGCAGAACAAAAAAGAAGAAGCCACACCCCCATGCAGGCTATCAACCACCGAACCTTTCAAGATTGTCTCTCCATGGTCTGTCGCATGGCTTGTGCTAACCTCACCAAGTTAAACGTTGCGTCGCCCCAATCGACCAGCGACCTGCTAGGCACAGCCCGACGAGCTGCCTGCCCATGACCGACCAGCGGCCTGCTCGGTACAGCACGACGAGCTACCTGCCCATGACCGACCAGCGGCCTGCTCGGTACAACCCGACGAGCTGCCTGTCCATGACCGACCAGCAACCTGCTCGGCACAGCCCGACGAGCTGCCTGCCTATGACCGACCAACAAATCAACAGCCATCAAATTAAAGTAAAAAATGAGAGAGAGCTGTGGGACGAAGAGGGAGAAAGAGAAATAAAAGGTCATTTTTTTCCAGCAAAAAAGTGGAGGTCGGTCGGCCATTTCGGGGGGGGGGGGATGATTATTCGGCGGGGGCTCCTTGTTTTCGGGGATTTTTATTCTCTCTGAGGAAAAAGGCAGCAGATTTAGGTGTTAAAAAAAAGAACAAAGAGAAAGAGAATGGAGAAGAGCCGGACAGAGAACACTTTTTCCTTTGAAAAAGGGTTGGCCAAAAGAAAGAAGGGGTTATAAAAACCCATCTGTAGCAGCAACGAAGAGGAAGGAGGGAGAGGTCGGCCTTAAAGAAAAAAAAGAGAAAAAAGGGAGCTTTTGAAGGGGGGGAAGAAGAAAAAAGAAAAGGGCTGGTTTGAATAAGAGCTGAAGCCATTCTTTACTCTCGGGAGGAAGACAGTCATTCTTAGAATTTTTTTTTTCCTTTCTTCTGCAGTGTTGTTTAAACGATTTACAAATAAAAGTTTTCATTTTGGGCTTTTCTGTGTTTTTCATTTTGCTGTTTTGTTCCTAGCTTCTCTGTTTTGAAAGCTTTCTTTCTTGAGTCTTTTGAAAACAAAACTCTCATCTTTAAGGGAGCAATCCATCTTTTGGAGGTAAAAATGTTATCTTTAGTTTTTGGTTGATTACATTCATGCTCATATTTGTTTGAAGTTCATTAAATTTATTCTTACAAACTATAAGCAGTTTATTTTATGACGTTTCTTTTACTACTCTATAAGTTTGGATCTTTTCTTTCTTTTTGCGCTTGTTTATGGTTCATTTGTGTACAAAGATGTTAACTTTATCTTCAATACTGGCATTTACAGTTTGTTAAACTTTTATATCCTGTTAAATAACTTGATTCTTTTAAAATATGGTTTAAATGTAGTAAAAATGATGCTTTTTTTTTCTTTTTTCGTTTTTGTTTAAGTTATTATGTGCTTAATCTTAACGATGTACATGATTGTGTAAAAAGTTCATAACTTTATATGTTTCATCCAATCTTTATAATTTTTTGTGTTTAATATATATGTTTTATGATATCTGCTTCATGTAAATTTGATTTTGATCATAAAGTTTGCATCTTTAGGCCTGTATGAATATCTGATTGGATTAAAATTTTAATTTTGACTGTAAAGTTCTCATCTTTAAACTTGTTTAGGCTTAAAAATTCAATTTTAACTGTAAAAATTGCATCTTTAAACCTATTTAGGTTAGAAATTTAATTTTGACTGCAAAATTTGCATCTTCAAACCTGTTTAGGTTAAAAATTTAAATAAAAATTAATCTTGGTTATAAAAAATGTATTTCTAAATTTGAATAGGTGCATATTTAGTATAGTATTTGACTTTGACCTTGTAAAATTACCTTTTTGCCCTTATATGCATGTTTGATTAATTAAAAGTTTAATCTTGTATGTAAAATTACCTTTTTGCCCTTGCATATATATTTGTTTAATCATGAATTGAATTTTGTGTAAAATTACATACTTGACCTTGTATATGTGTTGGTTTAAATTAAGCTGGCTTATATGCGTTAAATTAGTTGCCATGCAATTTGATTTTGAAAAGTTGATTTTAAATCTCTATGTCCTATTTATTTATGATATTTTATTGTGAAATTAATTGTGTATATATGTACTGACCCTTATTTGTTTGTCCCATTTACGCTTAATTAAGTTTAGAACATTGATTTTTAAAAATTCATATGCATGGGGGGGCCGAAAGATGCCTTGGGAGTCCGAGGTTTCTGAAGGTTTTCTCCGATGAAAAATTTTTTCGGTGTCTAATCAGGAGTCCGATCGGGCTCGGGGAAATTTTTCATCCCTTCAAAATTAAAAAATATGTTTTTCCCATTTAATTTCATAAAAAGCATACATCATGTTTATAATTTCTTTAATTTTTAAAATTGGTAAATGAACTAAAAATTTGTTTTTACCTTCTTTTACAAAAGGAATGTTTATTCCCAAAGCTTTTTATCCACTTTTACTTTTATGTTTTATTTTCATTTTATTTTAAGAAAATCTCTTGTTTAAGAGGCTCAATTAAATTAAAAGGAATGTTTATTCCAACATTAATTTCAAAACATGTCTTAGAAGTTTTTTGAGAGATCTTAATTACTCAATTATAGTTAAGGCCTCTCAAATTAATTCAAGTTTTGTTAAAAAATCACTTTTAAAATTTCTTTTCTTATTTTTATTTCTTTGAAAGGGAATATTTATTTTCTTTTGACCCTTTTTTTTAATTTTCCAAAATACCTTTTTGGGAGAACTTTAGTATATTTAATTAATTAAGACCCTTCAAGTAAACTTCATTTTTATCAAGATGCATTTTTAACTCCAATAAAATGAATGTTTATCCTTTAAATCTTTAAAATTCTTTTTTTAAAATCAAGTTTATTTGATAAAAAGTACATTCATTTTTTAAAGGGTCTTAATTTATTAATCTACTAAGGTTTTTCTACTAAACTAAATTTTTGTCAAATTATTCCCTTCAACAAATTAAAAGGAATATTTATTCCGACATTGTTTTAAAATTAAATCGTTCTAAGAGTTTTAATTTAAGTTATCATAATTAAAGCCTCGTAATGTAAATTTCAAAGCATGAATTTGAGGATGTTTATCCCAACTTTTTTGCAAAATGTTTTCTAGAAGGTTTCAATTAATATTCTCATAATTGAGACTTTCTAAAATTAAAATTAAACCTTTGTTTTTCAAAAGGATATTTATCCTCATTTTTAAATTTGGCTTTGATTTTTGAAGAATATTTATTTCTATTTAGAAATTGAATTTCCATTCTAAGTAGGAAATTTCTTCAAATTCAAAATTGGGCTATGGATTTTCATATTAAAAGGAATGTTTATTCCGACATTAAGTCTTTAAATTTCAAATTTAGCTTTTATAATGGGATGTTTATCCTACATTAAAAGGAATATTTATTCTGACATTTAAAATTATGTTTTTCTTAAAATGATTTTAAAACATTTTATTATCATTTTCCAAGTGAAATATTTCAAGACTTTTGTGGTACCGATTTCCGGGCGTCTCGGGGGTGCTAATCTTTCCCCGAGCGTAACCGACTCCCGAACTTAAAATCTTTTTCGTAGACCAGTTTCTTTCCTTAGCTTGACGTAATCTTTCTAGATTTACGTTCGGTTAAACAAGTAGGTGACTAACCACACCTATTAAAAATAAAAGGTTAGTGGCGACTCCATCTATTTTTTTTTTGACTGTTTAGTCCCGAACATTTCTCACGCCATACCATTTATCGTCGGAGAGGTAAAACGTCTCGACAATAAAGGCACAACTGGTGCAAGTCTTGAAGAGGTCTAATGTTAGATCTGTTCGAACATAGGCCTTTATGACCAAATTGAACATCCGATGTCGGTTGATAGTATGTCTGGCACCAGATGTGTTCTAGGTTCCACTGGAGAACACATTTCTCCAATTCTCTTTCCTATTTCTTTTCAAACAAGCCATGGATTGAGCTATAAATTCACACACTCCAACTTCACAACATCCAAAATAAACTTATGAAGCTCAAAATGTAATTCATCAATTCCAAACCCACTAATTTCTAATCTATCTCCATTAAACACTTAAAAACTAAACCTAAATTTTGAAAATTAATAACTTTTGATCTAGTGCATGGATTGATGGAAGCAAACATGAATTTAAAAGCTTGAGGAATCTGGAATAACTTATCCAAAAATTGCCTTGGTAGGCTAGCTAGATTGGGAGAATCGGTCGGATCTCTAAAATGGCTTTAATTACTCCTCTACTTCCTCTTTTGACATTTTCTTGTTTTCTCCTTGAACTGATAAAGGAGAAAGCTTAGGATTTGATTTAGGAATTTTATAGAAGTGTTTAGAGTGTGGTTGAGGTGGTGATTTAGGTGGAAGAGGTGGAGAAAAATAGGGGAGGAAGAAGGAAAAGGAATAAGAGGAAAATAAGAGAGCTTGGCTTAACGCACATATATAAAAAGCATGTTCTGGCCCTAGTTATGGCATGATTTGGCACCAAAAGTGCTCGAGATATTTTTTCTCTCATTTTTTCTCCGTTTCTCGAACCTTCTCCTATCTACCACCAAGATCCAATGCAGTTCTTGTCAATTCTAGTGCTAGAGGTCTCTTTTGCCTTCAATTGGTTCGTTTCACCTCTGTTTTAATCCAATATCTTTCCCGAACTTGAATGCACTTCCTCAAACTCATTCTTAGGCTTGATTACTTTTCTAATTGATGTTCGATTAGGTCATATATAAACTTCAAGAGTATATGAACCTAATTAGGGTTTTGGTTGTCCTAAGCTTACCTTGCTTATCCATGCACTATCAATTACCTCATCTTCCAATTTCATCTTATCTTATCTTTACTATATGCTTCCATTAAGCCTTGGTCATCCATACTAAAGTTTAAATTATCTTCAAACAAACACATTTCCCGTACCAATTCATTCTCTTTCACTGTTTTGATTAGTATGGAAAAGAGTAGAAAGGTCCGGGTGTGTCAAACCCAAAATAATTTGAAAAGCTAATTTAAATAACTGGAAACCCGAAAACTCAAACCCAAAGGACCCAAAAAAACTTGATGGCCAAACCTAAAAGACTTGAGGGTCAAACTAATTGACTTAGAATGACCTATGAATGCTTCTAGAAATCATTAAGAATGACTTAAAGTGATTAGAATTGAACTAGATCAAAAATAGATGAAAATAGACATAATAAAGAAAGGTTGAATTTTTTTATCAAACTCATATAACCGATACTAGTATTACTCCTAATCAGTGGCAATTACGCTTGACCCATAATCAATGCTAATACTACCTTTAATCGATAATGGTTAGGCCTCTGATGGCATAACCCAGCTCTTTCTTACCACTAGCTAGTGGTACAGGGCTTTACCAGGGCCAGTGGGGCTTATGCCAAGGGTTTTCCCCTCTTTATTTAGTACCACCTCGTGGTTGCTTTGCAACCTGGTGCCGATTTTACCTCTTGGAAAAGTGTTAAACTCTTAGACAAGTATTAAACTCGGATTTAAGCTACTCCAAGCCATTTAAACTCAATTTTAACACTTTACCCACAATGATTAACATTTTAACATCCAAAATGTGGACTCTTACCCTAACCAAGCCTTGCATTAATACTAAATTTCACCCTTAACAATAAATTATGGAATATGTGGGCGTTAGTAGATCTTGTTAAAATGTAATTTTGAGATTAAATTGAAAGGAATAATGAAATATGGGGCAATGTCGAAAATCTAAAATGTTTAGGGGCTTGAAGATAATTTTTCCAAAATGGAAAAATATATAAAGGGAATAAAATGACGACTTGGCATGTAGCCGACCCCTTCCTTCTTCTTCCTTCCTCTGTCCATCATTTTCTTTCTTATTCAAGCTTTCTGTCTCTAAAAAGCCTTTAAACTTCTCTCTAAGATATCTTCTTTATGTCTTGAGCAAATTAAACATGCAAAATACACTAAATTGTATTAATTTTTTAGCTTTACAATCTTATACAATTTGTTATTGAAGAAATTCAATAGAACTGGCTCAAATAAGGAGAGAAATTTTTGGGTTCTTTTGTGGATTTGGAGAATTTGAGCTAGCTTCAAGCTAAGCTGTCTAGGTATGTTGTTAAGCATTTTAAGAGCTTTAAAATGACTCATTTGCATGTTTAATTCATGGTGCATTGGTGAAATTTGCATTTTTGAATATTAGTGCTAATTTTTTAGATTTTGTGTTAAAAATTTCATTGACGAGTTCATGACTGAGATATTATGTTTGTTGGAGCCTTAGGATATTTTTTGAGTTGAAGGAAATGGAAAAGTTCATCTTAGTAGGGTAGAACATGGCAGAGAGCCACCTTGTAAGGCGGACTAGAAGAGGTTCAATGCTAGACTTGGGCATAACTGGCATCGGATATCAACTGCGAATTGGAAAAATATGATTTTCTATCTACTTCAGCACTAGACAAGTCTAAAACCTATGCCGGACCATAGTAAGAAATTTAGGATGGCTTTGATTGAGTTATCCGGTGTCAAATAGGTCTAAAATTGGCATCAAACTTACATTGATCGAGGGTTGACTTTTTTATTTGACTCAAATTTGATCAGAAACAATCAAGTTTGACCCTAGAACTTTCCCTAAGTAGTTTTAGAAGCCTATTAGGCCATTTCATGTTATCATCGATTTTATGTTGATTTTGAAATGATTTCTAGTAATGTTTTCAATTGATTAGGAGCTTCGATAAAGGATTGCAGTAAAGCTCTAGCTAAAAACTCGAATTAGTTTGGGAGTATACAACTCTCCCACTTGTGTGAGTGGTTTGAGGTCAATGTTTAGTGACATTGACCACAAATGTTTTATACTTTTTTTAATATTAAATGTTTATGAATTGTTTTGAATGGATTTAAGATAGGAAATCCACCACATACATTGATTTGATATTAATATGATTTTGTGGGTGGGATAGCTTTTATGTGATGTATGTATATATATATATATATATGCATCTATGTTAGTTATGTGTGTAAATGTTTTATATGATGATGATTTTGATTGTCTTTGTATGGCTATTGATGGTCCTTGTGTTGCCAGCCTTCGTATGGCTTATGATTGGTCTTTGTGTGGCCAGCAGTTGTGTGCTATGCTACCATTTATTAAGTAGCCCATGGACTATCTTTTAAAAGGCACAAATGAATATGGTCTTGTCACACCCCGGCCTGGAAGCTGAGTACATGACGACCACCGCGTTGTACCGAAATACGAGTCTGCAGCCCTACACTTTGACACCACGCAAGGCATTAGACGATTTCAATTCAAAAACATTTTTAAATTAAATTGGAGACTCAATTAATTAGTATAAAATAATTAAAAATAAAGTTTTAAATAAAATTTAATAAATTCAATAAAAGTTGACCAAAGTCAACCAAAAGTAAAATTTTGGTCAATTCTACAAGTTTGGTCTCAATGACCTTAAAATGTCAAGTTTGAAATCAAAAGGAATTTGAAAATCCTTTTTTATAAATCTACAACTTTAAAAATAAACTAAAGTGCTACATTAAATCAAAATTTGGAAAGCGGTCTCCCTTCTCTTTCTTTTCTCTAATGGGATCCATTACCAGTCATGAGTTCAGGCTTAAGTATATGGGCCGTCTTTGAAAAAGGCACCACGCGAACCAATTGAACCCACCATAGACACCTTAAGGCATGAACACGTAATCGAACTAAGTTGTTGCAAAACATGTAGACAAAAACGAGTGCTGAGTACAAACATGTACTCAGTGAGTGACAGTAACAATTTATAAATATCTACAGATTTTGAAGGAGTATGGATACAGTTTCAACAAAACAATTTCAATAGCCTAAATAAACTTCTCATCAATTCAAGCATGTATCAAACATGAACTAAAACCTAGTTCATAAATCATAAAATATGTTTCAAGTAAGAAACAATTTCACAAAGCGTGATTATCAAACCAAAAACAATGACCCTACATTTCCAAAACATGGGTAGCCTTGGAAAACACAATCCTGCCAAGTGTTTTTTTCACATGGTTTTTCTTATCATAAAACCCCCTACCTTGGCGTTGGCCCGGCCATCGCAATGTGGTGAGGCACTACTAGACCTTTTTGGGTCTTATTTGGCCTTCCTCTGCACCAACAAAACTAAGACCGAATTCGGAGACCATACGTTACTCTCGTCGGAGCTAAAATAGAACGTAGGTCTAAGTGCATGGGAGTCGTCCACACAAACACATAATGGGCCTTACTCGCCCGATCTCACCATTTCATAAAACCATACACATATGCCTTAAAATAATAATTATAAAAACTTGCTATCAAGCAAGTTAAGAGGGCCTAGCCCAAAACTAAATCTGGCACATCATGTGCAATTAACTAGGGATATTGTAAACATAAAGGTTATTCATCAATAAACATGCTTGTAAATCATTAACAAACATCCACCCTCAAAAAAAAGTTCCCATATCATTTCAAACTCATGATTTAGAAAACTAAAGCATTTGTATCATCAAATATCAAGTTACTATCCACTCACAACTTTGGGAGGGTATACACTCCCACAAGTCCACATCCCCATGGCTTGCCTTTCACCGAGGTGCCACCTTCTAAAAGGCAAGCCAACACATTGTCACCATGTTAAGTCACTTAACAAACTCAATATAACATTCTAATGCTATATGCTATACATCTTTATGCCTTTACACTCAAAGTGTGCTACCCAATTGGCAATGCATTCTGTTAAGCCCCTTTAAGCTCAACACTTCTCCAACCTTTGTCAAATTGGGGCTTATATGCCCAAATCTTAATCCAAGACTATTTGAGATGTTTATCTATCTTAAAAGGTCTATTTCATAAAATTAATTAAGGTTCTGGAAGGTTCGGATAAGAGAAGTCGAAAATCAAATCAGAAACAAAACATGTCAAAATGGAACAAGGCATGTTCCAATATTTCTAGTGAGGATCTGGGCCAGGGTCTCTGGTGCACCTGGCCCGGAATCACCTTGTTTTGTGATTCCTCCCTTTTTAGCGAGGATCTGGACTAGGGTCTCTAGAACACCTGGGCCGGAATCACTTTGCGCATCTCGGGTTTTATGACCATTTTGGCCAAGGTTCAACCTTTAACACACCCAAACCATTTCCAATTCAATTCAACACAATATTCAACTTAAAACATCATCAAAACATATTTATAACATCATTCAATGCATCAACAACATCAATTAAATCTCGAATCAACTTAAAATACACCCAAAAACCCACTTTCATCTTCTAACTTCTAACAACATAACTTCTTCATTACAAAACCAATCAACATGATTTCAAGGGCATTTGAGAGCTAAAATGGAATAGAACAACTTACCTCAGGCTTACTTTCAAAAGCTTGATAAGTGTATTTTACACCTATTTTATGGACAATATTGTAGTACTTTTAATTTATTTTATTTATATTTTGAGGTCCATATTATATACTTTCTTCTCATTGTAGTTTATTTGTTTGTTTTGAAGGAATATTGTATGATTTAGAAAAATTGCAAGGAAATTGATTAAAGGCTTTGTAACGTGGGAAGAAGATAAGAAAGGTGATGTTCATGCAAAGACAATTGGTCTAAGAGGGAATTTAAAGCCATCCATTTGTTGCCACATAAGCCTTGATGAGAACAAAAGTCATGTGGAGGCCAAAAAGCAAGAAGCAAGTCAGCCACATATTTGGGCCTATTTGGTGAAGGTGACGTGGGAAGCAACTTGAAGAAGCATGAATTGAAGCAAAATTTTAGCAAGTGAATCGAGAAGCAACGGCGCCGGACCATGACATAACCGGCGCCGCTTCTTATTTTCAGCAAATTCTTACAGTTACGCCTCGGATTTGATACGGCCCCGGAACACTAGTGAAGTGGCGCCGTTTCTTGTCTGCTTACTAAGCCTTTACACGCCGAATATTAGACTAAGTAGTTGGGCTTTGGACTCATGTGTTTTATTTTAATTAAAAGTCCAACTAGCATTAGAATTCTTATTCCTTGAGTTATGTAAATACCTAGTATAAATACATTATTTAGGGGAGACTTTTAGAAAGAAAATTTTGGAGAGCAAGCACTCAAGGGAGCAACTTTGTCAACTTGGGAGATTTTCTTCTTTAATTTCTTCTTTAATGCAATTGTTTATTTTCTTTGATATGAGTAGCTAAATTCCTTGTTGGGGATTTGGGTAGATCTTCTAGGGATTTAAATTTTATTATTGTATGAATTGATTTTCTGGGTTAAATATGTTTTCTTGGTTCTTAATGCGTTTTATGTCTGGCCAATATAGAATAGATCTTTGGAATTGTATGAAGGACTGAGAGGTGAAATATAATTCATGCTCTAGGAAAATAGACACAATCTAATTGGATACGAGAGTAATTCAGTTTATTGTGATAACCATAATTGAATTAGGGTCATGAAGAAACTGATTCAATTATAATCCAAGGTTCTTAATGTTCTTAGCTAATTAGTTTATGCACTGAGAGGTGGTAATCACTTAGTTAGGAAAGCTTAGGATGATCTGAGAGGGCTCTTAAGTAGATTAGTGATTGTTATTTTAACCCTGATAATTAAATTCATACATAATTGGATTAAATACCTAGAAGAGAAGCCTAAACCCTCACATCAATTCTATTGATTTCTTTTAATTATTTAATCTTTGCTTTCTTAGTTAATTTCTACAATCATCTTATCTTTAATTGTTTGCAATCTGATTTCATTAAATTCAGTTTTCTTTACAAGCTTTGCTAGAATTAGTTTGTTAGCTTTCTCAAGTCCTCGTGGGATCGATATCTTGGAATACTCCAAGCTTTACTACTTGATTCTATTCTCTTGCAGAAAAAAAATCCCGATCAATCTACCACGAAACTCTTTTCTGTTTTTAGCTCAAAGTGCCAAAACACCACCAAATTTGGTTGCTCTTCCTTCCCATGCCTAACCAACGAAATTTGCAAGCTCCTTTGATGATTTGATGACTTAAATCCTTTATTTCCTTGAAGATTTGATGAGGATTCAATGGGTTTTCCATTTGGGTAAACTTGCTCTTCAATTGAGAGAAGATGAGGGAGAAGAAAATAAGAGGGAAATGAAGAGAAAGCCCTATTCTTCCAATTTTTATACAAGTGAATTTCCAATATTACCCCTCACTTATCCTTTCAAATGTCTACTTTGTCCTCCAAAGCACATATATCTTCAATCTAGCCATTTTCTCCAACTTACCATAATTTCCATAACTCCAGATAAATCCCAATTTTACTTAAATCTTTATTTTCATTAACTTCTCAATTCTTAAAAGTAATTAATATTGTGACTCTAAATTAATGTACGGATCAACTTAATATTTCCATAACACTTCCGATCATCAAACCATAATTTTATAATAAATCGTCTTCTTTCATTTAACTTCAATTTTCTTTATTACCTAACAACTGCCCAGGTCACTTACATAATGATTAAGCTTAATCTCCAATTTCTCAATACTGTAATAATCCTTCTTTAATACTCTAAGGTGAAGTTCGAATTCCCATACTTGATCACAATTCTCCAGATCAACTCATTACACTTCAATATCTCTAGACTTGATCAAAAATTGACTTCAACCACTTCAATTTTCAAGTTCAAATTAATACCAAAATTTTCAGTATTACAGGTCTCACAGGCTAAGAGGTTCTTAGGGAAACTTAGTAGGAGTTTAGTAGTTGTGATTACAACGAAGGGCAACATTAGGAGTGTAGGCAATTATGATATATATGTATTTTAAGGATTAAATGATTATTGCTTCTGACAATTCGAATTCGCTAATGGATGAGATTTGGTCTATTTGTGCTAGCCCTATTTATATATTATGATTTTGAGATAAATGTTTTCTTAGTGGATTACTATTTCATTTCAAATGTTGGTTTTGATAATGCGATTTTGGATTATTTGTATCCCCTCATCATTTATGTCTTTTACATTGTTTTCAAATAATATCACTGAGTCTGTGCATTCATCACCATGGTTTCTTTTCTTTTACAGGTGTGTGGGTCCCTCCAATAAGAGAGACATTTTCTTAGCTGTGTAGATTAAGCTTATTTCCAGCTCTTGTATGTCATGCCTCGACTTGAGGACTTAGCCACATGACAACCGTTGTACCACCTTGAGATATGTGCTATGAAAGGCGGGTTATCCAAGATGGCATAAGGCATAAAATAAGGTGTACTTAAGCAATATTAGGAAATATATAATGGAAATATTATAGGAAAATATCATAAGATATTTATATAACAAAAGTAGCACATTTTATGGTGTGAGTATGCAGCGAATAAAATAAAATAGTATATGATACTATTCTGATAGGCAGGAGTCACAAGGGATCTGGGTGGAACCTATAAAATCATGGTTAACTGGTGGAGACACCAGGGATCACTGTCCATCGGGACGTCTATCATCCACTGCCGGGTGATCTAAAAAAATAAGTGAATGTGGTGAGTACAAATAGATGTACCCAGTAAGAGACCCGGTTATAATGACCGATCATCTCAAGTTGGGGATACAAATAATCCAAAACTTATTCAATGAAACCATTTGGTAAAATCATAGACGAAATCCCAAAACCAAAACAAATATCATATCTCATAAGTGGGCTGACATCGGAAATCATCCCATGGATGCACCCTGCACTTGAGTGGCCTGTTGGACAGTCAAGGGCTTCAACTCGTATCTAAAAAATTATTATTCTTTATCCTTTAGCCTGTTCCCTTGACGTTGCCACCGCTATGGGTAAAGCATAGCTACACATGAGCCTTGGCGAGCTTCCCTTTGTGCCTCTCCCAGGGACTCACACTCATCGTGCCCTTCAAAAGGTGCTCTACGGCTACTTGGTCGGTAGCATGCCTCGCTCGATCCACTCATTCCCTCTCATTGGAGCACCGAAAACCTCTCAATCACTCATCTCCCATCGGTCATAATCATCAATAAAACATATAAATATAATTTTCATATTTTCTTTTGAAACCCACCCTTAAATCCATTATAAACTCATGTGTGAGGGTGGACAATCCATATCCCAAAACATTATAAACATTTTATAAACCAATTTGTAAAGCAAATTGAAAACGGTTGACCCTCAATGGTTAACCGCTATAATCCAAGCTACTCACTAGTTAGGAAGGTTTGTATACTCCCGAATAAACCCCTCGAATGCATTAGCTCGAACTCAACTGCTCGACCACGTACAATCTCGTACCTAAATAATCAAATTAAATTCTAATTTGATCAATATAGGCGTTCGACTAACAATCAAATATCAAAAGCATGCCCTAATTAGAGTTTCTAGGGTCTCGGGACTAAGTTGGATAAGTTCATAAGTTAATTAAGGTCAATTGGGGTCTAGGGATGTGAAATGACCAAAATGCCCCTACTACAGGACAGGTCCTGCTTGGGTTGGGCTCACTCCCATGCGGGAGTGACCAATTGGGAGATTTCTCCCAAAATGGGAGTGAAGTAAATCCCGCGCTAGACTCGCTTCGACTGAAGGCCGAAGAGGCAGTTCCTCATTCTTCAAGCTCGGTTCAAGCTCAAATCAACACCAATCAACCCACAATTCGACACACATACACTTCAACACTTAAACTAAAAGACTAAAGCTTTAAAAACTGAATTAAATGGCTAAGACTGCATGAAATTCGGATTGGAAGACTAAGGGTGTAATTGGTTTTGAACAAAAATGAACTTTGATCTTCAATTCAAGTTATCTCCTAGCTCAATCCACGAAATTCAACAAATAAGTAGTCAAATTGAAGCTTAAAGAGTCTAGAACAACATACCAAGAAATAAGCCAAAGCCTACAGTTGAATTGAAAGATACGGCTTGAAGAACATAAGAGCTCTAAGTTGGTTTCTTTGGAAACTTTGAAGATTTTTTATGATTTTGGTGTTGTTGATCTTCAAGGGAGCTAAGGAGGTTGACGGTGAGGTTTATTAAAGTGTTTGAAGGTGAATTGAAGTGATGAAAATGGTGGGAAGTGAAGAAAGTTCGGAGAGAATAGAAGAGAAAAGAAAATGGAAGCAAATGGGAGGTATGTTAACCGATCTTCCATTTAAACTAACCATTCCAGTGCCTGAGTGTGTCGGGTCCAGCACTGGAGTCAACCTGAAAAGGTTGAATATCACAAAATCCCATCCTTTTATCTCGGTTTTTGAACCCCCAGTGCACCCAATTGACTCCGGACAACGAATTAGGGTTTCTAAGCTAGTTATTGAGCTAAAGAAAATTCAAAATATGTATAACAAATTCCAATTCACCACATAACTTTATAAACTCTATAAAATTCCATAACTTGACATGTGCAGACTAGGTCCGGGCATGTCATTGTAGGTACATCTTCCTTAGCATGATTCATTGTAGATTTTAAATTCCATTGTGTATCATTTTGTTTTATGCATATATGAAAACCTTTAGTATTTGATATTTTCTAATTGGGAATTTTTAGTACTATTATATTATATTATATTAAATATTATTAGTATTTTTATATATTTTTAATGTGGTATTTGATATTTGCTATTATGTTTTGTGTACCTTTAAATGCCTTACATTGTTTTGGGTGCATGACTGTAAATGACACACTCGGACCTAATCCAACCTTTTCGTACCAACTGAACAGTGTAGACGGCGTATTAATTTGAACAATACGTCGGTCCAGATATGTCTGATTATGAAGAGAAGTCAAGCTTAGGATAAGACAGAGTTGGAAAATGAGGTAATTAACCATGCGTGGAGGCAACTAAACTCCAATTGGACTTCTTTAAGTCCATAGCCAATGGACTAGATATCCATTGGTGGGAAAGTCGGCGGATTAGGCCAAGGATTGAGATTAAGAGAAGTTGAAAAGATGAGAGAAAGTCTGGCCTGGGGTTCGAGTAGGCCCGATGTCAGGTTTCCTTATAAATAGGGGGAACCCGAGCCTCTCCCCCTCATTTCTCTTTTTCTCTCATTTCTCTTTTCTCTCTTTTTGCTCTTTTGGAGCAGCTTCAGACTTTTGGCCGATCTGGGCAAACCGTCCAATGAATCAAGGTGAGTTTCTAGTATGCTATTCTACTCACCTAGATTTGCATTGTACTTAGTTTGCACGTAAATCCATGTATAGGTGTAGGAGAAATCTCGATTCAAAATTTAGTCTAGCTTTTTAGCTAGATTTAGTTTTAGATTATAGATCTAAAAACTTTGAGCCAATTATTCTCTTTTTTCTTTCGGTACCATCTCAGATAGCCTGCCTTTCATGGCACGCATCTCGAGGTGGTACAGTAGTTGCCAAGTGGCTGGCTCGACGGGTCGGAGCGTGATAGTAAACATGTACTTTAAGGCAGTGTGGTGACTATCTCATACTTGAGTCTATGGTTCATACAAAATATGCTAACACACCAACTCAATAACATCAAATGGATCAATTCCATCACCATTCAACCTAAAACTCCAAAATATAGCCAAAAGATTTAAAAGCCAATATCTCAATCAATAGCCAACGAATTCAACATGCAAAACATGCTTTGTAAACCTCTTGAAGCATAATAATAAACCTTAAAAGATTAGTTTAAAAATTGCTCAAGATCCTTCAACTACGAAAATCTTTATTTTTGTTCTTTTACTCCAAGAGCTTCAAATCCCCCTTTTCTTCAACAATGGAGGTTACAATTGTGTAGAGGAGAAAGTGACGAAGAGTTTGATATATTGCATGCAAGTTTTGGCAAGGTATAGGGAGAGAAATTGTAAATAGAAGTTTGAGTATGTAGAGAGAGAAGGAAGAAGAAGAAGGAAAAGAAAGAATTTCCTCTTCATAGTTTCCTTTTTTGGAAAAATTGTAACTAAGTCCTGCGTCTTCGAAAATCTATAATTTTGGCCCAAAGGAAACTAAATTTATCCAATTTAAAACTTTAACTCCATTAATAAAAAATTTTCAACACAATTGATTCTCATAATCCTCCGTAAATTTCCATATGATACATATATGTCAAGGTTAAGGGTCTACAGTTATCCATGCATTTTCACAAATTCTATAGCATGAAATAAATTGCATACCATCTATACTTTTTGCTGTGAAAGTAGAAAATTCCATTCGAGTTAAAGTTTAAAGGTTTGTATTTGAATTTTTAATTTCAATCCTTTTACCAACATGTTGATTTAATTCGTAATACACTTACGTTAGAAAAAAAGAAAGAGGTTTGCGTATTTCTTGTATAATATTGTGTATAAGGTATAAGTTATCAAATGAGTTTTTGAGCTGCTATGAGGTTGTCTTATATGGACAACCAAAAGCAACTTTTTTTCATTGGTAAGTGGGGCTGTAGTGAGTCACCGCTTAAGCTGCGGTTACCAATCTCATTGTTAGAGCTATTTTTTCTTCACCGTAATCTATCGTACAGCTATAGCAAAGGAAGCCTTAGGAGATCCGTAAAGATTAGGTTTTAAATCCTGATTTAAGCAATTAGTCTTATTATAATAGTGAAATTTCAATTTATTTAATCAAATTCCTTTTTTTTCTGGTTTTAACCAAAGATATTATGGACTTTATTGACCCGAGACTAATTTTTTTAAGAGCTGAGAATGTGAAAGATTAAAACCCTTTCAATAGGTGCATGTTCTGGGGGGATTGAAGTTACTTACTACCTCGACAAACAGTTTGTTAATTGATCAAATTTCAATATCATTGTTTCATTACATTGAAAAAAAGAAAATAAAAGAAAAGTGTGTGATAAGAATTTCTAATGTTAATAGTACTAATATTTTTCACATTAAATGCAATAATTGATATGGTTAAATAAAATATGATGAGTTTTTTGTTGGTTACAAAATACAAAGTAAACCTTAAAAATCGATGATTTTTAGTTCATTAAAGAAGTGTATATTTGTTTAATATTTAATATACATAGTAACCTTAGCAAACTTCTTTAAAATCATTCGAGTAGTTAACAAAATTCTTTTTCCTCCTCTGAAAATGTAAGCCTCAACTCATTAAATTTTTTCATATGAGAAGCGAAGCAAACATAATCCTGTAGTAATTTAATACTACTAAGAAGAAATAAAGATGGTGGTTGGTTGCAATTATCAATGTGTCAGTTGATGAGAAGTGAGAACCGAGAAGCTTCACCCAAAATAGGACTATCTCTTTTAGTATGGCTTCCACAAAATTCTGAAATTTTCAGGCAGAAAATCTGCAACCTAGTTAATACTAATTGGTTTTGGCAAAAAAAAAAAAACTTACTGGCATTTTTTTTAATTGTTTTTTCAAGATGTGGCATATTTATGGTAATATCTCAAAAAAACTTTTGTGTTAATGTATATCATCGATTTTATTTTTATATGAAAAAGGTAGATTAAGGTGGAGATTTTATTTTATTTTTATATGAAACTCTTCAAAAAAAAATTTTTATTACTCACTCTACCCATTTTGTTTGTCTATCTTTTTTTTTTAAGTCTCAATTTATTTGTCCTTTATCATAAATAAATAACTAATAAAGTTCAATTATTAATTTTACCATTCCTTTTTTTTATTACTATCATATCATTATACAAAATTCTAAAAATACTCAGAAACATTAAGAATAACAAAATAATTCAACGACTTTATATATTTTAAACTTTGTGAAAATTAATGGAGAATAAATATTTAGGGACAGAGGGAGTAAAAGCGAAACAAAAGTAATTAATTTATTTTTTTGAAAAAAAAAATTATAAGTAGAATACAAGAATATAATGCTTTAAATTTATATATATATATATATTGAAAAGTTAATCAATAATTGTTGAAAGGTGATTTTTAGTAAGAATTACTACTATTTAAATAAAAATCGAAATTAATATAATTATTATTATTTATGAATTCAAAATATTATCTTTTTCTAAATATATTTAACATGAAATTACTAATTATTAAACAAAATAATTACACAATTTTCATTGTTTTAAAAAATGAAATTAATAATTATTAAACAAAATAATTACACAATTTTCATTACACAATTTTCATTATTTTAAACATATTGCCCCCTAAACTATAGCAATGTAGGCATTGGTCCTTAAACTTTTAATTGGGGCAATTTGACTGTTTCATTTTGAATTTTAGATGTTTTGACCCGAATTTGATGAGATTTATTCACATTAGTGTCATGTCAGTGCCAGATTAGTAACTTGAAAAAGTTGTTATTCAGGTGACCATGTTTCGTCAAATTTAGGCAAAATTGCCCGGAAATTAAAATTTGAGGGCCAAATTATCAGAAATAAAATTTTAAGGGCTAGTTTGTCCATTTTTGTACAATTTAAAGGCCAATTTGATCATTAAGTCATGTAAAAACTAACATAGATGATTTTTTTTTCCCTAATACTTGGGGATAGGAGAATTTTTTTTTCTAAATATTTGATATAGAGAGAATCGAACTCCTACTTATTAAAAAAGGAAAAATATATATGAATCAAATGTTCGGATCTAATATTTGGGGATAGGAGAATTTTTTTTTTCTAAATATTTGATATAGGGAGAATCGAACTCCTACTTATTAAAAAAAGAAAAATATATATGAATCAAATGTTCGGATGTAAGGATAGGGAATTTAAATTTTTACTCTTTAGATTCGGAGTATGTAGCTGATGCAGTCAAGGCAGATAGCAGCAGGCTCAAACGCAAGACCACAAAACCAGGTTGGGCTCACGATTATATCATGGACTACTGAGGACGAGGCCTTACAGATTATATCACGATTATACCATTTCGTAAATAATTGTTATTTTTGTTAATAAACCATTGAATGGGCGCATGATGCCACACATTCTGTTATGAGTGTAAACAGTATATATATCCACTATTGATGAATGAGAAGGACAACTGATATTTCCTCTGACCTCCTAATCTTTCTTTTTCACTCTCATTCCTTCTTCTCTTTCTCTCTCCCCCTTATTCTTCTCGTGAATCTTAAGTGCTGCTATCATTGGTGCTCTCGTTGAGAGACTGCCACCATGCCCAACAAACAAAACACCGGCCTTCATGACGTCATCGCCACTCTCTCGGAATCCATAGCAGAGCTCAAAGATCCCAAGATCGACTTTCTTCTCGGCTGGAATCCACTTTTACCGATCAATAAACCTCTGTCCAAGAACTTCAACTCAAATTTGCTCGCTTAGAAACCTCTGCTCCTCCACCCCCCAACCTCTCTTCTCAGCCTCCCTTATTACCTACACCTTCCATAGCATCGGGATCTAATCTCCCCAACCCATCTGCCACCTTTCAACTCAAAACACCAAAATTTCACCTTTCTCATTTTGACGGATCCCAACCCCATGCTTGGCTATTTTAGGCCGAACAATACTTCACCTTCTACAGTATTCCTTCTCCACAATGATTAGCCGTGGCTGCTTTCTTCATGACTGGCCAAGCCTTTACTTGGTTCCAATGGATGTTTCAGAACCAACAGTTGACAGATTGGGATTCATTTACTCGAGCTCTGGAACTCCGATTTGGGCCCTCTATGTTTATCAATCCTCAAGCTTCCCTGTTTAAGCTTCGACAAACATCTTCGGTCACCAACTATCAGATCGAATTTGAAAATCTCTCCAATCGTATTTTTGGGCTCACTGAGGAACACCTCCTTAATTGTTTTATTTCTGGTTTACGCCATGACATCCAGAGAGAGATTCTTGTGCAGCAACCGCAATCTTTGACACAGGCTCTTGCCTTGGCTAAATTAATTGAATCCAAGCTTTTGGACTCTTGAACTGTTCTGCACAAAGCCCCTCCGTCCCCCTCGCCAACCACTATACCATCCCATTTGCCCAAACCGCGATTCTCCCCATCATCAATTCCTATTCGTCGTCTCACACCCACAGAGATGCGAGCCCGACGTGCTAAAGGCCTATGTTTCAACTGTGATGAGCAATATCAACCAGGCCATAAGTGCCGCACTACCCCATTCCTTTTATTACAGGCAGTGGAGGATTCCCCAGGCGAGTTTCTGGCAGTGGAACCCATTGACAGCCCTCCTCCCTTATCTTCCTTACCACTACCACCACCACCGCAAAGTTATTCAGTCACTGACCCCGATGATTTTCAAGTGTCGTTCCATGCTTTGTTTGGCCATGCCACTCATCGGTGCCTAAAATTAGAGGCGGTTATCTCAGGCCACCGCTTCACAGTTTTGGTGGATTCTGGCAGCACTTACAACCTAATCCAACCCCATGTAGCCTACTTTTTGAAATTGCCTGTCCAACCAGCTCCCCCTTTTGCAGTATCTGTGGGTAATGGTGAGTCTTTGTACTGTGCAGGACTCAAATCAGCACTTTCCATCAATTTACAGGGTCATCAGTTTGCTATGGATCTCCACCTTCTTGATGTCCATGGTGCAGATGTCGTACTTGGGGTACAATGGTTGTCACAACTTGGTCCTATTTTCATGGACTTTCCTGGCTTATCTATGACGTTTCTACATGAGGGTAGCCTGATTACTCTATCCGATGATGGCCCACCTCAGCCCAAAGCACTCTAATTCGCTCAGTTCTGCCGTTTGGCTTAGACAGACACCATTGAATCCACTCATTTGCTAGCCATGGCCGACGCTGCCCAAGAAACTACAAGTCTGGGGACCGTCACAGCTCCTTTAATTGTGCAACCATTGTTGCAGAAATTTCAACACCTTTTTGAGCCACCGAAAAGGTTACCACCAGTGAGGACTCACGATAATCATATCCACCTTATTCCTGGTACTTCACTAATCAATGTTAAACCCTATCGTTATCCCTATTCTCAAAAAAAGGTATGGAGAACTTAATTGCAGATATGCTTAAAGAGGGAATTATACGGCCTAGCTCTAGCCTATTTTCTTCCCCAGTTCTTCTTGTTAAGAAGAAGGATGCTACCTGGCGTTTTTGTGTTGACTACCGTGCCTTAAATGTTGCCACAATACGGGATCGATTCCCTATTCCCACTGTAGATAAGCTACTGGATAAGCTACATAGCGCCACTATTTTCTCCAAAATTGATCTCAAGGCTGGTTACCACCAAATAAGAGTCGCTGAAGAAGATGTTCCTAAAACGGCATTTAGAACTATTGATGGTCATTACGAATTTCTCGTAATGCCATTTGGCCTCACAAACGCACCCTCCACCTTTTAGTCAGCTATGAATGACCTTTTTCGACCTTATCTTAGACGATTTGTGCTTGTCTTCTTCGACAACATCTTAATATATAGCAAGACAGAGGCCGAGCATCTCCAACATTTAGAGATAGTTCTACAGACTTTGGCAGATAGCCATTACTATGCAAAGCTCTCTAAGTGTTCGTTTGCTCAAACCTCTGTGGAGTAGTTGGGCTACATCATATGCGGTACTGGTGTAGCAGTTGATCCCACCAAGATTGAAGCCATAATGGCTTGGCATCAGCCTAAGAGCCTTAAAGCTTTACGCGGGTTCCTTTGGCTTACAGGATACTATAGGAAATTTGTGAGGGGGTATGCAGCCATAGCAGCTCCATTAACTGACTTGCTAAAAAAGGATCAGTTCCACTGGTCAGAAATTGCTACGGTGGCTTTTGAAGCTTTGAAGATGGCATTAACTACGGCTCCTATTCTGGCCCTCCCTGATTTTTCACAGCCATTTGTTCTAGAAACTGATGCACCAAACACTGCAATAGGAGCTGTTCTCTCATAATCCGGGATATCCTTTGGCCTACTTTAGTCGAAAATTAAATCCTCAACTACAGGGAGCCTCCACCTATGCACGAGAGATGTTTGCTATTACTGAGGCAGTGAGAAAATGGAGGCAATACTTATTAGGACGCTCCTTTATCATATACACTGATCAGCAAAGCCTCCGCAACCTAGTAACTCAGACTATTCAAACACCAGAGCAGCAACGTTGGCTTGCTAAACTTTTGAGCTATCAATTCACCATCTTGTACAAACCAGGTCCTCAAAATAAGGTTGTTGACGCACTCTCCAGGTCTTTCCCTGAGTCTCCTACACTTGGAGTCTGCTATGCTATCTCTGGATCTGTGTTTCCCTTTTTGGAGTCTTTGAAAGAATACTATATGACAGATAGCAAGGGTTATGATCTCTATTGCAAGGTCCTGGATGAGCCGGCTAAGTATCCTGATTATACTGTTTAGGATGGCCTCCTCATGCGACATGGCAGAATTATTATTTCGGACGGGCATCCCCTGCAGGGAACTCTACTTCAAAAGTATCACTGTACTCTCACTGGAGGGCAAGCTGGGGTCGCTAAAACTCTAGCAAGATTATCTACAAATTTTTATTGGAATAATATGAGGCAATCAATAGCCTCCTTTATGGCCTCCTGCAAAACATGCCAAGAAGTTAAATATCTTCCAACGAAGCAAGCAGGCTTGCTTCAACCTTTACAAATTCCTTTCCACATTTGGCAAGACATTGCCATGGATTTTATTAATCACCTACCATCCTCAAATGGTAAGACAAGCATATGGATAATGGTTGACAGGCTCTCTAAGTATGCTCATTTTGTGGCTCTCCCTCCACATATTTCTGCCCCTCAGCTGGCTGCTTTATTTTCTCAAGAGATAGGGAAATTACATGGCTTACCTTGGTCTATAGTAAGTGACAGGGACCCTATCTTTGTTAGTTCTTTTTGGAAAGAGCTCTTTCGGCTTCAAGGGACCCAGCTCAATCTAAGTAGTGCTTACCACTCACAAACGGATGGACAATCTGAGGTACTCAACAGATGCCTTGAAACATACTTACAATGTTTTGCAGGAGATAATCCTAAGTCATGGAGTAGAGTTCTGCATTGGGCCAAATGGTCCTATAACACCTCTTGGCATTCTGCCACTAAGATGACACCCTTTGAAGTAGTATATGGGCAGCCTCCTCCCACTATCTTTTCTTATTTACCAGGCGACACCAAGATAGCACAATTGGATGAATGCTTAATAGAGAGACAGGCCCTATTGGCTCGCCTGAAAGTGAATTTAGCCAGGGCACAGAACCATATGAAGATGCAAGCAGATAGAAACCGTGTGGAAAAACAGTTTACAGTGGATGATTGGGTCTTGGTAAAACTACAGCCTTACCGCCAGCATTTAGTGGTTCGAAGGGACTCTCAGAAGCTCGCCAAGAAATAGTTCGGGCCATATCAAATCACAAGGAAAATTGGTAATGTTGCCTATGAGCTGAAGCTGCCTTCAGATTCCAAAATACACCCTGTGTTTCATGTCTCCTTACTCAAGGCATTTAAGGGAGATATCACTACATCACCAACCTCTCTACCAGCTTTGGCCATTGAAAGACAACCAGTCTTAGAACCTGAAGCAGTTCTCAAGCAAAGAGAGATTCTGCTCCAAGGGAAACCATGCAACCAATGGTTGATAAAATGGAAAAATTTGACGGTTGGAGAGGAAATAGGAGTGGAAGGATGATATCATTAACAATTACCCTGCCTTCAACCTTGAGGACAAGGTTGTGTCTGAAGGGAATGGTACTGATGCAGTCAAGGCAGATAGCAGCAGGCTCAAACGCAAGACCACAAAACCAAGTTGGGCTCACGATTATATCATGGACTACTGAGGACGAGGCCTCGCAGATTATATCACGATTATACCATTTCGTAAATAATTGTTATTTTTGTTAATGAACCATTAAATGGGCGCATGATGCCACACACTCTATTATGAGTGTAAACAGTATATATATCCACTGTTGATGAATGAGAAGGACAGCTGATATTTCCTCTGATCTCCTAATCTTTCTTTTTCTCTCTCATTCCTTCTTCTCTTTCTCTCTCCCCCTTATTCTTCTCGTGAATCTTGAGCGCTGCTATCAGTAGCAATCACCTGAGTTAAATATTAAGGCATAACATGAATAATATAAATTTTATAGTATTTGATTAATAACATAAAAAAACAAATTATATAAAGGGATAAAAAATTATAAGAAATTAGTTTTGTAATGTTGTAGGTTGATCTCCTTATATAATAAACGCATTATATAGTAATGATATTACAAAAAAAGAAAATTGCATTCACAATTAAATAGCTTTCCATATCAAATAATGAAATCACAGAAAAATTATTAAAAAAAATTAAACAACCAAATAAATCAAATGAAATTCAATATAATTTTTTTGGGTTACAAAATTCAATATAAAATTGTACATAGATTTACCTATGACAAAGACATGAAAAAAAAGTAGGTTTCGTTCGCATTATATAGTAATGATATTACAAAAAAAAAATTGCATTCACAATAAATAGCTTTCCATATCAAATAATGAAATCACAGAAAAATTATTAAAAAAATTAAATAACCAAATAAATCAAATGAAATTCAATATAATTTTTTGGGTTACAAAATTCAATATAAAATTGTACATAGATTTACCTATGACAAAGACATGAAAAAAAGTAGGTTTCGTTTTGCAATCCAAAGTCGTGATTTGGGAAAAGAAGATTGGAGAATGATGGTTTTCTTTAGAGCGACTTATTGTAGCACATGCGAGGATGCCCCACCAGAGTTGTCGTTTGCTTATACACCACATGTGACTGGGTGACACCACTTCAATGACCGATAATGATTCCAATTTCCAAACATATATAAAATCTAATAAATACCCAATTCTCTTATTTTCGACCCAAATAATAAAAAAAAAGAAAATATTTTTCTTGCTTTAATTAGTTTCTCATATATACAGCTGGAGGTGTTCATGAACCCAATCGGGTCGGGCCGAGGCATGAATTAACATTCTATTTGGTTGCCTAAGTCCGACACGTCTTGATTATTCGGATCTATACTTTTATTAGAAAATCTTTCTATAATTTTAAACCAATGATCAAGACCCACATGAATTTGCTTATAACATTAAATTGGTCATTATGTATTAATTTGACCTCCATAAAAATTTAAAAATGCTTTTAGGCGTATTTTAATTTAAAAGTTTAATTTTAATTCATTTGTTTATCGTGATGACTTCTTAATAAATGTTTATATATAAAAGAATTATCAGAAATGATGAAAATTTGTTATATTATCTTAAAAAATAACCTTTTTAAAAAATATTTGAAATTCTATGATTTTTAATACTACATAAAATTAAAAAAATCAAAATAAATGTGGAATACCAAAAAAATGACAATATTAGACTTAAACAAAAAATAAAAGAAGAATAAAAACATCTACATGAAGATGAATAAAGAAAATGGAAATATAAGAAGAAAATATATATAGCCATGCAAGGTTGGTTGGTCCCCCTACTTTTTCCAATTATACCAATAATCTTATGTTGTGCATGATCTAAGGTTATCCTACTCTCGATAGACTTCACACCAAAGAAACAGAATGGTAAACTTTTGCTCTTAATTGGGAAGATTGCATGTGATCTCCTTTAGAGAATTTGAGCGAATAAATTATACTACTATATTGTATCTTATTCTCAACTTGCCTATTTTTTTTCTTATTTCGGAAATGCTTCTCTGATTTTTGGTGCCGACTTTTAAAGATTTTCACCCCAAATGATTATTTCAAAAAATTTTGCTAGGCTTTTATCCTCAAATTAATGTTTGTTGTCTCCAAAAATTTAGTCATTATTTCAAATAACGTGTTTCATTTTTTTAATGTTAATGCACAAGTTTTTGGGGATAACGAAAAAAAAATTCTTTTTTCTTCTTTTGGACTAAATTGCAATAGGTTTTTGTTTTCCGAGTTCTTTCCATTTTCACATTATTTTATATAATAATTATATCTATAATCTATAATATATATTGCAATAGGTTTTTGTTTTCCGAGTTCTTTCCATTTTCACATTATTTTATATAATAATTATATCTATAATCTATAATATATATATATATATATAAGTACGAATATTATAAAATTTTTGAATCGTCTAATTAAAATGCCTTTCTCTTTCTAACATATTTCATTAATGTTATCGATATTATTAAATTAAATTAAAACTCTTCATTTATCTTTTATTAAATATTTTATATATATTTACTAAATCTATAACTATATATCTATAATCTATACTCTATCATAACTCCATATAAAAGTAAAATGGTGTTACTAAGGAGAAGGGCAGATGTCATCCCTCCATTGGCCCCATTCTTTTTACTTTTTGAAAATTTCTTCTTCTTCTTTTTATATTTTGCTTTTTTTATATATAAAATAATATTTTTATTATTTAAATATTATTTTAAATAACTAAAATCTATCTATCTATAACATAACATATATAAAACATATATAACATCTATGCTTCCTTATAATAAAATTTAAGCATATTAGAGGCGGAGAGGTGCAATGGTCACCCCCTCATTAGCTCGTTATTTTTTTCTATTCTCTTTTTTGATCTTTTGGGCTAAAGTCCATAGTTCTTTCCTTCTTATTTTTAAAAAAAAAATTTGGTGCTTTCTTTTATTTTTGAAAATTTTTAATATATTTTTTGTAGGAATTTTTTCACACATAATAAGTCTAAAAAAATGTTTAACTTGGTGATTTGTGATGGGTTTAAGAAAATTTTTTCACATTTTGGTATATTATATATGTTATTAAAATTTATTTATTACCAAAGAGTTAATATTTGATTTATATATTTTTATTTATTTTCTTTAGCAAATATATTTATTTAATTATTAATCAACATTTTCAACTTATGTATAATATTTTAGATATGTATTTTTTATTAATTAATTAATATTATCTATGTATATTAAAATGATAATATATATATTTGTATTACATTTTGATTTACATATAATATTAATATATGATTGTATGGATTGATCTTAAAGTATTATTCATCCCTATTCTCTTATAGCTTTAAAAAATAAAATTCAAATACTTAAAATTAAAAAAAAAAATCCCTGGGCGTAGCCCGGGTCACTTTCTAGTAACAATATATAAAAGTTAAAGGGTGTTACTAAGGAGGGGGGCATATGTCACCCCTCCATTGGCCCCCTTCTTTTTATTTTTTGAAAATTTCTTCTTTATTTTTGCTTTTTTATTGTTTATATAAAATAATATTTTTATTATTTGAATATTATTTTTAAATATTAGTTTTATAAAATAATATTATTTTATATTGTTCAATATTTTATTATATTTATTTAATATAAATATTTATTATATTTGTATTTATATTATTATTATATTATAAAGGGAGACAATTATCACCCCCAATTGGCTCTCATGTTTAATTTTTTTAACAAAAATTTTAAAAGTATAGGTTCCACTAATTTTTTTTTAGCGTTTTTGGTGAAGTAAGGATGAGGTTATTTTTTTTTATGAAAAGTAAGATTTGAGCCATTTCTCTTAGAATTTGGTGTTATCTTGATTTTTATATATATATATATATATATATATATATATATTTAATTTTTATAGATTTCATGGATTTAGGGCATTTTCAATTTGAGCTTTTAATTTGTAATATAGAAGATATCTATAATTTATATACTAAAATAATTTTTTTTTTATATTTAGTATTCTATTTTCCTATAGTATTTACTTCACATTTAATCTATAATCTTAAGGTGTCATTTATCCATATAGATCCTTCTATTTTTTTCCTAAAATATATAATTTAAATATTTAAAATCATGGAGTGAAGACCCTGTACAATTTCTAGTGATAATAGTAATTAAACAATTTTATTCTTATCATAATTAACTTACTATTATATTATCTTAAAGAAAATAATTTAATTATATTCTAATTTTATGTAATTTAATTTGAAGTTTACTTAGTAGTTTAATTATCATCTAGTTAATGTAGTTTATTTTTCTAAATTTTTTTAATTATTTTTTTATTTTTTGTTATTATTAATAATGTGTTGTATTAGGTGCAGCACACATGATAAAGTAACTAATTTATTTATAATTTATAATATATATAAAAGTGTGACTTGAGTAAGTATTTTATACCTATTAAATATCTTCTATTCTTAAACATATTTTAAAAATGTCATTGGATTTAGGCTCTACCTTTTACATTGAGTTTTTAAAAACTAAATAATTAAACATTGAGATTTTAAGGCTTTCCATTGGTTTAAATTGAGTTTTGTATAATTAAAAAATATAAAATAACATGGGCCATTGTAATTTAATTGAATTAGTCTACCTTTTATATTGGGCTTTTAAAAAGTAAATAATTAAACATTAAGATTTTAAGGCTTTCCATTGGTTTAAATTGAGTTCTGCTTAATTAAAAAATACAAAATATCATGGATCATTGTAATTTAATTTAATTATCATTCTTATACACATTGTCTTACAATGCTAAAAATAAAATAATTTAATTTAAATATTACTCTTATATAAATTATTGTATTATCTTTAATCAAATGTATTTGAAAAATAAATATAATAATAAATAAATTAAATGAGATTCTTAAAAAATATGTATTATTAATATCGCGTTCTATTAGGTGTGATACACATAACACATACATAATATAATATATATATATAAGTACTAGCCAGATAAGAGATTTGTTTTACTTTAAATATCCATTTTCTCTAACATATTTCAATAATACAATTAGATTTTGGTTTTACCTTTTATATTAAATTTTTAAAAAATAAATAATTAAACATTAATATTTTAAAGGACTTTTACTCATTAGTGTCTAAGAATGCCATTAGTTTAAATTGGGTTTAAACATTAGGATTTTAAAGGGCTTTTACTCATTGATATTAAAGAATGCCATCAATTTAAATTAGATTTTACACAATTAAGAATTAGAGGTATAAAATAGGCGGGTTAGGTAACTTACAGGTTTGGGTCAAATTTGCTCCAAGAAATTTTTGGACCATTCAAATTTCGGGTCATTTAGGTTCAAGTTTTTAGGTTAATCGGTTTTGGATTTTTTTGGTTTGACTCTTAAGTCTTTCAAGTTTGGTCATTGGTTTTTCGAGTCATTTAGGTTCAAGTTTTTATGTTTTCAATTATTTAAATTAGCATGTCGAGTTATTTGGATCAATTGGATTTCAAGTCATTCGGTTCTCGGATTAATCCGGTTTTAGACTAGTTGGGTTTAGGTTGTTTATTTCTATCAAAAATCAAATCAGGTTAGATTAATTTAGGGTTTGGGTCGATTGGACGAGTTTCAAGAGTTAGTATAACGTGTTGTATCACATGCGATGTACGTAACACTGAGACTAGTAAATGTAAATGTATGTATAAGAGGAGTTTGATTTATTCATAGTTTGTTTTGTCTATCATCCCCGTGTGGGTATTAAAATATGCATAAATATATAGACTACAATCAGATAATGAACTTCATCATTAATTCAATAATAATAATAATTGTAATCAATAATAATAATAATAATAATAATAATAATTACACTTGTTTGGTATATTGGGATTGAATTGGATATGATACGAAAAGAAATTGTATATAATTTTTAATATGATTTATGTAATTTATATAAGATTGGATTGTCAAATGGATTATTCATAGGATTACCGAATGATTCAATCCTTCAAAAATGGAGAATATTGATTCATCATATAAATAAACCCCTTACATGCAAATTTATATAAATAGTTATAAAACCACTACAATACATATATAATTTTCCTTCTTATTTTATCCAATTCAATCTCGTCCATCAAACAAACAATTATTGTAAACATTCAGATGCAATGAAAATTATTTTAGTTCATAGGATATTATAAACATTTATACTCGGCTATCAAATTGTTTTCAATTGAAGCATCCCGCTGAAACTAGAACAAAAGAGAAGAGCATTGAATTTCGAGGGTGAATGTGGTACAAATCTCATACAGTGATTTTATGTCACATGTAACATGCATATTCATATATACTTAATTATTATGACAAGTAAAGTTGTACCTAATAAAACCTTTTCAATGGCCTCGTACTCCTACTCTTAATGTGTGCTTAGACTTCAAAGCACCATATGATTATTTTAGTTGGGTGATAAAAGATTGGAAAAGGAGCTTTGAGCATCAATAATTAATTGCTTCCTTGAAAAAAGAGTTGATTGCATTCTTACTGTCATGCAATTAGATGGAGGGCTTGTTATGTGTAGTTGTGAACTCCTATTGCACTTGTATCAGCAATATATCTAAAGCGAAAATAAAGTTTGATAGATACTCCACTTCTATCCACAATTGATTGAAGGGGGTAGCGTTTTTTATTCCAATAAGGATGAAACTATAAATTTAATCTCTTGAAAACGTGTTTATTGGGAAGTTTTACTTTTAACACTCCTAATTCTAAAAAAAATTAATCTCGAATCAATAAGATTTAGAGATAACCTAAAATAAACCCCAAAAATATACTGCACTTCTAAGGCTTTGGGAAATAGTGTTGTCCTTTTCTCCTCAAACTTTGTACACCATTCCTTGGTGGGGTTGATTGAGTTTGTTAGGTTAGTTTTTTTTGTCAAAGATGATTTTAAATTGAGTCTCTTATTAACGGACAGCTTATTAGTGGATAAGTCCTCAAGAAATCTATGACATACGCTTAATCCTAGAATGAGATAACCTTTTGCCTCCCGAGATCTTAAAATTTTGTACACTAATAAGAGAGAGAGAGAAATTGGGTTAAGTTGGTGACATGGCAACTTTTATGGTAAAAGGGAACAAAAGTTGTTGTCAATGTGACAAAAGTGGTCATAGACTTTTTGGCTGATTGATAGAAACCAAATCATCCTTAATTATGTAAGCTCATCTTTTTGTTTGCGTTTTTCACCCCCTTATCTGTAGGATTTTATGAATTATAGTTATGATCACCGTCCTTGAATTTGCTGCCTCCTACTTTCTAACCGCTGAATCAACCTAAAAGCATCTTATTTGTTTTTGAGGAAAAAGAGAGATATGGGAACACTAACATGTGATTTAAAACCAAAATTATCGGAATCAATGTTTTCTTTCTTCTTTTTAAATCTTTGGGTTTCTCCCAATTCCAATTTTCTTTCTTTTTATTTTTTTTAAATTAAGTTGTAGAATTTTTATTCTTAATAATCAGAACTAGAGTTCCATTCTCTTCCAATAAATCTCTACAACAATTTTCTTAACATTAATTCCTTTTGGATTCGAAGATTTAAAGACTAAATCCTCCCAATAAATATATTTTTAGGCCATCGAATATACATTCTCACCTACAATAGAGTCTGTTACCATCTCAACTCACACTTGTTGGTAACAACCTTATTTATTATGGAAAATTGAATGGCTAAGTGGGCTAAGGTTTGTTATTGTTTCTTTAAAATGGCTACGTGGACTAGGGTTTATTTCCGTTTCGTTTGAAATGGCTAAATGGGCGCAAATACTCACTTAGATTCGAAGGTGACTCTAGTCTTGATTTTCAACATAGATTCTTGCTCTCTTCTTTTAGTTTTTTTTTTCTAGGAGTTTTCTCCTAAATTGAAGTGTGTAAAAGTTTTATTTTTCTGACAGATTCTTTTTTATTCTTCGAACATTTTTCTTTCTTTTCAAAACAAAAAGCATCTACCCTTTTTCTTAAAAAACTGTTTCAAATAAAGAACCTTAAAGATCTTTTTTAAGAATTTTGTAAATTAGACCTTCAATTTTTCAAATCTAAAAGTCAACAGGTTGTTTCAAAAATTCTCTTTGAATAAAACTATTTAGCAAGTCTAGTTCTCGCATGTTTGTTATCAAAGTTCCTGCATGAGGACTCCTACCCCATAAAATCTTTAGCATTTTTTTTGATCTTTAATGAAACTCTCCTAAGCTAAATTATAATAATTGGTGTCAATTGACAGTGTAAAAAAAGTTTGAGTTGTAGTTAATTGAAAGAATGTAAAGTATTGTACTAATATTGGACCCTTAAAGAAGTCGGAGGGCAAAATGGAAATTTTCCTAATTTGAGAATGTATAAAAGCTGAGAAAGAGTTGGCTCAAGGAACCACACGGCTCCTTCTTCTTCCCTGGATGAAACTTCTCTCTTTAAAATCTTTTAAATTTCAAAAACTTCTCTCTAAATTATCTCACTCATCTCTAAATGAAACTCAACGTGTAAATACTCTAGACCGGGCTATTTTTCAAACTCTACACATTGGTGGTATTAGTTTTTGAAGAAAGTGGAAGGTTGAGCTATAGTTACTAGATTCGCTCTCCCCCTTATCGATCTTCGATCTAGATCAATCGTTTCCAATTGGAGATCGTTTTTGTTCCAGATCGTTTGGGTACGCGATTTGAGCCGCTAAAATGGGCGAATCAAAGCTTGTTCTGTATAAGGAAAAGGACTCAGAAAGATGATTCAATAAACAAGACATGAGCAGTTGAAGTGTTGAAACCTCGGGAAAAATCCGGATTCCAAAACCAGAAGCAATGAATTGCTCAGAGAGGAACAATTAGTGCAATCTTGAGGGAGATGATATTGAAAATTACATTTTTATCCTTAAGAAAGTTCATGGGCTGATTGTGTTGTTTGGAAAAATTGAGCCTTAAATTAATATTTGTAGATGGATATTTAACTAGATGGACCTCCAATCCTTTGGTAATTTAAGAATATCTTTTTCCTTAGAATTAGCATTAAAGTTTTATAATTTTATATCTTTTCTATATAATCGACTCGAATGTTATTTTCAACAGAATCTCGATTCAAATTAAGCGTATCAATTAATCCTATCCCCTCCATATCAGAAATGATTGCAGCATCACTTTCCGTATGCGGACTCGATTCGCGACTTGGATCGTATTGCATATCAGGTAACTATGGTTGAGCTTGGGTGACAAAAGCCATAGTTTCGAGTTGAGTGGGAACTTGCACATATTCAACCATTTTTTTTAGCATAACGGTTTGGGTACATCATTAAGTGTTACTTGAGTTTTCAAAATCTTCATTTGCATGTAGAACTTATGGGTTATTGAGAAGGTTATGAAATTTTGAAGTTTAGAGCTTAATTTTGGAAATTTGTTAGATTTTGTGTTGAATTGTGGATTGCTACCGTGGAGGTAAATTTCTAGTTGAGGAGAGAGAGAGCACTGGGTGGACGATGGTAGAGGTATCCATGGGCCGGGTCGGGTTCGGGCCGGGTCCCAAGTCCAAGCAAGAATTTATAAGAGATTTCCTTGCCCAAACCCAGCCCGTTTATTAAACGGACCTTAAAATCTTGTTCAAGCCCGACACTAAAATATTTATGCAAGCCCGAGGCCGTCCAAAAGCCTGTTTTTAATTTTTTTTATACACTAATTTTAAAAATTAATTTATATTAATTTATAATATAAACAAAAATAAATCAACACATTTAAGAAATTATCATCTAAAACAAGTTTTGTAAGATTAACAAAATTTAAATACTAATAATATATAAAAATATCAATATCATGTTAAAAAAAAGGAAAACACTACATTAACAAATAAAATAAATATAAAAATAGATTTATATTAAATAAATATTAATTTGGGCCGAGACGGTCGGGCCTTTATTTTTTTTACCTATGACCAAGTCCGGCCGGTTTATTAAACAAGTCTTAAAATCTTGTCCAAGCCCGACCCTAGAAATTAAAAATCTTGTTCAAACTTTTCCAAATATCGGATAGGCCTACGGGTTTGGACAGGTAGCCCAGTCATTGGACAGCTCTAGACGATGGTCGACGAGGCCAATGCGCATTGACCAGGCAAGCTGTTGGCTTCTACGCATATGGCAAAAGAAGGGAATGAAGTTGGCCTGATTGGGCCTTATCTAATAAGTGTTTAGGCCCTAGTTAATTAAGCTATATTTGGGCTTGTTTAGTTAGTTTAGAAATAGACTTTAGAGGCCCAATGGAGAAGAGCAAGAATAGAATAAATCGAAAAGAAAAGAAGGAAAGGCTTGGGCCATAAGGCCCATCAGAAAAATAGATTAGAATTTAGACAAAAGGCGCAATATAATTTTAAGCCCAAATTTTATTTAACAAACAAGCCTAACTAAGTTAACTTGGTTCACACAATAGTATTTTACTTATTTAATAGATTATTCTTCTAAAAGTTAAATAATTTTCTTAGTAATGGAAAAACCTAATTTGCCCTCCAAGGGTAAAATTTTACGAAAATACCCTAAATAGTCAAATTTACAATTTTACCCATAGAAGAAAAATGATCATTTTACCCTTAAGGTGTAAAGTCGCTTAAAGACCCATCCTAAGTTCGTTAGAAGCTTGTTTAGGCTATCTTTAGTCTGCATATGCATGTATGTGTTTTGAAAAGGCTTTCTAACAAATTTTTACATGAAATAGGAGCACCGTCAAAGGATTGCGGCGAAAGCACCTGCTGTGATTTAGTTTATTACTCTCCAAATCCGTAAGTGGTTTGCCTCAATATTTAGTGACATTGATGAAAAATTATGTATAATTGTTTTTAAATAACTTTTTTAATTGTCTTGAGGTATAGTTAGCTATTGCACAATCATATACCCTTTTTATATGGGCGGGTTACATATATATATATATATGTGTGTGTGTGTGTGTGTGTGTGTGTATGTGTGTGTGTTAAAATGATTTTATTGTAAACCTAATCATGGCATGATGAGAGTCCGTACGTAGCCTGCCCAATCAAGATATTTATTATTGGTCCATGTGGAGCTAGCCCTAAAGGGGCAATATGCTAGCGATTTAGTAACATGTGGTTTATCTTTGTGATGCCCAGGTGAATGGTAGTAACCTGTGAGCCATCTTTTGAGGGGGCATAGATGAGTGGGTCTCCTGTAGGGATGGCAAAACCCGAGCCGAACCATGGTTTCTGAGTCGATCTGCCCCAAGTGGGGCGGTTTTTTTTTTTTTTTTTGAGAAACGGGGATGGGGCAGGGCAGAGCAGGGTTTCTTTTTTTTTTTTACACAGGGGCGGGGCGATTCTGGTAAAGACTGGTTTAGAACCCGCCCCGCCCCGCCCCGATAAGGATATTACACAAATACCCCTATATATATATATATTTTAATTTAGGTTTCCTTTCAAGACCTAACTCTTTTTCCCAAAAACTCTCTTGCGATTCTTGTTGCTGTTTCTTTTCTTTTAACCCTTTCTTTGTTCTTGCTGTTTCTCCTTGTTGTATCTCACATCACCATACCCATTTTTCTCTTTAAAATAATCTTTAACCCATATCCATTTTTCCATTTCTTTTTTTTTTTCTAAAATATGAGTAATTTGTAACTCAAAAAGCTCTTGGATTCTCTTTGCCAGTACCATTCAACTCCTCTCATCCTCTCCACAGCTTCATCAAATCATCATCCTTCAGGTACTTTGAAATCACTCATTAATTTCCTTTCCTTTTTAATTTATAAACAACTTCATTTTTGTTGAATTTCTTTGGTTAAGTCTTAGGATTTTCCTTCGTGTAGAAAAGAAAGCCTTAGATTCTAAATTTGAGATTTTGGTCAGCAGTATCATAATCCCGGTAAAGTCTCTGTCTATGAGCTCTGCCTGTTCTAATCATCAATCTATCTTTCTCTTATATATATGTACCAGTACCATACAAATATACAAACACACGATGAAAAATTAGATATATAAAAAAATATTTAAGTTCATAAAGCCTAGCTGATTGAATAGATTAGATATATAAATTTCTAGATTCAGCTTATTTTATATAGAAATTTTCAGTATTTAGCAAGATTTGTTTTTCTTCTGTACATGAGAGAAAATTTCTCCTTTTTTGCTTCTTTTGCTCTTGTATTTTAATTCGTAATTACTTTGGCCTCAACATAAGTTCTACTGGAAAAACTGATGGAAACTACTTGTTATTATATACCAATCATGAAGGTATAAAGGTTTAGCACAAGCATATAGTTTAGCACAACTAAATTTATAAACTTCTCAAGTACAAAAGTATCATAATTTTGCTCAGCAGTCTCGCTTCGGTCACCTGTACAGAATGTCATCCAAACTTTTTTTTATACGGTTTCCAACTTTATTCAGATTCTTGACTACATAGATGCAACAATGCCTGCGTTCTGTTTGAACCTGTACATTCAGTAATCAAGTATTTAGAATTATGTTTCTTTATCTTTTTTTTTTAAGAAATATATACTAGCAAGAAACGTAAAATAATCTTCAACATATCAAGACTTTCCAATCAATGTGTTATTGAAACTTTTTCCTTTTGCTAATGTGCTCGTAGAGTTGTTTCTCATGGAGGAGTTTTCTGAATCCTCAACACCTATTGATGATGCTAATGCAAAATCAGCTCCTACTCCATCATCGATTGGCACAATTTACGAATCTTAAACGCCAACTCCAAGTTCAGTTGCCACTCCAATTACAAATTCAGCTTGGAAAACTCCTTCAACAGATGATGGTATTAGCACTTACAACCCCAAAAAACCTTACATCAGTTGTGTAGGAACACTTCACAAGACAGCAAATTGATGGGGAATGGAAAGCAGTCTGTAATTATTGCAAGAGGATGCTTGGTGGAAAATCTAAGAATGGAACTACCCATTTACATGACCACTTTAGAAGATGTCCTAAGCGAACACACAAAGATCTCAAGCAGGAACTTCTAGTGTCAAAGCAAAATAAGGATGGAACAAGGCTTACTAATTATGCCTTTGACCAAGCCATGGCAAGGAAAGTGCTTGCTCAAATGATAGTCATTCATGAATACCCTTTATCTATGGTTGATCATGTTGGATTTAAGAGATATTCTTCTCTTCTCCAACCATTGTTCAATGTCCCTTGTCGAAATACAATAAGAAATGACATCCTCAAGGTATACAAGGAGCATAAGTTGAAAACGAAGGAATTGATTGAGGCAAATGATAATAGAATTGCAATTACAACGGACATTTGGACAGTTGATCACCAAAAGAAAGGATATCCCGCCTTCACTGCTCACTTCATTGATAGCCCTTGGATTTTACAAAAATGAATCTTGAGGTATAATTTAAATAAAGTAATTTTAATTTAGTCATTCTTTACAATGTCTTTTTAAATAATTTAGAATGTTCTAATGATACCATATTTTAAATAATCTAAGTGGTTAGTAGTTTATTTTATATGTCTAGTGTTAGGATCTTAGAAAATACCCAGAAAATACCTAATAGGAACTTTGGCTCACAACTAGCAAGTTCTGTCAGCCTTTTACCAGTGCAAACAATAGAATATAATTTATGTGCTTTATTTTTTAATTGCAGTTTGACATTATGTTGACTTGAGTTTTATGAATTCAAGTTTTTTAAATTTAATTGGTTTTTGTTCTAAACATGTGTAGCAGTTAAGAAATTTATATATTTTTTAAAATCATATATTTTGTCCAATTGAGTTAGGACTTACTTTTTATTGGCTGACTCCTATGTCATTATTATAAGACTATTCTAAGAACTTTTCTTTCATCATTCTCAGTTATGGCTATTCCAAGGAAAGGTTTGTTTGGTCATTGATATCTGCTGTTGGTATATTCTGTCTTGGCTTTGGCGCTACAATTTAAATAATTTTTGAATTATAAATATTAAGTACAGCATGACCTTTTATAATCAGAAGTTGGCATTTGGATATGGAAAAGTTAATATTTTTTAGTTATGTGGAACATGGTTCTATTTGTGCAAAGTTGTTACGGTCTAATTTGTGCTGATCTGAGGTGATATTCAGGTTAATTAGTCATTGCTCTGGTATGGTTTGTGTACTTTATATAATAATAATGCTCTAATATTCATAGCCCTTAAGCATTCTAAAATTTCCGTTTGTCTCTTTACATAATGGTGTTTCTGTTTGATTTCTTTAGTCTAGACTTCTTATAAAATTGTCTATTCTTTTTCTTTAAAGTGGTCATCTCAGTTTATTTTACATACAGTAATCTATCTGTTAATTGTGATAATTTTGATGTATATTTAGGTATCATTATGTCCCTGCACCACATACAAAGGAAGTACTTGCAGAGGAGTTGATGAATTTTTTTTAGATTGGGGACTTGACAAAAGATTACCTACAATCACTATGGATAATTGTTCAGTCAATGATGGAGTTGTAAACATATTGCTTGATAGACTTCATCCGAATTCACTTATGCTTAAAGGTGAATTTTTTCATATGCGTTGCTATGCACATGTTTTGAACTTGATTGTCAAGGATGGGCTGGATGTTATTGGGGATGGTGTTGGCAGAAAGTGTTCACTTTTGGATAGCTACTCCAAAAAGAATAAAGAAGTTTGATGAGTCTGCTCGACTATTGCCTGTTCCAACTTCAAAAAAATTATGCCTTGATTGTAAAACAAGATGGAACTCGACATATTTGATGATTGATGCAGCTCTATTCTACAAAGATGTTTTCAGCTGTGCAAAGTTAAAAAACCCAATTTGCAAGATTTGTCCAACAGAGACGGATTGGGAAATGGCAAGATCACTTGTTGGAAAGTTACAGCTATTTTATGAGGCGATTGAGGTATTTTCGGGAACTAAATACCCAACTACAAATGTCTATTTTTCTAAGATTTGTGAGATCAAATTGGCATTAACCGAATGGCTTTTTGATTCTAATGTGACTATTGCATTGATGGCTGTTAGGATGCTTGAAAATTTTGATAAGTATTGGAGTGTAGTTCATGGTTTTATAGGGGTAGCGACTATGTTTGATCCGAGGTACAAGAAATGTATGTTGGAATATCACTTTTCCAATATATATGAAGATGTTTGTGATCTAGAAATAGATAGAGTCGACAAGATTTGTCATCAATTGCTTTCTAAATATGAAAAGAAATTTTTGAATATTGGAATAGGTAGTAGCACTCCTACCTCAGTTCAGAAAAACATTATTTCAGATGGATATGATGAATATATCAGTAGGAAGAGGAGCAAAAGTACACAAGTGAAGACAGAGTTTGACTTTTATTTGGGAGAAAATGTTCTACCAAGATTTTTCGATTTTGACATATTACAGTGGTGGAAGACGGCTGGTGTCAAGTATCCCATTATGCAAAGAATTGCAAGAGACATATAAGCTATACCTATGTCCACAGTGGCTTTGGAGTCTACATTTTGTACGGGTGGTTGATTGTTGAGTCCATATCGTAGTAGACTTCATCCAACTATGGTGGAAGCTCTGATATGTGCCCAAAGTTTGTTCTTGAATCAATTAGAAGGTAAATTTTAATACATTTCACTTTCTATTTTAACTTTGAGAGCTGTTGATCTTCTCTTTTCATGGCTGGCTGCAATTTTCTCTTTTTTGAACTGTTTTTTTATTTTCTGCTATTTCTGTTCTATTATTTTTCATTTCTGTTCTGCTATTATTCTTTTCTTGGCTCTATCTATCTATCTAAATTCTTAAAGTCTAAACTTTAAAGTCTAAACGCAACTCCAACCCCTTTTTACTTTGTTTCTTTCTTCTACTGTTATAATTTCAATGTCTTATCCATAAATGATTGTGGCTCATTCCCTCAGCTTTCACTTTATCCTATGTATGTATTTTTTTTTCTGATTAGATCCTATTTATGTATTACTACTAGTACTGGTACGTGGTTGATTTGGTGGTCCCATTCCCATATAGATATAGTGCTACTAGTGTTTTGCCATTGCCGCCTGGTTCTGCCCTATCTTAGGCTTAGCTTTCCAATTCTTTAATACTAGTATTATTGCTGCTAGTTGACATATCCCAATTATTTACCTCTTTGTTTTACCAAAAAAAAATTATTTACCTCTTTGCCTCCAAATCTATTCAGCTCTAACTATTTTGGGTTTTAAGTATTTCTTTGCTCAATAACTTAACTAATTTTTTCTAACTTTGTTACTTAGATCCAAATTCAATTTCATCGGATAATCTTTCAACTTGTGTGGAGGAAGAAGATGGTATCGATTCTCTGTCTCTTGACTTGGTATGGGACATTAATTTATGTTAATATGTATAAGCTGCCATCATATTTAAGCATTTTTATAGAATTCTTTTAATATTCTTTCCTTTTTTTAACATATTATTATAGGATTGATCACTTGAGCAGTTCAAGTTCAAAGGAGTAAGTTGGAACATGCTGGAGCATGGAGTGTTTTTTTTTTTTTCAATTGTGCTGTAATATGATTTCAAGTGCCTTTCTTTTAAGAGATTGTTGAATTTGAGATGAAACTTCATGTTGGACTTTTTATTTTAGGGAATTTGACTTATTGTTGTATGTTTTATGCATTTTAATGTTTTTATTTAATTTAGAGTTATAAGATTTTGTAGATTATTAATGCTAATTCTGATTTTATCATTGAAAAAAACAAAACAGCGGGGCGGGGCAAGGTGGGGCGGGATGAGGGTAAAATCCGTGGTAATGGTGATGGTATTTTAGATTAGTACTATTCATGTGGGGCGAAGTGAGGTACGGGGCGGTGATGGAGAAGGCGATCCCCACTCCCGCTTCGCCCCATTGCAATCCCTAGTCTCCTGGTTAAGATATGAGTAGGGTAGCTTGTCAGGAGCATTTATGGTTGCAAGTACATCTAGTGGCAACATTGGGAAAGCAGGCAATTGAGTAGTATATGCCATTTTTAATATTATTGATTATTATGTGATGATTGCTTCAAACGGTACATGTCCATCGATGGATGAGACTCAGTCAATTTATTACGCCCTATGTGATATATGACTTAAAATGATGATTTTATTGGTGGGAATCGACTAAGAAATAAATGATGATTTATGAATACATTTTTTATATAATTGTATCCCCCTCCATTAATGATCTTTTACATTGTTTTAAAAGTTATTATAGTTACCACTTGTGATTTAATATTTTTCAGGCTTGGAGCTCATTGAGGAACGACCGCTTAGCTATATCGATGCGGACTAGCTTTTAGCCTTAGTAGGTGCTTCCATCATAGTCTATGTGGTCCACTAGTGTATTTAAATTCTGTTGCATTTTATTTTAAATCTCCTTCAATATACTTGTTAATACTTAGCCTTTTTGATATATTTTATCTCAAGGGATTTTCTAATATATTTCTAATATACTTAATGTATTAGTTTTAATTACTAAAATATTATTTTTATTAAATGGCATTTGATATTTGTTTTATACTTTGTATACTATGCTTTATGCTGTTTCAGATGTATGGGTGCATGCACGTATTTCAAGGCAGAGTGACGGTTGTCACGTGGTCGAACTTATGGGTCAGGGTGTGACACTGCATCATTGCTTTCAAGCACAACCTGTCTCTGTGCATTATTAGTTTTCATTAAAAAGCTCAACTTATTTTGACTCTTCCATAGCTAAAGATGTCTTTTACAAAAATCTATAGATTTTTCCAAGGCATCAAACTCAAGCATACATAAAGAAAATGATCTCATCACTTTTGGCATCAAATTCTCCAAGGTGTATTTTTCATTGTTCAAAATAGAAAATCCAAAGTTTTTCAGGTGTGTAAAAATCTGGTTTTCTTCATGTGAAAAGCTTATATGGAGTTTTGAGAAATCGCGTTCATGCCCTTAGCCTAGAAACCATTTTGGCAGGCTATTGTTCTTGCCATTTTTCTTTAAAGCTCAAAATTTCCATTTCAACAAGTCCATTTTCATAAGGTGTTTTGAAGGCAAGAAAATTATAGACAAAACCATTTTTCACTTCAAAATCACCATGGTCATCTTCAACACCAACAATGTTAAGATCTTTTTCATTTTCAAATTTTTATAATACACAACAAAGACATAAATAGTACCAACTTTGTAAGCCATGAACTAATCTCAAACAAAACCATAGTAGTCGCAAACATTCACAAATAAATATAACTTATCCATCAAGATTGTCATGACAATGATCAGTCCAAACAAGTCTATATGCAATAGTTCAAATGGCCTAGTAGATGAGACTATTTTCCTTGAACCAAACAATATTCTCATTTGATTTTAAAGGACATACTTCAATGTCATTCTCAAGAATAAACTCTGATAAACAAATTACATGCTTGCATGTTCTAGCCTTGTATGCCATAATCAACTATCACATATATCATTAGCAATCAAACACGATTAGTTTTTTAAAGAGAAGTACTAAGAAAAATGATATGAGCTTTTCAAAATTTTTGCTAATGAACATGAGTTTGTTCATGTTAACAACAACTATATGACATACAAGAGAATCAAGCAAACCATAGGCCATCATGTTAAGCACATCACCACATATTTAAAGATTGAGAAGTGTTACCAACAATGTCAATTCCATGAATTCCTCCTTTAGAGTTGTCACCAACAGTCACACTTCCTTTCGTGTCAAAGCCTATTGAAGAGTCATTCACTTTTGTCATGTGCTTTAAGCTACCACCATTCAACTGTCATGGTTGCTTCTCCTTCGGTTGAATCTTCACATTTTTTTTTGTTGATTTTCAATGACAACCACAAATTTTCAATTTTGGGATCTAGGTACCCATGATCTAATGGTCCTTCAAGGTTAATTAGCACATGAGAACTTTTGGGCATCTAAATTGAGTTGGTTTTGGTAAGATGATCAACTCTTTGATAGCAATCAAAAGAGTGATGACCTCTGCTACTACTAATAATCAATGCACAATTTTATTTGATGCATGTTATCATCAAATCTTTCAAGAGCATATTCAAAACTAAACTCGCAACAACAATCTATATAAAGCATAAGGACATATTCTCTTTTGAGCTCATGAACTAAGCATGCTTTTTTTTTAATCAAAAAGACTTTATAACATATGCCTAATTTTTCACAATCAGCATAAAGACTAGTATACACATCTAGCAATTCATCAAATAAAATATGAGGCAGTCTAGGGTATACCTCAATGCATAATTTTGACCATTGGGTTAAAGTTTGTTGTGACTTCTCACCATTGGCTTCTTACTTTCAAGTCACATGTATCATTTCCAATCAAGTTAAAATTGCTACTGACATCATTTTTTTCAAAGTGCTACAACTTGTAAGACCAACCTTTTCCACTTTATTAACTTCTTCCAATTCTTCATATTCTACAAATCACAATTGTACACATAAATTTCGGTTCTAAAAAATCAAAGACCGAAATAAAGTGACAAATCCAATTTTATAGTAAATGAAAAATGACAATTCTCTATAAATCCTCTGATTTGATCTTTGTAACAAAAATAGCTCGAGGGCTTGAAATAGCTTAATCTCAAACAAAAAGGATGAAGATAAATCTTTGCAGGACAAAAGCTTGTTTTCGAAGAACGGATGGATTTTAGTAGATCTTCAAAATAAGGCTTGAAGCTTGAATTCCCTTGTTGACCTTCTCATATGGTTGGACTTGATTTGGAGAAGAAGAGATAGCCAAGAGAACTTGAAGATGTCGTTTTCCACTTCTTGAGTTACTGTAGAGAATTCTTGACTTTGAATGAAAACTTTTACGTACCATCTATTTTGCCATAGTTGTTAAGACCTCTTTATATAGGAAATTCTTTACGGTTTCCTAATCTTATTAGGCCGTAGTATTGGGCTTTTAAATTTGGCTTGATTGGACTTGGTTCCAATTTATGGTCCAAACCCAAATGACAATTCTATTTATATTAGATTAACCAATTAACTAAATAAAATAATTTTGGGCTTTAAGAATTATTTGATGACTACAAATGCCCCCACTTCAAGGTTTGAATATGTGCACACTTGTTGTGGAGTAAAGACGGGCCTTGAAGTCCAATAAATCTTTGATATTTGGATGAATCCAAAATTTGGATATTGGCTTCAATTTGCTTGAGGCTTGAAATCTTGAAGTTGAGCTTGAGCTAAAAAATTGCCGGCTTCATCATTTTCGTAAGCTAAAATTTGATGACTTATTGAAGTCGAATCAAATTAGACTTCGTAATTATGTAGAATTTTGATGGAGCTACTAAGACTTGATCCTAGTTGGCTTGGCTTCCCATTTGATTGGGGATATTAACTCAATATTTGTCACCTTTGGTTGATATACACCATAAGAAAATCTATTCTTGTGGAACACATTAGCTTAACTACAAATATATATATATATATATTTACATTGTAATGTGTCATCCGAGAGTTGCCAACTCTAAGACATATTCATCAAGATCTTGGCCATACAATTGTGCTTTAGTATGTTTTAATCACTTATTCTAAGTCCCAATTCTTTTAGGACTTAAAGAAAGAGTTAAATACTCAAGCAACACTGTATGAGCATGCCTCTCAGCAAAGCAATCAACTTTGCACCATCTTTCGTTTACTCACCTCAAACACCACAAACAAAGCAAATTAGCAACAAATTTTAACCTCCATCCTAGTATGATAACAGAGGCAATAATGATCTGTCTCCTTTATTATTTTCTTTCTTCTTCTTCATATATATATATATATGTTTTTACCGAAATTTCTTTCTCTTTCATAGCTAGAAGAAAGGCCATAGCTAATAGAGAACAAAAGTCAATCCATCCATTCAACGGTACAACTTCTTTGACTCTAAATTTTTTTATTTCAAAGGAATTTTAATACACTGTCAATTGCATTAGAATGTATTCTCTTGTCTTTTTCACAATTTGATGCCAAGGAAAGTTCTTTGATGGTTTTGGTGGGGTATATTATTTTTTAAATTACCCTCATCCTCTACATCGGCTTCTGGTGGGGTGTATTTTTTTATCATCTTCTATCTATAAATCGGTTTTTGGTGGGGTGTGTTTTTCTGATCATCCTTTACCTCTACGTCAGCTTCTGGCGGGGAGTATTTTTTTATCACCCTTTTCCTCTACATCGGTTTTTGGCAGGGTGTATTTTTTATCACCCTTTACCTCTACATCGACTTTTAACTGAGTGCTGACCCATGACATAATGGTATCTGAATATTCTTGCCCCTCTCTCTCTCTCCCTCTTTCTCTCTCCCTCTCTCTCTCTCTCTCTAAAAGAGGAGCTTAAAGGCCATTCACATGGTCTTCCACTTATTTGTGATAAAGTCAATAAAGAAGAAGATGAGAATGTGATTAGATCCACCAGATGTCCCATTCATACTTTAGTTATAAGTAGTAGCTCATTGAACTGGAATTTCAATGCAGCGACCCTTTATCATTTAAGAAATTGGACCTTAGAAGAAAATGATACTTTAGTAATATGTGGTAACTCATTGAACTGGAATTCTGATGTAGCAACCCTTTATCATTTAAGCAATTGGACCTTAGAAGAAAAGGATGAATTGTACTAGTTTTGTGCTTCCCAAAAATGTTTGTTCAGAACAATGTTGAAGTTGCAGAGTAGTCATCATAAGAAAGTCATCATATCTCCAACTTTTGATACCTTAAGCCACGAAATTTGTAGACATGAAGCTTGTTGGGATGGATTTCGATCTTATGGAGGCTTTATTGCTTCTCTCGGCTATTGGTAATGGATAGAGCTTGTTTTGGGGCATCATGAGCAAGTCTTGAAACAAGCCAGTATCTATGATGCAGTTGTAGCTTCTTTATTTCATTATGATCGGGATGAAAACATGAACAAGGCCTTTTTTGAAGCATGGTGCCCAACTACTAACACCTTCTTCACGTCTCATAGGGAAATTTCTATATCTTTATAAGATTAGAAGGTACTTGAAGGTCTTTCTATCGTGGGTGAATTTTATGATGAGGTTACTCATTGGTTTGAAAAGATTATAGGTCTTCTTGCTTCATCAAGTCTTGCATTTCCATCCATTTTCAAATATTTCTTCCATGCTTATCGTTTAATAAAACTTAAAAATGGCTACAAACACTTCACGACATCATCGGGTGTCTTTTTCCACTGGGTAGCATTTTGGTTTAAAGGTGAATCCCAATATAATGATCCTTTAGACTTTATCATGATCAAAGGCAAGAAAACAGCTGTATCTTACCTTGATGAACCTTTTGAATGTCGAGTTCGCACTAAAAAGGAGAATGAATTTTTTTTTGAATTGGACATCGATGAAGCTGATAGAGATGCAACATATTTAGCAGTATTATTCGCTACCTAGTTATGCGCATTTGTTCTTCCTAGCAATCGAGGTGATTTCATTCGTCCTAAAACTTTTAAAGTGGCTTCCGTAATGGCTGGTGGCATACGATTTAGTGTTGTTGTTCCTATCTTGGCAAGTATATACAATAGGTTGAATCGGATTAATACCTATTCAGAAAGTCCTAGTCAATGTGAAGTTGTACTTCCTTAGCATTTTATTTTGGCTTGGATGGCTTTGTATCTTAGCACGTATTAGGAATCAGACTCTACACCCAAAAGGCCTAAAATGTGCAAATATGTTGGTGCTTTCCGTCATAAGGAGTACAATGATATTAGAAGCTGAGAGATAGTGTAACATCTACCTTCAATGACTTGGCAAGCCATAAGATTGATCGAAGTTTGCAAAACTCAACTTAAGGATGGATAGTAAAATTGCCTCAAGCATGATGATTTCGAGTATACGATGATCGTTCGATCTTCTTATTTAACTTTGAGGAGAGGCAATTTCTACTTGGTGGAGCCATATAGTCCTCATCATTTTGCAAGATAATTTGGTTATTGTTAGGATATTCCGGGATTTTTGATTGCTGATGTTAGAACAACTACTTTGAAGGAATTGGCACGATATTGGTGCTGTAACATGTTTAGGGGGCAACCTTGTGAAATAACCATCTTGAAATGGAGCGGTACTTTTGAAGAACTTTATGCAACCCAAAGTTTTGTTACACGGTGGGATAAATACATGGGTGATTTTTTTTGTATTAACATTCGTATCTTGAAAGATAGTTCAATTACTAATGCTAAATGTGCTCTCATCCCTAATGTTAAAGGGAGTTCACTGAAGCTTATTCAACTATAGATTGAAACTACTGATAGTGAGGCTGAAGGCATGGACAATACTATCATATCGTGAACTACTAACCAACATAATCATGAAGCACAAGCTTGTTCCAACCGTAACATGGATAAGTCAATTGAATCTCTTGTTAGTGATCATAATAGTGATAGATGCCATCCTAGAAGGAAGAGAAATGTTGACATTTCTAAAAATGTCATTCATCTTAATACATCATACCGTACCAAGCTTCACTTATCTCAATCAAAAAGGAAACAGCATGGTACTGACCATAAAACTAGGTGTGAGGATACTGAAGCAACACTTGCTCCTACTTCAATGCCCTTAGAGGTTTTGAATTCAGATGACGAAGATGTACTTCCACTTACAGAGTTGATTAATTGGAACAAGGGAAAAGATACCCCCAGTCCTATAAATGATTGTTCTTCTAATGATAATGAACTATCTAAAAGTGAAGAATCTATTGCAGATATTGGTAAAGTTCAAAATCAAGTCTTCTGCAAAAATGGGTTTAATATCTTCACCAGGTAATAATATAATTTTTGTTTTGTTTTGTTAAAACTCCATGATACTACAAATTAGACCGCATAAAATCTACTAAAATTGACTCCCTACATGTGTGCCTTTGATTTCTCAGAATTTGAAAAGTCCAGGCATATTTAGCCCCGAATATGAACTCATCCAACCTCGGATTAATAGTTTTTTGATCCAAAATAATTTGCCTCGATAGATCCAAGCTTAGTTATACATATATCCATCCCTGGATCATGCTGCCAGAAGAGATTCTTCTTTTGCTTGATCTATCTGGCACTAATTTAGTGCTCATCCGACCCCAGTTGCCTTGAGGTCTCTTGACTTTGGTCCCCTTGATCTGATGTATCAATCCCAAATCTTCAATTGTTCTAATTTAGCCTTTTTTAGTTCTCCTTTTGCAACATTGTTTCCAAATCATTGGTAAAAGGAAAACGAACTAAAATGAGCTCATATTGATTGCTCAAATGGCTAAAGATTAAATAAGTGTAGAAAATAATCATGAAATTATACCTAACACATCTCTATCATACTTAATTGTTAATGAACTAGTAAAGTCATCAATTTTTATTTGGGCAGTTTTGAAAATTGCTTCCCAATAATAAAGTGCAAGAAGGAGTAGAATTGTCTTTTTATATTTTTACTATGTAAATGTCGGTGGGGAAAATTAAGTGTTGAACCTTGACTAACATATCTTCAGGCATACCTTCAGGGTAAATTAAAGACCTACTAGCCAATTGTAGAATAACATTAGTGGATTGTAAAGGACCTAAATTCAAACTGAAATAAGTAAAATGTGGCATTACACTCAAGGCAGCACCTGAATCAATCATAGTGATCAATACTACCATTTCTAAGTGGGCATAGGATAGAAAACATACAAGGATCCTTGCATTTAGGTGGCAATTTCCTTTCTATAATTGCTGAAACATTCTCTCTAAAGGACACCTTACTATGTAATTTCCTCTTATTGGTACATAATTGCTTGAGGAACTTTGCATACGTGGGAATTTGTTGTATTGCCTCCAACAAAGGAATATTGGTTTAAACCTTTCTGAAGGTAGCAAAAATGTCTAGATCTTAATCATCTTTAGTATTCTTGACAAGCCAATATGGAAATGGAGTTGGGTTAATGTGTGAAGATGAACTATGGTCTAAAGTAAGGTTAGCAATAAGCACTTAGGGTTGGTGTCAAGGTCATTCCCAAAATTGAAGTAGAAATGTTTGAAGTACCCTTGGAGCAAAGTGTAGCATGCTCGGCACCATGGTTGTTAGATTTCTCATTGAAGTCTTGTACATCACTTGGATTAGTGCTAGGGCAAGTTCCCTGGCGCCAACCTTCTGCTTGGATGGTTCTTGATCTTTGAACTTCAATATCCATTTGATCTTCTTCTTCAGACCTTTTTTTCCAAATGATTATGCCCAAAAGAACAAGGCATGGTCAATTTCTTGCCATTTCTTAAGGTAATAGTCGAAATATTGCCTTTTGGATTTACTGTTGGTTAAGAAGGAAGGTGTGCTTTGCCTTTGATTCTCATTTCATTAACTTCTATAGCTAATTGGCCTAGCTGCCTCTGTAGCATGTCCAAATAAGTCTTGTACTGGCTCATCTGAAGCTTAGATACCTTTTGACGTTCGAATGAACTCTTGGTTAATTGAGCAATCATGTCGCCTACTTTTGACGATGACAAGGATGATGAAGATTCTCTTATCGAAGCATTTTGCAAGAGTTAAGGTCTTTAAGGAAATTAAGGCAGGAATTGTTGTTGAGTGGCATTCCCATACCTCAAGTTGGGTGATCCCTACATCTAGGATTATATATATGGGCATAAGGATCATAAGGCCTTTGGTTCACTTGTTGCTACTATTGTCCTATGGCTTTCTCACGATCATCACATTCATCATTCAATTGTTAGACAAGAGAGCATTCATCTCTTGGATTAGGATTATAGGGACACAAACTACATATTTTCTTATGATCATACCATGCTTGGTTCCTTAGAAGAAGGGTTAAGTCTTGAAGAGTCTTGTTGGCTTGAGCCAACTGAGTTTCTATAGGTAATGATGAAGACACTGCATTTGTTGACTTAAGAATGTAATGCGTAGCTTATAGTTAGCTTAAATTGGAGACATCAACTAACATAATAAAAATTTTCACGCTTAATATGCATGCAGATGTGTTCTTAGTAAAAATAAAAATAACTTTTACTTAGTGAAATCTTCATCATTTTGAAGAACTAGATTTCTCCATATTTAGGACAGGTTTTGACCAAGGGGGTAAAAACCAACTTTTATGCACTATTTTAAAAAAAAAATTATGTACGTACCTCCGATAGTCAATGGGTTTTTATAATCAACGTGCTTTCTTTCTTTAGCATGTCTAAGACTTTTTGAAACCGTTATGGTATTTTTCCAAGAATTGTAAGTTTATGAAAATACTGCTAAATAAAATATAGCAGTGTTCAATGGCATTTTTGTAAATATTTGAAATATTTTTAGTTGAATTTTTCTTCACTAATAGTGATTTTTTCTTCAATATCGAATGGTTTATATAATTATAAACTGTTGAAATTTGAAAAATGTGTGGTTGCTGCATAAAATTCTAATGCACAATTACCATTTTAGTCTTGAGAAACCTTGAAGTGTATGTCAGTACCATAGGATGCATTTTCTTAGGTTGTTCAACTAACTAGTTATTCTTCTAACTAGTTAATCTCCCTTCATGAAATTTAGTAAGATGACTTGATTTTCAAATTTCTTTCATGTAACTCCTAATTTGGTAATTGCTTTTATGGGACCTAATTGTAATTGATAAATATTATAAGGGTATTTTTGTCATTTTCAATTTTTAAAAGATTTCTCTAGAAGAGTCAAGGTACTAGAAAAGTTTTCCATCATTTTTTTTCCATCAAAGCTTCTATTTTCTCATCATTTTTCTTTCACCAAAGTGTCTAGTTTCTTTTTGAATATTCAACATATTACATCTTTTTTCCCATAAATTTTACCAAATTTTGCTAGCCATCAAAGGTACTTAAAACAACTACTTGCTTTGTTAAGTGACTTGAAGAAGTGTGGTATTTTTCCTAATGACCTTGGCATTTTATTTCATAAATAGTAGTTTGATGAAATTAGAAAGAGATGCAAACTAAGAAATTGATGGAAAGGAATTTATTTTGGTAGTTGTAGAGAGGAGTGATAATTTACCAATGGATCAGTTTGAAATTGTCTGAAGAGACTATTATAGACACTGAAAAATGTATTCTACTCTAGAATATTCTAGGATATTGTAGATTGTGTGGACATGTGTGGAGTCATGTAGAATAAAGTGGAACTCTCTAGATGACCAGGGGGGCATGGATGGGATTTTGAAGTTGTGGGGCAAAATGATAATTTTAAGGATGATAATTGTTAAGATTGGAAGACATGGTGACATGTGGCATGATATTTTTGTAAGGAAGATTATGATGGAGACAAGTGTCCACCATTTCTTTTTGGACAAAAATGGCCATGCAAAATAGGTTAAAATTGGCCAAAATTTAGTAAATTCTCATTTTATTCTCCCATCGATTCTCAAGGCCATCTTCAAGCACTCTCGATCCCATAAACCTCCATTTTATTTCTACCATACTTAACCCACGAAACCCCCACAATATTATACTTAAATTGAAGCCTACAACGAGCCCAACAATAGCCCTCTATTAATTTTAGGAGATTGAAGCTTGGTTGTAAGGAAATTTCAATGAAAAGTTTAGGGTTCATGGTGAAGTTTTGAAATCCATAAGGTGGTGAGCCTTCCCTCAAGAATAAGGAGCAAGTGGATTAGTGGGAATGCTTACCCTCCCAAAACCTGCGAGTGGGACTTAACTAAATTAAATGATTAAGGAAAATAGTTTTGAAATGTTTAGATGTTGATAATATTTTACAATTGAAAGAATCTTTGATTTCAATATGGTTATGTTTTACAATGTGACTAAACTTAATTTAAAGCATGTGAAATTTTTAAAATGAATTTTTTAGTTTAATGATCTTAATGTAATTAAACTTGAATTCAGAGTTTTGATGAATAAAAGTTTACATATGTGTTTTGATAAATTTACCTTGATATGGTTATCATGATTTTTATGTTGGCCAGTTGGCTAAATGATATAGATGAATTGTGATATCCTTTATATATGTTTATTATCATGATTTTAGTGGATGAGTTATGAGTCATTGCAGTGACGCTTCTCATGGTCCACCTTGTGGAGGTAGCGTGAGCAAGCTTGATTAACTCCCACGCGAGATGGATGGTACAAGGGACTTATTGCACGCACTATTGATGTGATTGTTTGGTCCCTGTGAGAGTACAGTGGACATAGCCACATACCACCCATGGTGAAGGTCTATGCCAATGTCGAGGATGGACATTTTGATGAACTAAAGTAATTCTTAAAATCCCTCGACGGACATAAGCCCCATCTTGGACGGATGTGGATTTGGGTACAATTTTTGACAAGCCCAAAAATAAATTTTCACTGTTTTATTACTTTTTTTTTCATCCTGAGTCATGGATTTTTCAAGCTTTTGACATAAATTTTCTCTCTCTTTTAGAATAAATAAATATTCATGTATAGAAAAGATAGCAAAAGAATATTTTATTAACATAATGAATTTTATGAGATTAGCTTTAGAATATCGCATGCTCTCACCCTTAATTATTTAGGTTTAGTTTATCTCACTCATTGAGTATATTCTCATATAGTCATCCCCTCCTTTGCTGCCTATTTTTCAGGCCAGTAGTTATTGACTAAAAGGTAGTTCAGTAAAGATCGTTACTTGACACAGGACCCTTTCACGTAAGTCATCATGATTTACATATTGATACTGTTGGATCCACTAGCACAGTTTTTGGATTACTTCTCACCCTTTATCTGTTTGTATTTTCCAACTTTAACAACTCTTTGTATGAATTGTAGAAATTACTTACATCTTTTGTTTGTAAAGATGGTCTACATATTTGTTGACTTTTTACTACTCTCACTACTTTCACTACTTGTACTTATATATGGGTGTGTAAACTTCCATAAAATGATTATTAGAGTTTAAATTTCAGAATCTATGTATATTTTAAGTGCATTATTTATTTATATACATAAAATTATAATTGCTTTTCAAAATAGGTTTAAGATACTATAAGCCTTGCGAGATTTGAGTTACGGGCGAATAGCGCAATTCACGATTCATGGCACGTGACGATTGTCATAGTCTTGACCTGTGGGTCGAGGGTGTGACAAAGAATAACTTCTCTCCTTGTACCAAATTGTTATGCATTAGTTGCCATTGTGAAAGTCAATTTCTGAGCATCCCTAGTGGTTTTTTCTACCAAAGCACCACCATTAGCAACATTAATCATTGTTCTATTCATTGTAGAAAGTCCTTCATAGAACAATTGAATGAGAAGTTGATTTGAGATTTGATGGTGCAGACATGAAGACACTAGCCTACTGAATCTTTCTTAATATTTATTTAATGTCTCCCTAGATTTCTGCCATATATTAGAAATATCCTTATAGAAGCTACTTTAGAATCTGGAAAAGTATTTCTATAAGAAAGCTACTTGAAGCTCATTCCATGTCCTAATAGAAGTTGGAGAAAGTGAAAACAACCAGTCCTTTGCCATAATATCTTAAGGTTATCTTCTTGGAACCTAACAAAATAAGATGAAGCATATTCAATTCCAAAGTTGGATTTTCACTCTTTAGTATAACTTCTAATCTTGCTAAGATTAAGCTCAGATTTACTTGGTTGCAAGCGATATTTATAAAAGAGAGAAAAAGAACACCAGATTAGAAATAAACAAAAACAAATTAAAGGAGCAAAGCACTAAGATAAAGGACTAAATCTAAGAAAATGAAGCTAACAAAAGAACAATAGAAACAAAGCAAACTAAAGAACATAATGTCAATGGCGCCAAAACTTTTGATATGCAACTATCAATACACTTAAAAAGAATAAATTTCCTTACTAACACTAACAATAGATAGAGTACATAAGGGTCGAACTCACAGAGAAGCAAGAGTTCAGCCTGTTCAAAGGAAAGAAATATAAAAGGAAGGTTCTGTTGCTCTTATGAAGTAAATGAACAGGGAATATAGCAAAAGCAAAATAAGCAAATTGATACTAATTAAATGAAGCTAAAGTTAAGTAAAGAGAAGAACTATCAAGATTAAACATTCATGTCACACCTTGACCTGCCCGGGCCGGCCACGTGACAATCGTCGCGTTACCTCAAAGTACGTGTCTGCAGCCATGCACCCGAGGGAACGCAAGGCATGAATTAATTATCTTTGCTGCAAAACAACTAAAACTTTAATTAAAAATCATTTAATAAAATAATAAACTTTAAAAGCAATATTAGTGGACTAATTTAAAGGAATACCTATGTAGCGAAAACTGCTAAGCCCATGCCACCGACGCCTCCTAGTGAGCCTCTGATCTATCTGCTGACCTCTTACACGGATCTACATCCATCCACATTGGATACAGGTGAGTGACAGAGGTTCCATGAATCTCCATCAGGGGTTAGGGCAAATAGGGGTAATCCAAACATAATAATAATAATAAAATAAATAAATTTTATTTTCAAAACCTCATTTCAAATTCTCCAATATGAGAATTTGATTTCAAACCTTTAAAATAAATATATAAATAAAGTGAGCTGGCCTCAAATATACTGAAGGCACGACTAGCCGATCGTGTGCCTCACTGCACCGAGGGCTATCTCTTCTCTTTTTAAAACGTTTTCTCTTTTTCTCTTTCTCTAACCTGTTCCCTCGGTGGTGCCAGACGCTGTGGTGGAACACAACTACATCGAGCCCTGCCAAGCTTCCCTACTCGCCTTTTCCAAGGTCTCCACTCACCTTGCCCTCAAAAGGCAGTCCACGGCTACTTCAATGCATGCCATTCAACCTAGTCCACGCTCCTTCAAATCGGAGCTCCAAGGAACCCTCTCAATCGCTCATCTTGCATCCCATCCATATAAATATCATATGTATATATATAAAACATATATAATTAAAACATATAAACACACACACACACACACACATAAATCTTTAAATTTTCTTTTAAAATCATCTCACTCTCTACGTGGGTATATCACCAAGCAAGTGTGCATGCGTATGGATTCCCCATATCCCAAAACCTTTGAAAAACATTTATGTTTTTAAAATCTTTTTAAAACCTCTAGCCCCAGTGGCTAAGCAGAGAAATCTAAGCCACTCACGGTGTTGGGAGGTTCGTATACTCCCAAATGATCCGTGTAGACCAACCTCCGGAGCATCATCACACTCGATCATATGGAACTCTAATACACGAAAATACGTGTTAGCATTCATAAATAACTATGAATGCACCTATGAGGCTTTAGCATGACCTAAGACAGTGTTTGGAAGTGTTTCGAGGTTGAGAAAAGTGTCCCGGAAGTTTTGGGGGTCAAAATTGGACACTTGAAGAAAAATTACCAAAATGCCCCCAAGGGCCCTGGGCCCCCCACAAGGACTGGGCTGGGCCCTGCATCGATTTAGGCCCAAAAGGCCTCACCCGCGTAGCCTGGGTCGAGTCCCGCGCGGGTTTGGGCTAAGTCCGGCGCGGGATTTGGTTGGCCACCCACTCCCGCGCGGGAATGTGTCGGCTCTTGCGCAGGACAGCCCTCTCCAGCGTAGGAGACAAGATAGGGGGCTTGGGATTAAAGCCCCCACCTTAATCCTCATGCTATCTGACCTCTGTTTTATTTGAAAACTTAGATGGAGGATCCTCACGCCGTCTACGACATGTTTACCGAAAGAAAAACAAGAATCACAAGCCTAAAGTTCTTAAATCTCAAATCTAAACTAGACTCTAGCTAAAAAGCTAAACCTAACTTTGAGCTTGGATCTCTCCTAGACCAATGCATGAAAATGCGTGAAAATTTAATGGAATATAGATTAAGGTGAGTAGAATAACATATTAGAAACTCACCTTAATCATTCGGTCGGATTGTCCGGATCGGTCAAAAGTCCAAAGTTGCTCCGAGAGAGCCAATAAGAGGAGAGGAAGTGAGGGAGAAGAAAAATGAGAGGGGAGACCTTAGCTCTCCCAATTTATAGATAAGCTCGACACCAGGTCTATCGAATCCTGGGCGAGACTAAATTCCTCCTTTTTCCACTTCTTATAATCTCGATCCTTGGCCTAATCCACCGACCAATTCACCGATGGATGCCTAATCCATTGGTTATGGACTTAAAGAAGTCCAATTTAGTGCTTCCATGCATGGTCACCTGTCTCATCTTTCAACTACGTCTTATCTTAAGCTTAACTTCTCTTCTTAATTAGACACATCCAGATCGACGTATTCTCAAGTTAATACACTGTCTTATACTATTCCGATTGTACAGAAAAGTCAAATTAGGTCCGGGTGTGTCAATTCATCTTTCCACCATTAATCAAAGGGGAGGAGGAAGTTAGATCTCAGGCCCACAAAATATGGAAGTTAAATAATTGAATGGTGTGTTATAACGAATGGTATTAAAGATTCCCATAATCTATTTGGTGACTTTATAGTGAAATATAGTACTTAGGAATGTCAATTGCCCAATCTCCGATGGAGAACACCATTCTCTGCCCTAATAGGGTCGGGGATAGGGAATTTTTTCGTGGAATGGGGGTAGAGATGAGGGGGTTTTTTCAATTTCTCATCAGGGTTGGGGACACGGTCAGTGAATACCCTCTTTACCCCAAACTTGGCCCCAATATATTAATTAATTAAGTTTCTATAATGTTGTATGAGCCCATATCCAACTCAAATAAAACCCACCTTAAAATATATATATATATATAGAAGTATCCCAAATTTCTCAGCCTAAATGCTCAATGTATTAATAACCCAAAACTTAATCCATATTCCATATTCAGTTAATATTTAACTTACCAAAAGAAAAAAAAACCTAATCTTCCTTATTTTTCTCTCTATGACGTTTTCTGTCACACCCCAATTCGAAAGTCGAGAATGTGACAATTGCCGCGTGCCTCAAATTGTGAATGGTGCAATCCACCAACAACTCGAAGCTCGCAAGGCTTATAGCATTTCGAACCCATTTAGTAAATCAGTATAGCTTGTTACGCAAGATGGAAAATAAAATTTTAAAATTTTCATACAGTTCAAAGCTTGAATGAAAATAGTCATTTTATAAAATCTACATATCCATGTATATTTATACATGTATATCAAAAGTAGTAAAAGTTGGAAAAACTCCTTTCAATTATTTTTATAAACAAAACATAAGTAATTTCTACATATTACAAAACCATCTTTTAAATTGAAAAAGGGAACACAAGTCTAGAAGTAATTTAAACTATGCTAGTGGAACCAACAATAAGTCATACAGACTTACGAGGGGAAGTTCATAATTGAGTCTTGATGCCTAGGAATTTATCCTTTATGCACAATTTACTGTCCTGAAAATAGATTTTGAAAAAATAGGGTGAGTATATGGATTATACTTAGTGAGTGGAACGAGACCAATTCTTAAACAAATAAAGTGGATATATATATATATATATATATATAATCTTAAAGTTATAAACTAGATATGTTCAATAACTCATGAAAATATTTAATTATCATTTTGTCCATATATAAATGGTTTCTTATTCCAAAAAGGAGAAAATTTAGGTAAAAAATTCAAAACTTTCGTAACTCAGTAATGAATGAAAATAAGTAGTAAATTACAAACTATAGAAATTAATTTTATTTTATTTTGGACTTACCAAGTGATGTGAACCCCATATATTGAATCTAGGAACCCAGGAACAAGTTGATGGAATGAAGTTTCCAGGAAAGCCAAATCAGTTTAAAACTCAAGAAAAAAACCTTGACCCAGTGTTTAGAGAAACAAGAACCAAAGGTATACATAAGGATAATTGACGCCACACTCTAGAAAGGAAGAGATTGAGAGTGATAAGTCAGAAGAACGCCACAAGGAATTAACCTTGATAAGTTCAGAAGTTCAATGAAGAACAAACCAAGTGAATAATCTCACCAAATTCATAAAATTCCAATCTGCCAAGTTTAGTACAAGAATTGATAATTTAAAGGCTAAAGAAAACCCTAATAAATCTTCCAGCAAAGTTCCTAAAATTTAGGAATGCAGCAAGATTTACTCCTAAAAATAAGGAAGTTCCTAAAATTAAGGAATGCAGCAAGATTTACTCCTAAAAGTAAGGAAGTTCCTAAAATTAAGGAATGCAGCAATATTTACTCCTAAAAATAAGGAAGTTCCTAAAATTAAGGAATGCAGCAAGATTTACTCCTAAAAATAAGGAAGTTCCTAAAATTAAGGAATTTGACTTTAAAGCACCATAAAATCAGCTAGAAATCTCTTAAAACTTCAAAATAAAACCAAGTCTGAAAACCAGAATCCAATTAGGCCGAAAACAACTAATTAGGCCTTATTAAATGCTTCAATTAAGTTGATAACACCAATTGATTCCTCCAAGCCCAATTCAGCTCCTATTGTTGCTTGTTTAGCCCAAACAGCTTGAATTAGTCCATTAAGGGCTTCCTTCATCCTTTTAGCTTTAGCTCGAGTTATTGGACCTCCACCAATGAATAATGGATCATCATGTTGTGTTGAACCAGATTGCTCCATCCTTTGCATGTCCTTAACTTGGATTCCATCATTCCCCCTCTCTTGAAAAGGATTCGTCCTCGAATCTTCATCATCTACATTAAATGGAGAAAGATCAGAAACATTGAATGTAGCACTAACATTATACTCACCTGGTAGATCCAACTTGTATGCATTGTCATTTATGTGCGCAATGACTTGGAATGGTCCATCTCCTCTTGGCTGCAACTTGGAACGACGTTTCAATGGAAAACGTTCTTTCCTCAAATGAACCCAAACCCAATCTCCGGGTTCAAAAGTCACTTTCTTACGCCCTTTGTTGGCTTGAGTAGCATATTGTTCTGTTTTCTTCTTTATTTGCTGCCTAACCTTTTTATGTAATTGCTTCACCATTTCAGCCTTCCTTTTGCCATCCAAACTAGCGCGCTCATCAATTGGTAAAGGTGTTAAATCCATTGGAGTCAAAGGATTAAACCCATACACAACTTCAAAAGGTGAGAGGTTAGTAGTAGAATGGATAGAACGATTATAAGCGAATTCAACATGTGGCAAGCAATCCTCCCAATTTTTCAAATTCTTTTGAATGATAGCACGCAATAAACTAGACAAAGTTCGATTAACTACCTCAGTTTGCCCATCGGTTTGTGGGTGGCAAGTTGTAGAAAACATAAGTTTAGTACCTAGCTTACCCCACAAAGCCTTCCAAAAGTAGCTCAAAAACTTGGCATCTCGGTCTAAAACAATGCTCCTTGGCACACCATGAAGCCGCACTATCTCTCGAAAGAATAAGTCTTGTTTGTACTTGATCACATAAGGAAAAGATTCAATAAACTCCACCCATTTTGCATGGCGTTTATTCAACTTAGCTTGGCCCTTCAAATGCTTTAAGGATTCATGATCAGTATGAATGACAAACTCCTTTGGCCACAAATAGTGTTGCCATGTCTCCAAGGCCCTCACCAAAGCATACATCTCCTTGTCATAAGTTGGGTAGTTCAAGGCTGCCCCATTGAGCTTTTCACTAAAATAAGCAAGGGGTCGATTTTCTTGCATCAAAACAGCCCCAATACCGATTCCTGAAGCATCACACTCAACTTCAAAAGTTTTAGCAAAGTTAGGTAAAGCAAGTAATGGTGCTGAATTTAACTTGTCTTTAATCAAATTGAAAGCTAATTCTTGTTCACTACCCCACTTGAATCGAACACTTTTTTTAACAATTTCAGTCAATGGTGCAGCTATAGTGCTAAAATCTTTAACAAACCTCCTATAAAAACTAGCCAATCCATGAAACCTTCGCACCTCAGTTATTGATTTTGGTGTAGGCCATTCTCAAATAGCCTTAACCTTTTTTTCATCAACCTCTATTCCCTTAGCACTAACAACATATCCAAGAAATACAACCTGACTAGTGCAAAAAGAACATTTCTTGAGGTTTGCATACAACTTCTCTTCACGCAAAACACTTAGAACCTTTTGTAAATGATCAAGATGCTCATCTAAGTTTTTGCTATAAATCAAAATATCATCAAAGTACACAACAACAAACTTACCAATAAAAGCACGCAAGACATGGTTCATTAATCTCATGAAAGTACTAGGGGCATTAGTTAACCCAAAAGGCATAACCAGCCACTCATATAAACCATACTTAGTTTTAAAGGCAGTTTTCCATTCATCACCTTCTCTCATGCGAATTTGATGATAACCAGATTTCAAATCAATCTTAGAGAAAATACAAGCACCATGCAATTCATCAAGCATATCATCTAACCTAGGAATGGGATGGCGATACTTTACCGTAATCTTGTTGATAGCTCTACAATCAACACACATTCTCCATGTTCCATCCTTCTTAGGCACAAGTAGAACCGGAACAGCGCAAGGACTCAAACTTTCTCTCACATACCCTTTAGCTAGCAACTCCTCAACTTGCTTTTGAAGTTCCTTTGTCTTCTCAGGATTACTCCTATAGGCTGGTCGGTTAGGAATTGATGCACCGGGAATGAAATCAATTTGATGCTCTATTCCCCTAAGTGGTGGTAAACCATCAGGAACTTCTTCAGGGAAAACATCAGTGAATTCCTGCAAAAGAGACTTAGCAGCACTAGGCAAAGATTGGTTAAGATCATTAGTATTAAAATAAGCCTCTTTGTACAAAAGTACAATCATTGGCTGTTTTGAATAAAAAGCTCTCTTAACCTCATTTTCTTTTGCATAAAAACTTGCTTTTCTTCTCTCTTGCTCTTGAGGCTCTTCTTTTTCCTCTTTTTTTTTGTGTTTTTAGCCTCCTTTTCATTTTCAATCCCATTCTTTTTACCATTTCCCTCAGCCTCGCTCTTTCTTTTCTTATGTTTGGCCTCACACTTTCTTTTCTCACATTTGGCCTCACTCTTTCTTTTCTCACATTCTTTTTCAATTCTCACTTGATCTTCATAAACTTGCTGAGGTGTTAATGGTACAAGAGTTATTGGTTTCCCATGCATTACAAAAGAATACTTATTTGAGCGCCCATCATGCATAGTATTCTTATCATATTGCCATGGTTCACCTAAAAGCATATGGCCAGCATGCATAGGTATAACATCACAAAGCACCTCATCATGATACCTACCAATGGAAAAAGAAACCAGCACCTGTTTGCTAACCTTAATTTCCCCACACTCATTCAACCATTCAAGCTTATAAGGTCTAGGATGCTTCATAGTAGGCAGATTCAGTTTCTCAACCAAAAGAGTGCTTGCTACATTAGTACAACTCCCCCCATCAATAATAAGGCTACATACCTTGTCCATGATGTGACAACGTGTGTGGAAGATGTTGTCTCTTTGTGCTTCATCCTCCTCCTTCACTTGCATATTCAAAACTCTCCTGGTGACAAGGATTTCACCGATAACCGAATGTACTTCTTCTTCACTCTCCTCCAATGGTGTGTCATCATCAGACTCACTTTCAGTCTCAACTTCACCATCTCCCCTTAAAATCATCACTCGCTTATTCGGGCATTGGGATGCAATGTGTCCCCTTCCCAAATAATGAAAACATTTGATATCTCTATTTCTAGAAGTTTGGGGGTTAGATTTACCTCTATCTATGGTAGAACCAGCATCCTTGCTTTTAGATGATTCGGACTTGCTCACAAAATCTGCCTTGTCTTCCTTTTTGCTCCAAGCTGATTTCGAAGAAGAACTTGAATTCTGTCCGAACCGTGCTGAACCCTTTCTTTTGAGTTGCCGCTCGACCTTCATGGCCATGTGTACCATATCGTCCAACTCTACATAATGTTGCAACTCCACCACATTTGCAATGTCCCTATTCAGGCCATGTAAAAATCGTGCCATGGTTGCCTCTCGGTCCTCTTCCATATTAGCCTTAATCATGGCTATCTACATCTCCTTGTGGTACTCCTCCACACTCTTGGATCTTTGGGTTAGGCCTTGCAACCGCTGGTACAAGTCCCTATAATAATGACTTGGAATAAATCTCCTCCTCATAACAGCCTTCATCTCTTCCCAATTATCAATTGGCCTCTCCCGATTTCGTCTCCTAGTCAAAACAAATTGATCCCACCAAACAATAGCATAATCAGTAAATTCAACAGTAGCAAGTTTTACCTTCTTCTCTTCGGAGTAATTATGGCAATCAAAGACTAGCTCCACTTTCTTCTCCCACTCTAAGTATGCATCAGGATCATTCTTACCCGAAAAGGGTGGAATCTTCATTTTAATACTCCCCAAGTTTCGATCATAATTACCTATCCTCCTTGCTCTTTGACCACCTCTATCATGATTGAATCTGTTATTGGCCTCTCTTGGATCAAAATCATCATGGTCATCATCATCTTCTTCCTCCTCTTCATGTTCATCATGGTATTGTCGCCTTTCTCGCCTTTGCACATTAGGAACTTCACGAACTTGATTCCTTTGCAAAACAGCAATAGCCGCATCTTGTCTCTCCATTTTATCCATGATTTCACCAAATCTGACCTCCATGCGCTCAAAGTGTTGTCGCAAAGCGCATTGTTCAAGTGTCTCTGTCCTTCCTTCCTCAGCCATTATAGTAGTCTGAAAAGATTAGATTTGCAAAGAAAAGAAATCCTCACAAGTGTTTACACTCAAGTGTGTTTCACTCTTTTATGGCTTTTAAACTATGATGGTAACACTCTTGCCTTTTACCACCCAATTCACTTAAATAAGTTCATTAAGGAACTAAAGAAAATCTAATCAAGAGCAATTACCTTGCAATGCCTAGCCAACTTACCCAAATAAAACTCAATCGATTAGGAATCAAGGAAAAGCATAAAAGATAGAGAGGATATAAAAGAGAAGAAATATGAAACAAAAAGACTCAAAGAACGGAATACTGATCAGGAATCAAAGAAAGATGCTGAAATCAAATCTGTCCTTTTTGCCAAAATCACGCTTCCACTTGTTTTCTTTGTTTTCTGATTCTTTTCACTTTCTTTTTTTTTTGCTTTCTCTTTTTTTTTATCTATTTCGTTTTTTTTTCTTTTTTTTTAATTGAGGCAATAAAAAAAACAAACTAAACGGAACAGATATGAAAAATAAAAAGAGCAATTAACAAAGAAAAGAACAAACTGACCAGATTTATAAGATTTATAAGATTTGGAGATTCAAAGAAACGAAACAAAATGAAAAAGAAAGGTTAAAGAAGAAATAACCAGATTTGCAAGAATTGATAACTTTCAGAATGAAAGAAACAAATCAAACAAAGGGAATGAAAAAAACAAAAAAAAAAACGCAATGAAACTGATTTAGATACCAAAAGCTCTGATGCCAACTGATGTGAACCCCATAAATTGAATCTAGGAACCCAGAAACAAGTTGATGGAATGAAGTTTCCAGGAAAGCCAAATCAGTTTAAAACTCAAGAAAAAAACCTTGACCCAGTGTCTAGAGAAACAAGAACCAAAGGTATAAAGAAGGATTATTGACGTCACACTCTAGAAAGGAAGAGATTGAGAGTGATAAGTCAGAAGAACGCCACAAGAAATTAACCTTGATAAGTTCAGAAGTTCAATGAAGAACAAACCAAGTGAATAATCTCACCAAATTCATAAAATTCTAATCTGCCAAGTTTAGTACAAGAATTGATAATTTAAAGGCTAAAGAAAACCGTAATAAATCTTCCAGCAAAGTTCCTAAAATTTAGGAATGTAGCAAGATTTACTCCTAAAAATAAGGAAGTTCCTAAAATTAAGGAATGCGGTAAGATTTACTCCTAAAAATAAGGAAGTTCCTAAAATTAAGGAATTTGACTTTAAAGCACCATAAAATCAGCTAGAAATCTCTTAAAACTTCAAAATAAAACCAAGTCTGAAAACCAGAATCCAATTAGGCTGAAAACAACTAATTAGGCCTTATTAAATGCTTCAATTAAGTTGATAACACCAATTGATTGCTCCAAGCCCAATTCAACTCCTATTGTTGCTTGTTTAGCCCAAACAGCTTGAATTAGTCCATTAAGGGCTTCCTTAATCCTTTTAGCTTTAGCTCGAGTTATTGGACCTCCACCAATGAATAATGGATCATCATGTTGTGTTGAACCAGATTGCTCCATCCTTTGCATGTCCTTAACTTGGATTCCATCACCAAGCCTGTTTTAAGTAAATAAGATTAAGCATATAAATTCTTAGAATTGGAAATCCACATATCCAATATTTCCAAAAAGTAGTTTGAGTATTTCAAAAATCTATAATTTAAGATTGAATGAGAGTAAACAATAAATTTTCAAAAAGATTTATTTTATTCTTTGGGCTTGCCAAAAACCATACTCAAACCCACACCCAGTCGGAATAGGGCTTGAGTCCGTCGAGGAAAATTTTACATTTTTCCTTTCACTCATCAAAATACCCATCCTCGACGTTGGCGTGGACCTTCACCACGGGTGGTACGTGGCTATGTCCGCTGTACTCCCATAGGGATTAAATAATCACAACAATAGTGTGCACAATCAACCCCTATAATAGTTCATCCCATGTGGGAGTCAATTGCTTACTCACGCCGCCTCCACAAGGTTGGACCATGAGAAGTGTCACTACAGTGACTAACAACTCATCCTCCATAATCATAGCGTAAACGGCATGATTCAATCGTATACCATTCGGCCAATTGGTCCATGATCAAAATCAAATCCAACTATATCAAGTTCCATCAAATTTATCATTTAATCTAAACATTTGTTTGCAAGAATTTTAAAGTAGGTCAATCCATATAAAATCATAAATATTCAAGATTTATAAACAAATATCAATTATCACAGATCAATTTGAATTTAAGAAAATCAAGCTTTTATATTTAAAAGCAATTTAAATAGTAAAACATTTTTTTATTCATTTAAACTTGAATTTAGGTCCGTAAAAGTTCCACTCACTAATTTGGGTAGGGTGTGCGCTCCCCCTATTCCACTGGCTCCTGATCCTTGGAGGAAAGCTCACTGACACGCCCGGAACTAGTCCGCATGTGTCAAGTTGAATATTTACGTATTGTTGTCATGTCAATTTACCCAATTTGAATTCCCATGGATGTTTCAAACTTCGTTTAGCTCAATTTCAAGCTTAAAAAACCCTAAAATTGAAGTCCGGGGATGTGGGCCCCACTTGGAATCGAGACCCGAGGCAATTGGTTGTGAGTTGACCGGAGTCAACTATAGAAAGCTTGACTCCGGCGCCGGAGTTGGTAGGGTCCGGCGCCGGACCCGTTGCTGATTTAAGGGGTCTCGGCTGCCGAGACCCCCATTTCTTCTTCATTTCATTTTCTTCAAATTCTCCGATCTCTCTCTTCCAATTCTCTTTGAACCAAGCCTTCAATCCCTCTTCAAACGCTTCATCAATCATCAATATCAACTTATTTTGCCTCCTTGAAGATCAAAACATCAAGATTTCTAAGGAAATCATCAAATCTTGAAATCTGGAAATTTGGCGACAGTTTGTTCATCAGCTCATATCTTTTGATTCAACCGTGCGTTTTGGCTGAGAAATTGGTATGTTGTTCTAGACTCATCAAGCTTTAATTTGATAGTTTATACGCTTGATTTCATGGTCTGAGCTAAGAGAATTTGATGATTGAAGTTGAGATTTCTGTTTTGCCCGAGTAAAGTCAACTCTTGATGTTTTGATCCAAAATTCGAGCATGATTTATTGTTTGATTCCGTTCTTGAAGCTGTGAATTCATAGATCATGTGTTTAACTTGTTGTGTTTCAATTTTGGTGCGGATTGGTGTTGAATCGAACTCAAACTGAGCATGATTTGATGAAAGGCCGAAACCGGCCATTTTCTGGAGGCAGGTCCGGCGCCGGAGCTGGCAGGTCCGCCGCCGGAGCTGCCTAAAATTGGGGCTTTCTCCCGATTGGGAGTGAGCCATCTGCCGACAATGGCACTGTAGCATCAGGGGAATTTTGGTAATTTTGCAACCCTAGACCCCATTTGACCCGAATTGACTTCAATTAGCTCCAATTGACTTCCGGACTTATCAATTTTAGTCCGAGACCTTTAATTGGTGTTGTTTTATGATTTTAGCTAAGGCATTCGTGGGTAATCGGGGAGTATACAACTCTCCTCACTTGTGAGTGGCTTGGATTATATTGGTTGACCATTGAGGGTTAACCGTTTTCAAATTATTTATAAATGCTTTATTAAATTGATTATATATGTTTTGGGATATGAATTGTCCACCCTCACACACCCAGTTTACAAATGATTTAAAGGGTGGGAATTTCAATAAATTATATATATTGAAATTATTATTGATTATTGTATGGGGAACGATAACCCTGAGAGATTGGTATTATTATTGATTATTGTATGGGGGAACGATACCCCTAAGAGATGAGAAATTTAACATAGTCCTCGGGGCTCCAATATGTGGGAGCGTGGACCGAGTTGAGAGCATGCGTGTTACTCAGCCGTGGACCGCCTATTGAGGGGCACGGTGAGTCGCTCCTGAGTGCGAGAGGTGCGTAGGGAAACTCGCCAGGACTTCTATATGCTGTGTTCCACCACAGCAAGGCAAACGTCAAGGGAATGGGCCAGAGAGTAAAGTAAAAATGTTTTAAAAGTATAAAGTAACCCTTGACGGTCCAGTGGATACCCCAGTGCACGGGTATACCTTATTGGGACAATTTCAGATGCCAGCCCTTATGTAAATATTATTATGGATTTGATATTTGATTTGGTTTGGGATTTACTATATTTTAGTAAATGTTTTATAAATTGATATTTGGATTATTTCATATCCCCAGCCTGAGGTGATCGGTCTTTATAACCGAGTCTCTCACTGGGTACAAATTTATGTACTCACCCCATTCACTTTTATTCTCAGATCATCAGACTTTGGACGGCGGACGTCCTGGTGGCCAGTGATCCCAGTTCGTCTCTGTGGACACTATATTGTAGGTGCCACCTCATTTTACTTGGTATATCTTGGCTCGGAATATTATCGCATCTTACGTATATATTTGTGTAATTATAAAAAAATACTTTCTGCTGCATGGAACATCGTAAGATGTGATACTTTATTTTAAATATTTTGAAACTGTATTATTTATAATAATTTCATATGTTTTCATATATTGCTCGAATATCCTTTATTTTTAAGCCTTGTATCATCTTGGTTGTCCGCTTGACGAGGCACGCATCTCAAGGTGGTACGGCGGTTGTCACGTGGCTGAGCCTGTGGGTCGGGGTGTGACACTCACCACCTATGTATTTATATCTAGACAATACATTAGCATGTAGTGATGGAAGTGAGCATTGAGTGAATGTGCAAGAATGCATATTTTGTTAACTACTAATTTGAGTTTTAAAAGGTGATTTTGTATTATAGAACTTGGGTGAATAGAGTTAAGGTGTAAGCAAGTTTGTTTCGCTTAATGAAGCTTGCTTGTAATCCTCATTTGGTGTAGATGCACATGAATAAAAATGTGGACGATTTTACCCTTGGAAAAATGAGAAATTTCGCCTAGTCATTCTACATTGCATATTTCTTCTTTAATACCTTCCAAGATGAAGTTCTAATAAAAATGGAACCTCCCATATTACTTTAATTCAACTTGTAAACTTTTCTTGGCACATAAATTTCATGAATCCAAAATCCATAACATGGCAATTCATTTCTTCCTTAATTTCATATACAACCTATATCTTATGCCAAATTGACCTAATATCCATAATGACCATGCTAAAATCTACAACATGACTCAAAATTAGTATACTTACTTTATGATTTTTACAACTTCAACATAAACCCTAATCTTTTCTCTCCAAATTACTCCCAAACAACCTCAATTTCTTCAAAATTGATGAAGGGCTATTGATGGGCTTAATGAGAGCTTCAATTTGAGAATAAACTTGTCGGGGGTTTTGTGGATTAAATTTGGAGAAATCAAGGTAGGAAGAAATTTTGGTGTAAATGAAGAAATTAGAAGTTTGGAAAAAATTCTTGAAAATTTTCTTTTCTCCTTTCTTGCATGCATTGGCTGGCCACCATCCTTTTTATACGACCATGGCACATGACTACAAAAATCTTATGGCAAAATGACCATTTTGCCCCATTACAATTTTTCCCCCAAAAATTTTAAAAATTTTGTTTATGTCCTTAGTCAGTCCCAAACCTTTTACAGTATCCCAATTTATTTTTTAACCTCTGTCAAACTATTTTACGCGTCACAGAATTTTTAAACTCCTTACCATTTGTAAGTTATATGACTTCGAATTTCTTCCTCCTTTTTCACCAAAATTTCTACCTGTCCAACTAACTCTAAGATATTCTCCCTATTTAACATTAGATAACGTATAGCATAGTCTGGTTAAAATTAAATTTGCAAAGCAGTTATTGCATAAACAGCTTAGAGAAGTGCATTCTATGGTGTTGCAATGCACTCCAACGTTTCTATAGGGTAAAATGATAATTATACATTAAATTTTACTCAACAACTAAGTAGTTTTCAAGTTTCAACAGTGTATAACAGTAGGAATCCTTTAATACTGTAGGAAAAATTATTATCGATAAAGAAAAATTCAATTTGAAATTTTGAAATTATTTACGAAAAGGCCATAGGAATTGCGACATTTTTGTTTTGCAATATTTTCACTAACTTGCGATGTTTAGAAAAATACTGCAACAGGTTTGAAAAGTCTTTGACTCACTAAGAAATTTTTCTGCGTTGTTTGTAAAAGCCAAATAACTCTCAAAGGGTGGTACGTAAATTTTTGAAAAATAATGCAAGAAGTGGACTTTTACCCCTAGTGACACACCCAGACCTAGTACAACTTTTTCGTACAAACGGAATAGTGTAAGATAGCGTATTAATTAAACAATATGTCGGTCCGGATGTGTCTAATTAAAAAGAGAAGTTTAAATTAGGATAAGACGGAGTTGGAAGATAAAATAATTAACCATGCATGGAAATTAGTAAATGCCAAAAAGACCTCCAAATAAGTCCCTTGAAATTTATTATGGGCCCCATTGGCACAAGAAAGCAAAGGATTTAGCCAATGGGTGAAAATGAAAGAAAGTTGAAAAAGGGGAAAAGTTTGACTCGGGGCCCGAGTAGACCCGGTGTCGGGCTCCTCTATAAATAGAAGAGGGCCGAAGCTTTTCTTCATTTCTCTTTTTCTTTTTCTTTCATTTTCTTTTCTTTTTCTCTCTGGAGCCAAAAGGAGGCATTTTAGACAATTGGCAGATTCGGACAAACCGACCTCCAGTTCGAGGCGAGATCTTGGTGAGTTATTCTTAACTCCTCGATCTACGTTCTTCTAAGTTTGCACACTTTTCCATGCATTGGTTTAGGAGGGATCCAAGTCAAAGTTAGGTTCAGCTTTTAGTTAAATTTTAAGTTTAGATTCGAGATCTAGGAACTTTGAGCTTGTGATTCTCGTTTTTCTTTCGGTAAACGTGTCGTGGATGCATTAAGGTACATGCATATGAAATTGTAGCTAAGTTGGTGGACGATTGCACCGGTTTTCGAATTTTAAGAAAATTGAAGAAATTCTTGGGTTGAACCCAGAACAGAACTGGCACCGGTTCTGTCCAATTCCGGCGCCGTTTCTGCTTCCCGGCAACCGATCTCCGAGTCGAAGAGAACCGGTGCCAGTTGACTTCAGATCCGGCGCCGTTCTTGCCCTATAGGGGCAAAATGGTCATTTTGCACCTCAAAATCCAAATTGACCCCAAATCGATTCGGAACACTTCCGAGTCTTCTAAACCATATCCAAGCGTCATCTTAGGTCATACTAGAGCCTCGTAGGTGCATTCATAAATTTTACTATGAATGCTAATTTATATTTCCGTGTACTAGGGCTCTGGATAATCGGGTGCGGCGATGCCCCGGAGGTTAGCTACATGGAGCACTTGGGAGTATACGATTCTCCCATCACGGTGAGTGAATTAGACTTCTCTATCTAGCCACTGGGGGAAAGGGTTTTAAAAATGATTTTAAAATATAAATGTTTTGTTTTAAAAGGTTTTGGGATATGGGAAATCCACATACACACACCTACTTGTGATATACCCACATAGTGAGTGGGACGTTTTAAAAAGAAATATATAAACTTACGTGTGTGTGCTTATATAATTTAAATATGTAATGTTATATATAAATATATTTGAAATATTATTATTATGATTATTGAGGGTGCGATGCCCTTGGGAGATGAGTGTTTGAGAGGGTTCCTCGGGGCTCCAATTTGCGGGAGCGTGGACCGAGTTTGAGAGCATGCAGGATGCTCAACCGTGGGCCGCCTATCGAGGGGTACGGTGAGTCGAGCCTGGTTGGGAGAGGCGCGTAGGGAAACTCGCCAGGGCTCCAATTCGCTGTGTTCCACCACAGCGAGGCACCACCGAGGGAAAGGGCTAGAGAAAGAGAAAGAGAAAATAATTATAGATGACAAAAGAGATAGCCCTCGGTGCAGTGTGGCATAAGACGACCGACGGGTCGCACCTCCGGTATGATAGAGATGCCAGCCCATTTTATATTTATATTTATTTATTTATTTATAGTGTTTTAAATAAGGGTTCTCAGCCAGAGAACCAGAAAGAATTTTAAAAGAAAAATATTATTTTATTTTACTTTATTTTATTTTGGATTTCCCCTTATCCACCCTAACCCAGATGGAGATTCTTAGAACCTCTGTCACTCACCTGTATCCAATGTGGATGGATGCAGATTGGCATACGGAGTCAGCCATAGAAAGGAGGCTCACTAAAAGACGTCGGTGGCTTAGGTTTAGTGGTTTCCGCTGCGTAGGTATCCTTCTAAATTAGTCCACTGGTATTGCTTATAAACTAATATTTTATTAAATGATTTCTAATTAAAATTTTAGTTTTATTTTGCAGCGATGATATCCATTTCAATGCCTTGCGGTGCTTCTGGTGGGTGACCGACCGGCACGTACTTCGAGGCAGCGCAGCGGTTGCCACGTGGCTGACCCGGGCGGGTCGGAGCGTGACACCTAGGGTCAAAACATGTTCTAATGGAGGAAAAGTTTAATTCTTCAAAATGAGAAAAATTTTACTAGGTGAAAATTATTTTTGTTTCTATTAAGAACACATTCACATGTACATTAACACATGAAAATTCTATGACACTAGTCTATGGCTCCAAAACTAGCTAACTAGAAGCTAGGTGTCACATTTTCCCTCTCCACTCATGAAAGGGATCTCTCACCTTTTAAAGGTCTATTTATGAAGCTCCTCCTTTTCTTATTCAGTTGTCTTTCCATCCTTTCTTTTAAACTCTTAGAACCCAAAAGCTTAACTTCTCAAAAGTACCATTGTCCCTTGTTTGCCCTTACAGTTAAAATTTAAAGAAAGCATGTGAGAATGTTTGGTTTTCACTTGTATTTCTCTTTCTGTATTTTATTCCCTATCTCGTTAATATCCCTACTAGTATTATTGCTTCCTAGGAATCACTCTTTTATCATCATTGAACTTTCTTTATGATACTAGTTTATAGGTCAAATAAAGCATTAAGTAAGAAAGATCAGTCAAGAACACAATTAACCCAAGTAACTCTACATATAACCAGTCATTAATTAATCAAAATCTCAACAAAGATGAAAAGTTCTCTTTTTTGTTATCAAAGATTAAAGCAAGTTACTAGAGATTCACTCTCTCTAATGCTAACATTAGATTATCTAGGATCAAATACATGTGTGCACTCACATATCATAGCCCAAACAATCATAAAAGAATATGAACAAAGACATTGAAACATCCAATTTCATCAATTCAAAGCAAGAACAAGAGCCTTACTAACAAAATAACTTTCCAAACAATAAGTTATAAGATGAACTATGGGTTTAGCCACTCATTAATTGAGTACAAACCAAGAACAAGGTAAAGTAACTAAGAAATTAAAGCAAATAAACAAAGGAATAACTAGATTAATGAAGAAAATGAGAGATGAACTCTCTACAGAATGTGGAAAAATCCTAGCTTTTCTATTTAATGCACAAGAATTGTGTCTCTCATAATTGTGTAAAAATCTTACAATCTCTTTAATCTCATCTAATCAGTCCATACTCAGGAGAAAACAAGGAATTTTTATAGCCAAATTACAAGACTACCCTTGATAACCTAGCCTCTAACAATTGAAAAGCTTGAGGTCTTGTTAAAGTAGATTCATGAAGACAAAGAAAGTGAATAATGAAATGAAGGGGAAAGGGTTGCATGGTCGAGGACGGGGATACTCTGTTCCCTGGGTATTCCCTTGCAAAGACAAGGATAGGAAAAAATCCATCCCTGAACCTGGGGATGAGGATCAGTTTTCATGTTCTGGGTCGAGGATGGGAAATATACCCATCGCATATAATTATCAATTTCTCTGATTAAGTATCTTACTTACATAATAATTGCATCACAAGATTAGAGTTATGCATGCAAATATGATTGCTAGGCATATTGGACTAATTATTTAGGTACTCTTTAGTGATCAAACTTAGTCAATTTTAAGAATTTTGGAATCTTTAATTTATAGAGAAGAAGTTTCTAGCTGGTTTGGAATAGAATGATTTAAAAGGCAATGTTTTTGGAAAGCAAAGTTTGAGCAGTTTGTTGAGGTTACCTTGATGCCAAGAATACTTTCCGTGGTGCCAACACTTTCTCATGCATAGTTAACGAATTTTGGCTTTATATAATTACTTCACCTTGGCACTAGGCATACCTCAAGGTTCCAACTGATGGTTTTGGATGGGAAATCATAAGCACATAAGTCATCAAATGCAGCAAATTTAGAGCTAGTAATTGATACATCTTCAATGCAGTTGTGTCCTTCACTAACCATTCACTTCATTGATGGCAGTAAACGTGTTCTTTGAAGCCAAATCATAGGATTAAGCCACAAATTAAGGACCTTTAGATACTTAAATAATCATTTAGTACCCAAAAGCCTAAGCCTTTACCGTTTAGAAAGCCAACCTAGCATTAGGTGCACTCTATTTGGTGCTAGGCATACCTTCAACCTCCATTCTGTCTATAAATACCACCTTATTCCCTACATTGCTACTCAACTCTACCAGTCATCATGTTTATTATCCTATATAACTATTTTTCCCTTTTATTGGCACTACTTCTTAATTGTCAAAGCTCTAATTATGTCAAGAACCAAAGGCCAAGTTACACTTCCCAAAGAAAAGTCTTTTAATGCCAATACCAACCAACAACCTCAATATAACATTTTAAGATTCTTGTCCCCTGAAAATGAAGCTTGGTATAAGGCTAAATATCAAAATGGCATAGAGGAAAAAAAGCTAATCACACCAGACCTTGATAAGTAATTCAAAGTTTCAGAAAAATTTGGTGCAATGTTATGGGGTAAACTTTCTATCATCATAGGTTGCTTTAATCCAGACTTGGTCAAGTAATTCTATGCTAACATGCCTAAAGAGAAACCAGACTCTAACCTTAATATCCACTCTTATGTCAAATGTGTGCACATTAAAATCATGGTGTCATATATCAATAGGTTTCTATTGATCCGACCAGTTGGAATAAAAGTTAATTTAGTAAAAAGAAATGAAAAGCATGTCACTATCTCAGATGCAACTTGAACAAGGCGGGGTTTTTTCACCCATTTTCACATCCTTATGGCATATGATGGGGTGGCACTCGAGAGGATAAGGTGAAACATATGAAATTTGCTGACAAGACCCTGATATACATGATCTAGCATAATTTCATGCCAAGAGCAAGTTCCTTCCACACAACTAAAGTCCAAGATGTCTATCTTGCTAACAAATTCACCCATCTCTCCATCCTCATCACACACTTCGTCATTACATAAAATGCTAATCCTGAGAATGAAATTCAGGACTCTAATGTAACTAACACCTTTGGCCCTATGAACTTGAGTTTGATGAAGATGGTTTGTGATGAGGATGGCAGATAGAGTAAACCCTTCTACAGAACCAAAGCTTAAGGTCTTCCTTCTAAAGAAAGAGTTCCACCAAGAAAGGTAACCCATTACCAAGGAAACATCGATATTGCCAGACTCCAATAAAAGATTGATCATTTTGGAGAATAGACAACATGAAATAAATGGTAGGCACTTTTGGAGGTGACATGCACAAAATAGTTGGTTTTGTGAATGGATTGATGGATAAATACTACTTTTTGAACAACAAAGTCAATCTTGATTGACTCAATCAAGGTAGTCAGACAACGGGAACATTTTCCATGATAGTCATGGCATTGGTGAAAGGTTAGAATAGAAAAGACTAGAAGAGGAAAAGGATCATCTCCTCTTTGGCAAATTTGGAGGTGCTCTAGCTCAATGAAGAAACCCACCTTGACAACAACCCTAAAGTCCTTGGTGCCAGCCATGTTGTGCCATCCTTCCTTGGCTCCAAGGATGTTTTTCATGTCTATTTCTCAATAAAGGTTTCCAAGAATAAGAAAGCTTATCCTTGTACTTTTATTTTATGTTATGGAGACACTCTATATCTAATGATAAACTGTGATGTAAGGAGTGCTAAATGTGTGTTTATGTTTGCTTAAATGTGTTTGTCTTTATTTAAGTTTGTTTTAGTTTCTATAATTAGTTTGTTAATGTACCTAACTAGTTGGTCTTTTCCTTTGATGATATTTTAATCAAGATCCATTTTAATGATTGTAATAACTTATGTGAATAGTAAGGTGTGTTATTTATAATTCCCTCTAGTATTTCAATGCTTTTAGCTTTAGTGTACAAGATTCTTCAAGGTATTCCTTCAACCACTTAAAAGCCATTCTCTATAATTTTGATTGTTTGGATGACTTCATATGTGCACATGCATACACATTAAGGACAATGTGTCATTTAAGTATGGGGGAGATAGATACACTTTCATTAACAAAGATTTTTAATTTTTAGATTAGTTAGCTTTAGTTTAGATTAGATGACAAGCAAATGAGTTGATTATATCTGGTGTACATATGCTTATTTAATTGTTTGTTAATTCTAGGAAAGCATAATGTTAGTTAATTAGGATATAGACCACTTGATTGAATTTTTAATGTATATATTGATTCATTGATTCAAGAATAGTTAAATTAGGTAAATAATAAACCAAGTAATAAATTTGAGCCTTTAAAGGATTGCACTAAATCCTATGTTCTTTCATGAGTGATCAAGTGTTCTTATTCCATGATTGTTAGTTACTAGAACTTGCACTATACCTAATTGAGATTACATGTAAATATGTGCTTAATTAAGTAAGATTAAGATTTGATTACGCAAGACTAAGCCAAATAACCCAACCTTAACTCATGATTATCCTTAGTTGACCACTTTGAGCCTTAATTATTATAGAGTTAAGCTTTGTTTCCTTGTTAATTATTTCCAAAGAACCCAAAAGCCTAAAGAAAATACAATGATTCGTGTCCCTATTTAGAATGATGAAGCATTGGCAAGTTGAAATGGTTTTTTGTTGGTTAATAAAGAAGGCATTATTAGGTCCAACTTGATTGTGATAAAGACATAAATGGGAAGAATGCACCCAATTGAACAAATTGACACCTTAAATTTCAAAAGTGACCACTAAAGAAAGGGTGTGATGTAATATAATGGCGTAGCTTATATGAAAGAAATGGACCATATTTCATCGAAAACCTAACTCAAAATGAATTAAAGAATTGGTACTAATAGAAGGGCTAACAAAGTTATATTTGCCCTCAATTTTAACTCTTTAATGCTTCATTGTCCTTGGTATTTGCCATATCTTATGTCCATTCTTTCTTGAGCCTATTACCCTAGCACCATTACAACCTTTTGAACAATCTTAATTCTTGCTTGATTATTCATGTATACAGAGTAGTGGAAATATGGTACTATTGCAAGCCTATGGTTAACATGCTTTTGTTGGAATATGTTGAGTGTAATATATCTATACTTGGTTTGGAAGAGTAAATATTGAGAAATCCATACCTTGTTTGATTATACTTGATTGAAGGAAGCTATATATACATTCTTGATTCTTTTTTGTTGTTTATCCCTCATCTTTGACTGATATTGTCTTCTCTTTACTTTGAGATCCAACAACACCTTACTTTGCATATGTACATTGAATTGCCAATGTAGTGTTTGTCTATCCTTAGAATAAATGTTTGTGGGGTATATTAGAGAACCATCAAGAGACCATACCTCCTTTTACTAGTTATCTAGGGGTTTAATATAGGCTTATAGTTTAGGCTAAAAACTGTCTTGTACCTATAAAAGTGAAACTACTTTCGCTTATTATGTTAACTAGTTTAATTTTTGCTCAGTTTAGTTTACATGCTTATGTTTAGTTAGCATGAATAATCATCAAAGTGCATACTCTACTAGTTAGTTGCTAGGAAGTAGCAACCATCTGAGTGTAGGAGAAATGTGATAACTATCTAGCTAGATATGTTTATGATGCTTAATTTGTGATGAATTATGGTTATTGATAAGCACTTATTTCTATTATATTTTATTGATTACCTTTGATGATTTAAGTGTTTATTATCTCTAACTAAGTTATTTTGAGTGATTTTATTTGATAGGAAGCTAAAACAAAGCTTTAGAATAAAAGGTCTTTAAATCTGGAAATTTTAGATTTTACTTATGCAGATACTTTGCAAAGAATGGTAGATTCGACATTCTTAGAGTCCTTTTCAGAGTTTGAGTTCTTCATCAAAGTTGTATAGAACATCTTAAGTTTTTGGAATGCTAAAGATCGTGCAAATCGAAGTTGATTTGGGCTATTAAAAGGTCAAAATATAGAAGGATTCAGAATTCCTACGGAAATTGGAGAAAGTTTCCTATTTTGGATTTGGAGCAATTTTGGCTTAGAGATGGGCAAGAGAACGTTTTTGGTTACTTGGCCTTGGTTCCAGACATGTTATTGAAGATATTTAAACTTGGCCTAAGTCCTAAAAGGATGTGGATCAGTCCTTAGTGAGAAGTCCTAGTTGGAGTAGGAAAACCCTTTAATGCAGCATGTGCAAGGCATGTGAATTGTGCTATATTTTGTTTTACTTGAAGAAGGATTTCTAGCTACTAGAAAAGGTTTTATTTAAGCTTTATTCTCCATAAAATTGAAGCCCAATCATCCAAGTCCATTAAATTAGTTATTGTATTTAGTTAATTGCTTTGTAAAAGCTTTAAGCTAGTTATATTCTTCTAGAATTAGGATTTCTTTACTTGCAAGTTAAGTTTGGGGCTCTTGACTTCTCTATGCAAAGATTCTTAGCCACCATTTGTAAGATGTCTTTTCTTGGAGACCTTTATCTTAATAATTTTATTTTTACTCTTTCTTTATGTTATTCGAGTTTTCTTTTTTAGTTTTAAAGTAATTTTAAATTTTTAGACAAGAAGATTTTGAGGTTATTTTGAAGGGAAACCGAGAACATACAAATGCAACGGAATAATAAAATTTCGATTCCCACCAAGATCCTTGTGAAGATGATCCTAATCATTGATAGAAATATTACCTTACTTGTGCGATGAAATCAGAAACTGAAGTTGGATCGAAACAAGCAACAGTGAAACCTCTTTAGGATCTCGCCTCTATGGTATCCACAAGATCAAGCAGCAACTAGTTTTTGTCTCATGAAGAATAGGGATGGAGTTTTCTCATTGCCTTTTGTGCTAGCAAATGTACAGAGAGTTGTATTTTGTTTTTCCACAAAAAGCTCTTTTTATATACGTGTCTCACACTCCTTTTATATTTAGGATAAAACTTTTTTAACCTAATTAGATTTGGATTAAACTCTTAATCCATTTAGACTTTAGGCTACTGTAATTAGGCCCAAGCAATTTGTCTTTTGGCATAATCCAACAATCTCCTACTTGCACTAAGATGAATTACCCATTATCTAAATTCAACTCCATTGTGCTTTCGATCTTTGTGTGTGACCTTATAGGTTCTTGTAACGTTAGTAGTGACATCAAAACTATTTTTAACATCTCAAGCAATGAGTGGTGTCTAGCAACATATCATTGCTGTCTAAGTCAAAAGAATATCGTGATTCGATACAACCTTGTTCGTGATTAATGTTACTGTTGTAGTTCCTTTGTCCATGATATTTCGATTGAACACAAATCATGGAATGTGTCATATTTGTATAGTTCAATCTATATGTTTCTTGATTCCCGAGTAGACTATTCAAAACAAATCCAATTGATATCTCATATCAATTCAATGAAGCACAGCCATGCATTTTAGTCTTACTCAATCAAGAGGCCCAATATATCACTCTTGTTATATAAGAGGGACAAATTCTATCTTGATCACACACATTCCTCTTCATGATCTATTGCATACCCAATTACAGACTTTGTAGTCTACCTAGTTACGAGTGATAGTTGACCGTATTAAAGCACACAACTCGTCATGTAGAAATCTATGGTGATCTTAACTCTAAAGATCACTTACACCATTATCACTATGAGAACCACTTATGAAACTCATATAACAATCGATGCAGGTATCAAATAACTAAAATAATGAAATTTCCATTTAATAAGAATACAATACTAGCATGATAAAATGTATAAGAAAAACCATCATCATATAATAGGTTATAATGTATACACCAACAATCCTACATCCAATCACTCATGTATCTAACACCAAATGAGCTAGTGTGCATGTCGCAACGTTATCCGAAACGATGAGGATTGGGACTTAAGAAAATTACGGAGTCGCCACTAACCATCTTTGTTTAGGTGCGGTTAGTCACCTATTAAGAATCTACCTAACTTAGCATTGGCCGTTAGATGGCGTACTTAAGCTGGGTAGGTCCCGGTCTGCGGAACGAAGAATTGGAGTCAGGAATACGGTTACGAGAGGGAAGGATGAGCACCCCCACAACGTCCGTCAAGATGACGGTACCGATTAATTTAATAATATTTAGGCCTTAAAAAAATGTCTTTATAATTTTCCTTTTTGTTTGGTTGGTTTTTTTTTTTTTTTTTTTTGTAATTTTATATTTTTATTATTTTTATTATTAGAGCAAATTTAAAACGAAAGTAAATTTCAAAATAGTTTCTTTTCTCTTTTTCTTATTATTCTTTTTTTTTAAAAAAGTAAATTCTTTCATTTTTTATTTTTTATTTCATCATTTTTTTTAACTAAAATCATTTGTGCTGACATTTAGAATAAAACCATTAAATAATTTCTCCTTTCAAAAATTTATTTTCGTTACTCCATTTTTTTAAAAAAATTTCTGTTTCATTTTTTTGTTTTTTTGTGTGAAAAGTTATTATCTTTATTGGATACTTATTAATTTTAAAATGAGAATAGCAAGGATTTTGTCAAGGCCCATCGTGAATCTCGCCCAATTCTGGGTCTGATCCAAAACAAGTCTCTTACATAGGGACCCTGATCGGACGCGAATTTTCACCTTCCCAAATCGGACCCCATGGTCGGAACCTTACTACCCCTACATATATCTCTAACTCATTTACAAATATTTGATTATTTATCAATTTCATTGACCTTGATTATTATTACATTTTTGTTAGTTTAAAGTGAACAATGTTGATTATTTCATTTTTAAAAAAATTAATGTCTTTACTTTATTTAGATGCCTAGATGTATGACGTGTAGAATGTTATCTTGCCAATTTTAAGTGAGAATAGTAAGGATTTTATCAAGGCCTATCGTGAATCTCGCCCAATTCTGGGTCTGATTCAAAATGAGTCTTTTACCTAGGAACCCGGTCCGGGTGTGAATTTTCACCTTCCCGAACCGGATCCCATGATCGGATCCACACTACCCGCATATTATTACTCGCATGTATGACAATGATAATATGATAATAAAGAATGTATGCAGATGAAGATATGGGCTTCCTAACAATTAATTTTGAAAATTATTAATTCACTTTATTTCATTTTATTTCATCAATTTTCAAATGTTTTATTAACAAAAAGGATACGGCATTTGAAATATGAGAAAACAAAAAGTGTTATGAACAAAATATCAACTTTATTATTTTTTTTATACTTATTTTATTTTTATAGTTTCTTCGTTGTTGTTTAATAGTGACATTTTCCAAATCAAACAAGAAACTAAATATGATACAAATAATCCAAACATCTGTGTTCTTCTTTTCAATTCTTTGTGTTCTTTTTACCGCCCCTCTAAACCCATTTTATTTTAATGAAGTCCTTCATGCAGCTGACAAACAATTAAAGGCCCTAAGTAAATCAGGATGACTTGAAAGCCCAGGAGAAAGACAACTTACCAAGCTCGATGGATGGCTTTGGAGCTAAAAGACAAACCCAATTTGACTTGGTCTTCGGCTGCACTAAAGATAAATTTGAATAAAACTCTACTAGCAATGCACGGCACCGTTTGAGTCTTTGTGATTCCTGCGTCCCCACTTGCTTTTCCTCTCGTTTGTCTTTCTCTGCTTCTTTCTTCTAGACAAATTCTCAGGCGACTACCTTTCACCACGAACCTCCATACCAGAATTCTCAACTTCCAAATCGTTCCCCTCTCTGTTTCTAACACGAATCCTAGGCTTGCTTTCTCCGAAACAAACAATAGACTCCAAGATCTACTCCAAAGAAAGCTGAAACTAGAGAGTTTGATTTGGAAAAGACCACTGTTGGATTTCCTCCGGAAGCTAGTATGTTGTTCCCTTCATCCTCATGTAACTTTTCACCTTTCAGATTTCAAAGAAAAGATTACAAGCAAAAACACTTCTTTTCAAAAAACTCTAGAACCAAAAAACTACCCTCCCTTTTTTTTTCTCCTCGTCGGCTCTACTTGCCCCCCCCCCCCCTTTTATTCTTTTCTGCAAGGGGTATCTTCTAGTGAGAGAAGGGGTGGCAGCTGTTAAGCCGGCTGATGAGTGGGCATGTGCTGGTTTTGGAATTGTTGAAAAGGGCCCCTGTGTTAAACCTCTTTAAATTTTAAATTTGCAGCTGAAGGTTTAGGTGGTGGAACAGGAGGTGGGGGCGGATGAAGTGATGGATTTGAGGCAAGGGAAGGTGCGAATTTTAAATTTGCAGCTGAGGGTTTAGGTGGTGGAACAGGAGGTGGGGGCGAATGAAGTGATGGATTTGAGGCAAGGGAAGGTGGGAGGAGAGAGTGAGAGAGTGGGGATTCAATGGGGCCCATGCTGTGCAAGTTTTCCACATTTTTTGAGGGACATACTACCGACTGCATTGAGGGAATCTCGGAGCTGAGTGAGCGGAGATAAACTAGCTGGCATTTGGGATGATTTTGATTTTTGATTCTTTTCGTCTTTATTCCCCTTGCAGGGCTAGCATCACCTTCATTAAGCCTAAACCAATTGGAGCATGGGTTGTATTCTACGAGCAAATGACGTTCCAACAGACATGCTTGGCTGAGCTGGACGGCAAATTTCCGATGTTTCAAATGAAGTTGGCTGCTTTTAAGAGTCAATTTCGTGTATGGCATCCAATAGTCATGATGATATGCCTTGATATTGTACACCGCCTGATTATAAATTGATGAGATCATGGCCATTGGATTTGCTTTTGTTGTTTTATTATTCAAGGTCACATGAGTTGTGAATCAACCACTTGCAATCTTTAGTGACGTGGGTGCATGAGCAAAAACATCTAGTGCCACACGTTATTTGTGAACTCATTTTTTATTATTGCAATAAACTACCTTGTAGCACCTAATGAAAGCTAACATGCCAGCACGTAAATATTAACACTTTGGGTGCAGATTGTTTAATCACTTGGTACCCTGCTACTATGGCACATTGTTTTCTCTAATGCAGAAACAGCATTTGAAGATTCTTTCTTCTTTGTGGGCAACCATAATACAACGAATTAGGAAATGAGAAGAAAGGTGAAAAGTGGTTAGAAAATAATTCCCACATTAGCTCCCTTTTCTTTTTTTTTGTAATTTTTATTTTATGAAAAGATAAATAAAAGTAATTTCATTTTCTTAATTATTGTCCAGTTCCACTCCATTCAAAAAAATTCAATATTCAATATAGAACAACCAACCTCCAACAATTTTGGATTAGTTTAGGAACTAAAATTGGACCAATAAAAAAGAAATTCATTTTATGATTTTTTTGTATATAAGTTTTTTGTATTTTTTTTTAAAAATGATGTAAACAAATACAACTAACGTTAAATTTATTGAGTTCATTTTTTTCATTTCTTGATCAATTTGAGTTCATCTTAACTTAGAAATTAAAATTCCTAGATAACAAATTAATCCTTAAATGCACCAAGCTTAAATTGGAAAATTAATTCTTTCCAATGGTTAAGTTAAGACCACGACTAAATTATCAATAAAAAAGACTAGGGGACTCAGTGAAAAATTAGTGTCTACAGTGAAGATCATGCCTATGTTGCATTAGAGGCTTCGTCAATGGATCGGTGATGTTATCATCAGTTTTTAGTTTGCATATTTTCACATCTCCCTCATCTATGATATCTTGGATTAGATGGAAGTGTCAAAGTATATGTTTGGATCGTTGGAAAGATCTGGGTTCCTTAGCCTGTGCAATAAACCCACTGTTATCACAATAGAGCTCTGTCGGATCTATAATTCTAGGTACAACCCCAAGTTCAGTGATGAACTTCTTGATCCAAACAGCCTCTTTTATTGCTCCACTAGAGGCTTTATACTCAACCTCTGTTGTAGAATTGGCTACAGTGTCTTGTTTTGAACTCTTCCAGCTTACAACACCAGCATTTAAGAAAAACACATACCTAGATTATGATCGAGAATAATCTTTATCGATTTGAAAGCTCACATCTATGTAACCTCTCATAGTGAGTTCTTCTTCACCTCCATATATCAAGAAAGTATCCTTAGTTCTTCTCAAGTACTTAAGGATATTCTTGATAGCAATCCAGTGACGCTCACCTAGATTAGCTTGATACCTGCTCATCATGTTTAAAGCATACGAGACATATGGACGAGTACATAACATAGCATACATGATAGATCTAATAGCATATGCATATGGAATCTTACTTATGCGTTCTCTCTCTTCTTGTGACATAGGACGCTAATCCTTCGAAAGAATGACGCCGTATCATAGGCGAGAATCTTTTCTTAGAATCCTACATGCTAAACCGTTTTAGCACTTTATCTATTTATGTACTCTGACTTAGGACAATTAACCTTTTAAATCTATCTCTATAGATCTTAACACCTAATATATAGGTGGCTTCACCTAAGTTCTTCATAGAGAAACATTTCCCTAACCAAGTTTTTACAGACTATAAAGTAGGGATGTCATTCCCAATAAGAAGTATGTCATCTACATATAATACTAGGAAGACAAATGTGCTCTCACTAACCTTCTTGTAAACACAAGGCTCATCTTCATTTTTGATAAAATCAAACTCTTTGATTACATCATTGAAACGAAGATTCCAGCTTCGAGAAGCTTGCTTCGATCCATAGATGGGTCGTTGTAGCTTACAAACCTTCCCAGCACTTTCTAGAGTGACAAAACCTTCTGGTCGTGTCATGTACACATCCTCCTAAAGATTTCCATTGAGGAAAGCGGTCTTGACATCCATTTGCTAGATTTCATAATCATGGAATGCAGCTATCGCAAGTAAAATCCGAATGGATTTAAAAATCGCTAGTGGTGAAAAGGTCTCATCATAGTCAACATCATGAATTTGGTGGAAACCTTTAGCGACCAATTGCCCTTTATAGGTATGTACATTTCCATCAATGTCGGTTTTCTTCTTGAAATCCCACTTGCACCAGATGGGTTTTACCCCTTTAGGTGGGTCAACCAAAGTCCAAACTTGGTTGGCATACATGGATTCCATTTCGAATTTCATGGCCTTAAGTCATTTCTCGGATTCTGGACCCGATACTACTTCTTGGTAGGTAGTGGGCTCATCTTGATCCATGAGCAAAAGATCACTATGATGAGTTATGAGCAAAGCATATCTCGTAGGCAAATGGTGTATTCTAGAGGACCTATGCAGCGGTTGTGTTTCTTGAGCAGGTTCCTGTTGCACAACAACTTGTGGACTTTGCTCAGATTCCATCTAAGGTTCAATGTTTTCTTGTTGAACTTGAACTTCTTCAATATTTTGTTGTTGATCTTGAACTTCTTCAAGATCAATCTTGCTCCCACTACTTTTTCTAGAAATAAATTCTCTTTCTAGAAAAACACCTGTCTGAGCAACAAACACTTTGTTCTATGTGGGATTATAGAAATAGTATCCTTTAGTTAACTTAGGATACCCAACAAAGAAGCACTTTTCATATTTGGGTTCAAGTTTATCTGATGATTGGCATTTTACATAAGCCTCAACCCCATATCTTCATAAAAGACATACAAGGACGCTTCCCAGTCCATATCTCATATGGTGTCTTTTAAACTGATTTAGGTGGAACACTGTTAAGTGTAAAAGCAGCAGTTTCTAATGCATGTCCCGAAAGGAAACTTGAAGATTTGCATGATGACTCATGATTAATCAAACCATGTCTAACAATGTTTGATTCCTCCTTTCGGAAACACCATTCCATTATGGTATAACAGAAGGAGTGAGTTGTGAAACTATTCTACACTCCCTTTGATAGTCACGAAACTCTTGGCCTAAATATTCTACACCTCAATCAGATCGAAGATAGATATTTTTGCCAAGTTAGTTTTGTACTTCATTCTTGAATTCTTTGAACTTTTCAAAGGTTTTAATTTGTGTCTCATCAGATACACATATCCATATCTACTGAAATCATCAGTAAATGTAATGAAATCTTGAAAACCACCTCTAGCCTGTTTATTTAATGGTCCACATACATTGGTATGTGTAAGACCCAATAAATCATTAACCCTTTCACTATGTCCAATGAAAAGAGTTTTAGTCATCTTATAAAATAAACAAGATTCATAGACCTCATATGACTCAAAATCAAATGAGTCCAAAAGCCCATCTTTATGGAAATTTGAGATGCGTTTCTCATTTATATGGCCTAAGCGACAATGCCAAAGGTAGGTCGGATTAGAATCATTGGATTTAATCCTTTTAGTATTTATATTACAGAAAGGCATTTCTAAATTTAGAACATAGATACCATTAATTAAATGTGAACAACCATTGTCGAGACGTTTTATCGCTCCGACGATAAAATGATATGGCGTAAAAAAATGTTCGAGACTAAACAATCGAAAAACAAATGGAGTCGCCACTAACCTTTTATTTTTAATAGGTGTGGTTAGTCACCTACTTGTTTAACTCGACATAAATCTAGAAAGATTATATCAAGTTAAGGAAAGAAACTGGTCTACGAAAAAGATTTTAGGTTCGGGAGTCGGTTACGCTTGAGGAAGGATTAGCACCCCCGAGACGCCAAGAAATCGGTACCACAAAAGTCTTAAAAATATTTTACTTGGAAAATGGTAATAAAATGTGTTTAAAATCATTTTAAGAAAAACATAATTTTTAAATGTTGGAATAAATATTCCTTTTAATGTGGGATAAACATCCCATTAGAATAGTTAAATTTGAAATTTAAAGATTTAATGTCGGAATGAACATTCCTTTTAATGTGAAAATCCACGGCCTAATTTTGAATTTGAAGAAATTTCCTATTTAGAAGGGAAGTTCAATTTCTAAATAGGAATAAATATTCTTCTAAAATGAAAGTAAAATCTAAAAATGAGGATAAATATCCTTTTATAAAAAAAAACAAAGATTTAATTTTAATTTTAGAAAGTTTCAATTATGAGAATATTAATCGAAACCTTCTAGAAAATATTTTACAAAAAGGTTGGGATAAACATCCTCAAAATCATAATTTGAAAATCATGTTAAGAGACTTTAATTATGATTTCTTAAACTAAAATCTCTTAGAAAGATTTAATTTTAAAACAATGTCGGAATAAATATTTCTTTTAATTTAATGAAAGGAATAATTTGACAAAAATTTAGTCTAATAGGATAAACTTAGTAGATTTAATAAATTAAGACCTTTCAAAAGAAGCTTTTAAAGATGAACATCCTTTTTATTGGAAAAAAACCAATTTTGAAAAAAAGAATTTTAAAGATTTAAGGAATAAACATTCTTTTTATTGGAGTTAAAAATGCATTTTGATAAAAATGAAGTTTACTTGAAGGGTCTTAATTAATTAAACATACTAAAGTCCTCCCAAAAAGGTATTTTGGAAAATTAAAAAAAGGTCAAAAGAAAATAAATATTCCCTTTCATTGGAAAGAAATAAAAATAAATAAAATAAGAAAAGAAATTTTAAAAATGGTTTTTTAATAAAACTTGGATTAATTTGAGAGACCCTAACTATAATTGGGTAATTAAGATCTCTCAAAAAGACTTCTAAAACATGTTTTGAAATTAATGTCGGAATGAACATTCTTAAAATAAAATGAAAATAAAACATAAAAGTAAAAATGGATAAAAGGTTTTGGAATAAACATTCCTTTTGCAAAAGAAGGTAATAATAAAAAAATTAGTTCACTTGCCAATTTTAAGAAATTAAGGAAATCATAAACACGATTTATGCTTTTTATGAAAATTAAATGAAAAAAATATATTTTTTAATTTTAAAGGGATGAGAAATTTCTCTGGGCCCGATCGGACTCCCCGATTAGACACCGAAAAAACTTCTCATCGGAGAAAACTTTCGAAAACCTCGGACTCCCGAGGCATCCTCTGGTCACCCTATGCATATGAATTTTTGAAAGTCAATACTCTAAACTTAATTATGCGTGAATGTGATAAAGAAACAAGGGTTAGTACATATACATAATTAATTGCATAATATAATACGATAAATAAATAGAACATGGGAATTTAAATTTAATTTTACAAGATCAAATTGCATGACAGCTAATTTAACACATATAAGCAAGCTTAATTTAAACAAACACATATACAAGGTCAAGTATGCAATTTTATACAAAATTCAACTCATAATTAAACAAATATATAAGCAAGGGCAAAAGGGTAATTTTACATGCAAAATTAGATTTTTAATTAGGAAAGCATGCATAAAGGGCAAAACAGTAATTTAACACATGATATAATTACTAATTAAGCTAACATATCCATAAGGGCAAAGAGGTAATTTTATATACAAGCATAATTTTTTGTATTAAGTAAAACACATATTCAAGGGCAAAAAAGTAATTTCCATGATCAAAAATTGAATCTTAAACTAAACATGCATTTATAGAAGCTAAAAAAATTCAAATTTTAAAATCAAATGTTATTTCTATTTAAATAAATAAAAATAATAAACTTAAAGATTCAATTTTTATTAACCAAGTTTTCATTTTTAATCAAACAAAAATACCTACAAACAAAAAGGTGCAATTTTTATAATCCTATAGGCTTAACATTTAACTAAGCAAACAAGTTAATCAACTTAAAGTTATGATCTTTATAATCAAGATTAGATTTTAATCAAACAAGAATGTGAATATAAGCTCAAAAATGCAATCTTTTTAATCAAGATTAAGACTTTTAACTAAGTAAACATATGGAATGGGTAAAGCAAGTTTCAAAAATAATAAACAAGAATATAAAACAATGAAAGTTAGGAGCTTTTTGCATAATCATAAAAATAATTAAGAGAAAGAACATATTAACAAAAAATGAAATAAAATAAATAAATAACAAAAAGCATCATCTTGAACATATATTAAATTACTTAGCAATGTAAACATCATTATGAAAGAGAAAGTTAACATTTTTATGTACAAAATTAACATAATAAGGCAAGAATATTGCATTTAAAATAAAAAAGAAAGGATATTTACATATAAAAATAATAACTTTACCTAGAAAGGATGAAGTTTTGTATCAAAACTAAAAAATAGTGGCTTTATGGAGAAGAGAATGGCTAATAGTTGAAAATCAACAAGCCTTTTCTCTATTTTCTCTAGCCAACCCTTTTTTTAAAAAAAGAAGAGGAAAACTTTTGGATTTCCTTTTTGATTTTCGGACTGCATTCCCCATTTTTGAAAACAAAAGAAATAAAGCTCTATTTTTTTTTGCTGTTTTTGAAAACCTTGTTTTTTGCAAAAAAATGAAGAGCCCCCTCGTTGCTGCTGCAGATGGGTTCTTATAACCCCTTCTTTTCATTTTTTATCCAACAGTTCCCTTTCTTTGCTTCAACCTGATCTGATGGCCCTCAATTTTGGTATTGTGAACCCCATTTTAACCTCATTTTCTCGACTGTCATTGGTTGCTGGCTTGCTAACTTTGCTTTTGTGATCCATGCAGGGTTATCCAGCTGTCTGAGAGAGCAACTGTTTGAGAGAGCTACACGGGCCCGTCACGTGATGTTGGAAGGGCGTTTGAACTCACATGCAACGTCTCGCCACTATCAACTCTGTTTTTCTTTTGTTGCAAAGTAACAGCTCTTTTCTCCTTTTCTTCCTTTCGGCGTCCACTTCATCGTCCCCTTCTTCTGCCTTTGTAGACATTTATTTTTAAATTTTAATTAATTAATTAACTAATTAGTCAATTAATTAATTAATCATTTCAAATTTTATTTTTCCTTTTTAAGTTTAGTTTAATTTTTTTTTCTTTTTTTCTTCTTCCTATTACTTTATTTTACTTTATATAATTCTAATTTCATCCCGTTAATTTGCAGGCAATTTTGAACCTGAAATCGGGGAGCCAAAGCGCCAAGTCAATTCAGTCATCATGCAAAGGGAAAGCCATGTAAAAATCGACCGAGTCAACTCGATTATGATGTAATATATATATATATGTGTGTGTGTGTGTATATATATATATATATTTATATGTATATGTATATTTATAAATATATATTTCTATATATGTACATAGATATATATACATATATATTTATGTATATATATAAATGTATATTTATATGGATATATATTCATAGATGTATACATATATATATTTAAATATGTATATATATATACATGTATATATACATATAATACATGTCAAAGCCAAACCAACTAGGGCCCACTACCATGCAAGAGAGCCTTGCCGAGAGCCTTGCCCCTAAACCAACCATGCTGCAAATCCTGTCTTCTTTTCACTGATCCACAGCCACCACAGCAGCAGCAAGGGCGGCAACAGCCTCAACGCTGCAGCAAGGACAGCTTCCTTCACCTTATACGCACTCCATGCAATAGCTACAACTGCAGCAAGAAGCAGCAACAAGCAGCCACAAAGCCACCACAGCAGCAACAAAGCAGCTGGCAACAATTGCAGCAACAGCAGCCACCATCACCTCTACCGTCACGACTCGATCTCGTACTTCCCGTACTGCTGCTGTCTTTGCCCCATCACAACTGAATCTTCTTCTGGTTCCCACCTCATGCGCCTCTATATCCAACAAGTCATTGTCGACGCTGTTAAGTCAGCTCCTTTCCCCAAGCAACCCATCAACTTGCTGTCGGTGGAGCTTGCTTCTTTATGCCTCTTCCCTTCTTTTTGCCTATTCCCTGGATTATGCCAGAACTCGTCTTGCTAATGATGCCAAAGCTGCAAAGAAAGGAGGAAAGAGGCAATTCAGTGACTTGGTTAATGTATATAGGAAGACTCTGCAGTCAGATGATGTTGCTAGCCTTTACCGTGACTTCAACATTTCATGTGTTGGCATCATTGTGTATCGTGGTCTTTACTTTGGAATGTATGATTCTCTGAAGCCTGTGCTCCTCGTGGGAAAGTTGCAGGATAGCTTCTTCGATAGTTTCGCCCTCGGTCGGGTTATTACCAACGGTGCTAGTGTTGACTTCTACCCAATTGACACTGTGCGTAGAAGAATGATGATGACATCGGATGAAGCTGTTAAGTATAAGAGCTCACTTGATGCATTCTCTCAAATCCTTAAGAATGAGGATGCCGAGTCTCTCTTCAAGGCTGCTGGTGCAAATATTCTTCGTGCCGTCGATGGCTGCTCCAATCGTAATATTGCTGGCGAAACTGCTGCCAGAGAAACATTGGAGCAAGTTATGGCAGCGAAAAGTATTAACTTGGCTTAGAGACATATTTCCTATCCATGTAAAGCTATATGTACGAAACGATGCTGTGGTAGCTTTGGCTAGTGGGACGATGGGTAAGCTTCATGGTTGTGTATTAATTACTGGTACAGGAACCGTTGCATATAGATCCATAGAAGATGGTAGAGGAGCTCGAGCGGCTGGTGCAGGACCTGTCCTAGGTGATTGGGGCAGTGGATATGGGATAGCTGCGCAGGCACTAACTGTTGTAATTAGGGCTCATGATGGCCATGGTCCTCATATAATGCTTAAATCTACCATTTTGCAGACATTTGATCTTTCCTCGGCAGATGTACTAATTGGTGGACATATGCAGACTCATCTTGAGCTTGTATTGCCGCACTTGTTCCAGTTGTTGTCTCTTGTGCAGAGGCTGGTTATGAAGTTGCGAATAAGATCTTGAAGGAAGCAATTGAAGAGTTGGTTTTAGGTGTGAAAGCTATTATTCAGAGACTTAGCTTGTGTGGTGAAGATCAAAAAATTCCTTTCCTTTTGTTATGGTTGGCGGTGTTCTTAAAGCAGACCAGAGGTGGGACATAGGAAGAGAAGTCATGGACTTCATCTCCAATGGTAGTTGATTGAAGACTGTTTTTAATGCCAGAGATATGGATTCGGAAATGGAATTACCTGGGCTCGAAAATTAATTGCAGCTGTAACTCAAGAAAAGAGAAGGAGGAGACGACAAATGACATGCCAGCTGCATTTCTCCTCTCTTTAGGTTGTCCTACAAAGACTGAAAAGCTGAAGTCAGCAACAAGACAGCCAATCACAGCCGAGAAGTAGAGGGCAAAACTGACACACCCGGACCTAGCACGACTTTTCGTACAAACGGCATAGTATAAGATAGCGTATCAACTAAACAATATGTCGGTCCGGCTGTGTCAAGTTTGAAGAGAAGATAGGCTTAAGGCAAGACGTAGTTGGAAGATAAGATTGGTGACCATGCATGGAAATTAGTAAAATGCCAAAAAGACCTCCAAATAAGTCCCTAGAAATTTATTATGGGCCCCATTGGCACAAGAAATCAAAGGATTTAGCCAACGGGTAAATATGGAAGAAAGTTGAAAAATGAGAAAAGTTTAACTCGGGGCCCGAGTAGACCCAGTGTCGGGCTCCCCTATAAATAGGGGTGAGCCTAAGCTTTTCTTCATTTCTCTTTTTCTTTTTCTTTCATTTTCTTTTCTTTTTCTCTCTGGAGCCAAACGGAGGCATTTTGGACAATTGGCAGATCCGGACAAACCGACCGCCAGTTCGAGGCGAGATCTTGGTGAGTTATTCTTAACTCCTCGATCTACGTTTTGTTAGGTTTGCACGTTCTTCCATGCATCGGTTTAGGAGGGATCTAAGCTCAAAGTTAGGTTTAGCTTTTTGTTAAATTTTAAGTTTAGATTCGAGATCTAGGAACTTTGAGCTTGAGATTCTCATTTTTCTTTCGGTAAATGTGTAGAGGATGCATTAAGGTGTATGCATCTCAATTTGTAGCTAAATTGGTGGCCGATTGCATCGGTTACGAATTTTAAGAAAAATCGAAGAAATTCTCGGGTTGAAACCCAGAACACAACCGGCGCCGCTTCTGTCTAGAAACGGCGCCGTTTCTGATTCCCGGCCACCGACAGTTTTGTCGAAGAGAACCGGCGCCGGTTCTGCCCAATTCCGGCGCCGCTTCTGCCCTTTAGGGGCAAAATTGTCATTTCGCCTCCCAAAACCCAAATTGACCCCAAATCGACTCGAAACACTTTCGAGTCTTCGAAACCTCCTTCAAACGTCATCATAGGTCATATTAGAGCCTCATAGGTGCATTCATAAATTGTGATCATGAATGCTAACGTATATTTCCGTGTACTAGGGCTCCGGTTGAATCGAGTGCGGCGATGCTCCGGAGGTTGAGCTACATGGAGCGCTTGGGAGTATACGATTCTCCCACTACTGTGAGTGGCTTAGTTTTCAGTGCTTAGCCACTAGGGAAAAATGTTTTAAAAATATAAATTGATTTAAAAAGGTTTTACAAAGGTTTTGGGATAAGGGTAATCCACGACACACACTTTTTATTTTTATTTTTATTTTGTGATACGCCCACTTATGGGGGTGGGATGATTTTAAAAATACAAAAGCTTGTGTGTGTTAAATGTTTTAATATTTAAATAAAGAATTTTATTATTATTATTATGATTATTGGGGTACGATGCCCCTGTAAGATGAGTGATTGAGTGGGATTCCTCGGGGCTCCAAATTGCGGGAGCATGGACCGAGTTTGAGAGCATGCATGATACTCAGCCGTGGACCGCCTATCGAGGGGCACGGTGAGTCGAGCCTGGTTGGGAGAGGCGCGTAGGGAAACTCGCCAGAGCTCCAGTTCACTGTGTTCCACCACAGTGAGGCACCACCGAGGGAACGGGCTAGTGTATGAGATAAAGAGAAAATGAATATGAAGAGAAAAGAAATAGCCCTCGGTGCAGTAAGGCATACGACCGGCCAGTCGTGCCTTCAGTGTATTAGGTGCCAGCCCATGAGTATATATATTATTTTAAAGGTTTTAAAATTTAATACTCCTTGAGGAGAATTTCAAAAGAGGTTTTGAAAACAAAATTTATTATATTCACTCCTGTAGAATTTGATACAGGAAGTGTTGAAAACAAAGTTTTTAATTTAAATTATTTTATTTGTTTTATGGTAATTCGATTACCCTGTTTTCCCTAACCCTGATGGAGACTCATTGAATCTCTGTCACTCACCTGTATTCCATTGTGATGGATGCAGATTCGCATACGGAGTCAGCTTTAGAAAGGAGGCTCACTAAGAGGCGTCGGTGGTTTAGGCTTAGTAGTTTCCGCTGTATAGGTATTCTTTAAATTATTCCACTGGTGTTACTTAAAAATATAATATTTTATTAAATGATTTCTAATTAAAATTTTAGTTTTATTTGCAGCAATGGTATCCATTTCAATGCCTTGCGGTGCCTCGAATGCGTGGCTGCAGACACGTACTTTGAGGTAGCGCGGCGGTTGCCACGTGGCCGACCCGGGGCGGGTCGAGGCGTGACAAAAACAAAGAGTACAGGCCAAAAAGAAACCAACCATCAGATGAAAAGATAAGAAAGGATGATAGCCGTTGATGAGAGGAAAAAAAGGGAATATAAAAGGAACCATCTTCAGCAAATGCGGGGAGGGGTCAGCCATTTCGGGGGGAGATTTTTTTTGAAGGTTCATTATTATTCGGTTTTGGCTCCCTATTTTTGGGGGATTTTTTAGGATTATCTTGAGGAGTCATTATTTGGTTTTCCTCATCTTTCGGCTTGATTCGTCTTTTTTAGGCAAGAGAGCAGAAAACCTGGTTTTCAAAAAAAAGAAAAGAGAGGTCAGCCATTCTTTTTTCTTTTTCTTCGGAGGGGCTTTAAAAAGAGAAAGAAGGAGCTTTTGAGAGGGGGGAGAAGAAAAAAAAAGAAAACGGGCTGGTTTGATCCTTCAAACGTTAAGCCATTCTTTGCTCTCAAAGGAAGACAGTCACTCTTAGAAATTTTTTTCCTTTCTTCTGCTCTGTTGTTTAAACGATTTACAAACAGAAGTTTTCATTTTACTTTTCTGATCATTTTGCTGTTTCGTTCTTAGCTTCTCTGTTTTGAAAGCTTTCTTTTTTGAGTCTTTTGAAAACAAAACTCTCATCTTTAAGAGAGCAATCCATTTTTTGGAGGTAAAAATGTTATCTTTAATTTTGGGTTGATTACGTTCATGCTCATATTTGTTTGAAGTTCATTAAATTTATTCTTACAAGCCATAAGCAGTTTATTTTATGACGTTTCTTTTACTACTCTATAAGTTTGGATTTTTTTTCTTTCTTTTTGCGCTTGTTTATGGTTCATTTGTGTACAAAGATGTTAACTTTATCCTCAATATTGGCATTTGCAGTTTGTTAAACTTTTATATCCTGCTAAATAACTTGATTCTTTTAAAATATGGTTTAAATGTAGTAAAAATGGTAATTTTTTTTTTGCTTTTGTTTAAGTTATTATGTGCTTAATCTTAACGATGTACATGATTGTGTAAAAAGTTCAAAACTTTATATGTTTCATGTCTTTATAATTTTGTGTTTAATATATATGTTTTATGATATCTGCTTCATGTAAATTTGATTTTGATAATAAAGTTTGCATCTTTAGGCCTGTATGAATATCTGATTGGATTAAAATTTTAATTTTGACTGTATAGTTCTTATCTTTAAACTTGTTTAGGCTTAAAAATTCAATTTTAACTGTAAAATTTACATCTTTAAATCTGTTTAGGTTAGAAATTTAATTTTTGACTGTAAAATTTGCATCTTCAAACCTGTTTAGGTTAAAAATTTAAATAAAAATTAATCTTGGTTATAAAAAATGTATTTTTAAATTTGAATAGGTGCATATTAGTTATAATATTTGACTTTAACCTTGTTAAATTACCTTTTTGCCCTTAAATCCATATGTGTCATAATTAAAAATTTAACTTTGATTGTAGAATTATCATTTTGCCCTCGTATATATGTTTGTTAAATTATGAATTGAATTTTGTATAAAATTGTATCTTTGACCTTTTATATGTGTTTATTTAAATTAAGTTTGATTATCTGTTATATAATTAATTATGTTTATATGTATTAATCTATGTTTTCTTGTCCAATTCATGCATAATTAGATTTAGAACATCGATTTTCAAAAATTCATATGCATGGGGGAATCGGAGGGTGCCTCGGGAGTCCGAGGTTTCCAAAGGTTTTCCCCGATAAGAAGTTTTTTCGGTATCTAATCGGGAGTCCGATCGGGCCCGGGAAAATTTTTCATCCCTTCAAAATTAAAAAATATGTTTTTTCTCATTTCATTTTCATAAGAATCATACATCATGTTTATGATTTCTTTAATTTCTTAAAATTGGCAAATGAACTCAAAAATTTTATTATTACTTTCTTTAATAAAAGGAACGTTTATTCCAAAACCTTTTCTTCTTTTATTTTTATGTTTTATTTTCATTTTATTTCAAGAAACTCACTTGTTTAAGAGGCCCAATTAAATTAAAAGGAATATTTATTCTAACATTAATTTTAAAACATATTTTAAAAGTTTTTTGAGAGATCTTAATTTCCCAACTATAGTTAAGGCCTCTCAAATTAATCCAAGTTTTGTTAAAAAACCACTTTTAAAATTTCTTTTCTTATTTTTATTTCTTTGAAAGGGAATATTTATTTTCTTTTTCCTTTTCTTTAGTTTTTTTTTCAAATTACCTTTTTGGGAGGATTTTAATATGTTTAATTAATTAAGACCTTTCAAGTAAACTTCATTTTTATTAAAAGGCATTTTTAGCTTCAATAAAAGGAATGTTTATTCTTTAAATCTTTAAAATTCTTTTTTTTAAATCAGGTTTATTTGATAAAAAGGCCATTCATTTTTTGAAATGTCTTAATTTATTAATCTACTAAGGTTTTTCTACTAAACTAATTTTTTTTCAAATTATTCCCTTCAACAAATTAAAAGGAATATTTATTCCGACATTGTTTTAAAATTAAATCTTTCTAAGAGATTTTAATTTAAGTAATCATAATTAAAGTCTCTTAATGTAAATTTCAAAGCATGAATTTGAGGATGTTTATCCAAACTTTTTTGTAAAATGTTTTCTAGAAGGTTTCAATTAATATTATCATAATTGAAATATTCTAAAATTAAAATTAAACCCTTGTTTTTCAAAAGGATATTTATCCTCATTTTTAAATTTGACTGTGATTTTTGAAGAATATTTATTCCTATTTAGAAATTGAATCTCCATTCTAAGTAGGAAATTTCTTCAAATTCAAAATTGGGCTATGGATTTTCATATCAAAAGGAATGTTCATTCTGACATTAAGTCTTTAAATTTCGAATTTAACTTTTATAATGGGATGCTTATCCCGCATTAAAAGGAATATTTATTTCAACATTTAAAATTATGTTTTTCTTAAAATTATTTTAAACACATTTTATTATCATTTTCCAAGTAAAATATTTTAAGACTTTTGTGGTACCGATTTCCGGGCGTTTTGGGGGTGCTAATCCTTCCCCAAGCATAATCGACTCCCGAACTTAAAATCTTTTTTCGTAGATCAACTTATTTCCTTAGCTTGACGTAATCTTTCTAGATTTGCGTCAAGTTAAACCAATAGGTGACTAACTACACCTATTAAAAATAAAAGTTTAGTGGCGACTCCATTTGTTTTTGGACTGTTTAGTCCCGAATATTTTTCTTACGCCATTTTATTTATCGTCGGAGTGATAAAACATCTCGACAGCTTGGCGACTCCACTGGGGATATTTTTTAGAGTCAAGCCACTTTTTAAGTCTTATTTTACTTGGGTTTAATAATAAAATGTTTTAAGTTTCATTTCATGCATTGCATCATTCATTTGCATTAAAATTTTTTCCAATAATTGCTTCAAAATTTTTCCAAAAAAAAAAAGAAAGAAGAGAGAAAAAAGGAAGATTTTTCAAAATTAAGTCTATTAAAATTGCATCTTGCATTTATATCACATTTAATTTATATGTTTGTTTTTATGTTTCGATTTTCTAGTATGCTTTGTGTGTTTTATTACTCGTCTATATTTTGCATGTTTTAATTCTTAGCCTATGCCTTGATCCTCTAGCATGCCCTATGTCTTAATTACTTGTATATATTTTGCATGTTCCAATTTCCTTTGTATGTCTTGATTTGCTAGTATGCTTTTTGTATTCATCATTTTGCCATTTTAGTCACTTGTATGTATTTTTCATTTTTTAATTCCTTGTGTATGCCATGTATGCCTATCTTGTTTACCATGTGTGCTTATCTCATCATATTAATTATTTATCCTATATTTTGAATTGGACTGATCGTGTGTTGACATGCGATAGTGAAATTTTTTCTGCTTCCTGCTTCTGCTTCTCCGAATGTTCACTACTTCACCGAAAGGCAATTGGTAAAGGTATAAGCCCCTCCCTCACACACGACACAAATTCATAACATAAAAGTTCGGGAGTCCAAACTTCACCTTTATTTAGGAGGGGATGACGGGGTTGCCTCCACCCCATCTTGTCCGATGGGTACCCTTGTCTAGAGCTTTAAACCCAGCATGTAGAAGAACCCAAAATCTAACCTAGATAGAGCCAAACCCGTTGGAGAAAACTCGGTTTCTTAGGACACAAAGGGGGGACGGCTTCTTACCTTTATCTATCCCTTTCGTTTTATCTGTTTATTTCATGATAGCATGTTGTTTGTCTGTTTTCTAATTATTTCGTGATGACATGCTGTTTGTATAAACTGTCTATTTTTCTGTACATATGCTTATTTCATGATAGCATGTTGTTTGTATAAACTGTCTGTTTTCTTCCACCTTTTTGTGTAAATACTTATTTCATGATGATATGTTGTTTGTTTCCTTTCCCACTTTATTTGTATGTATTCATTTCATAATCTGTTTGTTTTCTTTCACTTTATCTGTATATATATACTTATTCCATAATTGGTATGCTATTTGTATAATTTTCCTATTCTCTTCCTCACCTTGTCTGTATATACGTTGTCTGTTTTCTTTTGCAATGATATGTCGTATGTTTACTTTCTTCCTTGCTTCATCCATACATGTTCATGCATTGAATATCCATGATTATTTCTTTTAATTGCCATCATCACATGACATGCATTTCATTGTAGAATCATTCGCAACAAGAGAACTGTAAAGGGAAATTAGTCACGGCTGATGAATAAGGTCAACCTTTGGGTCAACGGATATTTGGGCCCCCGGCCTTATTTGGATGAAATGATTAATTATCTTTTATGGTTAAATTGTTGCGAACCAAACATCTTTGCATCATTCATCTTAACATTATTATTTTATTCTGATACATTTCCTTTTACCTTTTTGCCATTTCTTTTTCTTCTTTATCTCTGCATCCCATTCTCGCATTCCATCCCCATCTATAATAGGTTTACTATAGAGAAAATTAGTTATGGCGAAAGAAAGTGTGGAAGTACCCATGGAGATAGATTCGATGGGAGAGTATAAAAATTTCGATTCCCAGTCCGACTTTGAAACAAGCTCTGTATTGGCTAAGGCAGAAAGCTAGAGAGGCATCAGCAAAGGGTCCTCCACCCCAGTTACCTGTAAGAGCCAGATGTAGTTTCATCCAAAATGATCTGACAAGACTGAAACAGTTATGGGAAGGCATCAGTGATAAGGGTCGATTCAAACAGTTGTATGGAGATATAGCATTGCTGTTAGATGTGGAAGTGGAGGAGGAGCTTCTAAAAGCGGCTTTGTACTTTTGGGATCCCTCATACCGGTGTTTTACTTTCGGTAAACATGATGAATCTTCTACTAGAGAGTATGATATGGTGCCGACAGTGGAGGAATATCAAGATCTGTTGATGGTAAGGAGCAAGCCGGATAAAGTATTTTGGCCAACCGAGAATCATCCTAGGAAGTTAGTGAAGTTGTTGGGGATAAAGACTGAAGAGATAAGGGGCTACATGGATGGCGAATTCCTTTCAACTAGTTTCATGATGGATATTGTGGAAAAGAATACCACCACTAGAAAAGGGATTGATGTTCTAGCCCTTTTGATTTATGGCCTAGTACTATTTCCTAGAAGGGGGGAACATGTGCATATGTCAGTAACAACTCTTTTTATGGAGATCAAGCATCAATCTGATCCGGTTTTGACAATTTTGGCGGAAACCATTCGATCTCTCAATGCATGTAGAAAAGCCGGCAGTAAATTTGAGGCTTGTGGACAGTTATAGACAATATGGTTTAAAAGCCATTTCAGATACACAAAGTTTGTAGGAATGGTCTTCAATAACAAAGGTGAAGAGACGATAGCCATTTATAATGCACATCCTTGGCCGTCCCAACCAAGAACAGTGGTAGAATGGGTCGAGTGGTTCACGAATTTGAAGAACCAAGACATCACATGGAGAGCAATGTGGACAACGACAAAAGATACTCCTTATTTGGATGCAAGTATACCGTGGATTCCTCTTGTAGGCATTTGGGGAACCATCAGTTACTCCCCATTGATAGTAAGAAGGTAATATGGGTCAGAACAGTCTATCCCTCTCACTTTTGGGCTCAACTTGTTAGACTTCCGGCATGACACCGAAAAGGGATTGGATGAGGCCAAACTTTGGGCAAACTTGTACAAAGAAGCACAGAAGATGGATCGTGGCAATCATACTGACAATGCAATTCCTGAATACGTTGTGTGGCATAGTAGACGGGCGAAACAGGTTTCAGTTCTGCCAGTCCTGGATCCTAATTACCCTTTGGTTGAGGCACCGGAGGACAAGTTAGAAAGGTTGGAAATTAAGAATCAAAGATTCAGAAAAGGGGCTCAGTTAGTAGAATTGACCCAAAAATGTCAGCAGTTGGAGATACAAAATCGGCAACTACGAGACCAGCTTGGAAATAGCCAGATATAACTACGAGACCAGCTTGGAAATAGCCAGAAATAGCCAGTAAGGGAATCTGATTCGTCCATATGGTTAAATAAAGGTTTCAAGATAGCACCTCCAACACACAGATATAACACTAGACTACAATCCAGAATCAGCATGGAAGAGCAAGCTGCCGAGATTGAACAGTTAAAGAAGGCAAACGAGGATCTACAGAAACAAATAGATCAGATGGCAGAAATGGTGGCCAGTATGAGACAACAAAACATGGCAAATTCAGGCAACAATTCCAATGGGCAATCTTCTCAGAGCACACTCCCACACGGACTCCCCACAGCTCAGCTCACGAATGCCTCTCTCTCACCCCCCGCACTCAATATACCTTTACAAGAAAATCAAACACAAATTCCTCAACCAACCACAAACACATTCACCTTCCCACCACCTCCACCCGGTGTGTACCCTTTTACACCCTCAATGTTTACCACAAGCGGAGGAATCCCAACAACTCAACCTCCCACCTACACTATGCCACCTTCTGCCCCTGGACACACCCCAAACAATCCCTTATTTGCGCCTGATGAACAATTTGAGAGAGAGATCCGCGGAGCCGAAAGCCAAAGGGTATTGAGCCAGATAAAGGAGTGGCTCAAGGCCATGGAGGGCACTCATGCTTATGGCATTACTGATGCTTATGAATTAAGCTTGGTGGATGGGTTGGTGATCCAACCAAAGTTCAAAGTGCCTGAATTCGAGAAGTACAAGGGGACCACATGACCTAAAAACCACATTACTATGTATTGCCGGAAGATGGCTGCATACTCCAGAGATGATAAGTTGCTAATTCACTGTTTCCAAGATAGCCTTACCGGGTCTGCAACGCGGTGGTACAACAAGCTAGATAGGCGGGGCATTCACTCTTGGAATGATCTAGCCCGGGCTTTCATTGATCAGTATAAGTACATGACTGATTTGGTACCCGATAGACTGACCTTGCAGAATATGGAGAAGAAGTCTTCTGAATCTTTCACCGAATATGCCCAAAGATGGAGGGATATAGCAGCTCAGATTCAACCTCCTTTAACCGAGAAAGAGACCACAAGGTTATTTGTTAATACCTTGAAAGCTCCATACTACAGCCATATGCTGGCCGGTGCCACCAAAAGCTTTACCGACATGGTCCTAGTTGGAGAGATGGTGGAAAATGCACTCAAAACTGGCAAATTGGAAGGTGGGGAGTCTAGTGCGGCTAGGAAAAATCCAAAGAAGAAAGAAGGCGAAGTAAACACCGCCGGATATGGAGGATACCAACAATACCCCCAGCAGCAATACCGACCAAACCAATCCCAATATCGACCATACCAACCACAATACCGACCATACCAATTCCAATACCAACTCCAATATCGTCCCACCAACTACACACCACCTCAAAACACCTACCAACATCCTCCTCCCAACTATGCTCAACCTCAAAACACTTATCAATATCCAATATCCAATACCAGTTATACTGCCCCCAGACCAAACACTCAAAATTGGAACCCAAGACCACCAAGAGAAAGGAAACAATTCACCCCTATTCCCATGACCTACACCAAACTTTATGCTAAACTCTTGAGCAACAAAATGATTGAACCAGTCCAATACTCAACCACTTTGCAGCCTCCATATCCGAGGTGGTTTGATGAAAATGCTGCATGTGCCTATCACTCGGGGGCTAAGGGGCATAGCATTGAGAACTGTATTTGGTTGAAGGAAGAGGTACAAGGCATAATCAATGAGGGTCGTTTGACTTTCGATGCATCGCCAAGTGTGGGCACAAATCCTCTCCCAAATCATGGTGGAAACACTGTGAATATGATTGATGATGGGGTAGTTCATGTCAAGAGAAAGGTTGAAGAGATTGTCACACCAATGAAGGTCGTATATCAGGCTTTGATAAAGGCCCAAATGATTACTCCTTTGAAGTGTGAAGGTCATGAGATCCAGTGTTGCACTGAATTCCGAGGAAAGTTGCAAGCTATGATGGATGCCGGTCTAATTGAATTTAATGTGGAGAGAAACGAAAGTACCGACTTCTGTATGGTGAATAATGGAAATGAAGATTCTTCCCATTATAAACCAAGTTTGAAACTACCTGTGATTCAAAAGCCTAGCCTCGCCATTCCCATAACCTCACCAAAACCAAGTCTATCAATTCCGATGACCCCTAGGCCTACATTGAATATCCCCGTATTGAAACCAAGCTTGAATCTGAATATGCCAACACCGTTCCCCTATCGGAGTGATAGGGAGGTACCTTGGAGGTATGAGAGTTCAGTGCAACAGATGAATGCCAATGTCCAGGAATCTGAATCAGTGAATATTTATGGAGTAGGAGGCATGACTAGGAGTGGGAAATGCTATGCCCCAATCCAACTGCCACTCTACGAAAAGAGAAGGGCATGGAGAAAAATGATGAAGTTGTTACACCATCTGTTGGAGAGCCGGAGAAAGAAATTGAAAAAGAAGTAACCAAGACGGTGGATGAAAATAATGCTCATGAATTCTTGAAATTCATCAAACAAAGTGAGTACATCGTCATAGAACAACTAAATCGCTTGCCAGCCAAGATCTCTCTGTTAGCTCTGCTTTTGAACTCCGAGGCACATCGTAATGCTCTCCTCTGAATCCTGAACCAATCTTATGTGTCCAAAAACATCACCGTGGCCAATTTGGAACATATTGCCGGGGGTATCACAGTGACTGATTACATCTATTTCACTGATGAAGAGATCCCTTCCGAAGGAAGAGGCAATTACAAGGCACTGCACATCACTGTTCGGTGCAAGGATCATATGGTCGCCAAAGTATTGATTGACAATGGATCTGCTTTGAATGTGATGCCACTTCACACATTGATGAAATTGCCTATAGACCAATCTTTAATGAAAGCCAGTCAGTTAGTGGTTAGGGCATTTGATGGCACATGGAGGGAAGTTATTGGCGAGATGACTGTTCCGATAATTGTGGGGCCGGTTGAATTTGAGATCCTTTTCCAGATTATGGATATTTCGTCAACTTATAGCTGTCTCCTGGGTCGCCCTTGGATCCATATGGCCGGTTCTGTTCCTTCTTCCCTTCACCAGAAAATCAAGTTCCGAGTTGAAAATAAGATAGTTTCTGTGTCCGGAGAAGAGGACATCATGGTAATGGAACCTCCAAATACTTCTTACATTGAAGCTGCGGAAGAGGCAGTGGATTGCTCTTTCTGGTCATTTGAAGTAGCCGAAGTAACATGGCTAAAAGAAAGATCCAAGGTACCTAGCCCACATTTTTCTGGTTGCTTGAATATGCAAGTTAACATGACTGTCGGAAGAGGCTGTCGAGCTGGAAAAGGACTCGAAAAGTATGGCCAAGGAATCCGTCAGCCTATTGTTCTACCAAAAGCGGAGCTTACCTTTGGACTTGGGTATAAGTCTACTCGGAGAGAGAAGTCCGAAGCAAGGGAGGAGAAGAAGCGCAAGCGTGTAGCTACATTGAGATGAGGGGAACTTGAACCCAAGAAACTGATGATTCCACCGTTGAAAGATAGTTTTGTTTTTGCTGGAACGATGAACCCAAAAAGATCAGTTGTTGAGCTTGAACAGTTATTAAAGGGATTGTTTATCAGCATGCTAGAGCACGGGGAATCAAGCAGTGGAACATTGGTTCAATGAATGGCACCGGGGACTGATTTGAATAGTTGGGAGTCTTTCGAGATGCCAGTGAATTTGTCAGATCTGAACATGTAATTAATTAAGCTTTGAGAACTCATTTTATCCTACACTTCTACCCAAGAGTGTGGACGGCTGACTTTCATATGTTATAGGTTTTATTTTCATGTTTGCTCCATCATTCATGATATTGATATTCACACTATTAGACTCTGCACTATGTATATATTTCATATCATAATTATACCATTGCATTTCCTTCATATGTTTATCCTTGTTGTTCATTTTCTTCTTTTATTCATGGATCAAGTGCATATATGTATATATACCCCTTTATTGTCTTTTGACCCCAGGACTTCAAATGATGAATGTAAAGACAACAAAGATGGTCTTTTTGAGCCCGACTTTGCTTGGTTCGTTAATGCGGATGACCTCGACAATGATGATGATGATGATTACTCTCTTCCCCCTGATCTTATGAGACTGATTGAAAGGGAAGACAAATAGATCTTGCCCCACAAATAGACCACCGAATTGATCAATTTGAGTGATGATGAGGAAAAGAGAGAAGTTAAAATTGGCACTTCCCTAACACCCGAACAAAAAGAGGAACTAGTGACATTACTCAAGGAATATGCTGATGTCTTTGCTTGGTCCTACCAGGATATGCCAGGTCTGGATACTGAGATTGTGGTGCATAGAATGCCAATCAAGCCCAGATTCAAGCCAGTACAGCAAAAGTTGAGGAGAATGAGGCCTGCCATGTTATTAAAGATCAAAGAAGAAGTGAAGAAGCAAATGGACGCAGGATTTTTGGAAGTAGCTACTTATCCTGAGTGGGTCGCAAATATAGTACCAGTCCCGAAGAAAGATGGCAAAGTTCGAATGTGTGTGGATTACCGAGATGTCAACAAAGCCAGTCCGAAAGACAATTTCCCACTACCCCATATTGACACTTTAGTCGACAACACAGCTAAACATGCAACGCTTTCTTTCATGGATGGGTTTTCGGGGGTACAACCAGATTAAAATGGCTTCAGAAGATAAGGAGAAGACTGCTTTCACCACCATGTGGGGCACGTTCCAATACAACGTGATGTCCTTTAGTCTCAAGAATGCCGGGGCAACTTATCAGAGAGCTATGGTGACCCTTTTTCATGATATGATGCATAAAGAGATCGAGGTGTATGTGGATGATATGATTGCCAAAGGCCGGAATCCAGAAGAGCATATGACTGGCCTGAGGAAGTTGTTTGAAAGGCTGCGCAAGTATCGGTTGAGGTTGAATCCGGCCAAATGTACTTTTGGCGTTACTTCAGGGAAACTATTGGGCTTTATTGTTAGTCAAAGGGGCATCGAGGTGGACCTAGATAAAATCAAAGCCATTCAGGATTTGCCACCTCCGAGAACTTAAAAAGGAGTAAGAGGTTTCTTTGGGCGATTAAACTATATCTCCCGCTTCATTTCCCAGTTGACTGCAAAATGTGACCCGATTTTCAAGCTTTTGAAGAAGAACAATACGGGAGAATGGAATCAAGATTGTCAGAAAGCCTTTGATAAGGTCAAGGAGTATTTGTCAAACCCACCAGTGCTAGTACCTCCTGTGCCAGATCGACCTCTAATCTTGTATTTGACAGTGTTGGAACACTCCATGGGCTGTGTTTTGGGGTAACATGATGAAACCGGCAAGAAAGAGCAAGCGATCTACTATGTCAGTAAGAAGTTGACAGAGTATGAGGCCAAGTATTCTCAGATAGAAAAGATTTGCTGTGCATTGGCGTGGGCAGCTCAAAGGTTAAGACAGTATATGCTGTATAATACCACATGGTTGATAGCAAAGCTAGATCCAATCAGATTCCTCTTTGAGAAACCTTCATTGTCAGGACGATTGGCTCGATGGCAAGTACTATTGTCAGAATATGATATAGTTTATGTCTTCCAGAAAGCTATCAAAGGAAGTGCTATTGCTGAATTTCTAGCTGATAGAGCAGTTGATGACTATAAACCCATGAAGTTTGAGTTTCCTGATGAGGACTTGATGTCAATATTCAATATGGAGCTAGAGCAAGAAAAGAAATGGAGAATGTATTTTGATGGGACATCAAATGCACTGGGGCACGGAGTAGGAGCTGTCTTAATATCCCCAAACGGTGATCAATGCCCGGCAACAACAAGACTTGACTTCAACTGCACAAACAATATGGCAGAATATGAAGCTTGCATTCTGGGGATCCAGATGGCAATGGAGAGAAAGATCGAGGCTTTGGAAGTGTATGGCGATTCTGCTTTAGTGATATATCAGCTGAGAGGTGAATGGGAAACACGAGACTCGAAGTTGGTCCATTATCATAAATACATCATGGAGTTGATTGAGCAATTCGAAGAAATCAGCTTTCATCATCTCCCTAGAGAAGACAATCAGTTGGCCGATGCATTGGCAACTTTAGCCTCGATGTTCAAAGTCGATAAAGGAGCTGAAATCGAAGCAATCAAGTTGGGCATGAAGACTCACCCAGCACATTGCATGAGTGTTGAAGAGGAGGATGATGGCAAACCTTGGTTCTATGACATTGTCCAATACCTCAGATTTCAAAAGTATCCAGATCGTGCTGTTGAGAATGACAAGAAAGTTATCCGAAAAATGTCGGTAAATTTCTTCTTAGATGGTGAAGTCCTTTACAAGAGAAGTAGGGATCAAATAATCTTGAGATGTGTAGAGTCAGAGGAAGCAAAGAAGATTCTAGAAGAAGTTCACGGCGGGATCTGTGGAACTCATTCAAGTGGACATAGAATGGCTAAACAGATTATGAGATTGGGATATTACTGGTTGACTATGGAGACCGATTGTATTAATCATGCCAGAAAGTGCCATAAATGTCAGATTTATGCTGATCAGGTTCATATACCTCCTAATCCATTGCATGTCATCTCGTCCCCTTGGCCTTTCTCAATGTGGGGCATAGATGTAATCGGGGCAATCTCACCAAAGGCTTCTAATGGGCATCAATTCATCCTAGTGGTCATTGATTACTTCACCAAATGGGTTGAAGCTGGTTCATATGCCAATGTAACTCAGCCAGTGGTCACCAAGTTCGTGAAGAAAGAGATCGCTTGTCGGTACTGGCTACCATAAAGAATCATCACTGACAATGTTAAGAATTTGAACAACAAGATGATCGATACAGTATGCTCCCAATTCAAAATCAAACACAGCAATTCAACTCCTTACCGGCCAAAAATGAATGGAGCGGTCGAAGCAGCAAACAAAAACATTAAGAAGATTGTCCAGAAAATGACAGTGACTTACAAAGATTGGCATGAGAAACTTCCTTTTGCTTTACATGCTTATCGCACTACTGTAAGAACATCGACTGGGGCAACTCCATATTCTCTGGTCTATGGAATGGAAGCTGTGGTACCAGTTGAGGTAGAAATCCCATCTTTGAGAATATACAGAGAGTTGAAGCTCGAAGAGTCAGATTGGGTGCAAGAAAGATTTGACCAATTGAACTTAATCGAAGAGAAGCGGCTCAAAGCACTTTGCCATGGTCAATTGTATCAGAAGAGAATGATGCATGCATATGATAAGAAGGTATGTCCGCGCGAGTTTACAGAAGGAGAATTGGTGTTGAAAAAAATTCTACCTACTCAACATGATCCCCGAGGAAAGTGGACTCCAAATTGGAATGGTCCTTATGTGGTGAAGAAAGCATTCTCGGGAGGTGCCCTAATCTTGCAAGAAATGGATGGGGATGAATTGCCACATCCAATCAATGCCGATGCTGTGAAGAAGTACTACACCTGAAGAATTAAAAAAAATGATGAAAAAATGACAAAAAAAATGAATGATGAAAAAATAAAAAATGAAAAAAAATGAAAAATGAAAGAATGAAAAAAAATGAAAAGAGCATCTCAAGTTGAAAACCTAAAAAGGCGGTTTGAGTCCGAAAAAGAGAATAAAAGGAGGGATCTGAGGCGAAAACCCGAAAAGGCGGTTCAGATCCAATTAGGATGGTTCCTAAGCTGAAAACCTGAAAAGGCGGTTTAGGAAGGTTGAGAAAGCACAACAAAAAAGGCACCTAACTTGTACAAGAGGTCTTGTTTGATTATGGGGATTGGGGTAATCAGAAATCATCGAACGTTGTCAAACGTCACTCTAGCAATGATGAGTCAATCAAAGGCGGGGTGTGAGATGACCAATTTTTGTTACTTATGCATTCATTGCTTTGAGGTCATGTGCCTTTCTTCTTCATTTTGCTACAAACTCATTTGTTATAGACTCTTTGCTATAAACTGGCAATGAGCTTGTTATAAGTTTATCTGTTATATATAGATATGTCTTGCACACTTTCCTTTAAAAGATCCATGTGTTTCCTTTAAATATAAATGGCATAATTTTTCTTTGTCGTGGAGGGATAAGCAAACAGGTAAGTAAATGCCATGACATTGGATGTCACTTTCAACACAAAAAAGGGAAAGAAATGTAGGATTAAAATGAGTTCAATAGCTTGTGGTTGATGCCAGAAATGTGATGACACATGAACAAAAATCATCTTGAACTGGGATGTTCAAGCAACAGTGATTTGAAGAGAGGGTCTGGGGCATATTGATGCCAGAAAAGGTGTGATGAAAGGATGATCTCCAATTTCGAGCTCAAAGAGTATAAGTTGGGCCAAAACAGAAGACTCTCTTGAAAACTTTGAGGCAAAGTAACAAAGCTTAACCATTTAAGCATGAGCATGCAAAAATGCATCATTCTAGCATCATTCTTCATGAACATCCATTATGCATCATGGCTCAAAGATTACAGGTTAAACTCAATTCAAGATTGTGAGGTTAGTCTTGTACAAGAAGATCCTCAGGTAATTCTCCAAAACTCTTTTAAGGTCTTTCCATGCTTAAGGTAATTATCTGTGATTCAGTTCAATCCAGCATAAATTATTTCTACAATTTCTTCAAAATCTTTAAAATCATTTTGTTTAAGATGGTTTTCTAAAATTGTTTCTGTTTAGAGCAATTTCTTCAAAGTTTAAGATCATTTTGTTTAAGATGGTTTTCTAAAATTGTTTCTGTTTAGAGCAATTTCTTCAAAGTTTAAGATCATTTTGTTTAAGATGGTTTTCTAAAATTGTTTTTGTTTAGGGCAATGTCTTCAAAGTTTAAGATCATTTTGTTTAAGATGGTTTTATCGAAATTGTTTATGTTTAGAGCAATTTCTTCAAAGTTTAAGATGGTTTTATCAAAATTGTTTCTGTTTAGAGCAATTTCTTCAAAGTTTAAGATCATTTTGTTTAAGATGGTTTTCTAAAATTGTTTCTGTTTAGGGCAATTTCTTCAAAGTTTATGTTTAAGATGGTTTTCTCAAAATTATTTCTGTTTAGAGCAATTTCTTCAAAGTTTAAGATCATTTTGTTTAAGATGGTTTTCTCAAAATTGTTTCTGTTTAGAGCAATTTCTTCAAAGTTTAAGATCATTCCTGTTTAGGATGGTTTTCTCAAAAGTGTTTCTTTTTAAAGCAATTTATTCAAAGTTTAAAATCATTCCTATTTAGGATGGTTTTCTCAAAAGAGTTTTTTTTTTAATTAAAATCATTCCTGTTTAGGATGATTTTCTCAAAAGCGTTTCTTTTTAATGCAATCTCTTCAAATTTAAAATCATATCTGTTTAGAATGGTTTTCTCAAAATTGGTACAATTTATCCAAGTTTAAAATTATTCCTGTTTAGAGTGGTTTTCTCAAAATTGTTTCTGTTTAGAACAATTTGTTCAAAACTTAAAATCATTTCCGTTTAGGGTGGTTTTCCAAAAATGTTTCTGTTTAGGGCAATTTATTCAAGGTTTAAAAGTCATTTCCGTTTAGGGTGCTTTTCTTAAAAATTGTCTCTATTTAGAACAATTTACTCGAAGTTTGAAAGCATTCCTGTTTAGGATGATTTTCTTAAAATTGTTTCTGTTTAAGACAATTTCTTCAAATTTAAAAAAAAAAACACTTCTATTTAGAATGGTTTTCTCAAAATTAGTTTTGTTTAGGACAACTCCCTTGATTTTAAAATTATTTTAGTTAAGGGTGATATTTTCCAAAACACCAGTGCTGTTTAGTGCACATTTGAGTAAAGGGTGTCTACATCTTTGCTTATTTCCTAATTACCCAGAAGCTTACACTTCTAAATCATTAAGAAATAATCAAAGAGGGGCAACTGTAGACACTTATTTTTAAATTTTAATTAATTAATTAACTAATTAGTCAATTAATTAATTAATCATTTCAAATTTTATTTTTCCTTTTTAAGTTTAGTTTAATTTTTTTTCTTTTTTTCTTCTTCCTATTACTTTATTTTACTTTATATAATTGTAATTTCATCCTATTAATTTGCAGGCAATTTTGAACCTGAAATCGGGAGCCAAAGCGCCAAGTCAATTCAGTCATCATGCAAAGGGAAAGCCATGTAAAAATCGACCGAGTCAACTCGATTATGATGTAATATATATATATATATGTGTGTGTGTGTGTGTGTGTGTGTGTATTTATATGTATATGTATATTTATAAATATATATTTCTATATATGTACATAGATATATATACATATATATATATATTTATGTATATATATAAATGTATATTTATATGGATATATATTCATAGATGTATACATATATATTTAAATATGTATATATATATACATGTATATATACATATAATACATGTCAAAGCCAAACCAACTAGGGCCCACTACCATGCAAGAGAGCCTTGCTGAGAGCCTTGCCCCTAAACCAACCATGCTGCAAATCCTGTCTTCTTTTCACTGATCCACAGCCACCACAGCAGCAGCAAGGGCGGCAACAGCCTCAACGCTGCAGCAAGGACAGCTTCCTTCACCTTATACGCACTCCATGCAATAGCTACAGTGCAGCAACAAGCAGCCACAACGCCACCACAGCAGCAACAAAGCAGCCGGCAACAATTGCAACAACAGCAGCCACCATCACCTCTACCGTCACGACTCGATCTTGCACTTCCCGCACTGCTGTTGTCTTTGCCCCATCACAGCTGAATCTTCTTCCGGTTCCCACCTCATGCGCTTCTATATCCAACAAGTCATTGCTGACGCTGTTAAGTCAGCTCCTTTCCCCGAGCAACCCATCAGCTCGCTGTCGGTGGAGCTTGCTGCCGCTGGAGCCTCTTCCCTTCTTTTTGCCTATTCCCTGGATTATGCCAGAACTCGTCTTGCTAATGATGCCAAAGCTGCAAAGAAAGGAGGAAAGAGGCAATTCAGTGACTTGGTTGATGTATATAGGAAGACTCTGCAGTCAGATGATGTTGCTAGCCTTTACCGTGACTTCAACATTTCATGTGTTGGCATCATTGTGTATCATGGTCTTTACTTTGGAATGTATGATTCTCTGAAGCCTGTGCTCCTCGTGGGAAAGTTGCAGGATAGCTTCTTCGATAGTTTCGCCCTCGGTCGGGTTATTACCAATGGTGCTAATGTTGACTTCTACCCAATTGACACTGTGCGTAGAAGAATGATGATGACATCGAATGAAGCTTTTAAGTATAAGAGCTCACTTGATGCATTCTCTCAAATCCTTAAGAATGAGGGTGCCGAGTCTCTCTTCAAGGGTGTTGGTGCAAATATTCTCTGTGCCGTCGATGGCTGCTCCAATCGTAATATTGCTAGCGAAACTGCTGCCATAGAAACATTGGAGCAAGTTATGGCAGCGAAAAGTATTAACTTGGCTTAGAGACATATTTCCTATCCATGTAAAGCTATATGTACGAAACGATGCTGTGGTAGCTTTGGCTAGTGGGATGATGGGTAAACTTCATGGTTGTGTATTAATTACTGGTATAGGAATCGTTGCATATAGATCCATAGAAGATGGTAGAGGAGCTCGAGCGACTGGTGCAGGACCTGTCCTAGGTGATTGGGGCAGTGGATATGGGATAGCTGCGCAGGCACTAACTGTTGTAATTAGGGCTCATGATGGCCATGGTCCTCATATAATGCTTAAATCTACCATTTTGCAGACATTTGATCTTTCCTCGGCAGATGTACTAATTGGTGGACATATGCAGACTCATCTTGAGCTTGTATTGCCGCACTTGTTCCAGTTGTTGTCTCTTGTGCAGAGGTTGGTGATGAAGTTGCGAATAAGATCTTGAAGGAAGCAGTTGAAGAGTTGGTTTTAGGTGTGAAAGCTGTTATTCAGAGACTTGGCTTGTGTGGTGAAGATCAAAAAATTCCTTTCCTTTTGTTATGGTTGGTGGTGTTCTTGAAGCAGACCAGAGGTGGGACATAGGAAGAGAAGTCATGGACTTCGTCTCCAATGGTAGTCGATTGAAGACTGTTTTTAATGCCAGAGATATGGATTCGGAAATGGAATTACCTGGGCTCGAAAATTAATTGCAGCTGTAACTCAAGAAAAGAGAATGAGGAGACGACAAATGACATGCCAGCTGCATTTCTCCTCTCTTTAGGTTGTCCTACAAAGACAGAAAAGCTGAAGTCAGCAACAAGACAGCCAATCACAGCCGAGAAGTAGAGGGCAAAACAAAGAGTACAGGCCAAAAAGAAACCAACCATCAGATGAGAAGATAAGAAAGGATGATAGCCGTTGATGAGAGGAAAAAAAGGGAATATAAAAGGAACCATCTTCAGCAAATGTGGGGAGGGGTCGGCCATTTCGGGGGGAGATTTTTTTTGAGGGGTCATTATTATTCGGTTTTGGCTCCCTGTTTTCGGGGGATTTTTTAGGATTATCTTGAGGAGTCATTATTTGGTTTTCCTCCTCTTTCGGCTTGATTCGTCTTTTTGAGGCAAGAGAGCAGAAAACCTGGTTTTCAAAAAAAAGAAGAGAGAGGTCAGCCATTCTTTTTTCTTTTTCTTCGGGGGGCTTTAAAAAGAGAAAGAAGGAGCTTTTGAAAGGGGGGAGAAGAAAAAAAAGAAAAGGGGCTGGTTTGATCCTTCAAACGTTAAGCCATTCTTTGCTCTCAAAGGAAGACAGTCACTCTTAGAAATTTTTTTCCTTTCTTCCGTTGTGTTGTTTAAACGATTTACAAATAGAAGTTTTCATTTTACTTTTCTGCGTTTTCATTTTGCTGTTTCGTTCTTAGCTTCTCTGTTTTGAAAGCTTTCTTTTTTGAGTCTTTTGAAAACAAAACTCTCATCTTTAAGGGAGCAATCCATCTTTTGGTGGTAAAAATGTTATCTTTAATTTTGGGTTGATTATGTTCATGCTCATATTTGTTTGAAGTTCATTAAATTTATTCTTACAAGCCATAAGCAGTTTATTTTATGACGTTTCTTTTACTATTCTATAAGTTTGGATTTTTTTTCTTTCTTTTTGCGCTTGTTTATGGTTAATTTGTGTACAAAGATATTAACTTTATCCTCAATATTAGCATTTGCAGTTTGTTAAACTTTTATATCCTGCTAAATAACTTTATTCTTTTAAAATATGGTTTAAATGTAGTAAAAATGGTAATTTTTTTTTTGCTTTTGTTTAAGTTATTATGTGCTTAATCTTAACGATGTACATGATTGTGTAAAAAGTTCACAACTTTATATGTTTCATGTCTTTATAATTTTTTGTGTTTAATATATATGTTTTATGATATCTGCTTCATGTAAATTTGATTTTGATCATAAAGTTTGCATCTTTAGGCCTGTATGAATATTTGATTGGATTAAAATTTTAATTTTGACTGTATAGTTCTCATCTTTAAACTTGTTTAGGCTTAAAAATTCAATTTTAACTGTAAAATTTACATCTTTAAATCTGTTTAGGTTAGAAATTTAATTTTTGACTGCAAAATTTGCATCTTCAAACCTGTTTAGGTTAAAAATTTAAATAAAAATTAATCTTGGTTATAAAAAATGTATTTTTAAATTTGAATAGGTGCATATTTAGTATAATATTTGACTTTGACCTTATTAAATTACCTTTTTACCCTTAAATCCATATGTGTCTTAATTAAAATTTAACTTTGATTGTAGAATTATCCTTTTGCCCTCGTATATATGTTTGTTAAATTATGAATTGAATTTTGTATAAAATTGTATCTTTGACCTTTTATATGTGTTTATTTAAATTAAGTTTGATTATCTGTTATATAATTAATTGTGTTTGTATGTATTAATCTATGTTTTCTTGTCCCATTCATGCATAATTAGATTTAGAACATCGATTTTCAAAAATTCATATGCATGGGGGAATCGGAGGGTGCCTCGGGAGTCCGAGGTTTCCAAAGGTTTTCCCCGATGAGAAGTTTTTTCGGTGTCTAATCGGAAGTCCGATCGGGCCCGGGAAAATTTTTCATCCCTTCAAAATTAAAAAATATGTTTTTTCTCATTTAATTTTCGTAAGAATCATACATCATGTTTATGATTTCTTTAATTTCTTAAAATTGACAAATGAACTCAAAAATTTTATTATTACTTTCTTTTATAAAAGGAACGTTTATTCCAAAACCTTTTCTTCTTTTATTTTTATGTTTTATTTTCATTTTATTTCAAGAAAATCTCTTGTTTAAGAGGTCCAATTAAATTACAAGGAATGTTTATTCCAACATTAATTTCAAAACATATTTTAAAAATTTTTTGAGAGATCTTAATTTCCCAACTATAGTTAAGGCCTCTCAAATTAATCAAAGTTTTGTTAAAAAACCACTTTTAAAATTTCTTTTCTTATTTTTATTTCTTTGAAAGGGAATATTTATTTTCTTTTTCTTTTTCTTTAGTTTTTTTTTTCAAAGTACCTTTTTGGGAGGATTTTAATATGTTTAATTAATTAAGACCTTTCAAGTAAACTTCATTTTTATTAAAAGGCATTTTTAGCTTCAATAAAAGGAATGTTTATTCTTTAAATCTTTAAATTCTTTTTTTAAATCAAGTTTATTTGATAAAAAGGACATTCATTTTTTGAAAGGTCTTAATTTATTAATCTACTAAGGTTTTCCTACTAAACTAAATTTTTGTCAAATTATTCCCTTCAACAAATTAAAAGGAATATTTATTCCGACATTGTTTTAAAATTAAATCTTTCTAAGAGATTTTAATTTAAGTAATCATAATTAAAGTCTCTTAATGTAAATTTCAAATCATGAATTTGAGGATGTTTATCCCAACTTTTTTGTAAAATGTTTTCTAGAAGGTTTCAATTAATATTCTCATAATTGAGATATTCTAAAATTAAAATTAAACCCTTGTTTTTCAAAAGGATATTTATCCTCATTTTTAAATTTGACTGTGATTTTTGAAGAATATTTATTCCTATTTAGAAATTGAATCTCCATTCTAAGTAGGAAATTTCTTCAAATTCAAAATTGGGCTATGGATTTTCACATTAAAAGGAATGTTCATTCCGACATTAAGTCTTTAAATTTCGAATTTAACTTTTATAATGGGATGCTTATCCCGCATTAAAAGGAATATTTATTTCAACATTTAAAACTATGTTTTTCTTAAAATTATTTTAAACACATTTTATTATCATTTTCCAAGTAAAATGTTTTAAGACTTTTGTGGTACCGATTTCCGGGCGTCTTGGGGGTGCTAATCCTTCCCCAAGCGTAATCGACTCCCAAACTTAAAATCTTTTTTCGTAAATCAGCTTCTTTCCTTAGCTTGACGTAATCTTTCTAGATTTGCGTCAAGTTAAACCAATAGGTGACTAACCACACCTATTAAAAATAAAAGGTTAGTGGCGACTCCATTTATTTTTGAACTGTTTAGTCCCGAATATTTTTCTTACGCCATTTTATTTATCGTCAGAGTGATAAAACATCTCGACAGCCTTCACTCTCAAAATGTCCACCTTTGCTCAGAAATATCCCTCTAGCATATAGTTCTCATGTTCTTGATAAAGTCACGGTGACCAGGAGCATCGATGACGGTGCAATGGTCTCAAACTTCCACAAGGCGATATCGTGGTAATACCAAACTCATGCTTGACCTTGAGCTTGTCGAGCACCCAGGTGTACTTGAACGACTTTTTGTTCATCTCAGTTGCTTCCTTCTCGAACCCTTCGGAGCATAAAGAACTAGCCAACCTCATCACGGGCCCAACGGACAAGCATTGTCAACGTAATATTCTTTCCTCAGCTAACTGGGTAGTTCACCACAACTTTCTTTGTCGTTTTAGGAGCTTCATTATGAGAATACTACATTGGAGGATCAACGATGCACCTAAAATCATCATGAAGATCCAAGGAACTTTGACAAACGAACAATGCTGGCCTTCCCTACTCTTTGAACTCTGTCACCACCGCCATCGGCAAACCTTCTGGCAGCACATCCCTCAATACCTCCTCGCTAAACTTCATATATGTGCAAGCGTCTTCGGAGGAGAGATGCGGAATATTGCTGTTGCTAATGGCAGCCTGATACGAACCCAAGTAGAAATCATTCCTCAAGTTGAACAAGTTGCTAATGAGTGCATGGTGGTGCATGCGGTGAATGCCATAGTGCTGCTGTGAAGAAAGCTGCTGGTTATAGTAATCATAACCACCACCTACAGCATCGCTGGTTCGGTGGCATAGTAGACTAGTCTCAACCAGAGGCGTACCCACCAGATGTTGGTTGGAAGACGATCCAAGAATGGTTCATCGTGGATGGCAGTGTGGCGGGGCATGCTTGGTTTTGGGTTAGCTGAGTTCACAAATAAGCATGGGGCCCATGCAGACAAACTAACAAATGGACCTCCAGACCGACTCCAAAGACTATCACCTTTTGTGGCAAGAGTAAGTCCTGCCGTGATGACATTGCTAGCATTTCAAAGTCCATTTTTCACTTTCTTATCATTAATCCTCTCAGTTGGGGCAGTTAAGAATGATAGATCGAAGAGGAAAGCTTCTAGAAAAATGCATGTCTTTGCCATAGTCTTTCTAGCCAACATTGCCATTACTGCCCCAAGGGAATGGCCAGCTAACCAAACGTTTGAATCCCCAACAACAACAACCATGTTCGGAATAGCTTGCATTGGAATCTCAAAGCGAGATGTCTGGTGGAGCCCGTTTCGTTTGAAGAATAAACTGCATGGGCTATTGCATGTGCTGCCCCCATTTACAAACTCGATTGTTGCAAACCCGCTGATCAGAAACCTACACCAACACTGAAACCTGCTGCTGTCCTGCTACTTGTCTTTTCTATTTAAACGATTGGCTAACTTGTTGGCCCTGCTACTGTGCACCTTGGGGAACCTGCTTTTGGATAGCAACAGCCATGGTTTGAGACTGCTGCAGTCGAGTATTAACACTGAAGGTTGTAGTTATTGTTTGTGGTGGCTAATAAAGTAGGAGTAGTTGTTGTGGTGCCAGCAGCATTGACACTACATGGGTAAGCACAGCCAAAAGAGCTAGGGAGGCATAGTCCAAAATCTTCTGCAAGGATGCATCACCCACATTATCCTTGCAAACACACCATGCGGCACTTGAATGGCCAGCCATGGCCAGAATGAGAATTGCAAGCATTTATCCCTCGAGATGCATGGCCTCTACCTTTCCTTCACTTACGAAAATTCTCTCTCATCTCGTTGAAGTGAACTACTGATGGTGGCGGCATAAGGTATGGTGACGTTGGCAGTTTGAGTTTTGGACTTGTATGGCTCCATTAAAAAAAAAAGGAAGAAAAGGGTGGGGCAATGGATATATATATATATATATGTATATATATAAATGTATGTAAATATATTTATACATATATATATAAATGTATATATACACATAGATATATGTATACACATATAAATAAATAATATATACATAAATATATGTATGCACATATAAATGTATATATATTTATATATAAATATACATATATATATTTGGATATGTACATATACATATATAAACATACATATATATATATATATCTTGTATGATAACCGAGCCGACTTGATTGGTCTTTGGGTCGTTTGACTTTCCAGTCTTGGTTCAAAATTATCTGCAAGTTAATAAGATAAAATTAAAATAGAATAAAAATAAAAGTAAAGATAAAGAATGAAAGAATCTTAAGAAGGTAACAAATGAAAATTTAGCAATGACCAATTAATTAATTAATTAATCAGTTAATTAAAATTTAAAAATAAGTGTCTACAACCATAATAGATATCATTGAAATAAATAGAACAACATTTGTTCTTTATAATAAATGAAAAACTAAGCTTGTCCAAAGAACCAATATAAATAATATTTCTAGTAATGACAGGCACATAATAACAATCCTTAGGTTCTAACTCAAGCCCAGTGGGCAAAGATAGGGCTATAAATGAACCGAGCTTGAACGAGCTCGAACATGAATTTGGTCTGTTCGTTTATTTTTCAAGTGTTCAGACTTGGCTCGTGTTCGTTAAGATTTTTAAGGGGTATGTTTGAGCTCGGCTCGTTTAAAAAATAGAGTGTTCATGTTTGTTTATATTTGGTTTGATTAAATGAATGCGTTCGTGAACGATTAACGAATATGTTAATGAACGATAATTGAACATGTTCATGAACAAACTTAACTTGTTAAAACATGTTCGTGAACACACTAATTAAACCAAAACAAACAATGCATAAACAAACAAACAAAGCATAAAGAAACAAACAAAGCATAAAGAAACAAACAAACAAGCAAGCAAGCCTAGCAGAGCAACGGGTTTCAGAATACCAAATCTAACACAAATTCATAAACACTTCACAAGTTCACAATTTCTTCAATAACATGAAGCAGAAAGTCTTCAACACCAAGATGGCAGCAATGCCAACGTCTTGAAACACCTAAAATGATAAATTCAACATATAATTAGTATGTAAACAAAAATACAGTAACACTTAAAGCATCTATAGTATTAGAGAGATTAAAGCATTTACCTTGTGAGATGGAAACATTAAACAACCTTCTCAACCCAAGCAAATAAAATCTCCTTAACATATTGCTTACTCTATATATAACAAACAAATTTTAGATTAATTATAATAAAGTTTCTAAAATAAATATAATTAAAGAAAATTATGAAAAATAAGTTACTTACTTTTCCTTTCTTTTTAAGGCCATAAAAGCTTCTATACCAAGCACTACTACATAATAACATCTGAACTATATCTATCCCCAAAGATGAGAGATATGTATCAATTACTCTATCACCTGCATTGAAAGTAGACTCAGAAGCTACCGTGGTAATAGAAATAGGTAAGATATCACAAGCCATTTTTGATAAAATTCGAAACTTCAAATTATTTGCCTTCCACCACTCTAAGGCATTAAATTCACCGGAATTTTCTTTGCAACAAAACATAGCTTCTTCCAAATAGATATCAAGGTCAAACTTAACATCCTCAATGCTGTCCACACTTTGAATATCTCTCTCATACTTAGATCTCCTAGTTAAAATAGTCTTCCCACCAATAGCAAAAATTGAGTTGGTCAAATTAACTTTTGGCCCATCTTTTGATTGTAATTTCTTAAGATTTACTATTGGATATTCTTCAACATACTCATTGTAAATCTCATTCAAGCTGTCACGCAAAATACGAATTTGTCTGGAAGCTTCATCTCTGGAGTATATTTATTTGTAAGCAAAGTCAATCAAAATCATCTTGTTTCTAGGATCTAGGACAGCAGCAATAGATATCAATAGATTACAATCACCCCAATGTTTATCAAACTTCAATTGCATCTTTTGAGTCATTGCATTCATCCAAGGGACTTCACTATAAGACTTCTTATCAATTAATTCTTTTATACTCCAAAGCTCTGGAAGAAATAAGTTTGATGTTGGATATTCATAACCTAACATTTATAAAATAAATAACAATGAAAGTTGTATCAAGTTGGTAATCTGACTGGGAATCTGAAATTTATAGCTTTACCAAATAAAATAACAGTAAATAATTTTGAATTTTTCCAAAAAGATTAACCAAAGTTATTATATAGACTACCATCAATAACATCATAGAAGATTTCAATATCTTTTCCAATAACAGAAAAACCACCTTTTCCCCACCACATTTAATTTTTGATAAGCATAATTAAACTTATAAACGTAACAGCCAACAATCAGCAATAGTAGCAACATAAGAAAATGACAAAAATTAATGGAATCATTGGCTACTTTCAACTGAGCCAGGCTATAGCCTTTTACAAATGTTAAGCCTGGTCGGGCCCTTCTCAACCATGGACATTTCATCAGTCTTAACAAGTTTCCACTTTTTGCTATCCTTGGTTTAATTAGACCATGTCGTTTGGTCTACTAAATGTTTGAAAATAGTATCTTAAAAGGGACTATGAATGAAAACTATTGATTTCATTTTTTTTTTGTTTGAAAAATATATATATATATATATATCAATAAAAATAACAGGTGTATTAATAATAAATAATTGAGTCAAATGCTTAAATAAGTTCCATCAGCTTAGATTAGGCAAAGAGTAAGAAGCTAGAAGTGCTTTGGGTTTAATTGAAACTATAGAAATTTATTTTTGTTACCTGATATAATGTTGGTCATTTCATTGAAAAGTGCCAAGAAGGAACAAACTTCCTCATCATCATCACTCGGCAAATATTTGTAATTTAAATCCCTTTGAGCATAGCGTGGAAAGACTTCTTTGAACTCCAATGCACAAGGAAACATAGCATATGTTGCATTCCACCATGTGCAACAATCTAAAATCAACCTCTTGTTTGGCAATTGAAGTTGTTGAACAATATCACTAAATAAAATCAAGCGTTGAGTTGATGCCGAGATATACTTCACACTTTCCTCACACGTTCAATGATGTCTTAAATCTCTAAAATACCAGCTTGCACCAACAGATTCAAGATATGAGCACAACATCGAACATGGACCAATTTTCCATCCAAAAGAAGCTTGTTTTGAAAAGAAAGGTTATCTTCCAAAATCCTCACACCCAAATCATTGTAAGAAGCATTTTCCACATAACTGTAGACACCTTGTTATGAATACCCCACTCTTGCAAGCATTTCCACACTACATCAGAGATAACAATTCCACTATTTGGAGGAGGCACATCTACAAAGTTTACAACTCGCTTTTACAAGTTCCAATCAGAGTCCACAAAATGAGCTGTCAACACTATGTATTGAATTTTTTGGCCCGATTTCCACATATCAATTGTGATGCTAATGCAATCAACTGTTTTCAACAACCCTTGCAACCTCTTTTTCTCTGCCTCATAACTTGACCAACAATCAGCTTTAGCCGTTGCTCGAGAAATCCTCTGATAATGAGGAGTAGCAGTCTGCATTAACAAATTAAACAGCTCATATTCTATGAATGAAAATGGTAGCTCATGTACCATAATCATGTGAGAAAGAGCCTCCCTAATCTTTGCTTGATCATACTTCCACGTCTGAACACCACTCGTACTTTCTGATTTAGGAGTAAAAGTTGTAAGGTAAAGATTGGTCTACTTCAAGTCACAGTGCCGTTTGATGTAGTTATCTAAATGCCTCTTGTATTGCGGAGTTGTGCCATCTTTAGTCTTTGCAAGAGCGATCTTACAATGACTACATTGCACCCTTTCACTTCCATCGGCTTGTTTTAATATTGTAAATTCCTGCCAAACAATTGATGTCTTCTTTCTTTGCCGCTTGGTGAAAGATATAACTTCAGTTTCTCTCCCCTCAACATTTCTTTTTTCTCCACCATTATCTTTCTCAACATTAATCACATTCTCATTTTCCTCAATACTAGCCATAGGTATTGATGATGAGCCTGCACTTGAGTAAATATAGTTATGTGCCGAAGAAAAAGTCAAACCTATATATTTATAGTCAAATTAAATAATTTAATAAGTAATAAAACAAATTAAAGAGAGAAATATAACATTATAGTGTGAATAGAAAACCAGAAATTACTTATATCGTATAGTCCAAAATTAAACTTTAAAAAAGATATTGCTACTGTCTAAAAGGCTAACAAATTATGAACAACAATATACAAGAAAATTAAAATAAACAATAATATAGTAAGTAAATTATAATAAATCACAAGCCAGTCAAAATAGTAATAAAATATAGCAAAAATCGTAGTAAAACATTCTAAAATTATAAATAAATCATACCACCAATACCAAAAAGGTTGGACTACTAAACTCTTTGTGGCCTCCTATTAAACTCCATTTTAACTCTTTATTTATATCTCAACATTCTCCATTTTTCCTCTTTTCAACATCATGGATTACTAATTATGATCAATTTTCACTTTATAGGTACAATTGGAAGAGCTGATGAAAATTGGGTTAACTTAGAGTTAAATCTGGGGTTCAATTATAAGAAGTAAAAGTTCAGCAAGGCCCGTCGACGGATGAGCACCTAGACATCGACGGGTAAGCAGGAGAGAACCCAAACTCCTCACTCATGTGTTGATCCGTCGATGGATCCATACTTGTACGTCGACGGCTCCCTTTAGCAGGAACGATCAATTGAAGAAATCCCGATTATCCGTCAACGGATGAGCACCTAGACGTCGATGGATGATAGACGTACCTTTCTTGGAAATGCAAAAATGAACTGAGCCATTGACATATGACATCCTAGACGTCGACGGACAAGGTAGATTCGGCTAACATCAAGGCCATTCATGTGCATACATTTACAGGACGATTTGGTGGGCCCAACTTGTCAGTCATAGCAGCTATTCAAGAAAGAAATTCTTATTTTACCCCTAGTCTCTTTTTTTCATTTCCCTTGTAACCTTAGTAGTTTATTGTAATTACAATACATTTATTCGTTAAGAGAGAGAAGGGTTGAAAAGAGAGAGAGAGAGAGAGAGGAATTTATAGAGTTAGTTAGAAGGAGATAAGGAAACTCTTGGACAGAGGAGAATGCTTTGAAATTGTGAAGATTATTTTGGATTATTATGTGTAGCTAACTTTTCTATTCTCTAATCTATTGTATGAATTGATTCTTTGATTTTGGGCAATTGTGAGATCCCTGTTATTAATCAAATTTCATACCCATTGATTGTTCTTTCAATCCATGCAATTAGAGGATGATTAGCTAGATGATTATCTTGTCTATTGAGTTGCCTGATTGATTAGTTGCGAATAATTGATTAGGTGATTCAATTGCTTGCTAATCTTTGAATAACCAACCTTCATTTTGGGAATTCTTAAGATTTAGTAGCATTTGGATGTATTGATTATATCCAAAAGAGGATTTGAAGATGCTAATTAATTGATATATGCTGGGCATATTGATGTTAGTTGCTAATTGATACCTTTCTAATGATTAATGCTCTTCTATGCTTAAATTTGAATTGCTGGGATTTGGGTTAGCAAAAGAAGAAGGGGTTGATAATGAAACTAGAGTAATTGTTAATCCATGTTTAAAGGAAGGTTAATTGATTTGAAACTGGACTCTAATTGATTAGATTAGCCAATTGGATGGGGGAAATAACTGTTAGTGGGTCTAGGATCAATTGCTCTATTGAAGAATTAGTTTACAATAGATTAGGGGCTTAATTCATTAATTCATCTTTCCTACTGCTAAATAGATACTTTCTTTACCTTGTGGTTTAAATTGATTACTTGATTCCTCCCCATTGATATTTTAATTTTTCGCTATTTTAATTCCATTAGAATCGATAGATCCTAATAGTTCCTTGTGGGATTCGACCTCTACTTCCTTAGCTACTTGTTATTAGTGAAATTATTTTTTTGGTGCTTTGTGACACGCATCAAATTTTGGCGTCGTTGCCGGGGAACTTTAGCATCTATTGCTACTTTCTTCTCATTTTTAGTTATTTCTTCTGTTTTTAAGTTGTTTTTCTTCTTTGTTTTATTTGCTCTAATTCACTTTTTTTCTTTTCCTTAATTGCAGACATTTTATGAATTTGGATTCCCCAACTCTAAAGTTGAAAGGAATCCGGACTTTTGTGGAACGCACAAAACATTCTACTATACTCTCTACAAGTTCTTAATCTTCTACCATTATGGAGTATTCACCACTTGTTGATCCACCTTATGATCCACCACCACCACTTCCCCCCGTTCCTAATGACAATCAACTCACCATCCGTCAACTCCTTGAGCCTGAACCTAACCTTCAACCCCTTTGCATTGTCTTCCTGGCAGTGGATGGAGCTTTTGAGCTGAAATCTAATTTTGTTCACTATCTACCTACCTTCTATGGTCTCCCTAGTGAGGATCCTCACTAACATTTGAGGGAGTTTCTGATGGTTTGCTCTATTATGAAACCACATGGTTTAACTGAAGAGCAAGTTTGACTTCGGGCTTTTCCTTTCACATTGGCGGATACTGCCAAGTCTTGGTTATATCGGTTGGAGCCTAATTTTGCTACGACGTGGGAGCAGTTCAAGAAACAATTTCTTACCAAGTATTTTCTGGCTACTAAGGTTCTTAATCTTCGGAATCAGATCAGCACCATTCGCCAAAAGCTTAATGAGTCTATCTATGATTATTGGGAACGGTTCAAGCATCTTGTGGCTAGTTGCCCTCAACATCAAATTTCGGAACAATGCTTGCTAAACCATTTTTACAATGGTTTCCTTCCAGTTAACAAGGGCCGCATAGATGCTGCTGCCAATGGAGCTCTTCTTGACCAACCCATGGATAGGGCACGCCAAATTATTACCACTATGGCTGCTAGCTCTCAGAATTTCCACTCTTATGATGATGTGTCTAGTCATCAATCAATGAAGTTGGTCGATCTCAATTGGAACAACAACTTGCTTCCACCAACCACCAACTTTCTCAACTTACTTCTTTCATGATGGCTCAAATGGGTACACCTCTTTCCTCTTTTCCATGTGGTATATGTTCTTTACATACTCACCCCACTGATGCTTGCCCCACCCTTAAAGAGGACACTATTGAGAATATTAATGCTGTGGGATTTCCTAGCCAACCAAAGCACAATTATTACCCTTTCTCCCCCATTTATAGTCCTGGTTGGAAAGCTCACCCTAACCTTTGCTATGGGAACACTACTAACCCTCCATTTCAACCTAGACCATAATTCCCAAACCGACTACCACCACCAGCAAACCTTAACTCCCTCTCAACACCAAATCCCTCATCCACTGCTATTCCACACCAAGGCCAATCCCCTTTACCACATTCCACCACCAAGCTTGAAGATATTATTGCTCAACTTGCCTCCTCTCAGCTCTCTTTTCAGGAGGTCACTAAATCTCAGTTTCAACAAGTAAATACCTCCTTAGATGATCTCCATCGACAAGTCCGGCAACTTGCAACTTCCATTAATGGTCTTACCTCTCAATCATTGGAAAATTACCATCTCAACCTATAATTAATCCTAACGCCAATGTCAATGCAATACACTTGTGAAGTGGTTAGGTTCTCCCTAATTTGAACAAGCAAAGACGGTCTCGACAAGATGAGGAAGAAAATTTGGAAGGGTAGTTGGAATCTCTCTCCCTTGTTCTTGATAATCCCTCGACGGATGAACATGATACCCATTGACGGATCCCTACTCAAACGAAAAATGACCTTGTTGGCCACCCCAATCCATCGATGGATGCACATCATACCCGTCGACGGACACCCATACCAGATGTTGTTTTTCCAATACCCTCACAACAACATGATTTTGAGGCCTCCACTTCAGCTCCGCACCTTAAGAATCAAACTACATCCTCTCCCCCTACTTCCAAACTTAAAGATGTGGCTTCATTTCCATATCGATTGGCAAATAAGCCTTAAGAAAACATGGAACCGGACATCTTAGATGTTTTTTGCTAGGTTCAAATCAATATCCTTCTTCTTGATGCTATCAAACAAGTTCCTCGCTATGCCAAGTTTCTGAAAGATCTGTGCACTCACAAGCGTACGCTTAAAGGGAATGAACTCATCGCATTGAGTGAGAATGTGTCAGCCATCCTTCAACATAAGCTTCCACCTAAATGTAAGGATCGTCGCTCTTTTTCCATTCCTATTACAATTGGCCACACTCATATTCAGAATGCCATGTGTGATTTGGGAGCTGCTTATTACCCTTATGCCTCATTCTCTATACCTTTCTTTGGATATGCGCCCTTTGCAAAGTACCAATGTTGTCATCCAGTTGGCTGATCGATCTTATGTTTATCTAGAGGGTGTGTTAGAGGATTTTCTTGTTCAAGTTAATGACTTGGTTTTCCTGGCCGCTATCTACGTACTAAAGATGGGAAATGAGGACACTTTTTCTTCATCTATTCTTCTTAGCAGACCTTTTTTTCGTACTGTTCGCACTAAAATTGACTGTCATGAAGGCATTCTCTCGATGGAGTTCGATGGTAAGATAGTTACATTCAATCTCTTTGATGCTATGAAATATCCTCTTAATGATTCATCTGTTTTGGCTGTGGATTTTCTGGATATATGCTATGCTTCCGTAGTAGACTTCTCTTAAGATGACCCTTTACTCATTACTTTGACTCAAAGCCTAACTTATGATGTTTTGGAGTCCAATGAGAAATTCTATGATCCGGACATTAAGCTTATTTTCGCTTCCATGGAAGCTTCTTCTCTTCACCCTAATGTTTCTTATGTGGCACTTCCTCTTCCAACAACAAAGCTCCCTCCATCAATTATCCAACCACCTCTGGTTGAGCTTAAACCTCTACCTACGCACCTCAAGTATGCCTTTTTAGGTCCGAATGACACTCTTCCAGTAATTATTTCGAGTACACTCATTGCTTCCTAAGAGTTGTAGCTTATTCAAGTTCTCAAAGAGAGAAAGGAGGCTATTGGTTGGTCTGTGGCGGATATTAAGGGTATTAGCCCTTCTATTTGCATGCGTCGCATTTTGTTGGAAGATGATGCCAAACCAAGTCGGCAACCTCAGTGCCGCTTGAACCCTCCCATGATGGAGGTAGTCAAAAAGGAGATTCTAAAGCTTTTGCAAGTTGGCATCATCTATCCTATATCGGATAGCAAATGGGTTAGCCCGGTCCAAGTGGTTCCTAAGAAAACAGGCATCACCGTTGTCCCGAATGCTAATGGAGACCTTGTTCCGCAACGGATCCAAAATGGTTGGAGAATGTGTATTGATTATGGGAAACTTAATGACGCCACCAAGAAGGATCACTTTCCTTTGCCATTCATCGATCAAATGTTGGCACGGCTGGCCGGAAAAGCTTTTTATTGTTTTCTTGATGGCTATTCCGGTTACTTTCAGATCATGATTGCTCTAGAGGATCAAGAAAAGACCACCTTCACATGTCCTTTTGGTACATTCTCTTATAGGTGTATGGCCTTTGGTCTCTGCAATGCTCCTGCAACATTTCAGCGCTGTATGATAAGTATTTTTTCTGAATATGTAAAGAATATCATTGAGGTATTTATGGATGACTTCTCTCTCTATGGTAATTCTTTTTATGACTGTTTGGATAATCTTGCCCTAATCCTGGACCGTTGCATTAAAAAGAACCTTGTACTCAGTTATGAGAAGTGTCATTTCATGGTTTCCCAACGGATTGTCTTGGGACATGTCGTGTCAGCTAAAGGCATTGAGGTGGATAAGGCAAAGATCAACATCAAGAATTTACCTTACCCTTCTTCAATGAAAGGTGTTCAATCTTTTCTTGGCCATGCGGGGTTGTATCAGCGTTTCATTAAGGACTTTTCCAAGATTTCAGCCCCCATGTGCCTTCTTCTCTAACAAGACATCCCTTTTGACTTTGATAAATCATGTCAAAAGGCTTTTGACAAATGAAAGACTGCTCTCACTTCAGCCCCTATCTTGCAATTTCCCAATTGGGACCTTCCTTTTGAGCTTATGTGTGATGCAAGTGATATAGTTGTGGGAGTAGTTCTTGGTCAGTGTGTAGGCAAAATCCTACATGTTATTTACTGGGCAAAATCGCACTTTAAATGCGGCTTAGAAAAATTACACCACTACAGAAAAGGAGCTTCTTGCTATTGTCTTTACATTGGATAAGTTCCGTTCTTATTTACTTGGCACCAAGGTGATTGTGTTCTCCGATCATGCTGCTCTCAAATACCTCCTTGCCAAAAAGGAAGCTAATCCTTGATTAATCCATTGGATTTTGCTTCTCAAAGAGTTCAATCTTGAAATCAAGGACAAAAAAGGAGCTAAAAATTTAGTAGCTGATCACCTTAGCCGTTTGGTAAGTTCCGAGGTAATTTCTCCCATCAATGATTCCTTTCCGAATGAAATGCTTTGTGCTCTCAATGTTCTAATTCCTTGGCATGTTAACCTTGTTAATTACCTTGTGACTCAAGAATTTCCTAGTGCATTCCCTAAAGCAAAGAGAGACAAACTTAAGCATGATTCTAAATTTTATGTGTGGGATGATCCTTACCTTTGAAAGCATTGTAGTGATTTAATTATTCGGTGATGTATCCCTGACCATGAATTTCATCGCGTTCTCTCTTTTTGCTATTCTCATGCATGTGGAGGCCATTTCGGTCCTCAACGAACTGCTAGGAAAGTACTTGAATGTGGGTTGTACTGGCCATCTTTGTTTAAGGATGTTCACTCTTTTTGTAAAACTTGTGATAGTTATCAAAGAGTGGGCAAAATTACACATAAAGACCAGATGCCTTTACATTCTGTTATTGTTTGTGAAATTTTTAATGTGTGGGCTATTGATTTTGTGGGACCTTCCCTAATTCACATGGTTTTCTTTATATTCTATTGGCTTGTGATTATGTTTCTCGTTGGGTGGAGCCTAAAGCCATCCGTACTGATGATTCTAAGGTAGTTTGTGAGTTTCTCAGGTCCAATATTTTCTCTCGCTTTGGTGTACCCCGAGTTCTCATCAGTGATAAAGGAGTCCATTTTTGTAGTAAGCTTATGGAATCCCTTTTGAAGAAGTATGGGGTCACTCACAAGGTCTCCATAGCCTATCATCTACAAACCAGTGGACAAGCTAAAATTTCCAACCATGAAATCAAGTCTATAATTCAAAAGACAGTACACCCTACTCGTGCGGATTGGAGTCAATGGCTAGAGGATGCTTTGTGGGCATACCGCACCACTTATAAAACATCCCTTGACATGTCTCCTTATCATTTGGTGTATGGGAAGGCATGTCATCTGCTAGTTGAATTAGAACATCGTGCTCTTTGGCCCATTAAGAAGTGCAATCTCGCAATTGATGAAGCCGGTGTTCATAGGAAGCTCCAACTTCAAGAATTAGAAGAGCTCCGCCATGACGCTTATGAGAATTCTCTTCTATACAAGGAAAGGACAAAAACATTCCATGAAAAACTTCTTAAGAAGAAATCTTTCCATGTTGGTCAGAAGGTTCTCTTTACAACTCTAAATTACATCTCTTTCCCGGCAAACTTAGAAGCCGGTGGATTGGTCTTTTCCAAGTTGTTCAAGTCTTCAATCATGGTGCTGTGGAAATTAGAAGTCTAGCTACCTCCAAAATATTCAAGGTTAATGGCCACCGTCTTAAACGCTACTTTGAAGTTGTTTCGGTTGCTCTTGTAGAGGAAATTTCGATGGCAAACCCCGTCTATTCTTAAAATTGTTTACTGCACCTTGCAGTCGAGCCAACGACGTTAAACAAAGACGCTACTTGGGAGGCAACCCAAGCTCTCTCCTTATTCCACTATAACGTATCTTTTCATTTCCCTTTACTTTTGTTTCCATTCAATCCAACCTCATTTTGCTATGTGTTCATGAAATTCATTAGTGAGTTGGCCAACTGAACTTAGCAGTCTGTAATCTTTATTGCAGAATCGGGATCAGGGCCACCAAGGTAAAATGGTCTAGGTCAAACTTGATCCATCGATGGATACCTTGGGCAGGGACAAGTTTAGTGCCATCCATTGATATCCGTTGACGTCTACCACCTTGTACGTCAACGGATACTTCGACCAGGAACACAGATCTCCGTGTCACACTTATCCGTCGACGTCTACTACCTTGTTCGTCAACGGATACTCTGGATTTTGCCCTTTTAAACTCCCTGCCACACCTATACGTCGACGCCTACCCCATTGTATGTCGACGGATACTCGGGATTTTGCCCTTTTAAACCACCATCCGCCTATCCCATACCCCACCACCACTTCCCCTTTCAAATTACCCTCTCTCCCTCCAAAACCGCCTTAACCCACTCTCCTGCATCCCCAACCCATTCCTTTGCCAAATTCATACCCAACCCACTCATTTTCCATCACAATCCACTTTTCCAACTACTCCTAAACCTTTTTCCCCCTTCCAATTCCAAAATCGGAAGGTTAGTGTTCTTGGCTACCATTTGAGTACAATTTCGAAATTGGCATTTGCCACTGGTAGCATTGATTTGGGCATTCCATTTTGGTTAGTTTGTCTTCAATTTACTCTTTGTGTTTCACTTAGCATGGAAATTAAAAGCTATTACTATGAATCTTACCCTTGATTCTTGCATTTTAGCCTACTTGTCTCTATGTTTTTGATGGCAACCAAATTTGAACTATTCTTAGTATTATTGGGTTTCTTTGTTGACGTGCTTGTGATATTTACATGCCTATAACTGCTCCATCATTTTTTTTTCAATCCTAGAGGTGTTCATCATTAACAACTTTTGAGTTGGTATAGGGTAAATTTTCTATCTTTCAAGTGTTTGACAAAATGTCTAAACGACCTCGACCATCCAAGGCCAAAGACACTGTCGAGCCTACACCTACCTCAAAATCCAAGCATACTTCTAGCTCTTCCAAGCTAACAAAAGCATCCAAGGTGCCAAGGGCAAGGCTACTGCTACTATTCCGGCCCCTGCTCTTACTGTTCCTTTTGATTTCCTCTCCAAACATAGTGAAACTTGGTATAATGATCATATTATGTCTCAGAAGATAGTGGAGAAAACAGTGGACCCTTCCATATCTGACCAATTCGATTTGCCTCATTTGTTCCATACCGTCGGATGGGATGATGTTTTTAACATGAAGGGGACTTATTACCCTGATTTGGTTGTCCTCTTTTACGCCAACATGAAACACAAAGGAGCCGATTCGTAAGAAATCCATACCATGGTCAACCAAGTGGATATCAAGGTCGATGCTGCCTTTCTTTGGGAACACTTCCAAATCCCGAATGAGGGCCCTCTGATGGCTAAAAAAGATGATGATGATGAGGCTGCTGATTCTATGGGGTGGTCTCGCTACGCTGCTTTGGATCATTTTCAGGACTGGCCACAACCGATTCCCGGGAAGAAGGATGCTATTTTCTGTAAAGACTTTGACATTGCTAGTCGGTTGGTTGCCTATCTCATCCACCATAACGTGGACCCCAAGATCAATGATACTTACATTGTCCGAGGCAAAGATCTATATGCGATGGACAAAATCATCCATGGTCTTGGTGACACTGCCGGCATCCCATTGGCTCGAATCATCATAGCGGCTATGCGTGATCTAGCTTTGCCCACCGCCCAATCTAGATGTGTGGCTTTCCACGTCCTTATCTCCAAGATTCTCCAAGTTTCTGGCATTCTTGTTGATCCCACCGAAGGGAAATCGGTCACCTCCACAAAGGATGCCGTCAATTCCACCAAAATGCTCTCTTTTCGATATCAGTTTTTGGGGAACCTTTAGACCAAACTAGGCAATCTAGTTGAAATTCCGGAGTAAGAAGGCCACGAGGGCCAACAGCCAACACCAGCTGCACCTGCTCCTCCACAATTTCAATTTCCTGTGGGCACTCGGCCACTGCCTCAGCATCAATTTCAATCTCAAGTTCTTGGTTGGTGCCAAGATATGAATCAGAACTTCAATCATCTGCAAGGTCAAGTGACTAGTCTCACCGACGAAATTAATTCCATCCACACCAAGCTGGATCAACTTCTCACTTTCCATACTCCACCTCCGCCACCGCCACCTTAATGAACACTAGCACAATTTCATTTCTGCTCTTTTGTTTACATTTTCAAATTTTAGTTTCCATTTCTGTTTTATTTCACTTATTGACAAATTGCACTTATCTTTCTTATTAACTACAAGTTTCTTGACAATATGCTCTCATTTCTTTGTCTTTTTATTATGAACAACTTCATCAAGGTACTTCATTCTCCACTCTTCTGTCTTTCGTTACCTTGCTTTACTGTCGCCTTCTTTTACATTGAGGACAATGCTTTATCCAAGTGTGGGGGAATTGGATTAGCAATTGGATTGCTTGACTTTTAGGAGTTTCAAGGTAGTTATTTGGTGGTTAATGTTCATATTGAATGATAAAGCCCTTCATGGAATGAGTATAGGCTTAAATTAGGATGAAAGGATGCAAAATGATGAATGAGTAAGAAACTTTACTTCTTGATTTTCAAGCAACATGTTAGCTAATTTCTTTAAACCAAACATGTTTGAGTAGGGTAATGCATCAATAACCTTGTGAGAACTTGAGCCTTATAGATTGCACTTCAATCTCTTTTCATTCTCGAGTGTATTTATGTCTTCTATGATCATATGCTTCTAGAACTTGCTTTATACCTTGCTGAGATTACATGTATTGCATTCATGTTTGAAAGATGATACAGGTTTTAGGATTGAGTTTGAGCCAAATTGACCAACCATTGTAAAACCAATGTAGATAACCCTTTGAGCTTAACATGACCTTAGCCATATTCTTCGTTGTTAAACCTTATTATCCCAAAGAACCTTAAGCATTAAAAGAAAAATAAGTTTACTCACCCTATCTCTTTGACTTAGTAAAATAATTGACTTGTCTTGCATTAATGTTATTGGTTAAAAAGATTGACAACAAGAATAAATGTGGGGGAATTTCCCTTTGAGTTGGCTAATTGAGAAAAAGGTTGTATGAATGAGATGCCCAAAATACTAATAATATAAAAAATGTGCCATAAGAAAGCAAAATCTAGAAAGAAATGCACTATAAAAGAGATTGGCATCTCCTTGGTTCATAGGAATAGAAAAGAATGAGACGTAAGTGGTTGAAAAATGCAGAGAATTAGTGAATTGTCGATCAAACCAAAGATATGGGCTATTACCAATAGAATTTGCTCATAATTTCAATCAGTTAATATTTCACTAAATTTTGAATAGACTTTTGATTGAATTCCTTCACTCATTTCTTTTGTAACCTTATTAGCCACTGCCCCATTACAACCTTACTTTGAAACCTTTTTCATTCATTCATTCATGGCATGCAAGATGGAGTAGTGGAGATAAGGTAGACCAGCAAGCATATGGTAAGTATATTTTCATAGAAAGACTCTTGAGAGCACCATTAGCAAATACTTGAGTGAATGAGAGATATCAAGTGCGGAATTACCCTACTCAAGCATGATTGGTTAGAGATTTTTATCTACATTGTTGTTTATTTATCTTGTTAGTTTAGCTTCTTACTCATAATTTAGTACGCTTTCTTTCATTTTCTCTTCTCTAATTTATGTCTCTACATGCTCCATGAATGTCTTTTGAAGTTCAATTTGGACCTTAACTTTCTTAATAATAAAACTCTAGGCTTACTCGAGGGCGAGTAAGGTTCAAGCGTGGGGGAATTTGTTAAACTCCATTTTAACTCTTTATTTATATCTCAACATTCTCCATTTTTCCTCTTTTCAACATCATGGATTACTAATTATGATCAATTTTCACTTTATAGGTACAATTGGAAGAACTAATGAAAATGGGACTAACTTAAAGTTAAATATGGAGTTTAATTACAAGAAGCAAAAGTTCAGCAAGGCGCGTCGACGGATGAGCACCTAAACGTCAATGGGTAAGCATGACAGACCCCAAACTCCTCACTCATATGTTGATCCGTCGACGGATCCATACTTGTACGTCGATGGATCCTTTAGCACGAATGATCAATTGAAGAAATCCCGATTATCCGTCGACAGATGAGCATCTAGACGTCGACGGATGATCGAGGTACCTTTCCTGGAAATACAAAAATGAACTGAGCCGTCGACGTATGACATCCTAGACGTCGACGGGCAAGGTAGATTCGGCTGACATCAAGGCCATTCGTGTGCATGCATTTAGAGGATGATTTGGTAGGCCCAACTTGTCGGACATAGCAGTCATTCAAGAAAGAAATTCTTATTTTACCCCTAGTCTCTTTCTTTCATTTCCCTTGTAACCCTAGTAGTTTATTGTAATTACAATACATTTATTTGTTAAGAGAGAGAAGGGTCGGAAGAGAGAGAGAGAGAGAGAGAGGAATTCATAGAGTTAGTTAGAAGGAGAGAAGGTAACTCTTGGACAAAGGAGAATGCTCTGAAATTGTGAAGATTATTTTGGATTATTATGTGTAGCTAACTTTTCTATTCTCTAATCTATTGTATGAATTGATTCTTTGATTTTGGGCAATTGTGAGATCCCTGTTATTAATCAGATTTCATACCCATTGATTGTTCTTTCAATCCATGCAATTAGAATATGATTAGCTAGATGATTATCTTGTCTATTGAGTTGCTTGATTGATTAGTTGCAAATAATTGATTAGGTGATTCAATTGCTTGCTAATCTTTGAATACCCAACCTTCATTTTGGGAATTCTTAAGATTTAGTAGCATTTGGATGTATTGATTATATCCAAAAGATGATTTGAAGATGCTAATTAATTGATATGTGTTGGGCATATTGATGTTAGTTGCTAATTGATACCTTTCTAATGATTAATGCTCTTCTATGCTTAAATTTGAATTGCTGGGATTTGGGTTAGCAAAAGAAGAAAGGGTTGATAATGAAACTAGAGTAATTGTTAATCCATATTTAAGGGAAGGTTAATTGATTTGAAGCTGGACTCTAATCGATTAGATTACCAATTGGATGGGGGAAATAACTGTTAGTGGGTCTAGGATCAATTACTCTGTTGAAGAATCAGTTTTACAATAGATTAGGGGCTTAATTCATTAATTCATCTCTGCTACTGCTATACTTTCTTTACCTTGTGGTTTAAATTGATTACTTGATTCTCCCCATTGATATTTTAAATTTTCGCTGTTTTAATTCCGTTAGTATCGATAGATCCTAATAGTTCCCTATGGGATTCGACCTCTACTTCCTTAGCTACTTGTTATTAGTAAGATTATTTTTTTGGCGCTCTGCGACACGCATCACCTCCCTAGACTTCATTTTTTTGGAGAGATTGTTGTGGATATTAGGGCTATGGAAGGCACAAGCACAGAAAAAAAAGGAAAATATAGAGAGACTGAGAGACATATAAGAGAAGAATTCACTTTCAAAGGAAAGAAAAGAAAAGAAAAATAAAAAACAACGAACCGTTAAGTGAGAGTTAAGAATTGAAACTGAGAGTGTGAGAGCTGAAACAAGAAAGAATAGCCGAGATTGGGAGTTAAGTCTTAAGATCTGAGAAGCTAGAGGTGAAACTTGAGAGCAGATGAGAGATGGAATTAGATAAGCACAGAAACCTTCGTTGAGAGAATAGATTATGAAGCTAGTATTTGATTTGGGAGGAATTAGGAATTTAGGGGAAATGGGCAAAAGAGCACACACAACAGTTATTAGTGCTTTAGTAAAAGTCAAAGTTTGGCAAAATCTTATCCTATCTAATAGAAATCAAACTAGTGGTCCACGGCCGTCCACAACGTCTCAACTTTTACAAACAAAAAGTTTTTTTATTCTTTTTTTAACTTATAATAATAATAATAATAATAATAATAATAATAATAATAATAATATCTTATATACTTCTATTTTTAAATTGATTTTAAATTTTCAATGTTCAAGTAAATTTAAAATATTATAAATATAAGATATATAGTATGTATTTATTTTTATTCAATTTTAATAATACTATTTCTTATTTAAATATAATAATATATAAGTTAAAAATTAAATAAAACAAATAAGGAATAAAAGAAAATGAAATTTATTTTAAAAGTAAAAAAATATAAATTATATATATATATTATCGAACATAAATGAGCTTAAACAAGCTTTTAAACGAATAATATACGAGCTTATAAATGAACATTAAACGAGCTTGCTCATGAGCATAAACGAACTAAACACCTCTTATCCAAGCTCGGCTCGTTTATTAAAGGAACACTAAATCTTGTTCAAACTGGTTCATTTATCTTACCAAACAAATATAAACAAGCTTTAACCAAGCTTGTTCACGAACTGTTTACCGAACACTCTGTTCATTTACAACCCTAGGCAAAGATAATGTATGTGTTCCTACAGCTAAAGCAGCAACTTTTACTCTATTGATAACTCGTATGTCCACATCACCCTTAGCCAATGTCCTATTCGTTTTGATTCCCTGCACATTTACACAAATGTGAGAACCAAATGCGGTATCTAATACCCATGATGTAGAAGTAGAAGTAGAAGTAGATAAATTGACTTCTATAACATAAATATCTGAAGTAGAAGTCTCACTTCCGTTCTTCTTCTTCTTTAACTCTTCCAGATAAACCTTGCAATGGCCAGTCTCAACGTAATGGAAGCAATTCCCTTCCTTAGCCACACCGCCTTCAGGTTTTAGTGCAATAGTAGTTTCCTTGGACTTGCCAATGGATTTTGTTCCTGCTCTTTGGCTTAAATTTTCCCTTGGCCTTTTTCTTACCCTTTTGAACCATCATAATGGTATTGGGCTTGGCCTTTTTCATGTTTGCTTCAGCAGTTCTTAACATGCCAAGCAACTCTAGTAGAGGTTTGTCAATTTCATTCATGTTATAGTTCATGATGAATTGATTGTAACTCTCAGGCAACGATTGCAGAATTACATTAGTGGCCAACTCCTGGCCTAGTGGAAATCCCAATCTATCAAGGCTTTCAACGTAGCCTATCGTCTTTAGAACATGTGTTCCAACTTGAGTTCCTTCTGCCATTTTACACTGAAATAGGGCCTTAGAGACATCAAATCTCTCTTACCTAGCTTGCCCTTGATAAAGCTATTTTAGATGCTTGATCATATCGAAAGCATTCATCTCCTCATGATGCTTCTAAAGATCAGGAGTCATAGTGGCAAGCATAAGACAAGCATTTCTATCAGCCCTTGATGCATTAGCAGCAGGTGCCTCATCAAAAGGTGTTCCTCAAGGACATACAGCTTTCTCTCTTATTTAAGGACTATCCTTAAGTTTCTGAAACAGTCCAAGAAGTTTAACCTATTCATCTTATCCTTTTTAAGGACAAATTGCAGTGAAAGTTTGTTGGGTGTGTTTGATACCATGGTAATCTACAACAGAAATATGTAAAATAAGTATCATGCTTTTTCAATCATTTAATTTGGCAATTTAAATTAAATGATACTCCCACTATTTTGTTCAAATTAATAACCCTCACTATTAATTCGAAAAATCCTACCTTAGAACTTTCTAGTGGGCTAAGATCTATATTTCCCAAAATCTTGAGTTACCTTTGACTGACCACTCAAAACTCAGTTATTTAGGTAGGCAACTCTTGCCAATTGCATCTCATGCAACTCTTGGATAGCTAGGTTAACAATTCTCGCCTTAGTTCATCCTATGAACTACTTAACTATTTGCCTCTAGGTTCCTAATCCTATTGAGATGGCCTAATTAAGTCATATACAATATTAGCCACTTGGATATCACTATTATCCTATCGCATCTTACCATGATAAAAAATATGTACTTTGCTTTGGCAAACCTACATTTATTCGATCTATGCATTAACGGAGGCTATACATTGGAAGGCATTTATCTTAATATTTTTCTTTAAGGGAATTTTTTGTCTCACCAATTTTAATCTTTGTTATTAAACGTCATAAATTGATCTTATTAATTACCAATAAGCATGCATCCGTTTTAATCATGTATTGCATACATAAAATAAATCCAAAAAAAGTAAACGTGACATAGTTATAGCCCAATCTACATCAATTCTCTCAAGCAATAAGAGAATTGACAAGGTCAACCTAGGGGTAATTCTAGCTTCTCCAATCAGCACCTTGGTCTACCTTGTATAACCACCATGCCCTTGGCTCCTTTGGTTAAGCACCTTCTTCCCTAAAACTATCATAATTCTATACAAGAAGTATGATAGAAACCTCGAGTTACATTCGAGGGGAGCGAGCTGAGAAAAGAATGTACAACCAGAATTTTGAGAGAAAGGCACGATACGCAGGCTGTATTTAAAATTTTACAACCTTTTGTAAAACCTATGGTCATAGGGCTATAACTATGCACCATACTTAAAGAACACAATCAGCATGCTATTCACAACAGCATAATAATTAATCAAAATTTAAAACCATAAAATTGATTGTATTATATAACTAATGTGTTTAATATGGGGTTACAAATTAACACCCTGCGCAAAGAAAATATGACAATCTTGCGCCGTTGTTACAGTCTCGCACCACTGGTGTCTTTCTGCGCCATAAACTATTTCGGGATGAAAACAGTTGGTGTCTTTCCGTTAGTAAATGAAATTTACCAGCACTAACCTTGAAGAAAACCACCAACAGTTGGTGTCTTTCTGCGCCACAAACTGTCTTGGGATGAAAACCCGAATCCCTAAAAAGCTTCAGTTTTTTTTCTGCCTAACTCTTAGGCATAGCCGAATGCAATCTCCTTAGTCAATATTTGAATCTTATTCAATTTTGACAAATTGAACATGTCATACATGTTAAATACAATAACAGTATAGATCGAAATTAATATCATATACTATTTCGAATAAATATGAAAAGCCCATAATAGCATATCATGCTAAATCACTGAAAACATAACTAGAGACTATACGATACAAACAATCCGATTGCAGCTTTGCAAGTTGCTCTGATACCAATGAAGGGAAACCAAGAACATACCAATGTAGCGAAATAATAAAATTTCGGTTTCCACCAGGATCCTTACGAAGATGATCCCAATCAGTGATAGAAATATTACCTTACTTATGCGATGAAATTAGAAACTGAAGCTGGATCGAAACAAGCTACAACAAAACCTCATTAGGATCTCGCCTCTACAGTATCCACATGATCAAGCGAAAACTAGTCTTCGTCTCACAAAGGATAAAGATGGAGTTTTCTCTCTGCCTTTTATGCTAGCAAACGTACAGAGAGTTGTATTTTTTTTTTGGCAAAAAGTTCTTTTTATATGCGTCTCACACTCCTTTTATATTTAGGTTAAAACTCTTTTAACGTAATTAGATTTGGGTAAACTCTTAATCCATTTAGACTTTGGGCTACCATAATTAGGCACAAGTGATTTGTCTTTGGGCAGAACCCAACATATTTTGTACTTAATGTCTTTATCTTTCATATGTTCTAAATTCTTCTGTACTTAGTGTTTTATAACTACAAGTTTACTTTTCTAGAAAGCCCTATTAGTTAATTAAGCATGTTAATTTATTACTATATCTAGGGTTATTTATCCGAAATTGTAGGTAACTCTAATCACAAGTGGCAAATTAGATATAATTAAGTTCTCATACATCTTAGTTACTTATCTATGGAGAATTTAGATGTGAATTAAATCTATAATGCTAGTTCTTAGAGTGTTCATTGTGGACTAAGATCTTTCTAGTGTTTCATGCTTTTACCTTCTTTAAATCTATAATGCTAGTTCCTAGATTGATTAGGTAAAAAGGTTTAATAAGGAAGCTTTGTAGTACTTATTAAACTAGGACTAAGGAAAGACAAAGCTTAGTGAAAAGCTTTGAAGTATTGCTACCTACATCAATTGCATGCAAAAGTAAGGTAATTATTAGATATTTATGGTCGATCTCTCCAATCCAAGGGTAAACATTGTTTTAAATTGAAGTTTTCATGTTAGTTATCTTTCGGTATTTTTTGTTATTTATTTAGTTTAATTTAGTTTTTAATTTGATTTCAAAATTCTATTCATTTAATTTTCATTGCTTTTGTAGCTAGATTAGAATTTATTAGTTTCTTATCCAATCCTTGTGGGGTCAACCCTTGCTACCAGTATATTATAGTTTTAATAAGGTTAATTATATTTTGCTGATTAATGACACATCGGTTATCTCTTTCCTAATTATCTCACTTAAGCATGTTTTTGTCATTGTAAGTTAATTGGAAAGCTTAAGAAGGATAATGCACTTAGAGGGTGATTAGTGGCAACAAGGTAACTTCATGTCCATTTCTCAACAAAGGTTTCCTAAGCATAAGAAAGCTTCTCTTTAGCTCCAGGGCATTCTCCCTTAGCACCAACCCCCATCTACATCTTTTATTTGTGCTTTCATTTTATGTTATGCAGATACTTTATATGTGATCTAATAAGTGTGTGAAGTAAGGAGCGCTAAATGTGTGCTTATGTGCGCCTAAGTGTGTTTATGTTTGTTTAAGTTTGATTTAGTTTCTATAATTAGTTTGTTAATGTACTTATCTAGTTTGTATTTTCTTTTGATGATGTTTTTATTAGGTCCTTCTTGATGATTGTAATAAGTTATGTGAATAGTAAGGTATGTTATCTATAATTCCTCTGGTACCTCAATTCTTTTAGCTTCAGTATACAAGATTCTTCAAGGTACTCCTCCAACCATTTAAAATCCATTTTCTATAATTTTAATTGTTTGGATGACTTTACCTGTACACATGTACACATATTGAGGAGAGTATGTCATTTAAGTGTAGGGGAAATAGATAAACTTTCATTAACTAAGATCCTGAATTTTTGGATTAGTTAGATTTAGTTTAGGCTAGAAGACAAGCAAATGCTTTGGTTATATTTGGTGTACATATGCTTATTAAGTTGTTTTTTCATTCTTGGAAAGCATAATGTTAGTTAATTAGCATATAGACTACTTGAGTAAATTTTTGAATGTACATATTGATTATTAGATTCAAGTATAGTCAAATGGGTAAATAATGAACCAAGCAAGTAATTTAAGCTTTTAAAGAATTGCACTCAATCCTATGTTCTTTCATGAGTGATCAATTGCTCTTATTCCTTGATTTTTTGTTATTAGAACTTGCACGATATGTTGTTAAGATTAAATGAAAATATGTGCTTAATTGAGTAAGATTTAAATTTGATTAGGCAAGATTGAGTCAAATAAGCCAACATTAACTCATTATTGACCTTAGTTAACAAGTTTAAGCCTTACGATGTGAAGAGTTAAGCTTGTTTTCTTATTAGTTACTTCCAAAGAACCCAAGCTTAAAACAAAGATAATGACTCTTAACCCTACTTAGAATAATGAAGCGTTGGGAAGTTGAAATGGTTCTTGGTTGCATAATAAAGGAATGAAGGCATTATTTAGCCCAACTTGATCTTAATAAATAGATAAATGGGAAGAATGCACCCATTTGAAATTGACACCCTAAATTTCAAAAGTTAATCACTAAAAAAAGGGTATGATTGATATAAAGATGCAACTTATATGAAAGAATGGACCATATTTCAGTGGAAACTAGCTCATGGATGAAATGAAGAATTTGTACTGATAGGAAGGCTAACATATTTACATTTGCCCTTAATTTTAGCTCTTTAATGCTTCATTGTTCTAGGTATTTTCTATATTTTATGTCCATTCTTTCTTTAGCTTACTACCCTAGCCTCATTACAACCTTTTGAACAATATTAATTCTTAATTGATTCATGCATGTATATGGAGTAGTGGATATATGGTAATATTGCAAGCCTATTGTTAACGTGCTTTCATTAGAATGTATGAGTGCAACCTATCTATATTTGGTCAAGAAAAGTGAACAATAAGAAATATACACCTTGCCAAGGAAAAGTCTTCTTGTCCTTAGGAAAACTTTGTTAAATGGGCATGGAAGAAATCCTTGGCGCCAAGGAAGGATGACACAACATGGCTGGGGCCAGGGATTTTGTGGTTTATGCCAAGGTGGGTTTCTTCATTAAAAAGAAGCACCTCTGAAGTTGCCAAAAAGAGACGATCCATGTTCTCTTCCCATCTTTTCTAACTTTCCACCAATGCCATGACTGTCATGGGAGCTATTTCCATTGTCTGATTGGCTTAATTGGCTAAAATGAGATCAACTTTGTTGTTTAAAGAGTAGTATTTATACATCATGCCATTCACAAAACCAACTATCTTGTGCATGTCGCCTTCCAAAGCGCCTAGCATCCCTTCCATGTTGTCCATTCTTTCTTCAAAATGGTCACCTTTTGCCAAACTATCTTTTCCTAGAGTCTGACAATATCAGTGTTTTCATGGTAATGAGCTACATGTCATGGTGGAATTCTTTCTTCAAAAGGAGGACCTTGAGCTTTGGTTCTACAGTAGGGGTTACTTCATATGCCATTCTCATCATAAACCATCTTCATTAAACACAAGTTCTTAAGACCAAAGGTGTTAGTCATATTGGAGTCCTAAATTTCATTTTCAGGACTAACACCTTGTGTTATGATGGAATGTCTAATGAGGACTGGGAAAACAAAATTTTTTGCATCTAAGGATAAAGCGACTACTTCTCGTATGGAAACTTGCTCTTGGCATGAGATTGTGCTTAATCATGTATATGAGGGCCCTGTCAGCAAGTTTTTTATATTTCGCCTTAACCTCTCAAGTGCCACTCTCGACATATGCCATAGGGATGTCAAAATGGGTGAGAACATCATGCCTTGTCTAAGTAGCATTTGAGAGAGTGACATGCATGCTATTCATTTCAACTTGCCAAATTAACTTTCATTGCAACTAGTCGGATCCATAGAAACCTATTGATATTTGACTCCATGATTTTGATCTATACACCCTTGACATAAAAGTGGTTAGTAAGGTTAGAGACTAGTTTCTCTTTAGGCACATTCACATAGGACTGCAGCTTCTCTTTAGGCACATTGGCATAGGACTTCTTGACCAAGTATGGATGAAAGTAACCTATGAGAAAAAAAAGTTTACCCTATCCCATAGCACTAAATGTTTCTAAAACTTTGAATTGCTCATCAAGATCTGGTGTATAAGCTTTTCTTCCACTATGCCATTTTGATATATAGCCTTATGCCAAGCTTCATTTTCAGGGGACAAGAATCTAAAGGTGCCATATTAAGGTTGTTGGCTGGCATTGGCATTAGACTACTCTCTTCTAGGAAGTGTAACTCAACCTTTGGTTCTTAACATAGTTGGAGCTTTGAGAATTAAGACAAGGTGACAATGAAAGGGAAATATAGTTGTCCAGAAATGAAAAAGATTATGAGTGGTAAGGTGAGTAATAATATGGGGAATGAAGTGGTATTTATAAAGAAATTGGAGGTTAAAGGTATGTCTGACTCCAATGAAAGTGTACCTAGCTTTAGGGTTGGCTTTCTAAAAAGTGAAGGTTTAGGTTTTGAGGTACTAAATGATGACTTAAGTATTAGAGGTCCCTAATTTGTGGGTAAATCCTATGATTCAACTTCAAAGAACATGCTTATTACCATCAATGAAGTGGAAGGGTGGTAAAGGATGCAACTGCAATGAAAATACAACAACTCTCGACTTTAAATTTGCTACACTTTATGATGTATTAATCATTTCCCTTCCAAAGCCATTGGTTGGCGCCAAGATGAAGTAATTCCGTAAACCTAAAATTTCCTTGCTTGTACCTAACAAAGGATTGGTGCCAAGGAAAGTATACCTGGTGCTAAGGCAACCTCAACAAACCGCTCAATTTTACTTTCCAAAAACACTGCAATCTAAATATTCTATTCCAAAGCCAAACCAGAAGCTTCTTCTCTATAAATTAAAGATTCCAAAACTCCAAAAAGTGGCTGAGTTTGATCACCAGAGAATACCTAAATAATCACTCATATATTCCTAATCAATCATATTTGCACACATAACTCTCATCTTCTGATGCAATTATTGTATAATTAAGATATTCAGAGAATTGGCACAATTATATAGCAAGTAGGCATATCCAACAACAAAATTATGAACTTTATTCATGTCATATTCATTCAAAAGGCAATTAAGCATTGATTCATCGAGGGAGTATGAAACATGCAAGAAATGAACACTTTCCTTTCAATATATTTCAAACCTTGTAGTTTTCTCTGAAGAAGTTTTGTATTGCAAAACAAACAATCAAAGCAAGATTTGACAAAAAGAAAAGAAAAGACTAAAGAAAAAGCAATTTTAAGGTGTAAAACTTGGGTTGCCTCCCAAGAAACTACCTTATTTTAAAGTCTATAGCTAGACTTGTTAGCTTCAATTAAGGCATGATGGTAAAGTTGGAGTAAAAGCATGCACTCTAACACTTTGAGAAAGTTGACTTATGGGAAATTATTGTACTCTGCTGATGAAGATTGGCAATAGACCCTATAAAGGAAATTTGATTCTTCTGAACACAATCCATTACTTACAGGATTTGAAATGAAATAACATCACCATTGTACTCCATTGTTCGAGATCCCTCATACACATCAATTTTTGCATGTGCTATCTTGAAAAATGACTTTCCCAATAATAAGGAACAAGAGGTAAAGGAGTTATCTTCATCTATTTGCACTATATAAATGTCGATGGGAAAGATTAGATGTTGAACTTTGATTATCACATCCTCTAACACTCCTTCAAGATGAATTAGAGATCTATCCAGAAGCTGCAAAATAACATCGGTTGGTTGCAATGGACCTAAATTTAAGCTTAAATAAATAAAATGAGCCATTACACTCATAGCAACACCCAAATTTATGATGGCCTTGACAATACTACCATCTCTAAGCAAAAAAAGGATAGAAAACATACCAAGATCTTTATGTTTAGGTGACAACTTATGTTGCAGGATTGCTAAAACATTTTCACCCAAAACACCTTACCATGTAAACTTCCTCTTGTTAGTTCATAGCTGCTTAAGAAACTTTGAGTACTTAGAAATTTGTTGAATTGCATATAACAATAGAATGTTAACTTCAACCTTCCTGAATATAACAAGAAAATCTCAACCCAAGTCATTTTTGGTGTTTTTGACAAGCCGAGAAGAAAATGAAGTTGGAGTAAGCTTGGTCGATAAATATTGCTTGAAAGAATGGTTGGCACCAAGGAAACTTTCCTCGGTGCCAAGGGTGATCTCATGTGTATAAATGGATACTTGGGGGCATGGTTAACGCCTAGGTTACTGTTTGATGAAGAAATGTTGGTTTCTGAAATTGCCTTGGCACCAGAGAAGATATGCGTTGCTCCAAGACAATTGTCACTAGTTTCCCTGCTGGTAGATGAAAATGGTTGGCACAAGGCAAGTTGTGGTTAGGGACAACCTTTGTTTGGTGAGAGTTGGCTTTGTTTTTTGACCTCTGAACTTTCTTAATAAATTGTTCCTCTTACTCAGACATTTCTTCCTCATTATCATGCATAGAAAGATAAGGCATTGTTAACGTTTCCCACTTCTAAGTGTAACAGTTGAAACATTGCCTTTTGGATTCAATGTTGGTTGAGAAGAAAAATGTTCTTTGACTTTGTTTCTCATGCCATTAACTTCAATAGCCAATTAACCAAGCTACTTTTGTAACAAGTCCATAGTGGTCATATATTGTTGCATTTGAAGCTTGGATGCCCCTTGAAACTTTAGAATTCTTGGCTAATTGAGCAATCATATTGTTAAGTGCTAAAATAGACACATTTTCCTATATTAAACTCTATGATTTTAAGCATTTAATCATATAAATCAAGCATACTTAGCTTTGTTCCACTTTGTAAGTGTCAATTGAGGCAAAAATGGGGGAATTGAAGTGAAAATGAGCAAAAACAAATCAATAGTGAAGACAAGATGTTAAAAATTCAAAGTTGAAAATCCTGGCAAATTAGATAGATCTGAAATATGGCTAATTTTCACCAACTTAAAGACTCCGATTGTGTTCGTGGTATTCTGATTGTAAAGGACATATTTGACTTTCCGAAATGCTAAAGAACGTTAAAATCAAAGTTTGTTTAACCCTCCAAATGCCTATCTTCCGAAGGGCTATCAAACCAAGGTTAGGTATGCACCATATCGGGCCCAGATTTCAATTGCAAGGAGAACTTTTTCCCTACCCGAACAAATCGGGGCCGAATGTGCACACATTCGGGGCCGGATCTCTCACACTTGGCACTCCCAAATGATGTGTTTTGGCCCTCTATTTTCATTCTTTTAAGCCACATAGGACTCCAATCACCCAATGGCATCAAGAGCCATGTATAAGGCTATGGGAGAGCTTAGGAAAAGGCAAAATGACCCTCATTTATCTTTGTAATCCTTGTAATAGCTTATGGTAATTTTGTATGTACAAAAAATCTTTTCTTACCCCTATTTAGTAAGAGAAAGGGGTAAAGAAATGATTGGTTTAGGAGGAGTCCTTGAGGTCTTGGATCCTGGCTAAGACCATTTTTGTAAAGTTTTCTCTCTTAATTCCATGTTTGATTTCTTTAAACTTCTCTAGTTAGTTTCTTTATCTTTAATTTAGTCTTTGAATTGGTTTCTTAGGTGTGATTATGAGATTCTTAGGCTAATTTCCATCTTGCCACTATGATTATTTCTTGATTCTCTGTTCATCAAAAATTTAGATTGTGTTCCTGATCTTGCACTTGAATTAATTGATTAGTTATATGGCTAATGATTGATTGATTGCTTTAATTGCTTGTTAGATTAAGTTGATTCTAATCCTAATTGTAGATAAACTTAATCAAGAGTAACAAATGGGTATATTGGTTATTCTCATGGGAATTGAACAATGCATGCTAGGTGTTATTATTATTCTTTGAAGGCTCATAATCTTCTAGTTGTTAATGCTTTTCCTTTGTTTGAAACTAAGATTGCTGGGATTTTGGCTTAACTATTAGGAAAATGGATTAATTGATGGCTGGACATTAATTAGTTTAATCTTAAGGAAGATTGAGGCTAAAGTGAAACTTGAGTACCTTTAGTTATACTTATTAATCATTAGGTAAAATCTTTGTTTAGTGAATCAAAGACAAATCACTATTCCAAGGAATCAATCAATTGCTAAATTGATGCTTGTTTCCATTGGTTTCATTAGTCATTTTATTTGTTCTTATTTAATTTAGTTGTTGGTAGTTTAATTGTCAAATTCCCCCATTTATCTTTCATTGCTTGTTTTGCTTTGTGAAAGTAATGATAAATTGGATAGCTTCTTATGAGATTCAATCATTACTTCCCTAACTACATGTTAGAGTAGTGAGGTTATTTTTAATAGCACTATCACTCGCATCACATATCCTTCAATTTTAATGATGACAATGAGGATGAAGATTCTTCCATGGGAGCCTTTTGCAAGTTTTGCAGCCTTTGACGAAATGACAGGGATAATTGTTGTTGATTGGTATTCCCATACCTCAAGTTAGGATGATTCCTCCATCTAGGATTGTATGTAAGAGCATAAGGATCATAAAGCTTTTTGTTCACTTGTTGTTGTTGTTGTTGTTGTCCTATTGCAATCACACTAGCTTCACATTCATCTTGCAACTGTTAGACCAGAAGATATTCATCTCTTAGATAAGGAGTGTAAAGGCACAAACTACATATCTTCTCATGATCATACCCTACTTGTTCTTTAGAAGAAAAGTTAGGTTTTAGAGAGTCTTATTGGTTTAAGCCAATTGAACTTTTATAGGTGATGAGGGAAGACACAGCATTTGTAAACTTAAGAATAACATCCTCCTTGTGTTGAATTGTTGTGCATTAGCTGCCATTGTTGAAATAAGCTTTTAAGCTCCCTAGCTGCCTTCTCCACCGAAGCGCCTCCACTAGTAGCATATATCATTATTTTATCCATTAAATAAACCTTCATAAAAGTACTAAATAAGAAGTTAATTTGAGATTTGTGATGTGGACATGAAGACACTAGCTTATTCAATCATTTCCAATATTCATGTAATGTCTCACAGATTATTGCATAATACTAGAGATACCCTTCCTTATAGAAGTTGCTTTAGAAGCTGAAAAGTATTTCTCTAGGAAAGCCACTTGCAACTCATTCCATGTTCTAATGGAAACAGGTGGTAGTGAAAACAACCAATCCATGGCCTTATCTGCCAAAGAGAAAGGGAAATCCTCCGAGTTTGATTTGCTTTTCTATAACTCTGATAAGCTTCATAAAAACACACCTAACATGTAACTCAATCAAGTGCTTGTTTAGTTTTTCACTTAGCGAGCCATGGAACTTAGGAAGTAAGTAAATCAAACCGGAATTGAGCTTGAATGGGACTTCCAATGTTGGATATTGGATGCACAAAGGATGATAGTCCAAATTTGGAGCTGCTAATTCCTTCAAAGTATGGTTGTCATTGGGTTTTTGCTCTTGAGGATTTGCCATAATGATGTAAAATGGCTCTTTCTTAAACTTGATAGAAGAAAATGATGAACACTCCAACTGAAACTTAGACTTGCACTCTTCAATATAGTTTCTAATCTTACTAAGGTCAGGCTCAGATTTACTTAGTTGCATATAGCACCTTTAAAAGAAAGAGAAACACAAGGTAAGATGAAATAGAAATAAACTAGCTAAGCAACACATAAAGAATAGAAAACTAAATGAAGAAAATAAAGCTAAAGTAAGAAAAACAGAGACAAATGAAACAAAGAATAGAATGAAATAAAATAAAGTACGACTGTAGACACCTTATTTTTTCCATACTTATCTTTTCTTTTGCATTTCGTTAGTTACTTTTAATTATTTCTTTGCCTTTATTTTACTTTACAATCAGTTTCATTATTGGTTAAAGGCTTTGTGACGTGTGAACAAAAAGTTGATTTTAAGCAAAGCCAATTGGTCAAAGCAAGAAACGGTGCCAAATAATTGCTGCCAACCAAAAAGGAGACAAAAAGGGGACCCTAAGAGCTACAAAATGATGGCTGCCAACCAAAAAGGAGGATGAGGGGGCTAAAAAAAAAGAGAAAGAGGAAGAGAATCCGAGAGGGATCCTTTTCCAGCCATTTTATGGCCATTTTTCAGTCAAAAAAAGGGGGGAGCTCTGGAAAAAAAAAAGAGGGAGAGAAAAAAAATTGAGGCCTGGGGTTTTGTTTCAAAAAAAAAGGGAAAATAGGGAGCAACTTGGGATTCCGAGATCGCTGAGCTAGAAACCGGTGGATTTTTTACTGGGATTCCGCCTAAGGTTTACTGGAATAGGAAGAAAAGGGTTCGAATTCAGAGATTTTTGGGATTTTGGGTTCTATTTTTCAGAAATTTGAAAGCTAGATCTAGGTTTTTTTGGTTTGAAATTTGACAGATCGGAATTTGGATTCGTGTTTAGGGGACTAAGGAGAGTCGGTTTGGGGAGATTGTGTTTAATTTCATGGTTTAGGAGGCAAAATCTGGAAAAATGTTCTTGGTGTTCTTTGGTGTTCTTGGTGTTCATCAAAAGTTCATATGAAAAAGTTGGTTTTGATCCGTTTGGGATTGATTTTCTGGGTTTAATTGTGTTTGTAGAGAAAAATTGTTCTTGGTGTTCTTCAGAAGTTCATGTAAAAAGAAGGGTTTTGATCTGTTTTAGGGGATTTTCTGGGTTTGTTTATGTTTGAAAAGAGAGAGAGAAAAAAATTTCGGATAGAGAGAGAGTGAAGGCTGAAAAAATGAAAAAAAAAAAAAGGTTGAAAACAGTTTCTGAACGTGTTTTTATACTCATGAGGGGTAAAGAAGACTTTTCACCTTCATTAAAACCCTGCTGACCCGCGTGTTGACCCGCTACAGTGGTTAAGGAAAAGGAAGCTACTGAGATTGAGCAGTTAAGGAAGGCAAATGAAGAGTTACAGAAAAAATTGGATCAGATGGCAGGGATGGTGACCAATATGAGGCAACAAAACATGGCCAACTCAGGCAACAATTCCAATGGGCAGAATACACCCCCACACATACTTCCAACAACTCAACCCATGAATACCTCTCTCTCACCTCCAACCCTCAGTATACCCTCACAAGAAAATCAAACACAATTTCCGCAATCAACCACAAACACATTCACCTTTCCACCACCGCCTCCACCTGGTATATACCCTTTTATACCCCGAATGTTCAATACAAGCAAAGGACTTCCAAGGCCAACCACACAAATTACTCCTCCCACATACACCATGGCATCTCTTATCCTTGGATTTGCCCCAGCCAACCCTGTGATTGTGCCTAACGAGCAGTTTGAGAGAGAGATGGGCGAAGCTGAAAGCCAGAAAGTGTTGAATCAAATAGAGGAGCGGCTTAAAGTCATGGAGGGCACTCATACTTATGGCATTACTGATGCATATGAATTGAGTTTAGTTGATGGATTGGTGATCCCATCGAAATTCAAAGTGCCTGAGTTTGAAAAGTACAAAGGGACTACATGCCCTAAGGACCATATTACCATGTACTGTCGAAAGATGGCCACTTATTCTCGAGATGATAAACTGTTGATTCACTGTTTCCAAGACAACCTCACCGGGTTAGCAATACGGTGGTATAATAAGTTGGATAGGCGGGGTATTCATTCTTGGAATGATCTGGCTCGGGCTTTCATCGATCAGTACAAGCATATGACGGATTTGGTACCCGACAGGCTGACTTTGCAAAACATGGAGAAAAAATCTTCTGAGTCATTCACTGAATATGCCCAAAGATGGAGGGACGTGGCAACTCAGATTCAGCCTCCTTTAACCGAGAAAGAGACGACATGGCTATTCATTAACACCTTGAAGGCTCCATATTATAGCCATATGCTAGCTGGTGCCACCATGAGTTTCACTGACTTGGTCTTAATTGGAGAAATGGTGGAAAATGCACTCAAGACCGATAAGTTAGATGATGGGGAGTCCAGTGCAGCCGAAAAGAGTTCCAAAAAGGAGGAAGGCGGAGTGAACACTATAAGATGTGAAGGATACTAACAATACCCACAACCCCAATGCCAACCATGCCAATACCATCCCGCCAATTTCATACCACCTCAGAACACTTACCAGTATCCTCCTCCCAACTATACAAAACCTCAAAATGCTTACCAATACCCAATGTCCAACACCATTTCCACTATTCCAAGACCAAACACCCAAAACCGGAATCCAAGACCACTAAAGAAAATGAAACAATTTACTCCCATCCCCATGACTTATACAGAGCTATACACCAAGCTATTGAATAGCAAGATGATTGAACCGGTGCAATACTCGACCCTTTTACAGCCTCCATATCCTAAATGGTTTGATGAGAATGCAACATGCGCCTATCACTCAGGAGCCAAAGGGCATAGCATTGAAAACTGCATGAGATTGAAAGAAGTGGTACAAGGGATTATCAAGGAAGGTCGTTTGACTTTTGATACCGGTGTGCAGTCGAATGTAGGGGCAAATTCGTTTCCTAATCATGGCTGGAATGGAGTAAATGCTGTTAATGCTGAATTAGCTGTGTTAGAATATGAGGAATCAAGTAACAGCGAAACATGGGTCCGGCAGTTAGCACCAGGGACAAATTTAAACAACTGGGAGGTTTTTGGAGGCACCGATTATGATAGTAGATTTTAACATATAATAAGCTTTGGCAACTTTGAGCACTTTTTATCCTATATTTCTGCCTAAAAGTGTTGGTGGTTGATCTTCATATGTTATGGGTTTTACTTTCATATTTGCTCTATCATTCATAATTTTGATGTTATGCATTCTTAAACTCTCTGTCATGTACATTTTTAAACTCTCTGTCATGTACATATTTCATATCATAATTCTTTCATCGAACTTCGTGCTTTCTTCTATTTACCCTTATTATTCGTTTTACCATTTTATTTTTATTCATGGATCAAATACATACATATATATATATATATTATATTCCTTTATTATCCCTTGACTCAAAAAACCTCAAAATGATGAATATAAAGATAACAAAGATGATCTTCTCGAGCCTGACTTCAACCGATTCATTAATGCGGATGACTTTGACAATAATGATGTGATGATTACCCTCTTCCCCATGACCTTATGAGACTGATTGAATGAGAAAACAAAATAGATCTTGCCTCACAAAGAAACTACTGAATTGATCAATTTGGGAGATGATAAAGAAAAGAAAGAGGTCAAAATCGCTACAGTGACCCGCTATGGTGACCTGCTGCTAACCCGCGTGTTGACCCGCTACAGTGACCCGCACAGTGACCCGCGTACTGACCCGACCCGATCGCAACAAACCCTTTTCCATTTTTATGGTATTTTCCGAAATTGATTTAATTTGTATTTTTATTTATTTTGATTTTTATATATATGCTTAATTTAGACCTATGCACAATTAAGTAATATCATTCCAATTTAAATTCATGCATATTTAATTTGTCTTAATTAAGTCCATACATATTTATTTTAGGTCACTCTAATATAGCTCATGCATATTTAATTTGTCTCATTGTTATTTAGGCCTATTTGCATTCTAGGATTAAGCCCAATTGCATTTTAAGTCTAGGCCCATGTCATTTAATTTATACCATATAATAATTAGACCCATTTGCATTTTAGGATCATATCCATTTGCATTTTAGTTTCAGGCCCATTTCCCTTTATGCCATTTAGCCTAGGTCCATTAATATTTTAATATGCTATTTAACTTAGGTCCATTAGAATTTTAATTTATACCATTTAGCTTAGACCCATTTACATCATTTATGTCGTTTTAAAAATTTAGTTCATGCACCTTCAATTATTTGTTTAATATATACTTGATATACATTTTTTTTGTACTAACCCATGTTTTATTGTCTCATTCATGCATAATTAAGTTAGAACATTGATTTTCAAAAACTCATATGCATGGAGTAACCGGAGAGTACCTCGGGAGTCCGAGATTTCTAAAGGTTTTCTCCGATGAGAAGTTTTCTCGATGTCTAGTCGGGAGTCCGATCGGGCCTGAGGGAATTTCTCATCCCTTCAAAATATAAAATATATTTTTCATTCAAATTTTCATAAAAAGCATACATCATGTTTATGATTTCCTTAATTTCTTAAAATTAGCAAGTGAACTAAATTTTTTATTACCTTCTTTTACAAAAGGAATGTTTATTCCAAAATCTTTTATCCATTTTTACTTTTATGTTTTATTTTCATTTTATTTTAAGAAAATCTCTTGTTTAAAAGGCCCAATTAAATTAAAAGGAATGTTCATTCCGACATTAATTTTAAAATATGTTTTAGAAGTTTTTTTGAGAGATCTTAATTACCCAGTTATAGTTAGGGCCTCTCAAATTAATCCAAATTTTGTTAAAAAACCACTTTCAAAATTTTTTTTTTATTTTTATTTATTCTTTTTCAATGGAAGGGATTATTTATTTTTATTTTTCTTTTTCTTTTTCTTTTTCTTTTTCTTTAGTTTTTTCCAAAAATACCTTTTTGGGAGGATTTTAGTATGTTTAATTAATTAAGACCTTTCAAGTAAACTTCATTTTTATTAAAAAGTATTTTTAACTTCAATAAAAAGAATGTTTATTCTTTAAATCTTTAAAATTTTTTTTCAAATTTAGCTTTATTCGATAAAAAAGACATTCATTTTTTAAAAAAAATAAAAAAAGGGGTTTTGTTTTTTGAAAGGTCTTAATTTATTAATCTACTAAGGTTTTCCTACTAAACTAAATTTTTGTCAAATTATTCCCTTCAACAAATTAAAAGGAATATTTATTCCGACATTGTTTTAAAATTAAATCTTTCTAAGAGATTTTAATTTAAGTAATCATAATTAAAGTCTCTTAATGTAAATTTCAAAGCATGAATTAGAGGATGTTTATCCCAACTTTTTTGTAAAATGTTTTCTAGAATGTTTCAATTAATATTCTCATAATTGAGACTTTCTAAAATTAAAATTAAACCTTTGTTTTTCATAAAAGGATATTTATCCTCATTTTTAAATTTGACTTTCATTGTTGAAGAATATTTATTCCTATTTAGAAATTGAATCTTCATTCTAAGTAGGAAATTTCTTCAAATTCAAAATTGAGCTATGGATTTTCACATCAAAAGGAATGTTCATTCCGACATTAAGTCTTTAAATTTCAAATTTAGCTTTTATAATGGGATGTTTATCCTATATTAAAAGGAATATTTATTCCGACGTTTAAAATTACGTTCTTTCATAGAATGATTTTAAAACATTTTATTATTATTTTCCAAGTAAAATATTTCAAGGCTTTTGTGGTACCGATTTTCGGGCGTCTCGGGGGTGCTAATCCTTCCTCGAGCGTAACCGACTCACGAACCTAAAATCTTTTTTGTAGACCAGTTTCTTTCCTTAACTTGACGTAATCTTTCTAGATTTATGTTGGGTTAAACAAGTAGGTGACTAACCACACCTATTAAAAATAAAAGGTTAGTGGCGACTTTATTTGTTTTTAGACTGTTTAGTCCCAAATATTTTTCACGCCATATCATGTATCGTCGAAGCGGTAAAACGTCTCGACAATGACATTTCCCTAGCAACGATGGTAAAACTTTTGATCGCAATCGTCAATACGATTAAAAAGAATAATAGATGTCATGGTTCAGAAACTTGTCGAAAGGACCTTGCCATGCACTCTCACCATGTTAAATTGTTTGTTGGTGACCAAAAATCAATTTACTCCTTGATGAATAATGAATACCTATATTATGAATTAAAGCTACCAAAAATTGACTCGACCTGAAAACCCTATTCGAACCTGAATTAATTCGACCTGATTAGACAAAAAAAAAGGGGTAACTGACCCAACTGGTCTGATCTAAAACCTGCATGACTCAAAATCTGTTTGACTTAAAACCCAAAAAGCCTGAAACCTGAAAGACTTGTAAATTAATATCTTTTATTAATGATTGAATTTTGTGTAATTTTGAATGAGGTAGTCATTATTATTTCTTAGTGTAATCATTATCATTGCAGCAGATATTATTCATTTTCTCATAAACCATCATTCATGGATTATTTTACATCCAACTAAAGTCTTTCCATCTTAACAGCATTTTATTTGAGAGTGTTGAAAATAATGGAACTTGGTTTTGTAAAACATGTATGACAAGATAATTCGAGACCTGTAAAAGTATCCTGAAAGCCGAAAGTCTACTGATATAAGCTATAGGTAAATAGGACCTCAATAAGAATCTTGAAAATCTATTGATTCACGTAATCTAGAAACTTCTCATGTGATTAACTGTAGACACCAAAATTTATAGGGTAATTTGGACCCAATTTTATTGGATTCGATTTTGGGCTAAGTGCAAATTGAGTTCGAAACAATTAAGTTAAAGGCCTCATTTTGTTAAAAGATGAAGTTAATGTTACATGGGTCCAAGCACTGAATAAAAATCAGATTGAATCGACTAGTTTAATCGATTGAATTTGGAATCGATCATGAGTTCAATCCTTCAAGGGTATAAACCGCTTTTTCATTTAACCATTTTGAATTGGAAATTGTTGAATTGGTTAGACCGATTCAGTCGAAAATTTTAAATTTTTTTACTTTTTAAGTTATTTTTAATTAACTAACCCAAACTCTTTGCAACCTAACTGTCGCAACATTACCCGAGACGACGACGGATTTGGGACTTAAGAAAATTACGGAGTCGCCACTAACCAGTTTTGTTTAGGTGCGGTTAGTCACCTATTAAGAATCTACCTAACCTAGCATTGGCCGTTAGATGGCGTACTTAAGCTGGGTAGGTCCCGGTCAGTGGAACGGAGAACTGGAGTCGGGAGTATGGTTATGTGCAGGGAAGGATGAGCACCCCCACAACGCCCGTCAAGATGACGGTACCGATTAATTTAATAATATTTAAGCCTTAAAAAAATGTCTTTATAATTTTCCTTTTTTGTTTGATTTTTTTTGTTCTTTTGTATTAATAGTTTTTTTATTTTTATTATTCGGGCAAACAAAAACAAGTTTCAAAATATTTTCTTTTTTTATTTTTTTTGTCATTAGTGAAAAGTTAAAGAAAATTATGTTTCAAAACATCTCATTTTTTACTGTAAGAGTTTAAAAAAAAGGACAATTTCCAAATCATTTTTTTTTATCTTTTTTAGCTTTTTGGAAAGAAACGAATTTCGAAACACCTTTTTGATTTTTTTATAAATATATGTTCTTGAACAAAAACAAAATTTATTGGTTTTATCGCTATCATTTTCAAATCAATATTTTAGAAAGAATGTAAAGTAATCTTTTTAATTTTTGATCTTTTTTTTAATTCCAAAGTTTATTTTATTCAAACAAGAAAAGCTTTTATTTCTTTTAGGAAATTACTTTTTTATTAAAGCCGACAAATAATGCTTTCTTTTCAAAAATACATTTTATCACCTTTTTTTTGAAATATTTTTCTTTTCATTTTTGCATTTTTTTTAGGATTTTTTAAATTATTATCTTTATTGGGTATTTAAATGTTTGAAGTGCAAAGTGCCACCTTATCAATTTAATATAAAAATAGTGAGGATTTATCGAGGCCTATTGTAAATCTCGCACAATTCTGGTTCCAATTCAAAGACAGTTACTTGTCTAAGAATCCGTATTAGGTGTGAATTTTCACTGCCCCAAATCGAATTCTGTGATCGCATCCTCATTTCTCCCACGTAGCTTAAACCACATTTACAAATATTTGCTCAAAGATTATTTACCGATTTCAGTGACCTTAATTATTATTACATTATCTTTGTTTTTTTTTAAATGATTATTATTTATTATTTTTTTAAACTAATACCCAATATTTATTTAGATGCCTAAATGCATGGCATGTGAAATGTTATCTTACTAATTTTAAAATAAGGATAGTAAGGATTTTATCAAAACCCGCCATGAACCTCGCCCAATTCTGGGTCTGATTCAAAGCGGATCTTCTACCTAGAAATCCAAATCGGGTGTGAATTTTCACCTTCCCGAACCGAATCTCATGATCGGATCCACACTATCCGCATATCATTACTCGCATATATGACAAGAATATAATAATATGGACAATAATAAATATGTGATGAAATGCACACCTTAAGGAAATTTTTTATTTCGAAATTAATTCATTTATTTTCTTTATCTTAAAAGACTTTGGTTTTTTTTTTTCTTAAGGGAAAACGTTATTTTTGCTCAAGAGAAATTTCTTTTTTTTTGTTTTGTTAAGGATCCATTTTTCATTATTAAAATTTACTAAATCAAATACCCATTTTGACAATATAAACCAACATAGGTTACGGGACACCTAGCAAACATCATCTTGTCAAAAAATAAATAAATAAAAATCAATAAAGCACATGAATTATTTTTTTTATTTCACCGGACATGATTAGGCTTTAAAATCCATCATGGCCATAAAACCAAGCAAATTGAAAAGCAATCATATATTCATATTCACAAGCAGATAAAAGGGTCAATAAAGTAAAATAAAATGGAAAAGTAAAGTTACCCAAAAGTAAAGATGATTTTGTTGTCCAATGGGTCTTGTCAGTTTAGGAAGAGAATATGAGACTTTGCTTTGGCTCGTATGGACAAAGAGAGGGGTCTCTCGATGGGAGGTAATGCCGAAATCAGCTAAAAGGAATGGAAAACGATGGCATTTTTTTTTACTGGAAAACTTGCACCAAACCTTTCATTGATCAGATTTCAAAGAAAGAATTACAAGTAAAAAACACTTCTTTTTAAAAAAACTCTGAAACCAAAAACTGCTCTCCTTTTTTTGTTTTTGTGATCGGCTGTGCTTGGCCCTCCTCTCACCCTTTTTTCTTTGGTTGGCCTCTCTTTATATATTTTTCTTTGCTTGGCCCCCCTCTATACCTTTTTTCTTTGCTTGGCCCCCCCTCTCTACGTTTTTCCTTTACTTGGCCCCCCTCTCTACGTTTTTTCTTTGCTTTGTTTTGCTTTAAGTTAAACTTCACGTGACTTATCCTTCATCAAGACTTTTGTGGCAGCAATTATTTTTGGCTTTTTATTTCCAATGTAGGCTACCTGTGATTTCCGTGATTTCTGATAGCTTCTGTTCTCTTGATTACTTGTTGGCTTGAACTTGCTTCAAAATTCAAATTTTTTCCTGACTGCGTGGGAGTGATTTCTGCAATATAAGTGTCATTTTTTTAATCCCAACTTGGCTAATTCATTGCCTTTTCCTTTTTATTTAATGCAAGTTGACAATAATCCCTTTTGACAATGTTCAGCGGAATGATAATCTGGGATGGTCCACCATACTTGATGTTTGCCGATAAAGGGAGCTACTCAGCACTTCTTACGCTGCTCTGTTTTTTCTTTATCACTTGGTCCTTCCTTTTCTTTTTTTAACGTTAATTGAGACTTTTTTTTTGCAACTATTGGACCTTGTAACTACAATATGTAACTTACAATCTTTTCTTTTAATGAAATTGGGCCCTGGTTTTAATTGATATCCAGTCCAATATTTTTCAAACAAGTCCTAAGTACCTATAGCCCAATGATAATAAAATTAAAAATGAAAATATAAACAACAAAATAAGAATAGAAAAAAAATAATAATAAAAGAATAAAATAACAAGATGAGAATATGGTGTCTACAACTGACTCTCTTTGATTATTTCCTAAGAAGCTTGAAGTTTATACTTCTAGAGAATTAGGAAATAAACAAAGATGTAGACACCGTCTTTTTGTTTTCTTTTTGTTTTTGTTCTTTTTGTTCTTTTTTTTTGAAAACTTCTAATGAAGCTAGTGCAAAAATAATAAAATAAAAATGAACCACAAAATCCTGACCTAGAATAACAATGTGATGAGGAGGAATGAATTGCAAAATTTCCAAACTAGGACAACAATGCAATGAGGAAAATGAACTGCAAAGACTCGTATTAGGACTTTTATGCAGTGTAAAAAGATAATCAGATTGTAAAAGCCTAAACCCGTACTCCAATGCAGCATAAAAAGTAATGAATTGCAAAGGCCTGAACTAGGACTACCATGTAAAGAATTGATGATTTAAAAGAGGTTAAACTAGGTCTCTAATGAAACTAAGCGCCATGACTTGGTCACTAAATAAAACAAGAGTCGCGATTCGGCCTCTTACTGAATAAAAAGAACTTCGAGAACCTAAACTGGGTGCAAAAGGGATTAAGAGTCATGATTTGGTCTTTAAATGAAACAAGAGCCGTGATTCTGTCTCTCAACTATAACTTTGAGAACCTAAATTAGGTCTCAGAATGAAACAAGAGCCATGACTTGGTCTCTATATGAAACGAGAGCCGTGATTCGGTCACTAATTACGACGAGAGCCGTGATTCGGTCACTAATTACGACGAGAGCCGTGATTCGGTCTCCCAATGAACAAATTAAACTGTGAGAACCTAAATTAGGTCTCAAAATGAAACAAGAGCCATGATTTGGTCTCTAATAAATTAACTTACTTTTTGCAAAAATCCCATGGAAGGGCCAATGACTTGAAAGGATCCTATGAAAGGAAAAAATGAAATGTAAAGATCCCACGAAAGGGCATATGACTTTTGTAAAGTTTATGGAAATTTAGATAGAACAAAACTTGACTCATGTGGAAATGAGCACTTAACTCTGAAAAAGATTGGATGGAACCATAACAAATTCATATGGAAATGAGTATTTAATTTTGAAAAGAAGTTTGGACGGAACCAAAACAGACTCATATGGAAATGAGTTTTAATTTTGAAAAGAAGTTTGGACGGAACCAAAACAGACTCATATGGAAATGAGTTTTTAATTTTGAAAAGAAGTTTGGATGGAACCAAAACAGACTCATATGGAAATGAGTATTAATTTTGAAAAGAAGTTTGGACGTAACCAAAACAGACTCATATGGAAATGAGTTTTTAATTTTGAAAAGAAGTTTGGACGGAACCAAAACAGACTCATATGGAAATGAGTTTTAATTTTGAAAAGAAGTTTGGACGAAACCAAAACAGACTCATATGGAAATGAGTTTTTAATTTTGAAAAGAAGTTTGGACGGAACCAAAACAGACTCATATGGAAATGAGTATTAATTTTGAAAAGAAGTTTGGACGGAACCAAAACTTGGCTCATGTGGAAATGAGCTGTGACTTCTTCAAAAGTTTGTAAAAATTTGGATGGAACCAAAACATTCTCATATGGAAATGAGCAAAAGTTTCCTAAAAGTTGGATGGAACCAAAACAAACTCATATAGAAATGAGTAATTGCTTTTGAATAATTCGTGAAAATTTGGTTGAAACCAAACTAGACTCATATGGAAATGAGTAGGGATTTCTTTTGAGCAGTTTATTGGAACCACAGTGGATTTGCTTGAAAATGAATGATAACTTTTGGAAATTTTGTAGGAATTTGGATGGAACCAAAGTGAACTCATATGGGAATGAGTGTCATCTTTTGAAAAGGTTGGTATCAATTTGGATGGAACCAAAGCAAACTCATATGAAAATGAGAATTGATTTTTGAAGAATTGGTCGAAGCTAACACTTGACTCACATGGAAATGAATAATATCTCATAGAAAACATTTATTTTAACATCAATCTCACAATAGATTCTATAGTTCAAAAGGCTAATGTTTGAAAACATCATGCATTTGTGATTGATTCAGTGTTGAAATTAAAGAGGATAGTGATACTCATTGAACTTCCCTGTTTTTGCTGTTTGCCCCAACACTCAGTCCTTTTGTTCGGTCAGTAGAGCTTGAGTCTATCTTTGCTTCTGATCTTGATTTTCTTTGGCATTCTCTTTGCCCCATTCACATCTTGAATTTTTTCCTGACATAGACATCAATAAATGTTCAAAATTCATATGTGCATCAAGTCAAATTTCAATTTCACATCTAAATAAATGAACTTGATAATGATGAAAAGTTACTTTACACTTAAGCACTCTTTATTTAAGAAAACATCAAATTGCAAAGCATTCAAATATCTATTATTCATTTTTTGAAATTCAGATCTCTTGAAAGCTGGTGATTACTTCTCAGAATATCATTGTAGGTAAACAGGCTATTTTAAATTCCTAAGTGGGCTTCAACAGTAGTGGGTTCCAAAAGAGGCTATTTATTGTCTCATGAAAGAGGGAATTTCAATATCTCTTCATCTAGGCTTACAATTAATTTTCTTTTTGAAAATCACAATTTTTTTTTTTAAAATCTGACTTGAAAACAAGATCAAGTTGATGCTTGCTTAATCTCTTAACTTGACAATCTTGATATGAGTCAAAATCTTGACATAAAAGGCTTGAGATTTTGTGAGATTGGTATCAAAGAGAGGTGTGACCCAACTTTCCATATTTAGGGTTCAAAAAGATATCTCATCTTATGGGGTTTATCATTTTTGGATGCCCCAAGCGGTATTGGTCATTTCTAAAACTCACTTTGCTGTCTTGGTCAAATCTTAGGTGATCTCATGAATTCTCATTTCTGCTCTAAACTACCCTTTCGAGTTTTCACCCTAGAGCCACATCATTTCATTTCTTTTTCTTTTTATTTTTCTTTTTCTTTTTCTTTTCCTTTTTCTTTTTTTCTCTTTTTTTTTTGACTGTCTCATCATGCACATGAAAATTCAAAATTCATTTAAACAATCTTTTGTAAAAAAATGGTTCAGTGTAAAAGACCCATTCTTATAAAGAAACGCTCCTCAATTAAAGTATCCACACTTGATTAAAATGGGCTTTTCAAGGCACGTAATGTAGGCCATGGTTGAGGGTTCAGAAAGAAAGTATAAACAGGCCCAAAAAGTATTTCAAGGTAATTGAATCAAGGATCACTTTTCGGCCATATGAAGAATTCATTTTTTCATGCTTGATTTCTCATTTGCCTCTATCCTATTAGTTTTTTCATTTCAATTTGTCATTTCTTTCTTTTCTTTCTTTTCTTCTTTTTTTTCTTCTTTTTTTTTCTTTCTTCTTTTTTTTTTGACAACATGAGTTCAAGGATATTCTTATCAAGCAATTCTTCATCATTTTGGGCCATCATTTCTTTAGCCTGGATGCAAGAGTGTTCCATCTTTTGTTCGAATGCTTTCTTTGCATTTGCCCCCAGTGTGAGGGGTGACCCTTGATTAGGTTCATTAGAAAGAATATTCATTAGGCTCAAAGGAGACAGCAATGGATAATTTTCTCAAAGTGAAGGGGATATGAAAAAGGGCCATTTGTCTTCTCAAGTATGGCTATCTTCATCAAAAAACAATTCATTAGAAAAACGTTACTTTGAAAAACAATAATAATTTTTGAAAGCTTTTGAAAACTTTGTTCAAAATCCTAGAACATCACGTGCATGATGATGCAATCAACTTTCTTCTTTTTATTCTTTTTCTTTTTCTTTTTCATCATGAGAATTTCACAGAAGATGACATTTCCACCCTTTTCAAATTATAACTAAGGCAATCAATCTGAGCAATTTGTCTCGATAGCAAAGAGGTATCGGGACCTTACAAAGTGACTTTGGTCTTTCTGATCATTTTGTCCCCAAAGGTGGGTGAATGAACACTTTGGCAGCAAAGGTTACTTATTCAAGAAAATCAAGGTGAGCTCATTTTGAAACAAGAAGGTAATGTGTTCAAAAGTCATTCATTTCAGTCACTTTTGAGTTTCAAGGAAATTGGGAAGCATATGGGCATTATGAATTCAAAGAACATGGTTGATTTCAAGACAAGGAAGCAATGAATTCAAAATTCTAGTGCAGTTTTGACACATATCAAAATGTCACTTTTTAGAGTTAAGCAAGCATCTTTTTAAACAATCATTTTTGTCTATTACCCAGATGAAGAATATTGACTCTCTCAAATGGTTTTCAAGGTTTATGCCTCATTTTTACTTCGAGTCTCAATTTTTGAGATTTTATTCAAATGACACAGAATGGCAAGAAAGATGGTTTGAAGGACTTGTTAAGAATTACTTCTGAAAGCAATCACCAACTTTTCATGAAATCCTTTTTTATTTTTCAAAAAAAAAGTTTCACTTCTTCTCTTTTTCTTCAAATGTGACAATGGAAAATGGATAATACAAATCATTTATTCCAAAAAGGCATGTAATCCAAAAGAAGTCAATATTTACAATGAAAATCCAAATAAAAACACCATGACATGATTTTTGAAATCTAAAGTTTACCCTTTAAAATTCAAATATCTAAAAGTTATTGCTTTCAAGTGACACTATGTACAAGGCTAAGAAAAAGTAACATTATGTACAAGAGTGAAAAGAATTAGAAATTGCCCCTACTCGGCATACTGTCCATAGAACTCTGTAACTTGCAATTGACTGGCCTGAAGTTGCCACGAAAGGGTTGCCCCTATTAAATGAAATTTGATGGAAATGATTGAATAAATGCATGAGCATGTGTATTGATGAAATGAAATGCAATGGCTTTCTAAGCAAAAATGACCAAGGAAATTGCTAAGATCATGCACTCCTATGACTAATATGAAAACTCATCATTTTATTACTTTTGGTGCAAGATATATAAAACAAAGCCCTTGAAATCCTTTTAATGCCCTTGGGCATAAGCATCAGAGTCTGATTCTATTGATACTTATAGAATCCATCAATGAGAACTTGCTGTTGTCCCCACACAAATAGGTAAGGCACCCTAACTGAATCTTGGCTCGGTCCCATTTGGGAAGCTTAATTGGCCCGACTTAATCAATGCTTGCACCTTCTTCTTCAATGTCGTGCAATCCTAGGTTGAATGTCCTTGAATATTCATGTGGTATTCACATTGGGCTTCAGCATTGTACCATTTCGGGTATGGAGGCTGTAAAGGTTCCACTTGTACTTTGGTCAAGAGTTGTTGCTGGAGAAGTTGAGGGAGTAATTCCGTGTAAGTCATTGGGATCTGGTCAAACCGGTGTTTCTCTTGATTACTCATGTACCCTTTCTGTTTATCATGTGGGATGGTTGATTGGGTGGTATGTCGCATAGCTGACATCTGCTTAGGCAATTGAGCATGGCTTGTATTTTGTGATTTAGGTGGATGAAAAGGTCGATTAGTGTAAACTCTGTGACTGTCAAAAGGATAGGTTGGTGGGACGGGTGGGCATTGATTTTGATTCATGCTGGAATGGTAAGGCTAATATGTTGGATATGGATTGTGAAGAACGGAACAATCAACTTGTTGTTCTCCTTGACCAATGTCTTGCCCATCTTCATCATCATGGTTTTTCTTGGTTCCAAAATCACCATCCCTTTTAATTCTTCTAGTTTTAATCGCCCTTTCAATAAACTCACCAGCAATAACTAGGTCTGAGAAAGAGTGCGACACACTTGCCAACAATTTGTCATAGTATGGCGCCTCCAATGTTTCCAAGAACATGAAACTAATTTCTCGCTCAATAAGTGGAGGGTTCACTTGTGCTGCTACATCCCTCCATCTTTGGGCATATTCTTTAAAACTCTAGGTGGACTTCTTTTTCATAGTCTGAAGTGATAATCGATCAGGAGCTAGATCTGTCATATGTTTGTACTGGACAACAAAGGCCTTCACCAAATCTGACCATGATTGAATCTTAACCCTGTCAAGTTGATTATACCACCTCGATGCTGCCCCAGAAAGACTGTCTTAGAAAAAGTAGATCATGAGCTTGTCATCATAAGTGTGTGCTGCCATTTTTCGGACATAGCTTAACAAATGGTCTTGGGGGCACTTCGTGCCGTTGTATTTTTCAAACTCTGGTACTTTAAACTTATGTGGAATAACTAACCCGAGTACCAAAGTTGCTTTAGAGGCGTTCATCGCCCTATGGTAGCTAAATCCTTCAATCAGTTTCAACCGTTCATCCAACAAACTGAACATTTTGCTACTTTTCATTGAATCATCTTTTTTCTCATCATCTAAAACCATTGGATTCGTGGCATCATGCCCTCGATTGAATAAAGGGATGGCGTTTGGGATTGGTGGTGGTACAAAAGTGGGTGCAGGCACAAAAGCAGGTGAAGGCCCAAAGGCTGGTGAAGGCATAGACATTGTAGGATAAGTATTCTCTCCAATGGGGTGTTGTGTATGATGTGATGGAGCTACCATTGGGGGTATGGCCACATTAACAGTATTGCCCCCTACACCTTGAGTTGTGTTTCCCATAGATTCAAAGCCTGGGGAATAATTGTTGTCTCTTTACCAATATTTCTTCCTTCAGATGTTTCTTCCGCAGACTTCTCCTTGACCAAAGCTCTCATCATTTCCATTAACTAGTCCAACCTCTGGTTTGTCTCTTCGTTTGCTTTTTTCAGTTTCTCAATTTCTAACATTTTTTCATTCTCCATGATTCTAGCTTGCAATCTGGTAAAGTATCTTCTGGGTTGTCGATCTATCTTGAAACCTTTGTTACCACAAACATGAATTAGACTTTGTTGTTCATTGAAAAAGCTTAATGAAATCCATCTTTTGTTTGTTTAGTAAAAATTAATTAACATGATGCATGCGTGACATAATGCATGAATGCAAAATCTAAAATTTGTCGTACATCAATTAGAAGCTAGTGAATTTATTTATAACTTCCTAATAAGAGTTCAGTACAAAAACATAACTCTCATAACAAGAGTTCATAACATAAACGCCTTCCAAACTACATTTCCTTTTAAGTAAACCTTCCTAACACATATTCATTGAAATCTAGGACACGATTAGCTTTGTTGACGACATCTCGCAGAAGATCAATCAATTCTTGGCCATTCAGGTCTAGTGGTGTTGTGGTTGAGTCGAAACTCCACAGGCAATTTAGGCTTGGAGCTTTCTGGTAGACGATCACCCACTTTTCCTTCACTACTGAGGTAAATGAATTGCGCTGGGTCAATCTCTATCTCCACCCCATTTTGCACCGAAGCCTCTTCAGAAGCCATACTTAAATCCATTTTATTGATAATTGATACACGGCAAATACCTACTTTTGATGTATGAAGATGCAAAGAATGCAAATGACAAAGAAAAAGAAAAAATATTTAAATTAGTAACAAAACCATGAGTAATAATTAAGGATAGATAATAAATAAATTTTGCATGAATGCCTATTCTATTTAATTTAAAAACCAAAAGGGTTAAGCAAATATGCCCTGAGGCAGGTAGTCATCCTAATATGGCCAAAAATGCTTGACCATTCTACGGTCCTCATTACAAAAGCACAAGTAGTTAAAAAGGATAGGAGTTGTTCCTTTATGTGTCCTATTTCAAGGTTGCGCTCATTAAGGGTTTGGCCCTACCTAAATTTGGCTACTCGCAAGTGAGCTATACGATGGTTATGGTCATGCCATCTAAAGGTGCCCAGACTTTTCCTATTTCGCCATCTATCATAGGCTAGTAAGGCCTCCAATCCTAGCCTATTTAGGCCCATTAGAAAGGATTCAGTCTGAGTGAGGGTTTTTCGCTTAGAAACTCACTTTGAGGAGTTGCCCCACACGAGTAAGCTACTTTGCCCCCTCCTAAATAGGTGATATCCAATTCTGAACTTATGCATGTAATGCAAAATGTGAGTGTGTGTGAAGGAACATACAAACCTTTCCAATTTACCAATATACCAAAATTGAACACTGATCAACAAGCAATAAACTTCTATTCACAAACAAGAGACAAAGAAATTAGTAACACAAGAAAGCATGTACATTTATTTAAAGCATCAAATCCCTAATATGCAAACTAGGATTCGATTAATTATTCTTGGAGTTACCACAAAATCATGCAATCAAGAAAGAGAAAAAAATACTAAAAGAAAAATGAAAAACAAAAGAAAAAGTTAAGGCCTAAACAATTATTAAATTAATTCCCGGCTTGACTCTCTAACCAGTGCCCAGTGGAGTCGCCAAACTGTCGCAACATTACCCGAGACGATGACGGATTTGGGACTTAAGAAAATTACGGAGTCGCCACTAACCATTTTTGTTTAGGTGCTGTTAGTCACCTATTAAAAATCTACCTAACTTAGCATTGGCCGTTAGATGGCGTACTTAAGCTGGGTAGGTCCCGGTCTACAGAACGGAGAACTGGAGTCGGGAGTACGGTTACGTGCGGGGAAGGATGAGCACCCCCACAACGCCCGTCAAGATGACGGTACCGATTAATTTAATAATATTTAGGCCTTAAAAAAATGTCTTTATAATTTTCCTTTTTTGTTTGATTTTTTTTGTTCTTTTGTATTAATAGTTTTTTTATTTTTATTATTCGGGCAAAAAAAAATAAGTTTCAAAATATTTTCGTTTTTTATTTTTTTTGTCATTAGTGAAAAGTTAAAAGAAAATTATGTTTCAAAACATCTCATTTTTTTTGTAAGAGTTTAAAAAAAAGGACAATTTCCAAATCATTTTTTTTTATCTTTTTTAGCTTTTTGGAAAGAAACAAATTTCGAAACACCTTTTTGATTTTTTTATAAATATATGTTCTTGAACAAAAACAAAATTTATTGGTTTTATCGCTATCATTTTCAAATCAACATTTTAGAAAGAATGTCAAGCAATTTTTTTAATTTTTGATCTTTTTTTTAATTCCAAAGTTTATTTTATTCAAACAAGAAAAGCTTTTATTTCTTTTAGGAAATTACATTTTTATTAAAGCCGACAAATAATGCTTTCTTTTCAAAAATACATTTTATCACCTTTTTTTTGAAATATTTTTCTTTTCATTTTTGCCTTTTTTTTAGGATTTTTTTTAAATCATTATCTTTATTGGGTATTTAAATGTTTGAAGTGCAAAGTGCCACCTTATCAATTTAATATAAAAATAGTGAGGATTTATCGAGGCCTATTGTAAATCTCGCCCAATTCTGGGTCCAATTCAAAGATAGCCACTTGTCTAGGAATCCGTATTAGGTGTGAATTTTCACTGCCCCAAATCGAATTCTGTGATCGCATCCTCATTTCTCCCACGTAGCTTAAACCACATTTACAAATATTTGCTCAAAGATTATTTACCGATTCAGTGACGTTAATTATTATTACATTATCTTTGTTTTTTTTAAATGATTATTATTTATTATTTTTTTAAATTAATACCCAATATTTATTTAGATGCCTAAATGCATGGCATGTGAAATGTTATCTTACTAATTTTAAAATAAGGATAATAAGGATTTTATCAAAACCCGCCATGAACCTCGCCCAATTCTGGGTCTGATTCAAAGCGGATCTTCTACCTAGAAATCCAAATCGGGTGTGAATTTTCACCTTCCCGAACCGAATCTCATGATCGGATCCACACTATCCGTATATCATTACTCGCATGTATGACAAGAATATAATAATATGGACAATAATAAATATGTGATGAAATGCACACCTTAAGGAAATTTTTTATTTCGAAATTAATTCATTTATTTTCTTTATCTTAAAAGACTTTGGTTTTTTTTCTTAAGGAAAAACGTTATTTTTGCTCAAGAGAAATTTCTTTTTTTTTGTTTTGTTAAGGATCCATTTTTCATTATTAAAATTTACTAAATCAAATACTCATTTTGACAGTATAAACCAACATAGGTTACGGGACACCTAGCAAACATCATCTTGCCAAAAAATAAATAAATAAAAATAAATAAAGCACATGAATTATTTTTTATTTCACCGGACATGATTAGGCTTTAAAATCCATCATGGCCACAAAACCAAGCAAATTGAAAAGCAATCATATATTCATATTCACAAGCATATAAAAGGGCCAATAAAGTAAAACAAAATGGAAAAGTAAAGTTACCGAAAAGTAAAGATGATTTTGTTGTCCAATGGGTCTTGTCAGTTTAGGAAGAGAATATGAGCCTTTGCTTTGGCTCGTATAGACAAAGAGAGGGGCCTCTCGGTGGGAGGTAATGCCGAAATCAGCTAAAAGGAATGGAAAACGATGGCCTTTTTTTTTACTGGAAAACTTGCACCAAACCTTTCACTGATCAGATTTCAAAGAAAGGATTACAAGCAAAAAACACTTCTTTTCAAAAAACTCTGGAACCAAAAACTGCTCTCCTTTTTTCGTTTTTATGATCGGCTGTGCTTGGCCCTCCTCTCTCCCTTTTTTCTTTGGTTGGCCTCTCTTTATATATTTTTCTTTGCTTGGCCCCCCTCTATACCTTTCTTCTTTGCTTGGCCACCCCTATCTACGTTTTTTCTTTGCTTGGCCCCCCTCTCTATGTTTTTTCTTTGCTTTGTTTTGCTTGAAGTTAAACTTCACGTGACTTATCCTTCATCAAGACTTTTGTGGCAGTAATTATTTTTGGCTTTTTATTTCCAATGTAGGCTACCTGTGATTTCTGTGATTTCTGATAGCTTCTGTTCTCTTGATTACTTGTTGGTTTGAACTTGCTTCAAAATTCAGATTTTTTCCTGACTGCATGGGAGTGATTTCTGCAATATAAGTGTCATTTTTTTAATCCCAACTTGGCTGATTCATTGCCTTTTCCTTTTTATTTAATGCAAGTTGACAATAATCCCTTTTGACAATGTTCAGCGGAATGATAATCTGGGATGGTCCACCATACTTTATGTTTGCCGATAAGGGGAGCTACTCAGCACTTCTTCCGCTGCTCTGTTTTTTCTTTATCATTTGGTCCTTCCTTTTTTTTTTCAACATTAATTGAGACTTTTTTTTTTTGCAACTATTGGGCCTTGTAACTACAATATGTAACTTACAATCCTTTTTTTTAATGAAATTGGGCCCTGGTTTTAATTGATAGCCAGTCCAATATTTTTCAAACAAGTCCTAAGTACCTATAGCCTAATGATAATAAAATTAAAAATGAAAATATAAACAACAAAATAAGAATAGAAAAAAAATAATGATAAATGAATAAAATAACAAGATGAGAATATGGTGTCTACACTAACCACGATGAATCGGACTCTGAGGTAACGAAGCGACCGAAGACCGATGACCCAAAGATTGGGGCTTCGGATGGTGCACAGAACAGTGAGGAACAAGGGAAGAGAAAAGACAATGCAGCTATCAGCCCAACTCAGGGCACTTTCGATCTCATCACAGAACTCCCAACCAAACTCACCAAGATTGCCAATGAGAAGACCCCCTCACCAACATTCTCGACAAACAGGCCATAGCGCAATTTCGTCTCCAAGCACATAGACAAATAGCCCTCCCACCACTAAGGTTTACACAAGAGCTAGAATATGAGAACGAACAGTGGCTGAAATCACTAACTCCAGTACTGGTCTTTCCTCTAGAAATTCCAATTTCTTTCGAATTGAGCTCCACAAAATCTTTGAGACCATACTGGATGGAAGAAGTTTGGGACCCAGCTCTTTGGATTCTAGCCCTGCTATCAAACAACTTCACATGCAGGCCCATAGAGTACATGTTCAGAGGAGACCGACTGTCAGCAATAAGACTAGCCCTAAGCCCATGAGTCAAATAACTAGGCGTTTGCACAAAGTCCTTACTTCAGCAAGAAGAATACCAAATGATCCACAGGATCCAGTTCAGGACGATGAAGTTCAAGTAGATAACAAACTAGTAGCACAGCCAAGAACCACAAATGCTTAAACAGAGCAACTTTTCAATATTACAATATCGATGTCAATAATAGTATGGAATTGTAGGGGTGCTAGACACCCGGACTTTATCAACACAGCAAGGGATTTAATCAGGTTACATAAACCTGAAATCATGGTCATCACAAAAACTAAAACCCGAGTCTGTGATGCAAGGCGTATTGTTTGGAGACTAAACTTTGATAGATGCATTGATACTAAAACCATTGGCTAAGAGGTATCTGGTTGCTCTGGCACTCAAATACTGTGGATGTGTATGAAATAGGAGCTACCGAGCAAGAGATACATGCCAGCGTCAAGGTAACTCTCTCAACAAAAGCTGGTTTTTTTCTGCAATTTATGGTAGCCCTACGTTCGTTGAAAGAAAACTGTTATGGAACATCCTTTGCAATGTTGCTAATAATCATAATCTTCCATGGCTTATCTGTGGAGATTTTAATGAAGTGCTAAATAGCAATGTCCTTAGCTAGAAGTGGGGCCTTTCAAGACTGCCTTAATAGATGTAACCTTTTAGATCTAGGCTTTAACAAGCCAAGGTTCATATGGTCCAATAATAGAAACATTAGTGAACTAATTCAGGAAAGGATCGACATTGCTTTTGCAAACCCATCTTGGAGACTTCTTTTTCCAAATGACTATTTTGAACACACCACTAAGGTGCACTCCAACCACTGCCCTCTGCTAATTTTTCTTGACTCTCTGATTAGTAAAGGTCCCAATAAACCTTTCAAAATACCAAAATTTTGGTTCAACCACCCTAAGTTCACCAATGTCGTCAAGAATAGTTGGTCGAAACCCTCTACTAGTCTCAGCCATGCAACCAAAACACTTAAGAAAGACATGCTCCGTTGGAATAAGATTTCCTTTGGAAATCTGTTTGAGAGAAAAAAAAATGTTAGCAAGGGTTGTTGGTATAGAAAAAGCACTTACAGATAAACCATGCCAATTCCTGATAGACCTCCAAGGTAGATGGTGATAAAAACACAAAATTTTTTCATGTTTCGACAATGGTCAAAAGATCCTCCAATAAAATCTTTGGCTTGTTGGATTCAAACAATGTTTGGATCTCAGACAAAGAAACCATTAAAAACATCGTCCTTCTTCACTTCTCTAAACTCTATTCCACTTCTCTAAACTTTATTCCACTTCCTACTTGTCTGAAACACTGACTCCTGACCACCCATCCCTCTGCTTTGCTACCCTTCCTGACTAGGAAAAAGCTGATCTCATTGTACCCATCACTGATCTTGAAATCCAAAAAGCTATCTGGACCTTTAAACCTCATAAAGCCCCGGGCCCTGATGGACTCCATCCATTTTTTTCCCAAAGAGGCTGGCATATCATTAAATCCAAATTTTGTGATAAGATCCATGCTATATTTGCATCTGGTTGTATGCCTTCACCGCTATGCAAGACCTTAATCACCTTGATTCCAAAAACCCCTAATCCTACTCGGATTGGGCAGTATAGACTAATTAGTCTTTGTAATTTCCTCTACAAGGTTATTACAAAAATAATTCTTCAAAGGGTTAAACCTTAACTAGGAAAATAATATCTCCATACCAGTCTAGCTTCATATCAAGAAGAACAGGCATCGACGATTGCATTCTTGTTTAAGAAATTCTTGACTCTTTTAAGAGAAAAAAAGGAAGACTAGGATTCATGGCCATAAAACTTGACCTTGAAAAAGCCTTTGACAGATTAGAATGGGGATTTATAAAGAAGGTCCTCATTTTCTTTAATTTTCCTTAGTCATGGATCAAGCTCATTATGTCATGCATTACATAATCAAAAGTGCCAATTCTCATAAACGGAAGCATGACAGAAGCCTTTTCACCATCTCGAGGAATAAGAAAAAGCGATCCTTTATCGCCCTACATCTTTATTCTATATACGGAATACCTGAGTCTTCAAATCCATAAAAAATGCAGCAATAAAGAGTGGTCTATGGTGAAAGTTTCGAGAACTGAACCTGCCTTCTCCCATCTTTTGTTCGAGGATGACATTTATCTATTCGGAAGAACTAACTACAACACTATAGAGGTAATAAAGCAAACACTCAATGAGTTCTACATAGAGTTGGGTCAAAGTGTCAACTTACAAGAATCAAAATATGATTTTCACCGAACACAAGCCAGGCTCAAAAGAATCTAGTGGAATGCACTCTTGGAATCTCAGAATCTAATTCTTTTGGGAAATATCTTGGCATTCCAATGCTCAATAAAAGATCGAGTAAAAATGACTACCTCTTCATCATTGATAAGATACGATCCAAGCTTGCAGGTTGGAAGGCAAGGCTCCTATCCACAACTGGCAGAATTGTTCTTGCCAAATCCTTTTTGGAATCCATTCCTGCATATGCTATGCAATGCAGGACTCTACTTGTAAGCATTTGCAATGAGTTGACAAAATATGTCGAGACTTTGTTTGGGGAGACACTGAGCAAAAAAAAAATCATCTTCTGAACTGGAGCACCATCATACTTCCCCTAAAGGATAGAGGTCTCAACCTGAGAGAAATGAGAACACACAACAAAGCCTTGCTAGGAAAACTTGCTTGGCGCTTTAAAGAAGAGGAAACAACTCATTGGGCAAAAATGCTATCTGCAACATATGGAAGTGACACTTCGAAAGCCCTATCCTCTTGTTCTGTCACTTGGAAAGCTTTACATTGGGCTACCTCTTTAGTAAACAAAAGTGCTGGCATTGTTGTTAAAATTGATGAAGGGACCAATTTTTGGAACGATAATTGGACGATTTTTGGGAAGATCAAACATCTCATTCATGGACCACTGCAGCTCAATGAAGAGTTGCTCACTATCAAATCCTTTTTTGACCAACCATCCGCTCTCTCCTTCTACCTCCCTTAAGAAATTTTTGATGCAATCATAGCCACTCCAACATAACTTCTTGGCAACTCCACTGACTCAAGACTTTGGATTGCTTCGAAAGATGGTTCCTATACAGTAAAGTCTGCTTATGAACTTGCAAGACTTAGAACCTATCAAAGAGACAATAATAATTGGACTTGGATTTGGAAGTTGAATATCTTACCCAAGTTAAGATTCTTCATCTGGAAATTTGTTCATCAAATCATCCCAACAAGATCCCTTTTAAATCATAAGGGCATTCAAGTTCCTATGGATTGTCCCCTATGCAACAACACCATCGAAGACTGCCAACGCCTTTTAGAGAGTGCCCAGCTGCTATTGAAATGTGGACAAACCTCGACTTCTACCAAACCTCGACTTCTACCAAACCTCCTTTTCTTCTTCCCTTTTAGTGTGGATCAAAAACCTCGTCACAAACAAATCCTTCCACTGCAATCATAGAATTCCTCTTGGACTGATTACGGCGCACACAATTTGGAAAATTTGGTTGTTAAGAAACAACTAGGCTTTTGGCAATGAATGGTTTGTTCAAACAATTAAAAATACTGTCATGGCAAAAGTAGCTGAATATTACGCACCAATGGAAACTTAAAGCTAGTTCAAACTCCGGTGACAATTCCTATAAGATGGCATAAGCCTCAACAAGGGTGGTATAAACTCAACACAAATGGTTCAGCACTTGGCAACCCCAGGAAAGCAGGGGCTGGCGCTTTGATAAGGGATGATAGGGGAACCTGGGTAATGGGGTCCTTCAGGCACCTAAGTCAAACCTCCAATCACCTTGCTGAGTGCTGGGCACTCAGAGATGGGCTACAGCTTGCAGTCCAACTTGGCATAACCAATCTTGAAATTGAATTTGATAGTACTTCTACTATTGCTGCTATCTCTACCACCTTAAATGGTTTTAGCACTAATAGTAGACTTCAACCAATTTTGGATGATTGTAGGTGCTTGTTGAGTAAAATCCAACATAAGCAGATCAAGCATATCTTACAGGAAGCTAATGCATGTGCTCATATTTTGACTAAACATGGCAACCTTCTTTTGTGTAGTAATGTTAATGAGGTCTATGAACTCTATTTAGAACCTCTTGCTTTTATTATTAATGTGCTTCACCATGATGAAGTTGGTATTGTAACTTTTAGAACAATTACTGCTATTTAATATATGAAGTACCTTTTTTTTTTTTCACCAAATTCAAAAGTAGTCCAAATTAATGAGAATCCTAAATTCTAATTTTTCTTATCACGTTTGGACTTTGGAATTTGAATTTTGGAGCTTAAATTTTTTTTATTCTAATGTACTCCCATAATAAAAATTTAATTTGTGATGTAAAATAATTTATAATATTTATTTACATTATGTGATGCACTTATATTTTCTACTTTTTCTTTTTTTAGGAATTTTGCAATTTTTTTCAAAATTTTTGAATATTTTGATAAATAAATAAAATTAAAATGTTTATTCAATTGAACCGATTAGATCGATTAAACCGTGAACAGATAGACTAACTGATTCAAAGACCGATCCGATTTTTTATTCATTGGGTCCAACATGTATAAAACACAGCACACAAAAAATTGCAATAAGAGCCGTAATTACATTACATATTAGTATAAAAATAAAAAAAATTATAAAATGAGAAAATACAAAAAAGAAGTACAGAGAATCGTTGCTTTCAGTCCCAAACTTAAAATTGATTTCCTCCTAAATTTCCCTTGCCCGAACGTTCAAGAGGTTTTTCTTATTTAAGAACTTAATCTAGTTATTGTTACAAATCAGTACATAACGTTTTCGGATCATGACAATTAAGGACTTCTGTTACCGGTGGTAGATGCAGTAGATCTTTGCTTTGACATGGGTAGATGCTGTGTCTGGTGCCTAGATTAAATGGTAACGCCTGAAACTATTGGCTCGCTTTTGCACCACTGTTCTAAAAGCAAGGCATTTCGATGTGGTCTTTCACTTCATTCTCCCGTCTTCAAGGCTGGTTTTCAGGCTGATGTCGTTGTCTCCAACCATGTTATCAACATGTATGCCAAGTGTGGCAACCTTAACTCTGCTCGTCAGGTATTCGATGAAATGCCTGAAAGAAACCTTGTTTCTTGGTCTGCCATGATCTCTGGATATGACCAGGCTGGGGAGCCTTTATCAGCACTTGATTTGTTTTCACGAATGCGCCTTGCACCCAATGAGTTCATATTTGCCAGTGCCGTTAGTGCTTGTGCCAGCCTTAGGTTGTTAAGGGAGGGACGGGAGATTCATGCTCAATCATTGAAGTGTGGATTTGCATCTGTCTCATTTGTTTCTAACTCCCTTATCTCAATGTACATGAAATGTGGACAGTGTGCTGATGCATTGGCAATGTATTATGGGGCATTAGAAACAAATGCTGTATCTTATAATGCTTTGATTACTGGATTCATAGAAAACCACCAGCCTGAAAAAGGTTTTGAAGTTTTTAAACAAATGCATCAACAAGGCCTTATGCCCGATCGCTTTACTTTCGTGGGATTGCTAGGAAGTTGTGCTGTTTCAGATGCTTTGAATAGAGGAATGGTCTTGCATTGCCAGACAATCAAACTTGGACTTGACTCCGCTGCTTTTATAGGTAATGTGATTATGACAATGTACTCAAGATTTTGTTCGATACAAGAGGTAGAGAAGGTCTTCAAATTTATTCAGGAAAAGGATGCCATTTCTTGGAACACTTTTATAGCTGCTTGTTCTCATTGCGAAGGTCATGCCAAGAGTTTGATAGCTTTTGGAGAGATGTTTAATGAATATCACATGAGACCAGATGATTTCACTTTCGCCGGCGTCCTTTCTGCCTCTGCTGCACTTGCTTCAATACTGTATGGCAAGCAGATTCATGGTCATCTGATAAGAACAAGGCTGAACCAAGATGTAAGAGTTGGTAACGCCCTCACAAACATGTATGCTAAATGTGGTTCCATTGAATATGCATACAATGTTTTTAACAGGATGCCCCAACACAATGTTGTCTCATGGAATACCATCATCGCTGCATTTGGAAATCATGGGTTTGGAAGCAGAGCCCTGGAACTTTTTGAGCATATGAGGGCAACCACATTAGAGCCAGATTCTATGACATTTATTGGACTTCTGATGGCTTGCAATCATGCTGGCATGGTGGATAAAGGCCGTCTTCTTTTTAATTCTATGCAAGAAACCTATGGTATTGCTCCTGATGTAGAACATTTTTCTTGTCTTATTGATTTGTTGGGACGAGCAGGCAGATTAAATGAGGCAGAGGATTACGTGAGGAAATTCCCTTCAGGACAAGATCCTATTGTTTTAGGGAGCCTGCTTTCAGCATGCAGACTGCATGGAGATGTAACCATGGGGGAACGATTAGCTAAACAGCTTTTGAAACTTCAACCAGTGAGTACTTCACCTTATGTTCTACTGTCAAATTTGTATGCGTCAGATGAGATGTGGGATTCTGTTGCAGAGGCCAGGAAGATGTTGAAGGGCAGTGGCCTGAAGAAGGAAGCTGGGTATAGTCTGGCTCATATTAACGGGAATTTTGTAAAATTTACAACAGGAGACTTTTCTCATGCAAGGATTAGTGAGATGATTGACACACTCAAAATTTTAGCTAGCGAAGGTGGTAGAATTTCTTTGGATCTTACGCCTTAGTATTTGTATAAAGATTTTTCCCCCAAAAGTTCATTTTACTATTGTTAATGGAATTCAAAATATGTTTTAATGACACAAAAAGAGGAAAAAAGAACAAAAAAGGAAGCATGTGAAAAGTTCTGAACTGTAGGTTTTTCTTACAAAGCTAAAGAGAAGTTTAAGCCAAGTAAAAAAAAAAAAATGAATGGTCTATTGGGTGGAGATGCTAACATACTCAAAAAAAGGAAGGAAAAAAAAATAGCACGCTTAAAGGAGAAATTACAGTAGCCGACCATTTGGCTTGCATCATATTAAGTATAAACCTCAGCAGTGAGCTCTAATGACAAAACACAAAGCTCAGATAGGAACCAAATTGATAGATGAGCGAACAAAACAATCAAATATATTGCACAGCAAGTAATGACACAGGAAGGCAACAAGAAATACTATGCCATAAAATACTAAACAAAAACATTAGAAATACAGGAGTGTACCGACTCAAAAAAAGAAACAATGCCATGAAAAAAAAGAGTCGCACGTGAAAATATGTTAATGAGCAGACTATTATCCATGAGCCACGAGTATAGAATATTAGATGCACCTCCCGTCAATTTTGAAGGGATCTCTTCTCTTAACCCTTATCTTCATCATCTCAGCCCATCTTGTAAAAATATTTGAGACTTCAAACTTACCAGAGAACTTCATCTTTTGAGCCAAATCCTCCAGTATGTCAGCTTTCCCTGCTCTAGAGAAATCAGCTGCAAACTTGTTGTAATCAAGCTGAGGAGCCTTCATTCCTTTCTCTATCATTTCTTCAAAATATTTGCAAGCCTCTCCTGATCTACCAAGACTTATCAGCCCTCCAATGAAAACAGTGTATGAATTATCATCAGGGCAAAATCCCTTTTCACTCATCTCATCCCAAATTGCACGACCCATATCATAGTTTCTGGTCTGGAAGAATGATTTCATGATCATGTTAAAAGTGTGAATTGTTGGCTGAATTCCATTCTGAATCATCTTCTTGTATACCCTCATTGCATCATCTGGCATTCGTTGGCCTGTCAACAATTTAATTAGGGCATTGTAGGTTTGGCCATCAGGTAGACAACCCTTTTCTTGCATCTCTGTCAACAATCTGTAAACCATGTCCATCCGTTTCTGATTTCCAAATCCAGTGATCAAACATGTGTAGACTGCTACATCTGGCTGACATCCAGAATCAAGCATCTCATCAAAATACTGAACGGCTTCATTCATTTTCGATTGCTTGCAGAACTCCCGAACAATAATGGTATAGCTCCGAACATTGGGTAAAGGTCCTTTAGCCTTCATGACCTCAAACAACTTCACTGCATCAGATCTCTTCCTACTCCTCAACAGCCCTTCAATCATAACATTATGTGCAACAATATCAGGCTTAAATCCCTTATCAATCATCTCATTCCATACCCTCCCTGCTTCCATCAAATTCCTCACTCTGCACCAACTATTAAGCATTACCGTATATGTACTCAAATTGGGTGTAAACCTGTCTCTCAACTTCTCAAAAAGCACTTGTGCTTCTTTCGCCAGCTTAACCCTCCCAAGACTATCGAGAAAGCAATTAATGGTATCAATACCTACTTTATATTTATACTTCTTCATCAACTCAAAGATCCCAACTGCTTTCTTCCTCTCCTTCGCAGCTGCAAAAGCTTTCATAGCGATAATAAAAGCCTCCATTACCAAAACCCCTTTGGCACCCATCTCTTCAAGCATTGCCACCATTGTCTCAAACTGCCTATTCTTGGCTAAAACCTTCATCATTTTATTGTAAGTCCTGGAATCATGGTCAAACCCCGGTTTTTGTCCAGCCCAACAGAAAAACCTAAACGCTGGTTTTCTAGCATGCCGGAACCTTTCCAACACATCCATGACCAAATCATGGGTAAGATTAATCCCACATTCATCCAAAACAGCTTCCATATTTCGGTCTAAGCCAAATAATTCATCGATAACTTTGCATACTCTGTCAACTTCCTCTGAATCCGCTCTGGGATTAGAGCTATTACCAACATTATAAGATTCATTGTCGGTTTCAGAATCTGTATCACCGTCGGTGAAACTAGAGAAACCCCTAGAAAAACTGAAATCTAAAGCATTGCCGGCTAAAGAAACGGGATTAGCTAGCAATTTTTCTTGGAAATAATGGAGTGTAGAGGAGTGTGGCAGAAGAAATGGAATTTGACAATTAAGACCACGAAAACTATCATAAGTAGGAGAATGAAGCAAACTAAACAGGGGAAGAGAGCTACCACAAGGCAACCACACTTGCTCTCCTCCATCTCGTCGTGTTTCTCGTAGTCTGGGTCTCTGATTGAGAAAGAGTAACTCCGCAATTGTTCCGCCATGGGTAAAACCGCAACAAAGCAGAGGGTTGCTGCTGTGTCGTCTAATAAAGCTCGTGGCTTTGGCGGAAGTCTTTAGCGAGAGAGACATTAAACCGCCATAAGGAAGAGCTAGTTTGGAAAAATGAGAAGTGGATTTAGCAGGAGTACAGCTGTAGAGTACGATGAGTGGAGCTAACGGCCAACGCCAAAGGGTTGGTCATTCTTGGGCTTGGTTGAGGTTTCCACAACGCCAAGGGCCCATTTAGTTGGGTTGTCAAATGGTTTGATGAGGATTAAGGAAGAGGAGTTAAGAGATTTATTTTCAAAATATACAAACACCATTTCTCTTGATTTTTTTTTAATTTGAAATTGTCCAAGATTAATTCTTAATTATTGAAATGATTAATACCCATCAATACTATTGAGATCACCCATAATTGCACTAACATATTTTGGTTTAAGCACCTACAACTACGTAATTTATAGATAAAATGTTATACGATTAATTCTAATTATCAGAATTCAAACATTGACAATTTCAAATATCGAAAAAAGAATTTACAAATCCAATAAAGAAAAAAATTGCAATTGATTTGATTAACAGGTTGAGATAATTCCTTCTTTAATTAAACAAAAGTTTGTCCTTATTAGGCTCCCTAATCTATTGTGGCTAAAATAATTGTAAATTACCTAGCATGCTCCATGGAAGAAATTGCTCCCATGTGGAAGTATAAAATGCCAAATAAATTGCCAAAGGGGAAACAATAGAAATATCAAAAGCAAAGAGCAAGTAAGGATCAAGTATACCAAATAAAGATCTCACAGGCCAAAAAAAGGAGAATGAAGAATAAAGCACAAACAACAACGTGACAGAGAAACCTCAAGAACAATAAAGGAATTGATAACAATTTTTTACTTTTCATAGCTTTGATTTTTGTTCTACTAGAAAAATAAGAAACCTTTCTTACAAGTTTAAGCTCGAGTTGTTATTTTGTCAATTGACCATTTTAGCCGTGTTTATTTGTTTCCAGGCTATCTTTCTTACAAAGGTACATAAAAGGAAGCATAATTAGCTAACTTTCAAATTAAGCAAAGATATACATTGTATAAATTTTTAAACCTGGACCCAATCGACTAAAATCAAAATGGAGAAAAATATTATTAAAAGAGTTTTAATCTCATATAAATCAATCAGATTAGAAAAAGACTAGTCTTCAATTAATGGTCGGAGATATCCTTAATTAAACAAAAAAAATTAATGTGATATTTAATGACTCTATCTGAATTAATCTATACCCATCCATCTGCGACCTTTATTTCTTTTCAAGCTATTATCTTCATTTTTGCGCAACCAAAGGTTATTCTTATTTAAAAGGAATTCCTAAAACTATCAAAAGTTTTCTTCTTTATTTTTTTTTAGACAAGTCAAAAGTTGATGCACTTTTCAATTTTATTTTGGGGATACAGTGCAATCAGGGTTAGTTTATAAAATTAATAATCTAATACTATAATAATTTTTAAGTTTATCTCTTGAGATTCCAAACAACTTTTAATAGGATGGACGCACTGAGCAACTGATCAAATCAATTTTCAAAAAACTTAACTTGATATCAAGGATCCATCAAAGTGAATGTCTCCTTCTTCCCACTTACTTTGATTGAATGCTCGAGTCACTAACTGCGAAGACTTGGATTCCAATAACTAATAGGACTGGAGTTGCCTTACATTCTCAATTCAAAATTTTGTGGAGACTAGGATACCTATAACTAGTAGACTTTCTTCTCTTGGATGTAAGAGTTATGAAAATATAAATTTCAATTTTATCATCAAATTGTTAAGGCTAGTTGTTCAAATTAGGCCCTAAACTTTGGGGTTCTATTCAAATCAGGACTAAAAAAAATCGTAAGAAATAAGGATCCAAACTTCATGATATGGAAGAAATCAGGACCTATTAGAATGGAAGTTGACACACCCAGACCTAATCAAACTTTTTCGTACCAACTGGAATAGTAAAAGAAGGCTTATTAGTACGAATAATACATCGGTCCAAATGTGTCAGATAAAGAAAAGATGTTAAAGATAAGATAAGATGGAGTTGGAAGATGAGGTAAATCACAATGCATGGAAAATAACTAGACACCAATTGGATTTTCTCTAAGTCCATAACTAATAGTTATGGAGTCCATTGATGTAATAGGTCGGAGAATAAGTCAAGGCTCGAAAATTGGCGAGATTGGAGAAAAGGGGAGGAAGTCTGGCCCGGGGTCCGAGTAGGCCCGATGCTGGACCTACCTATATAAGGGGGGAGGCCGAGCCTCTCCCCCTTATTCTCTTCTTTCCCTCTTTCTTTCTTTCCCTCTTTTCTCTTGTTTCTCTTTTTTTCTCTAAATGAGGCATTTTGGAGTTTTGGCCAATCCGGACAATCCGACTTACAAATCAAGGTGAGTTTCTAGTATGTTATACTACTCATCTCACTCTTCAATTTGCCTAGCGTTGCACGTAAATCCATGCATTGGTTTAGGAGAAATCATGACTCAAAGTTAGGTTTAGCTTTTTAATTAAATTTAAGCTTATGTTTGAATTTGAGGAAATTTGAGCCGATAATTTCCGTTTTTCTTTTGGTGAAATTGTTGTGGATGTTGTGGGGATAGTCTATCTCAACTTGCAGGACGATCCATGGAGAAATGGGCTCAAAAATTGAGGAAAAACTTGAAACGAACTCTCTGTTTCATCTCTATTTTGACAAGAGTGGTCATCCCGACCGAGTCCCACACGGGAGTCAATCTGCCCCCTTAAGGGCAATTTTGTAATTTTCCCAAAGTGTTCGATTTTGACCCGAAACTTTCCCAGACACTTTTCTAAGGCCCGAATCACATCCGAACATCGTCTTAGGTCACAATAGAGCCTCGTAGGAGTATTCATAGATTTAATTATGAATGCTAACATGTACTTCCGTGTAATTAAGGTTCTGGACAATCGAGTACAACGACGCTTTGGAGTTCGATCTTCGTGAGATACTTGGGAGTATACAAACCTCCCAGTACTGTGAGTAGCTTTGTTTCAGTGTTTAGCCATTTCGGACTAAACACTTTTATTGTTTTATATAATGTTTTTATTAAATGTTTGGGATTCGAGTATTCCCTTATACTAACACACACATTATTGCATGCCAATTGGGCAAGGTGTTTTAAAGTAAATTTAATTTATAAAATGTATGTATGTTATATAGATAAATATATATATATATATATATATATTTATGATAAGTGTCCGAAAGGGAATATTGCATAAGGTGAGTGATTAAAGGACCTTAGTGCTCCTATGGGAGTGAATGGACCGAGCAAAGCATGCGTCCTACCAAATAGCCGTGGACTGCCTTTTGAGAGGTACGGTGAGTGAGAAACTCTAGCGACACTTATAAGGGCTATTGTAGTTATGCTCCACCCATAGTGAATGGCAACGTCAAGGAAACGGGCTTGAGATGTATATATATACATATATATATATATACACATGTTTTTAAGAAAAAGATTTTAAGAAGAAAAGAAAAGAAATGAGAAAAGGATAGCCATTGACGGTACAAGAATCTTGACCGATGCACAAGGTCGAGCCTCATTGTGTTTTTATGGCCAACCCATAGATGGTTAATATTATTATTATTGTTGTTGGTGGTGGTGGTGGTCGTGGTGGTGTTATTGTTATTGTTTTTGTTTTTAATAAAAAGGTTTTAGGGAAATATTTTATTAAGAAGTTTTCAAAAGATTAAAAAAAAAAATTTACTATTTTGAAATTACCCAGCTCCCCAAACCCTATTTGACATTGCATTGAACTGAGGTGTACTCACCCCACATTCCTGTTTATGTTTTGCAAGTTAGATGTCCGGATGCTCACTAAAAGATGTCAATGGCTTAGGAGTTAGTAGTTTCCGTTGCATAGGTAGCCCTTCAAGCTAATCTGCTGGTACCTAAATTTTAATTAAACTATTTTATAAAATGATTTTCAATTATTATAAATGTTTCTAATTAAGGTTTAGTTAAATGTTTTGCAGCGAAGATACTTAATTTATGCCTTGCAATGCTTCGGGATATATGAACGGTCGGCATGTACTTCGAGATGTTGCAGCGATTGTCACGTGACTAGGCCGGTCCTGACGGAAGTTAACGTTTGTTATACAAATGCTAATATAAGTGCCTGAACCTCTTAAATGGCTATACATGGTAGATTTAGTTGGTGAATGAAACAATATTTTTCTTCCTAAACTACGCCATTTTAGATGCTCCTTAATAAATCCTAAAAACTATTTTTTTTCTCTCTAGAAATCTATTCTAAGAACATCAACTCATAAACTGACGACCCACCACCATTCTTGTTGCCGTTTATTGTTGGCTATCATAATCAGAAGTCCATGAAATTTTCCTAAAAATTCTACTCCTTTTCCTCTTCATATAATAAGCTTAGAGTTTTAGAATATACACCAATTTTCCTACATCTACAAAAGCTCAAAACCTATAAGACAACCTTACCATAAAAAAAACCCAAATTGCAAATTCCTTTTCCATTTCGGTGCTTTTAACCTAAACTTATACTTATTTGAAGATGGGAAATAGTGATTTAATGATGAAATTGTAATTATGTGTTTAAGCATCCATGGTTGTTGAAGCCAAGGGCTTTGGGGTACAGAACAACAACTGGTGAGTGTAAGAAAGTCCTCTAATAGGCTAGTTCTTATAAGATAAGGGGAGAGGCCAGCGTTTAGTCGATGATTCCCTCTTCGATGGTCAAGTCAGTGTAGAGCTCAAGAGGATATGAAGAGAGTAGGAAGGCTACATTAGAAGTGTCTTACATACCTAAGCTTATTCATGGGTATTTATAGTGCATGGGCACATACCTCGAGGTGGACCTTGTTTAGCACTGATACCGGTCGTCCAAGGTCCCAAAGTCAATGGTCGTCCTATGGCAGTTGTTGACTTGTGCTCAACAAGTGCCCCCTAATGGTGAGAGGAGTTATAAAGTGACCCGTTGAACTGTTAATCGATTATCCATTTGTCGTTTTTGGGTTCCACTGTGTTAATCGTAAAGTACGTTGCCCAATTTGAAATTTGAAAACAAAATTTATGAGGGAATCGAGGCACCAAAAGTTTCTTTGTATTGGTGAATGCCATGTGTTGACGATCTGTAGGCCCATGGTTAGGTTATAAATGTTGGGGTTTTCCTCTTTCTAAACTATTGGCCTTTTGATTTCATGCTTCCCAAGTTTTTCTTTCATTTGCGGTGATTTTCGCTGTTGATCCTTTTTTTTATTTGCTTTGCTTCTGTGTGTGCATGGTTCAAGTCACTCATTATTTCCTCAACTTATGTTGCTTTTGCAGTACAATCATTTGGTTCCTATTTTCATTTTCTAGTAAGCTATCTTTGCCCTGTTCTTGCTTTTACATTAGTTTTCATTGTTGTGTTTTGAATCCTTGTAAGTTTATTGGTTTTCTAGTTCATCGTTCATAGTTAGTTTCAACATGAGTGAGTCTAGTGCAAACAATAGTAATTTACGGTATAGTGGGGCTAAGGGTAATAGCGACAGCGGATTTGAGAACCCTGGCCTCAGTATTAGCAACGAAAATGATGGTTACAGCAATGATGACGATAGAGATGGCAGCGAAGGAACCAGAAAAGATCCGACTAAAGAAGTTTCAACTAATATTGGTTATCTAAGTGCTCTCATGCCTACAAATGACAATGAGCAAGAAGAGGTATTCGTCCTTGAAGGTAACATTTTTGGGTCTGCCCCAGAAATTCAAAACGAAGGTACTAGTCGTAGAAAGAAAATGATGCGTGACGTTCATGCTGTTGCAAAAACTTGTGACACATGATATAGGACTGGTGCGTGTTCAGTGACCGACCAGGCTAAGCTAGAATACTGCTCACAAGAGTGGGGCTTTGAGCATGTTGATTATGTAGTTAAGTTAGCAGGTGAGACAAGGAAACCCAGTGATGTTGCTAAAAACGGTTGTTCGATCGTCTTTTATGAGAAGAGTTTTAAAGGCGGTTGCCCCTAGCCCCCTTTTTTTGTCGTGTACTCAAGTATTTCAATCTAGATCCCAATTAGCTTGTTGCCAATATGTGGAGGATTCTAGCTTTGTATGCGTCTTCTGCCATTATCAGTCTTGGGAATTGTCTATCAATGTCATTCGTAGTTTGTATTACTTGCAATTTTTAAACGGATTTTTCAATTTGCAAATTCACGTGGGGAAGTCGATTTTCAAGATTCCAAGCTCCAATTGTGACTGGTATTTCACTATTTCGTCATTTATAAACTTTTGGAGTTAATGTGGGGTTGTTCAGTCGAGTGACAAGATGTTGACATCGAATTGATCAATAGGAAGTCGAAAATTATGCTAAATTCTTGAGAGTAGGAGTAGGTCAACTTCCTCTCAGATAAACACAATACCATGGAGAGTTATCATTGTACCCATCCTTGTAAGGTCCAAATCTGTGGGCTAAGTAAGCCAGGTACTACAAAGTACACTTAGTTTGTGTATAGACCACTTCAGATTGGCAAATTTCTCCTGACGATAAATGGCAAGGGTGATAATAGAAGAAGTAAGAGGAAAGGGAAGGGTAAGTTAGGTAGCATTGGCCGTTCCCAAAGTAAGGTCAAGCGATTTGAGCTGAGCTCGTCCACCCATCCTAAGAGGGTCGTAACTTCATCAATCATTCTTTCTACCATCCCTAATGGTGTGGATGACTATCGTGTTCATGATGGTGACAGTTTACAATCTCTAGTGCTTCTAAATGTTGGCCTTGACAATGTCCAGTCTAGAGGTAGCCATGGGGAAAGGTTTGGATCAACCGTCCAAGATTATATATAGAGTGATAAGATAAAGGTGACTGGCTTTGCCAACGAATATTTAAATGAGTGCATGAGCCCTGAGGGGTTTGCTAACTTCCTTAGTTTACCTTTTGAGTTTAGTGAAACTTTGTTGCTTGATATCTGCTTTCGTGACATAGATTTTCTTAATATATATCTAGTCTCTAACTTGGTCATCCTTTAATAATTCTTTTACCGATGATCTCTTTTTGTTTCAGATTCGGAAGTTGTGAACATAGTGTTTGATAACACGACAATCTCTCTCTCTCTTCCACTGCTTTGGCCAAAATGAGTTACGGTCAGAGTCCCTTGGCACAAGGTTCAAAAGACAGATGAATAGTTTGTCCGGATGCTAAGAGAAAAGCTTTGGGTCAAAATGTGGATCGTTAACAAAAGAAGTATGCGAATGAAGCTTCTAAGTGAGCTCATAGCACAAGCGGCTTATCATTGTCGTCCAAGTCAGGCCAGATTAGCTTGTCTAAGTCTGTGGCTATGATCGTCACGGCTCATCCTCCGCTAGCTCCTTATGTGCCTGTCTCTATCTCTAGGCGATCGTCTTCATAGTTCTTGTGTTCAAAGAAATTATTTCCAGGTTACAAGATCTATCATTGGAATGATGATGATCGTCTCCAGAGTAATGCCAGAAGTATCTTGGTAGACAATGTTCGAGCTATAGATACTGCACTAGTTGTCAACGCTGTTGATCGATCCTACATCCGTGAGTATATGACCCAGTAGAAGTGCACTGGTTCTTCTATCACTATACTTCATAAAGTATGTCTATATTGGTCATCTTTAGTCTGTGACGACTCATCCAGACTCACTATTGGTCATCTTCTACAGCTTTAAACAGTCATGTACAGTTGGGTGGAGCATATGGTTAATGCTGAGTAAAACCATTAAGATGCTTAGGTTGTGATTAAATCCCTAAGCGAGAGTCAATCGACAAAGAAGATTAAAAAGCTTGAGGACTAGCCGGCTGCTGTCATTCGCGATAAGGAAGCTATTGATTAGGACTGTGATCTTGAACTCTAAAAAATTGTTGAGCTGGATAGTAAGGTTAAGACTTTGCAGGGTCAATTGATAGTCAAAATTATTGCTCGTAATAGTGTCGTCCAGTCTACATTGGTTTTGGAATCTGAGTGCAACCAGAATAAGTCTAAGATGAAAAAGCTTAAGGTATATCATTTTTTTATCCTTATTACTGCCTCTGTTTATGTTATTGGTTGTCTAACCACGAGCTAGTTTCAAAATGATTTGGCAAAGATGGAGTCTAGCTATGAGGCTGCCGTCAACAAAAAGTTAGAGGGTTTGATGGCAACGATGATTGCTTATGGTGAGTAGATGAAAAATAATGCCATTAAAAATATTCATGAGGCCTTTTCCTACATCAAGGTAGAGGGGATCAACTTCTCCCTTCCTAGCAAAGAAGAAATAGAGCCAAAGTCGACTCAAATGTTAGGGGCCAACTTTGAGCAATTCGTTTAAACTACGGACACCCTTGTCTTTGAAAGCCAACCAACAAATGCTACGGATCCTTCCACTGGTCATCATTGACAAAGACTCCTGAGGCTGTCCAGACGGCCACTACGGATGTTATGAAAAAGAAGTAATTTTGTACAAAGACTGTTGTTTTTAATTTCTTGGCTAAAGCAAATCATTGTTGGATGATTCTGTAAATATTTTGGATATTTTTGTTGTTCCTTGTTGTATATACCATTATTTTTTGTTTTGGTAAGATATTTTGACGCTCACATCTCATCTCAATTCTTGTTGATTTATGTATTTTGTCATTGGATAGTTATACTTGTGTTGCATGTCGTCAATACCTATGGTCAATGTGCTGGTTTTACGATTGATTGTTAATCACACGATTACCGTTATGTTGCCAATAATTGGTTCGAGTTGTTGTAGTAATATATTTTTGTCGAACAACATGGCAATAGAATATGCTATTTAGTTGGCGTCTAAGTCAATTAATTGAATCAAAGTATGTAGGTCAATGACCAAAATGTCGACTATGTTGTATTTTCATTCTCAGTATATACAGTAGCCGATGACACTTGTAACAAAATAGCATGTCGAAATAATAAGCTATAAGTTTGTTAGGTCTAGAAATGATATTTCTTTAAATGAATTGCATTGCTTGTTTTCATGGAACGCTCTTTCCTTCCATATTTTCAAGTCGATAAGCACCTTTTCCAAGGACTCTAATGACACGGTATGAACCTTTCCAGTTTGGCGATAAGTTCTTTTATTTAGAGGTCAGTCAACTGGCTTTGCAGTTGCACAGGACATAATCTCCAACTTGAAATTATCGATCACTTACTCATCGATTGAAATACTTGGCCACTTGTTTGGGACCTGGCTGTCGTCTTTAGTTGGGCATCCTCTCTGACTTCTTCCAACATATCTAGACTTATCTGGAGATTCTCTTCAGTGCTCACCTCCTCGAACTGGGAAGTTCAATAAGTCAAAACTCCTGTCTCGGCTGGAAACTACCTTACAGTCGTAGACTAGGTTGAAGGAGATTTCTCAGTAGTTGAGTTAACGGTCATCCTAATAGCCCAGAACGTGTTGAGGACTTTCTCTACCCATGAACTCTGCGCATCATCCAATTTTTTTTTAAAAGCCCTAAGAATTTTGCCGTTCATGGATTTCACTTGGCCGTTCGCTTGGGGATGGGCAACTGATATAGCTTTCAATTCTATGTGGAAGTCATCGCATAGTTACCTTACATGCTCAATGTTTAGTTATGTTCAGTTGTTGACCATGATTGCTTTAGGGACACTGAAGTGGCAAATAATGTTTTGCCCTACGAACCTTTTTACTGCACGTTGGGTGATGGCCGATAAAGGCTCAACCTCTACCCACTTCGTGAAGTAGTCACATGCTACGGTCAGGAACTTATTGTCACTAATGATTAGGAATGTCCCTAGCAAGTCGAACCCCCATTTGGCGAATGGTTATGGCGGCTTGATGGCGTTCAGTCCCTTGACTGGTAATTTGGAAACCTTAGCAAACTATTGATATTTGTCGTACTTTTTTACCAGATCAATCACATCCTTCCTCATGGTTTGCTAGTAGAATCCCTACGGGTTGCTTTTTGAATAAGGGTCATTCCACCCATATGGTTACCATACACGCCCTCATGGATTTCTTCCAAGACGTACTCTGCCTCTTTTGAATAGATGAACATTAACAATAGTTGCTTGAAGGATTTCATGTAGAGTACATTGTCGATCAAAATGTATCGAGTAGCTCTCTTTACCCATAACGTCACTTCCGTTTTAGTTTCTGGCCTGTGACCTCACAGGAAATGGATGATTAGCGTCATCCAACAATCGTCCTGGCTTATCTTATGGACCTTTAAGGCGGCCCAGCAATTAGGTCGATCAATGTACTCTAGCATTACCTTTCCCTAACAGTTGGGTGGATGATGCCATCTTTGATGGGACATCCACTCGGTTGTTTTTCTCTCTCATTATCTAATGTAGAGAGATTCTTTTGAATTTTTTCCATAAGTTCTAGATCATCATATGGTATGCTGCCAAGTTTGCTTATTTCATGTCATACTCTTCCAACACCTATTTTGGGACTAGCTGCGAGTCTACACATATTTTCACTCGTCGGGCTCCTACTTTAAGTGCTAAACGTAGATCAGCTAATAATGCTTTATACTCGGTTGCATTATTGGGTAACGATAAACTGAATGTCAAACCATACTGGTATTCCTCGCCTTCTGGGCTGACCAATAGAAGTCCTACTTCTGATTTTTCTTTGGTTATCGACCCATCTGTGAATAGCTGCCATTCGAACAGGGTTGATCGGATTTCATCAATCGTCTTCATACTGACACCTTTTCCATTATACCCTACAGTGATTACTTTCTCTAATAGTTTTTGGGGTGATTTCAATATGCATTCAGTTATGAAGTATCTCCAGGACGGCAACGTTGAACTGATTAACGTATGACTTCTGCAACTCACTTGGCTCTTGCCGAATCGTCATCAAAGTAGTACAGGCTTTCTTTGGTTTCCGTCGGCTGTAAAAATGGGACATAAAGGTTATGTTGATCTGCATAAAGTTGATCAATGAGCCTGCTGGTTGCTTATAGAACCATGCATTTGCAATGCCCGTCAACGTTATAGGAAATATTCTACACTTTACTGCGTCTAAAGCCCTATATATGTTGAGCGACTCCTTAAAGTATGCCAGATGATCTTTAGGGTCACTTATGCCATTACATCTCTCATTGGGGATCTTAATGTTAGCCGGGATTTCTTCTTGCATGATGGCTTGTGATAGTGGGTTTTCTTCATTATTCAGCCATTGTATATAGTTGCCTTTTACCTTTTTCAAGTCTTTCATTTAAGCTTTTAGCTTGTCCACCTCCATAACCAACTTTGGGTCTCGCTCTACTTGAGCAGTTTTCTCCCTTGCTACACTGTGTCGATCATGGTCTCTGTGGTCACTCTTTCTCTTGGTTCTTTGAATGACACTGCTCGGAACCAGCCGACCATTCTTTATGCAAAGCAAGCCTTTGTCGTAGAGGCGGGGTTTAGGGATGTCAATTTGCCCCGTCCTCGTTGGGGAATCCAACTCCTCGCCTTGACGGGGTAGGGGTTAGGGAAGAAATTCGAGGAACGGGTTCGGGGATGGGGGCTTTTTTTTATTCCCCAGCGGGGTCGGGTTCAGGGTCAGGGACGGGGAATACCCTCCCCACCCCGTCCCCGTCCCCGAATTGCTTTTTATATTATATATATATATTATATTATGTTTATTAGTAATATATAGATATAAATTTCAAACAAACAAAAAAGTAAAGATATATATATTTTTAGAGAAAATAGATACTATTTTTATATATAATATGTATTATATTTATATTAAATGCAATATATGATGATATATATAAATTTAAAATGAAAACCAAGTAATAAAATTAATTTTATTAACAAAAGACATATTTACTACTATGTTTATGAATAATATTATGTTTATGTAAATTTTTTATGGCACTTTTTTTATAATAAAATAGTAAAATATATTTTTTAATAACATAAATATATATTTTATATATATAAATCAGGTCGGGGATTCCCTGTCCCCGTCAAATTCCCCGCGGGGTGAGGATGGGGAAAAATCCCTCCCTGAACTCGGGGTCGGGGACGGGGATGGGGATGGGTTAAGGGAGTCGAGGTCGAGGACGGGGAATATACTCCCCGCCCCGTTGACATCCCTAGCGGGGTTATGCTGGTTGACAAGCAAGTATTTTGATCCTAGCCGACCACGAATGTTGCATTACGCTTCGTGACGGCTGGGGTGGCGGTGGTGCTTGCTGAGTTTGGCCAACTTGTTACTTGTAGCGGTTAAGCTCGGTTGCTTGTTTGTCAATCTTTTTTTACTATTCACGTAGTTGGGCCTGCAGCATCAACACCCATTGCTGCATAATGGCCATGTAGCTAAAAAAGTTAGGTAGGGGAGTCGCATGCCCCCTAGTTTCTACTACAAGTGGAGGTGTCAAGCCTGGGGATCACGTAATCGAGGTGGCATTTTGGTTGGGTGACTATAAGAATGTGTTGAAAGAAGGGATGGGTTTGAGCTTATTGAGGACAAGCGTGCTTTGGTTGCTTTGAGTCGTGTTTGGAGTGTTAGAACCTGTAAAAAGGTTCAAGCGGACAAACTGAAGAACCTGGGATAGAACCTACCTTGGGTTTTGGTTTTGAGGACGTTTTCTTACACCAAGTTAGACTGTTCTGGTGGAGTTGAAATGGCTGTCGTTCCTACAGACGGTGCCAATATTGAAGGCAAGGGCTTCGAGGTGTAGGACGACAGCTAGTGAGTGTAAGAAGGTCCTTCGGTGGGCTAGTTCCTATAAGATAAGGGGAGAGGCTGGCCTTTAGCCAGCGATTCCCTCTTTGATGGTCAAGTCAGTGCAGAGCTTAGGAGGATATGAAGAAAGTAGAAGGACTGCATTAGAAGTGTCTTTCGTCCCTAGGCTTGTTCGTGGGTATTTATAATGCATGGGTACATACCTCAAGATGGGCCTTGTTTGGTACTGATAGTGGTCGTCCAGAGTTCCACTATGGACGGTCGTCCTATGGTAGTTGTTGACTATAGCACCTACTTTGTGAATTTTACAATTATCCGCTCCATGAATTTTATGTTAGTAGATAGCATCATGCATTTCAGAATCTAGAGTATGAAAAATATTATACTGTAAGATAGGTAGTTAGGAATTTTGGTGAAACATGTGGGAAAAGTTCGAACTAGCCTAGCTTACAAACGGTGAGGAATTTGAAAATTCTGTGATGCATAAAATCGCTCAATAGGGCTTGAAAAATAATTTGAGACAGTGTATAAGGTTTAAGACTAACTAGGGACATAAGTGGAATTTTTAAATTTTTCGGAGATAAAATTGTCCATGGGGGAAAATTGGTCATTTTACCTTAAGATTTTATTTGGTCATGTGCCAATGGCCATATTTAAAGGCCATGGCTGGCCATGACTTGAAAATTCAAGAGACTTCTACCATTTTCTCCATCATTCTCCAAACTTCTCCGTTTTTCTTCCTTTTCCACCAAACTTTCTCTCACCTTGATTTCTCCTAATTTAATCCATCAAAACCCCAACAAGTTTATAGTCAAATTGAGGCTCTCAACAAGCCCATCAATAGCCCTCTATCAATTTTGAGGAATTTGAGCTTGGTTGGAAGTAATTTGAAGAAGAAAAATTAGGGTTCATGTGAAGTTGAAAAAATTATAAGGTAAGTATGCCTAATTTTGAGTTATGTTGTAGATTTTGGCATGCTCATCATGAATATTAGGTTAATTTAGTGTAAAATGTGAATTTTATTTGTGAAATTCAGGGAGAAAAGAATGATTATGTTATGAAATTTTGATTCATGAAATATGTGTGTTAAAAGAATTTATAAGTTGAATTAAATTAGCATGGAAGAATTAAATTGTTAGGATTTGATTTTTGAATGAAATAAAGAAGAAATTTACAATATAAAAATATGGGTGCCGAAAATATTAAAGGAAAATATTATTATTCTCAATTTTCAAGATTTAATTAGTTTAATTATATTTTTGTAGTAGTTTAAGGGTAAATAGGAAGATGGAAATTAAGAAATATTAATAATTGATATTGCATTTCATGCATTCCATGCATTCCATGCATATAGGTTAGAAATTGTGTAATGTTAGTAGTCCATACTTGAATATTGGAATATATCCAACATTCAATGTTGTATATAGGCACTGCACAAATTAAAGGAAAGTAAACTGCTGGTGAGGATCAAGAACACATCAGTCGCCAAGAACAGTAAGTGGATGACTAACTCAAAATTGCCTTTATACTTGATTTATTATTTTTGGATTCAATGCTTTGGTTTACTTGGATTTCTCAACTTAAAGTATTGATAAACGAGTTATGAGATATCTTGAAACCCTACTGTGTTAAAATGAAATTTATTTCCTAACTTATGGATTAAGAAAAGAACCTATGTTTTGGGAAATGTTGATGCTAATATCTTGTGTGATGAAATGGTATTGTGTAAAGGCCATCTGGGTCATAAGTTTGTTACTAGCGGCAGCCCCAAGAGGGAAATTCATCGTTACTGTAGTAACTAAGTAGCTCGCAAACCGCCTTTTGAGGGGTGCGGGTGAGTGTGGTTTAGCCTTGGATGGGAGGCGCCGAGAGTAACCCACAAGGCATTTGTGAGCTCATTCTGCGGCACTGTCGGGCAGGATAAGGCTCAGTTACCTAGTGTCGGCCTCGGGCCAAGGCGACAACTTGGGTAGAGAAATTGCCGGACAATAGCTTTGACCCATGGGCCTATTTTCTAGAAATCTCTTTTCCTAATGGTTCCTTTATATTACTTTTGAACATTTGGATTATTAAAGTATTTAAACTTACCCTTATTTATGGTGGACTTCAATATTACTGTTAATGTTTTTATTGGTTATCCATTCACTGAGTACGTAGTACTCATCCGTGTTTTTAATAAAACCATTTTCAGGCGATAGACGTCCTCCACATTGTTAGGAAGGTTGCGGTGGCAGAAAGGTCCCATACCTAGGAAGAGTTTGACCAATGAGGTAAAAAGTCAACTTTTGTGTAATATTTTTCAAAAATTCACGTAGGTCCCATTAAGGGTATATATAACTTTTAAACTATCCAGTTATTTGCTTTAGTGCGTCCTAGAATATTTGAAACTGTTGTGATAATTTTCTAAGTACCATAGAGGTGGGAAAATATTGTAGAAAAATATGTCGTAAAACCTAATGGCATCTCTGTAAATATGTGCAAATTTGCGACTCGAAATTTTATCTCATGAATTGCCGCTATCCTTTTGCACTAAATGATTTTATGTTCTTATTAACTGTTGAAGTTTGAGAACTGCGTGATTGCTGCATGAAAATAAAATGTAGAATTACCATTTTAGCCTTGCGGAACTTTGGGGTATATTCTAACGTAATGGAATGCATTTCAAAGATTCGTGGCGGTTGTTGCGTGTTCGATCACTATGTCGGGGTGTGACATTGACTTATGCTCAACAATGGTAATTAAATTCGTTATATCAAATCCAAATTTTCTTACTTATGCACTGGCTAAAAAAACTACCATTTCTCTTTAAGCAAGAATAAGCTAAAAAAAATTTATGAAGACAAAGGTCACAATTTTACCATATCAATATATTAGAATTGCTCTATTTTATAATTTATTTCCTCACTTTGTTGGCACTTGTAAGAAAAGCTATACTATGCCTACGATTGTTGTTCTCCAATCTCCATGATGAGGTTAAAGTATATGACTTTGGATTTATGTTACTGGAGATGAAAAATTGCATTTAAGAAATACATTATGAAGATGGAAGTTGAGGGAGAGGCCCAAAATGAAGAGAAAGGCTGGAAAAATAAGAAAGACAAGAACTACTTGTTTCAACCGAGGAAAAAAGAAATAGAGATTTGGGGAAGAGTAGTATCTGAGGTTGAAAAGAAATTGCAGTAAGAATAGGGACTTTTGGGAGGAAGAAATCAGGGGTTGCTGCTGGAAAGAGTAGAAAATAGAGAGAAAAATCGTGTGATTATGCCACATCAACTTTTCTGTCAACTAACGGTGTTTGCTTCACATGCGCCAACTACTTTCCGTGGAGGCCCTCATTTGTTCCATATCATGAATTTTGGGTCTTATTTGTTACAATTATTTTTTTGGTCTTGATTTGAGCTTACTCTCAAAGTTAAGAGGCCTAATTTGAACAATTAGCCAATTGCTAATGCTAGTGCTCATCATTTCAAGTAATAAGACACTTGTTTCTTTTAAATAAAATATCAAGTTCTAAGTCTTATCAATAGAAAAAATTATCATTAGAAGAGTTTTATACCAATACTCGATTCGAATAAAATTAGTTATAAATTATTAGAAAATATAAATACACGTCGTTTATACCAAAGACAGTTTAAATTATGTTTTAATAAAAAAAATAAGAAAACAAGTTATATGTATCTGAGCCTAACATTAAGAGGTGTCCATGAAACCAGCTCCAGTCCGATCGACTCGGCCCATAATAACTTTTTAAAACTATTTCTGGAAAGTTCAAACTTGTATTTTTCACTGTAAGGCTTCAGCATCCTTCTCTAACCAATAATTACCACCCAAGTGATAAAAGCATGAAAGATGTTGTCATAAGCACTCAGACATCTATCTATCTCAAAAGTTAGAAATTTTGAGTTGTCTGAGTTGTCATTTTCACCTATCGTATAAAAAAGGTTTTTATTACCATTATTTTATTTTATGTATTTTGTTTCAAATAATGTATAAAAAAATTTAAAAAAATTTGTTGGCAGTCGTAGAAAAACATGAGAAACACCGACCATCGATTGGGAGCCCAATAATGGAGTGAGAATAAGGGCCGACCATTGGAGCGTCTGCCGATTGTGATGTAACTTTGTGTTCCAAATTCATCGATGGCTTTATTTTGGGACCCAAATCGATAGTAAACACCACAAAAGCACTTTGCTCTTAATTTCTCACTCATTAATTTTGGCCTCGCCTAGCTACTATTATTTGTCAACTCATTAACTTGGCAGAATGTTTAGCTCGTGGCAATGCAAAAGAATGGAAAGTTCTTGCGTAGCCGGGCAGAAATCAACCATTTCCTCTCTTTGGGTCAATCTCAATTTCAAAAGCCATGCCAATGAAGTTAATGCAACGTCGTCTCTTTGTGCCTTTCTTATAATTTTATATTAGGTGCCGTAATTCTTTTTTGATTTGTATGATTGTTTGTCGCCTATTATAAGCAAAATCTATATCTATACATTACTCTCTATTTTTTGTCTTTTTCATTTTTTGTCTTTTTTTCTCAATATAGTGGGTCCCATGGTGATGCACTCTCTTATTTACTAGTATTACATAATGTTTGGATGAGGGGAGTTAAGGGAAAAGAAAGGAAATTAGTGACCGTTTGGTTGGTTAGATAATCTCGGTTATCTGACCTTTATTATCTTATATGCCCTTATTTGGTTTGAGGTCATGAGATAACCAATGTTATCAGGTTATCTGATATAACCTCAAAATCAGGTTATCTGATAACCTTCAAATTCTTAGGTATTCTGAGATAACCAAGTTATCTTAAATTTTTTTCTAGTTTACCCTCACTATTTTATTCCTTTGGACCATAATAACCCAATGTAATTGGTAAATTACAACATTCTTTTTAAGCATTTTTTTAAGAAGCATATTATTAAACTTAACTTATATAATTATTAAACTATTTAAATATATTTTAGCTAAAAAAACTATTTAAATATATGTTAGTTCAATTAAACTAGAAACATAATTTTTTTTGTCATAAATAAATATAATTAAACTTAACTCATATAATCATTAAAATATTATTAATTATATAATTTGTGCATATGACTTACCCAATTAATTTTTTCACAAGACTCAAGTATAAAACATATATTTTTTTCCTTATGTAAATTAGGCATAATTTAATTTAATGAAACAAATAAATATTATTTTGTTAAGTTCAATGAAGATAAACTTGTTTTATTAGTCATATATAATTGTTGAAATAAAAAGACTTGAAAAATATAGGATATATAGTATAAAAAAGAAATAAACTACAAGTCTTTAAGTGAGGACATAATAGTAAAATATCAATTTTAACAAAAAACATAACCCCCAACCAAACAGATTCATCTAGCATTGACAAATGTTGAACCAAACACAATTTGGTAATCTTTCAGGTTATATGTATAGGTTATCTTTAATGGAACTAATCACATAACCAAGGTTATCTCAGATTACCCGAACCAAACGCCCCCTTAAGGGTTAAGGAGGGTAAGAGAGAATCCTCTTCTTGTTTGGATAAAATTTTTTAAATTTTCTTGAAGGAATAGAATGGTTCTCATGGTCTTCTAAAATCTCTTAAACTTCAAATTTTCAGGAACCCTAATTTGGGGTGTCAAAGAAGGGATAGAACCTCAAAAAAATTTTATAATTTATAAAATATCATAAATATCTTTCTTTTTCAATAAGTAGCATCTAATAAAAGGATTATAATTTTAACATAATATTAAAATATTATCCTTTCCCTTCCTTTCCACTGTTTAACCAAACAATAGTCATCAAGTAACCATCTATTTCCTTTTCTTTACTAAATTTGATTATCCAAATAAGGGTTGGAGTTGGACCATTCCTTTCCCTTCCTTTCCCTTCCCTTCCATTTTTGAATCCAAACAAATTGTTAGAGACCGTTTGGTTTGGTTGGAGATTATATAATTTAATCGTGTTTATGTGGTCTTTATTATCTTATATGTCCTTATTTGATTTGAGGTAAGGAGATAACCAATAATATATCATATTATCATTACGTCAACATATAATCTCAAAATCCGGTAATATAGTAACCTCCAAATTCTTATGTAATGTGAGATTATCATATTATATTAAAATTTTTCCTACTTATCCTCAATATTTTATCCTTTTGGACCACAATAACCACATATAATTGACAAATTACAACATTCTTTTTAAGCCATTTTTTTATGGAAGAAGCATACAAGTAAACTTAACTTATATAATTATTAAACTATTAAATATATACTAGTTCAATTAAACTAGAAGCATAATTTCTTTTTTGTGATAAGCATAATTAAACTTAATCTATATAATCATTAAAATATTAATTATATAGTAATATTTTATGTATATGACTTACCCAATTATTTTCTTAACAAGACTCAAGTATATAGTATCTATTTTTTCCTTACTTAACTAGGCATAATTTAATTTGATGAAATAAATAAATATTATTTTGTTAAGTAAACATGAAGATAAGTTTGTTTCGTTAGTTATGTATAATTGTTGAAATAAAAAGACTTAAAAAATAGAATGTATATAGTACAATAAATAAATAAACTATAAGACTTCAAGTGGGGGTATAATAGTAAAATATCAATTTTGATAGAAAATATAAGTCCTAATCAAACAGATTAATCTGACATTGATAGAAGTTGAACCAGATAAAATTTGGTGATTTTTCAGGATACATACACTAAGTTATTTTGATGGAGGTAATCATATAACCTAAGGCTATCTCAGATTACCCGAACCAAAAGTCCCCTTACTATTACTATTATTGTTATTTTATTCATACTAATAATATAATTATTATTTATTATAAGAATAATAATATATATAGTTAATTAATTAATTTTACTTTTAATTATACTTGAGATTATAAGGATTAATAATTGATAATTTTAATAATATAATCATATTAAAATTATGTAATAATATTAATAAAACTAAATTTTTTTGTGTTCAAGTCAAGTAATGTCAAACTTTAAAGATGAAAAAACTCTCCCAAATTTATTTACATTCATTGGCAATACTAAAACCTGAAACCTTACCTAAAATGAATCGAGTTGTTTCCAATTGACTCTAATAGGTGTTGATATGTTACAAAACTATAAATCCTTAAATTACTATAGAGTATTTAGTATTCAATGTGAAATATAAATCGTTATGTTTTATCATTTAGATAAAACAAAAATGCCCGCAGTGAAGCAGGCGGACTATTACCTAGTTAAATACAATGACAAATGCTAAATAGTTCCAAAGAAAAGTTAGTAGTGAATAACTACGAGTGATCGAATACATGGAATCATATAATTCTTGATCAACATGCTTTCAATTATATAATTTCATTACCGATGCCTATTAAATCGAATGAAAAAAGTTCAATATCCCTTAAGTAAAGTCCTGAATTTGAATCTTATGAATGGAGAAAATAAGACTATGTTTGATGCATGAAAATATTTTCTGTTTTCATTCTCTAAAAATATAAAAAAAATCACTATTTAAGATATCTATAGTTTATAGAAATGTATACATATATTAGAAAATGAAGATGAAAATGGATCTAAAATTGAAAATAATTTTTTTTAATCTCATTTCTATGTCCATTTTCATTTTCATTTTTTAAAACACGTATATATTTCATTTCACAATATATATCTTCGATGGTAGTTTCTTTGTATTTTTTAGAGAATGAAAATAAAAAATATTTTATCATACTAAACATAACCTAAGTTTGTGAGAGTTTTTTCTCATTTGATTTCCAATGCGACTCGACTCTAAATTAGTAGAGACCCAATGTGATTACTGAATACTGGTGGATTTATACTAAAAAAAATTAGATAACTTCATTTAAATACAAATCCACTATCTTTGCTCCCAAAGACTTTAATATAACTTTATCAAATAGAAAACGGAAATCATCATATATGTGTTGATGGCTTTGTGGTGTGGGCTGCTTCGTTGGTCTTGATTGTATTGAGTTCTGCTGCAAGTTTGTGCGGGTGTTTAGAGAGCAGACTGTAGATTGGAATGGTAGGTTTCGGTGTTAGAAAATAGTAAACAATGGACGTAGTAGGCAGGCTTGAAACGCGTTGGAGAACCCTTCAGATTGCATTATTTTGCTCATTCTCCTCTTGAGATTGTTGTAGAATGTAGAGTTTGATGCAAATTATAACTTTAGTGGAAATGACAAATCTTTGATTTTCTGCAACGTACCCTGTACTAGTGAAAAGAAACTAGAATTGGATAAAAGGAATTTTGCTTTTGATCATCTAGATAGTACTCTGTTTCTAAAGGGTGAAAGGTTTCTTTGAGTTTTATTTTTTCCTTCTTTTGTACTTACATTGTTCATCAATAAAATTTTATTCTTATTTATAAGATTTGAGAAGAAACATGACTCTAAAGATATAATTATCTAATAAAACACATTCATTTCAGAAATAATATATTTGTAAAATTTAAATGTGAACAATTTTAAATAATTCTACCAATAACCATTGTCAGTTATTACAAAAATTTCTTACATCCAACTCGTCTGAAGTTTTGTTTTTGTCTTGTTTTGAAACTAATTTCCCAGTTTTGTTTTGTTGGTAATGAAATTTCTCCTTTGGCCTTTCAAAAATATATACTCCCTCTATTCCAAAACATTTGTCCACTATTGACTTACACAAATTCTAAGTAAAAGGTCAAAATTTGTTTAAATTACCTTATTATCCTTGTGTTTGTATTCTGGGGTGTATGTGTATTTATATAGTCATATTTTCAAGTTGAAATTATGCTACCTTTGAGTTTTATGACCAAATTCGAAGAAGGTCTAGTATACTTAATACAATCTTAATTATTAGATGTATTGATATATCTTGCAGCTAGGGCAAAATGACAATTCCACACTGATCAACATTGACGTCAAATAGTAAAATGTATTCCTAGAGGTGTGAATGAGTCAAGTTAGGTACCTACCTGAATTGAGCATGATAAATACTTGAGTTGATCAACTCATTTATTGTCGGTTCACTTGAATTTGAACTAATGAGTTGGGTGTTGCAGTTTGTGTTATACTTTAGGGGTGTTTGTTATCCTAGAGGATTTAAGTTTTCTTAGTTCAAATTTCAATCTTTTTCACCAAAAAAAGGGAAAAAAAACTGAAAACTGAGTGGTTTACGAATCCCATGGAGTCTTTTATATTTTTAAATATTTTTATACTATAATTAATAATTAATATATATATGGAGCTCAAGCAAAAATATTAACGAAAAATGCAATAAACATGCACTACAAGAAAACATGCTATCTACGATACAGAAATTTGCAACACCAAAAAATGTTACAAATTTGTGACACAAGCTGCTACACATTGCAACCAACAAAATAAAAATGTCACAAAATAACTCAAAAAATGTTGCAAGAAAGTGACTAGTTTACAAAGTCACGAAATATGTTCCAAAATTTTGGTGCCAAATGTTGCACTTGAGACAAGTTGCAAAGTGTCACAAAATTGCGACATATTTTGTGTGCAATTAATAAAAGTCGCAAAACTGTAACTTTTTGCCACGCTTTTGCAACATGTTTAAATGAGTTAAATAATCACATGAATGTGATTCAATCTGCAGCACATTTTTGCAACATATTTTGCTACACCTATTTTGCGTTGCAAAACATGATGCAAATTTTATTGCAATTAGTTACAAATTTCATCGCAACTCTAAGCCAAAAATACTATCGTTGCATAGCATCACAATTTGTGTCGTTAATTGCCTCATGTGTCGCAACATTCGTTGCAAATCTTGTCACGTATTTCTCACAATATATTTATATGAAAATAATGCATTTTCCATATTTCTGATTAACCTCAAAACGTATATATAGATTAATTTGATCATAAATTTCATATCTAACGGTTGGATTTTCAATACAACGGTCAGATTGATTATCGAAGGTATATACAATATAGAACTACTTAAGTGTAAGTAAAATTTTTATAGTCTAACTATGTAATCTAATTCGTTAAGCATGATCTTATACCAGAAATACTCATTTTAATAATCCAACCGTTGATTACATTCTAAATGTGTATTAGATTCATTTTTGTCATGTTTTAACTAATGGAAAGATAAAATTATAAGATATTTATGCTTAATTACATCATTACGACTTTTAACGGTTTACAAATTTTCGGGTCAATATAGCATAAAATATATATCAAATTAGTATCAAAATTTGTATGATTGATCAATACATAATTAGGTTGAAATCTAATGGTGGGATTAAATTTATATTAACCTTAACCCTTGTAATTTGAGAAAAGATTTTTTGAGTTCCAACATGAGTTGCAAAATATATTACAATTTGAATCACAATTGTTCTAACCTTCGAAGATTAGATTTTCTAAGTATCAAGATGCTTTGCAACACTTCACGATACCTTGTGACCCACAACTAAAACTTTATTAAGTAACAAGGAATGAAAATTTTTAATCCACTTTGCAACACTTTTTGTGACATATAGCAATATTTTTATTTTGAGATGGCCTATTGGCAAAATGTTTGGCAAATTGTAAATTTTAAGCAGGATGAATTTTTTAAATTCGCGGATTTATTTTCAATTGCAACACATTCTGTAACATATTAATTGCGTCACACTTTTATTAAATATAAGAATCTATCAGAAAGCCTTAAAGCTTCATTTTCCCATTCTCCCTCTCTCTACAATATCTTTCTCTCTCTACAAACCCTATATCCGGCGGCTATCCGTCCTAAACCTTCAATCTCCTTCAATCTACTTAGAAAATCCCTAAATCCCTAAACCCAAGGCTTTATACATCTCTCTCCCTAGCACGATAATGCTCACGCTTCCTCCTCTTCTTCACTTTTTTTTGGTTTTTTTACTGCTGAATTTCTTCTTCTTCTTTTTATCTCAGTCCCGACGGTTACTCTATTCTTCTAAATTCTTAACTCCTTCCCTTCTCTCATTGTATCCTCAAGTTTCTTCCAGGATCACGCTTCCTTTTTCAGGTAGCTAATTCTTTTACTTTTGTTTTTAAATTTCCATTTATGATTCCAATTTCATTGCGAAATCACAATTAGTTTTATTATTGTTTTCTTTTACTTTTGTCGGCAACAGGTGATGATTCTGGAAATCTCAAAAACGTTGTACAGGTTGGTAGTGCTTTAGAATTTTTGGCTCATTCAATTTCTTTTTGTTTTTAATAAAAATTCTTAGTAACGTTGAATATTAATAGCAATTCTTAGTATTATCATTATTTAGCTATGGAATTTCAGTAAAGTTGAATTACTAATAACTTTTTTAACTTACTCTTTCAGTAACGTTGAAATACTAGAAGCAGAACATTTAATGGAGCACACTTAAAATGCGATTCTTCTTATAATTAAAAGTTTTCCTTCTTTTCTTTAAGCAGCTACTTTTAATATGCTCTATTTAGATTATGACTTCTCCAAGAAATTTTGGTTCTAGTAGACAAAATTAATTATATTGATAAACACCTACCAAACACTTAAAATGTGATTCTTCCTGTAATTGTGCCTAACGGATTTCATAGAAAATGTTGTCATAATCTTCTTGCTAATTACTCTACCAATATATTTGTTCTTGAATCTCTATGTGCTCCTTAAACATAGGGAAGAGATAAGATTAAGAAGGATTAGGTAGAAACAATTCTTAGTAACAAGAGTAATGCTGCTGAAGGCCTCTCATGTGATATTTTTAGATTGAAAATTTCAAAAGGATATAATAAGAGACTTACTAGGACGGTTTATAATTAGTGGGCTCTCATTGAAGTTGATAAATAGGGGCAACCTTATTTTGACTAATAGTTGTCACTCTGAATGACTTATACTTATAACCTTATTAGGAACTGAATATTTGTAATCTCATATTTTTTTCCAACTTAATCAAGATCTCTTGGATATGGGAATTCGATTATATGGCAAAGGTGTCCAGACTTGCTCATGTCCAAGTTTTGTACTAATAAACAATTATAAGACTTATGGGAAATATGAATCTTTTAAGCTACATGGGAGTCAAAATGGGCAAGCTCTGCATTGCCACATGATTCTTTATCATGTATATTTTATATTAAAATGTAAAGTTTTTTGAAATCTATGATTTTGAGCTTGATTTTGTTTTACGTGTAGCATGAGTATGGTGTACAACAAATGGATACATGTCAACAGCTAAAGTTTATTGCGTTTGAGTCTCACGCTCTACATTCTTAATGTGTTTTAAATTTATGTCTACATTAATTTTTATCTTTCAAAATTTTAAATGATAGGAGCACATTCAATCCTACCAATATGACAAATGTTGCTCCTGAGGAAAGTAAATGCAGTTGATGGTGCCAGGAGAATTAAAGCTTGTAACCACTTAGATGTGGTTATTCCAACTCCCTAAAGCAAATGCAGAGATTCAAGCAAACTTAGATGTGGGTACCTTTTACTTTATGGTGTTTACTATTTTACTATTTTATTACTTACTTTAAAGTTTGGCTAGGATGATAAGAGACTCTCTGAACCAACTTCAGTGACCACTTTATACTTGCCAAGTTGCATCTAAGTGCATCTTGCATGTTCTGCTTTTACTCAGTTTTATATTAGTTTCATTAGTTGCATAGTTTTGAGGTGCCAAACGTTATTTGTTTATATCAGTAAACCTTTAATATTAGTAATCAGTTAAACTTGATGCCTTTGTTACGTAAGGCTGACAATTTAAGTACCTTTCGCTTGTATTATGCCTGTTTGATTGCATTTGCTCTGTTTTTCCATTGGCCTTTGACTTGATGCCTGACTACTTGTTTAATTGTTTGTTGTATTTCAGAAAGGGAAATTCATGACACAAACAAATACTAAAAGCAAGAGTGAGAAATTCCAACTCCTCATCAAGATGAAAGAAATTTCTTTCATCCAGTCAAGTGGGGAATCAGATTTACATTCGGGAAACACCAACACCTAAGCCCACAGTTCAGTAGTCAAAGCACTCCACCAAGCAGCTAGAGGAAGGTGTCGACGAGGTTGCTGTCAAATAAATATAATATTTTCGATTATTGGGTTGGATATTTTTATATATTTAATATTATTATGTTGGATATTATAATGTTGCAACATTTTTATTTTCTTATTTAATAAAAATAATATTTAATTTTATATTGTGTTTTTCATTAGTTTATACTATATATATTATAAACTAATATCATTTATAATATATTTTATTATAATTAATAAATAACAAAATAACTTAATTAATAAAAATATTTATTTTTTTTAGATTTTAAATAGCATTACAAAACAATGCAAAATGTGTCACAAAATATAATGTCCCAGTACTAAAATTTGTCACAAAACATTGCAAAATTAAAATATAATATAGTTTTGATATTGCAAAATATGGCAAAAGACGTGGTAAATATTGTTGTAAATAATCGCAAAATGTGTTGCAAAATAGTGTCTTCTTCTCACTTATTTTGCAATACAATTTGCAACACCCAAATTGTGTCGTAAAGTCGTTGCATATAGTTGCAAACTGCATTGCAAATTTTGTCTCGCAAACACCACAAGTGGCGATGAGTTTTGCAACGTTCTTATTAAGTGTCGCAAAAATTTGCGACACTAACCAAAATATTATCGCAAAATTTAGCGACGTGTAAAATAGTAACGTTTTTTTGTGTGTAGCAAATTGTGTCGCAGATCATGCTTTGCGACACATTTTGGCGATTTTGTATTGCAAAAATGTGTCGCAAAACGCGTGTTTTCTTATAGTGATGGAATTGAACACATGACCTTCAGATCTTCAATCTAACGCTCTCCCAACTGAGCTATCCCGGCACATGTTAATAGATTATTAGTTATCATAGTACGTTTACATACAAAGCCAGATCTTCAAGTAGTTTTAATTTAAGGTAAAGTGAAATAACTCTTTCCCTCTAACTGGTTTCTCTTTTATATATACAAATTAAGAAAATATAACGAGATAAGCATTCTAAACAATCCATACTGATTCTTCTCTTCTTTTTGTTAAATAAAAGTTTATATGGGTCCAGAAAATCTTTTCCACGCATTATATCTCAACAAGTACTTTCGTGGCAAAGTTTGTTGAAGAAAAAGACCCCAATATTAAATTTTCTAGCTTGTTGATTGGTCTATCTTTTTTCGTTGTTATAATTAATAAGTCTTCTAGTTCTAAAAAGAAATATAAAGAAATGGGTTTTGTCTTTAATTAATGTGATTATTATAAAATGGGTTTTCTTATCGGGTGCCTATAGGCACCCGATAAGAGCCCATAAATACTTCAAAAAGGTGAAAAAGTTGTGCCTCATAAATGCTTTGGTGGGACACCAGATCTGACAGGAATCAAATTTGTGATTTTCAAAATTTTATTCCTAAAATACCCTTATTTCTTTTTCTTCTCTATCTTTTTCTTTTACTTTTTTTTTTTGAAAAGATTAAATTAGAAGATTCTATGTGTACAAACAATGACCAAAAAGAGCATGTACCGTTAAATTGTATATGTAAAAAATAATTAAAGTGTTATGAAAGTGAAATGCAGGATGAATAGTGCATATCAAATCTGCAGATGAATAGTACATATCACTATCGATGAATAGTGTATATTACTATTTATGTATAAAATATTCAAATCGTGGGGCCCACATATATAATTTTTCAAGCGTTTGCACAGTAATTCTTTCGTTTATAAAAGCGCTTTTGTTATGAAAGTTGACGAAATGCAGGATGAATAGTATATATCAAATCTGCAGGATGAATAGTACATATCACTATCGATGAATAGTACATATTACTATTTATGTATAAAATATACAAACCGTGAGACCCACATGTATAATTTTTCAAAGTTTACACAATAATTCTTTCGTTTATAAAAGTGCCGAAGCGTGAAAGATTAGAGAAACAAAAAAGCAGAACAAATTATTAAGGGTATAACAATCATTAAGTTTTATATGATATAAAAATAATATCAATGTCAACTTTATCCATTTTCCTCATAAACAAATAGATGACTTTCACTTTTTATAAGTTGGTAACGGGTGCCTATAGGCACCCGTTAGCAAAACGCAAATAAAATTAGGCTTCGGAGGATAGAAGCCAATGAAGCAACAAGCAAATTGATTCCTGATGGACTAACTAGCTTTCCTTTTTCCTTTGTGGGGACTTCGTCAACTTTGACTGCTTTGATTGCCTACACTAAAGACAGAATTTTTCATTTATAATTTTATAATTACTACGAAGTTTCAATCCACAAAATATGTTATGAAAATTCAATTGATTACAACTTAAATCATTTTCCTCTCGTGCATCAATCAGAAAAAAAAAAAAAAGGCCATGAATGAATAAGTTGGGCCTTTCACCCCCTTTGATCTGGCTCAAGGAGTTATTTCACTTCTAAGATTATGGTAAGTCATCAATAAATCTATTTATTGGTTGTATTTGATTTATTTATTACTTCGGCACGATAATTTCGTTTCCCAAAAGCAAATGCCTAGGTTTTTTTTTTCCCCCAAAATGCATATAATTTATTTGAGTCGTGATGTACCTAATAATTGAGCCGTAATGCTTCTTTTTTAATTACCAAAAGAAATTGATTATTATAAGAAGAATAACAATTTTTAACTATTAATTTCTTAAGTCTTAATTGGGCTTTTCCCATTAATATCTTCAAACAATATTTTTCTTTTTTAAAGTAAAGAAAGAAAAAAAAAACTAGGGAAGAATGACGATGGAATGGAGCCATCAAGAAATTTGAAAACTAAGGAAAAATTTTAGTCCTCATGTACATTAAATGCCATGGCAGCATGCATGGTAATAATTGGGCTGCCTATTATGTTGCTGCTACAAAATTTTCACCTTGTCATTATACTTATTAAGATTGGTTGATGGGGACTACTTATATATATAGGTAATATTAGGTATTGATTAAGATTTTCAAGTTTTGTAAATAATGGAATTGTGATTAGAGATGTTTATTAATTGCTTTTTCAACCCCTAAGCTCATTTTTTAAAGTGATTCTAACGTAGTTATCTCTTGGTTGACTAAACCAATATTGAATAAAAAATCGGATCGGTCTTTGAATCGATTAGGCTAACGGTTTAATTGGTTGAACTATTTGGACCGATTGGATGAATATTTTAGTTTTATTAATTTCTTAAACTATTTAAATTTCAAATTTTCAATTATTTTATAAAAAGATTCCCAAAAAATAAGAAAAAGTATAAAATATTAGTGCATTACATAATGTAAATAAATATTATAAATGATTTTACATTACAAATTAAATTTTTATTATGGGAGTACGTTAGAATAATTAAAAATTTAGGTTATGTTTGGGAGGGCAATGAGATTTTATTTTTAATTGACTAACCCTAGTCCCAAAGAAGCCCAATTTTTTTTTAATTAAGTTTAGCATTTTGGCCAATTTAAGTTCAGATTTCTAATCTACGGATTTTGAGCCGATGATTCTCATTTTTTCTTCGCTGAAGTTGTCGTGGATATTGTGAGGATTGCCTGTCTAAGTTTGTACTTTGAAAGGAGGAGAAACGGGTGCGAAAACCAAGAAGGAACCGACCAAGTTTCTATTTGGTCTCCTGCGCGGGAGCCGACCCACACTCATGTGGGAGCGGGCTTTTGGCCTAAGTCCCTTGTGGGACTTGGCCCAATCCTGCGCTAGACTCGGCCCAACCCGTACGAGTGGCCTTTTAGGCCCAAACCCACTCGGGACCCGGCCTAGTCCGGGCGAGGGGCCTAAGGGACCTTAAGGGCATTTTCGTAATTTTCATAAAGTGCCCAATTTTGACCCTAAACCTTCCCGGACACTTTTTTAAGCCCCGAATCACATTCAAGGCCAATTTTAGGTCATGCTAGAGCCTCATAAGTGCATTCATAGTTTGATTATGAATCCTAACACGTATTTCTGTGTATTAAGCTTCCGGACGATCAAGAGCGGCGATGCTCCGGAGACTTATCTACATGGATCTTTTGGGAGTATACGAACCTCCCAACACTGTGAGTGGCTTAGATTTCATTGCTTAGCCACTAGGGCAAACGATTTAAAATATAAAACGATTTTCAAAGGTTTTGGGATACGGGAAATTCACACACGCACACTTGTATGGTGATATACCCACGTAGAGAGTGAGATGTTTTAAAAAGAAAATATAAGGATTTATTTGTGTGTGTTTATGTTTATATTTATGAGTTTTAAATATATATGTTTTATACATATATATATATATACACGATATTGATATGGATGGGACATAAGATGAGCGATTGAGAGGTTCCTCAGGGCTCCGATTAGAGGGAGCGTGGACCGAGTTGAGAGGCATGCAACTAAGTAGTTGCGGACCGCCTATCAAGGAGCAGGTGAGTGGAGACCCTACGAGAGACGCGTAGGGAAACTCATTAGGACTCGATGTAGCTGTATTCCACCACAGCGTCTGGCACCACCGAGGGAACAGGCTAGAGAGAATGTGAAAATGTTTTAAAAGAGACAAGAGATAGCCCTCTGTGCAGCAAGGCATACAACCGACCAGTCGTGTGTCACACCCCGACCCCGCGGAGTCGAAATGTGACAACCGCCGCGTGCTAAAGATTTTGAACGGCGCGCTTCGCCCAAAACCTAAAACACGCAAGGCTAATGATACTCAAGCTATTAAACATCAAATAAAATTTCTAGATATATAAAACATATTTATTTGCATCAAAATTGGTCTTTAATAAAGTAAAGGTTTCAAAGTAGGTTGAAATGCTAACAACTTGATTATTCTGAAACTTTTCAGTTTATACATATATAGGGATATTGTATAATATTTACAAAACACAAAAAGGGAAGCTAGTAGGAAAACGCAACCGGTGGACCCTCGATGGTAGATTACAAAACTCATTTACACACTTGTCAGAAGCGTCGGTTCCGGTCGGGTTCACTCCTTGTTAAATTTCTACCTTCTACCTACAATCTTCAAACCCTGAAAATGGTTTTAGAGGAAAGCGAGGGTGAGCATATGATTAAACGCTTAGTGAGTGAGACAAGACTATATAAAAAAATCAATTCGTATACTTCAAGTGTAGCTAATGGACATGCAAGCTAACAACAAATCAAAACATACAAGCATACCCGTCAACGTGTAAGATCTTGACCATCGACGGGTAAAAACTCACTAATTATAATTTTTCGAAAAACCAAATTGCCCGTCCACGAGTTAAGGATGGACGTCCACGGCTAGTGGTAGACGTCAACATCCAAAGCCTGACCGTCGACGTATGAAAGTTTTTGACTTCCGAAATTATCAAAGCCACTAGCTCGCCCATCGACGTCTAGGCATGTGTACGTCGATGGGCATCTCAAATTGATGTTTGTAATTAGGATGCATGCAGAGACGTCGACGTCTACCCTTTTGACGTTGACGGTTAAAAGTCTCTGACTTTGAATCAAATTCGGTTATTCAACCACCCGTCGACGGGTACGCACATGGACGTCGACGGGTAGAAATTTTTGACTTCCATGAAATCAATTTGTTCACAGACCCGTCGACGTCTACAAGTATGCACGTCGACGGGTAAGTATTTCTGTATTCCAACTTAGAGAAATTTGCAAACAACGGCAAAGTCTTTCAAAGTTTACAAATAAAACTTGTCAACTAAATTCAATCAGGGGCTGGCCAAAACACATTGTTCAAACTCCACCCGGCCAAGATGGAATTTAAACCCGTCGAGGTGATTTTCCTTCATTTTATTATAAGAAAAGCCCATTCCTCGACGTTGGCATGAACCTTCACTACGGGTGGTGCGTAGCTATGTCCATAGTACTCCCACAAAGGTCATACATTACCATCACTGTGTGCACAAAAATCCCCTGTACCATCCACTCCTTGTGGGAGTGATAAGCCTACTCACGCCGGCTCCACAAGCTCGGCCCGTGAGAGGCGCCACTGCAGTGACCTCTAACTAGCCACCAATATTCATAATTTATAAAGAAATCAATTTACAAGATGCATGACCCTTTATTCAAGCAAATATTTCATTTAAACATAAGAATACAAAACAAAGATAAACATGCAAGAAAACCAAGAAAACCTATTTAAGTCTATCGAGCCCCACTCACAGATTTAGGGAAGGTGTGCACTCCCACTAATTCTCCTTTTCCTGATCCTTGGGAGAGGACTCACCACCTTAAGCTCTTATGCAAGCTGAAACTTGTAAACTTGATGAAATTGTATAAGGCTTTTCTTGAAATTTTCTTGGTGAGGATGTTGCTTGGAGGGTAAAGTAGTAAATTTTCTTAAAAATTATGGTGGAATTTGGAGAGAGAGTGGTTGCATTGGAGTCTTGGAGCTTGGTATGAAGAAAAATGGTGGAGGAGGTGTTTTGGAGGGGTTCGGCCATGCAAGGGAAAAAGGAAAAAGAAACATTAAAAGTTGTCTTGAATTTTCTAGACAATTTCTTGGTCAAATGACGAAAATACCCTTATTGAATTTTAAAAATTCCCTTTGGGTCCCAAAGAGCAATTATGCACATTAGGATAAAATGAGAGGAGTTTAAAATTAAAACAAATTGACAAAATTTTTACAAAAATAAGGGGAATTTACCAAGATATCTAAATCATTATGCTATTAGGAACAATTGTCCCATTTGGAAAATAAAGCCTAAACAAGGGTAAAATGGTAAATTCCTTAATATATGGCTCCAATGCAAATTAATACAGGACTAGGTATTACAAGATCTACCCCCTAATAGAAATTTTGTCCTCAAAATTTCACTCACCATGTGGTGGGAAAAGATGTGGGTGTTCTTTCCGCATTGTTTGTTCCGGTTCCCATGTCTCTTCCTCAACGTGTGCACTCCTCCACAACACTTTTACCATTGGGATCGTTTTGTTTCGTAACACTCGGTTTTGATAGTCGAGTATTTTCACCGGTTGTACTTTGTAACCTAGATTTTGGTCTAATTCAAAGGGTGGTGATTCTAACACATGAGAGGGATTGGGTTGGTATGCTCGAAGCATAGACACATGGAATACATTATGGATTTTGTCTAATTCAGGGGGCAATTCAAGTCTATAAGCCACCGGTCCAATCCTCTCAAGGATTTTATAAGGACCAATGTACCTCGGTTGAAGTTTCCCTCGGTTGCGAAATCGAATCACTCCTTTCCATGGTGATACTTTTAGGAACACTTTGGCACCTACTGGGAATTCTAATTCCCTCCTTCGATGGTCAGCATAGCTCTTTTGTCTATCTTGTGCCGTTTTCAATCTTTCTTTGATTACTTTGATCTTTTCTACAGTTATCTCTACCAATTCCACTCCGTAGATCTTTCTTTCTCCGACTTCGTCCCAACATAGTGGAGTCCTACACTTCCTTCCATACAGGGCTTCATATGGCAGCATGCCAATACTGGCTTGATAACCATTGTTGTACGCAAACTCTATCAGTGACAAATGTCGATCCCAACTACCCTGAAATTCCATCACACATGCTCGTAACATATCCTCCAACACCTGGATTGTCCTTTCGGATTGGCCATCTGTTTGAGGATGGAAAGCTGTACTAAACTTTAGCGCGGTGCCTAGGGCTTCTTGCAATTTGGGCCAAAAACGAGAAGTGAATCTGGGATCTCGATCAGAAACAATAGACACTGGAACCCCATGCAATTTGATAATTTCATCAATATACACTTTAGCTAACTTCTCTAATGGGTAGGTAGTGGGGATAGCCAAAAAGTGAGTCGACTTGGTCAATCTATCAACTATCACCCATACTGCATCGTGACCACTTTGAGTTCGCGGCAATCCTACCACAAAATCCATAGTAATGTGCTCCCACTTCCACTCTGGTATTGGCAAAGGTTGAAGTTATCCCGCTGGTCTCTGATGTTCCGCCTTCACTTGCTGACACACCAAACACTTAGATACATATTCTGCAATATCTCTCTTCATTCCCTTCCACCAATAATTTTCCTTGAGATTCCAGTACATTTTAGTACTTCCAGGGTGCATTGCATAAGCTGAAGAATGTGCCTCTTCCAAGATAGCCTTTCGTAGGTCTTCCACTTTCGGTACCCAAACTCAATCTTTGAATAGTAACAACCCATCTTCTCGGACCTGAAATTCACTGTTCTCACCATCTTGCATCTTAAACTTCTCTTGCTTCACTTCTACATCCACGTCCTGTGCTTCTCTAATTTGATTGAACAAAGTTGGTCTAACTACAAAGCTTGCTACTAAAGCTCCGGTAGGCTCACTATTCAACCGAACTCTTAAGGCTCGGAGCTCAATCAAAAGTGAGATCTTTGTGGTTTGGAGATTAGCCACTGAGGTTACTGATTTTCTACTCAACGCATCCGCTACAACATTTGCCTTCCCAGGATGATAGTCAATTATCACATCATAGTCCTTAATCAGCTCTAACCATCGTCGCTGTCGCAAATTCAACTCCTTTTGGGTCAACAAATACTTGAGGCTTTTATGATCAGTGAAAACTCGACAAGTCTCTCCATACAAATAATGTCTCCATATTTTGAGTGCAAAGACTACTGCAGCCAGCTCAAGGTCATGAGTTGGGTAGTTCTCCTCATGCTTTTTCAATTGTCTCAATGCATAAGCAATAACCTTTTCACTTTGCATCAAGACACATCCCAACCCTTGCTTGGAAGCATCACTATAAACTACATATCCTTGTCCACTGACTGGCAAGGAAAGAATTGGTGCTGAAGTGAGGCGACCTTTGAGTTCTTGAAAACTTCGTTCACATTTCTTGTCCCACTCGAACTTAACTCCTTTGCGAGTGAGTCGAGTCAGTGGTGCAGCAAGCAGGGAAAATCCTTCCACAAATCGTCGATAATAACCGGCTAGACCCAGAAAACTCCGAATCTCGGTGATATTTTTGGGCTGCTCCCATTTTGTAATAGCTTCTACTTTAGTTGGATCTACTGAAATCCCTTCCTTTGACACCACGTGGCCTAGAAAAACCACTTCTTTTAGCCAAAATTCACATTTTGAGAATTTAGCATATAACTTCTTTTCTCGAAGGGTTTAAAGCACAATCTTCAGATGTTGAGCGTGTTCCTGCTCATTCCTTGAATACACCAAAATGTCGTCAATAAACACAATAACGAACTTATCGAGATATAGGTGAAACACCCGATTCATGAGATCCATGAATGCAGCAGGGGCATTTGTTAGTCCAAAAGGCATGACTAGGAATTCAAAGTGACCATACCGAGTGTGCAAAGCAGTTTTCGAAAAATCACTTTCTCTAATCTTTAACTGGTGATACCCTGAACAAAGATCGATCTTCGAAAATACAGTTGCACCTTGGAGTTGATCGAACAAATCATCAATCCGGCGAAGTGGATATTTATTTTTAATGGTTACTCGATTAAGCTGCTGATAATCAATACATAATCTAAGAGAGCCATCCTTCTTCTTTACAAATAAAACCGGAGCGCCCCATGGAGACACACTCGGTCGAATGAAGCCTTTGTCTACCAATTTTGCAATTGCCCCTTTAACTCCTTCAATTATGTAGGTGCCATACAGTATGGTGGTATAGAAATGGGGGCAGTTCCAGGCATGACTTCAATTTCAAACTCAAGTTCACGGTCTGGGGGTAGGCCTGGTAAATCTTCAGGGAACACATCAGGGAATTCACAAACTGTCGGTACACTGGCTAACTTCGGATCAACTTTTGATACATCCATTACATGAGCCAGGTAGGCTTGGCATCCTTGGCAACTAATTTAGTTGCCCTCATGGCAGAGATCAGACAAGACGGCAGTGCTGGCCTTTCTCCCACAATTTTCACCTTTGGTCTCCCGGGTTTTCTAAACACTACTTCCTTGGCATAACAATCCACCGAAGCTCTATGTTTAGACAACCAATCCATACCCACGATAAGATCAAAATCTTTCGTCTCCAATGGTATCAAGTCTGCCTCAAAATTTTCACCTTGGACTATAATGTTACAATTTGGATATACTAGTCTCTTGATTACCCCCTCACCTAATGGAGTGTGGACTAGAAGTTCATGGTCTAAGGGTACTAATTCTCTATCGGCATGCAATGCAATTTGGAGACTAACATATGACCGCTCAGACCCGCAATCAATTAAAATTCGAGCATCATGGTTGAAGAGGGATACGGTACCTGTGATCACCTTAGGGTTGGCCTGAGCATCTTCCTCTGTCATAGCAAAAACTCGAGTTTGAGATAGAGTCTGTGGCCTTGCGGAAAGGGTCATCACATTGCTTCCACCACCAGATTTTGTAACAGGGGCAGCAGGAATTGAAGCAGAAGGTGTTTGTCCTCTGGGAGGAAAAGAACGACTGGAGGTGGCTGAAGTAGGGGTGTTGTCTACGGCTAATTCAGGACATCGTGCTCGAACATGTCCTACTTTGCCACAATGGAAACACTTCCTAGCTTCTCCACAAGGACCCATGTGAAATCTTCTACACTGTGGACATTGTGGTGCGCTCGTAGGTCGAGCGGTTGATCCTTGGCTGGATGTGGCAGAGCTCGTTCTAAATGAACGCAACTCGCGTGTAGGGGTCGAAGTAGCAGGTTGAGTAGATCCTCCCGGAGTAGTTGGACTCTTTCTTTTCTGGGGTGGCTGACTCTGGCTAAGACCCGCTTTTCTCCTCCGGTTAAAGTTCTCTCGAACTTTTCCACTCTCCAATGCTAGCCTTTCAGCTCGTAAGGCTAACTGCACCGTTTCCTTGTATGTTTCTGTCCCTCGTAGTGCCATCTTCTCATTAATGTTCAAATTTAACCCCTCCTCAAATCTAGCTCGTAAACGATCGTCAATGTAGACACTAATTTTTAATTTTGATTTTTGGTTAATTAGTTAATAAATTAACTAAATAATCAATTGACCACTTCCAATTTTTATTACATCTATCATCCTTGTTGATTTTTTTTTAGCTTAGTCTATCTTTTTGTATTATTATTATTATTATTATTATTATTATTATTATTATTATTATTATTATTATTATTATTATTATTATTATTATTATTTTTTATCTTATTTTGATTTTATTATCTTGCAGGAAATTTTGAACCTACACCGGAAAACCAAGCTAGCCGACTCAGCTCCCAATGCAAAGCCAAGACAATGACCGATTTAATTTGGTTATCATGGAAAATATATAGATATATATATATATACGTGTATATATATATATAATATGTATATATGTATATATATTTATATATGCATATATATATATACTTATATGTATTATACATATATATATATATTATATTTATATGTGATTGGATGTAAAAGACATTTAGCTTTTGTTTTGCCCCATGCAGATGTTCGTGGACTTGGAGTCACACGGTCCCAATCAACAAAGTTCATCATTTGCTTTCATAGGCTTGGAGTCACATGGTCCCTCCATTATTTCCTACGACTTTGGCTTTAACATTCAGGATCATGACATTGCAACTTCACAACCCAAAGAAGCCAGATATAATGATTACTTGAGCACAAATCATATTTCCTCGAAAGGGATTTTTTATTTCGGTTTTTTTTTAAGAAATTAAAAAAAAAAAAACAGAAAAGGCAGAGAACAGGGACATTGGGGGCCATCAGATGAAAATGAAGTAAAGAAAGAGAACCCTTGGATGGAGAATGAAAGGAGAGGAATATAAAAAGCTGATTTCTTAGCAAACAAGGAGATTCGGTGTTTGTTTTCAAGGAGAAAAAAAGAGAAAAACAGAGAAAGAAAGAAGAAGAAAAAAAGGTTCTTCTTTTTAGGTCCATCATTCTAAGAAAGAAAAGGGGGGATCATTATTATCATTCGGTTTTTGGGGCTCCCTGTTTTCGGAGATTTGTCTGAGGCAAGAGAGCAGAAAACTGGGGTTTTCAAAAAAAAAGAGAGAAGTCAGCGATTCTTTTTTTCTTTTCTTCGGGGAGGAGCTTCAAAAAGAGAAAAAAGGGAGCTTTTGAAGGGGGGGAAGAAGAAAAAAGAAAAGGGCTGGTTTTGAATAAGAGCTGAAGCCATTCTTTACTCTCGGGAGAAAGACAGTCATTCTTAGAATTTTTTTTCTCTCTCTGAGGAAAAAGGCAGCAGACTTGGGTTTTAAAAGAAGAACAAAGAGAAAGAAAGGGGCATGATTTTGTGGTGCACGTGTAATAGAGCAGTTATATTTTAATCTTGCAAAAGATTGTTTTTGTGGCTGCAGCAGTGATTGACGAATGGACAAAATGGTCTTGATATTTCTCTCCCAACATCCATTATCAATTGCAGTGGAAAAGTTTGACTAAAGAAATTGAGTCTATGCACGTCTAAGACAAAGAGTGGAATATGGCATCATCACCAAAATCCCCATGTGCTGTATGCTATTCATGATGCTTTTGTCACCACAAACAATGATTACAACCTTCAGTGTTAATACCCAACTGTAGCAATCTCAAACCATGGCTGTCGCTATCCAAAAGCAGGATCCCCTCGGGTGCTGTCAATGCACCCCTCGGATGCTTCTACAAAGACAAAAGGTTTAAAATCAATGATGAAAATAACCAACAGACAATGGAAGACAAGAAAGGAAGAGCATGGTCAAAAGAATTAATAGCCATTATTAAAACAAAAAGAAGAAAAGCAACGGATGAAAGGGAGGGAATAAGTATAAAAGGACCATTTTTTTTTTAGCAGAAAGAAGGGAAAAAAGAAGGAAGAGATCGGCCACTTTTCTTTTTTTTTTGGAGCACAGAGAAAGAGCCCGATTGTTTTTATTTCTTTCTACATTTTTTTCTTTTTTTTTTTCTGGTTTTCTTTTCTTCATTCTTTGAAAGGAGAGAGTAGAGAAAAATTTGGATTTCAACGAAGGGAGAACGGAGTGAGAGGTTGGCTGGAGGAGAAAGCATAAGACCGGTTTGATTTTTTTTTAAACGTCAAGCAATCCTTAGAATAGCCTTTCTCAAACATCATTTTTGTTTCTTTTCTTTTGTTTCCTTGATTCAAAATACAAAGTTGTTTGGTTCTTTTGTAAACAAAGAAGCAATCCTTTTTTTTAAGGTAAAAGCTATTGCCTTAAGCTAACTATTTTTATTTGTGCTTGTCTGTTTAAAGCTTAGTTAATCTTTTTGTTGGATTATGACTTATTTGTATGAAAAGATATTTGCTTTTCATGTGTTAAGAATTGTGTTCAGGATTTATGAGGCTTTTATGTTCATATTAGCTTGGGATATGTTGGAAATACACTAAATACGGTGGTGCCTCTTTGCTACTTATTCACGTTAACACGTATTTAACTCTAATAACTTACATACTTGTAAAAACAGGTCTCAACTTCATGTGTTTTATGATGATCTTTATAGCTTTTTGATACTAAATATTTGTGTTCTGTGTTGTTTGATATGTTAAAAATTTAATTTTGACTGTAAAGTTTACATCTTTAAACCTGTTTAGGTTAAAAATTTAATTTTTGATTGTAAAATTTGCATCTTAAAATCTATTTAGTTTAAAAGATTCGGTTTTTTAACTGTAAAGTTTGCATCTTTAAAATCTATTTAGGTTAAAATTTTAATTTTGACTATAAAGTTTATACTTTTAAACCTGTTTAGGTTAAAAATTTAATTTTGACTGTAAAGTTTGTATCTTCAAACTTGTTTAAGTTAAAAATTTAAATAAAAATTAATCTTAGTTATAAAAATCGTATTTTTAAATTTGAACAGGTACATATTTAGTATAATATTTGACTTTGACCTTGTTAAATTACCTTTTTACCCCCTTAAATCCGTATGTGTCTTAATTAAAAATTTAACTTTGATTGTAGAATTACTCTTTTGCACTCGTATATACGTTTGTTAAATTGTGAATTGAAATTTGTATAAAATTATATCTTTGACCTTTTATATGTGTTTATTTAAATTAAGTTTGATTATCAGTTATATAATTAATTGTATTTATATGTACTAGTCTATGTTTTCCTGTCCCATTCATGCATAATTAGATTTAGAACATCGATTTTCAAAAATTCATATGCCTGGGGAATCGGAGGATGCCTCGGGAGTCCGAGGTTTCTGAAGGTTTTCTCCGATGGGAAGTTTTTTCCGGTGTCTAATCGGGAGTCCGATCGGGCTCGGAAGAATTTTTCATCCCTTCAAAATTAAAAATATGTTTTTCTCATGTAATTTTCATAAAAAGCATGTATCATGTTTATGATTTCTTTAATTTCTTAAAATTTACAAATGAACCCCACAAAGAATATCTTTTTACAAAAAGGAATATTAATTCCAAAATCGTTTATTTTTATTTTCCCTTTTTTACTTTTATGTTTTATTTTCATTTTTATTTTAAGAAAATCTCTTGTTTAAGAGGCCCAATTAAATTAAAAAGAATGTTTATTCTAACATTAATTTCAAAACATATTTTAAAAGTTTTTGAGAGATCTTAACTACTTAATTATAGTTAAGACCTTTCAAATTAATCCAAGTTTTATTAAAAAACCATCTTCAAAATTTCTTTTCTTATTTTACTTATTTTTATTTCTTTCCAATAAAAGGGAACATTTATTTTCTTTTGACCTTTATTTTTATTTTCTAAAAATAACTTTTTGGGAGAACTTTATTATGTTTGATTAATTAAGACCGTTCAAGTAAACTTCATTTTTATCAAAATGCATTTTTAACTCCAATAAAAGAAATGTTTATTCTTTAAATCTTTAAAATTCTTTTTTTTTAAATCAGTTTTATTTGATAAAAAGGACATTCATTTTTTGAAAGGTCTTGATTTATTAAATCTACTAAGGTTTTCCTATCAAGCTAAATTTTTGTCAAACTATTCCCTTCATCAAATTAAAAGGAATATTTATTCCGACATTGTTTTAAAATTAAATCTTTCTAAGAGATTTTAATTTAAGTAATCATAATTAAAGTCTCTTAATGTGAATTTCAAAGCATGAATTAGAGAATGTTTATCCCAACCTTTTTGCAAAATGTTTTCTAAAAGGTTTCAATTAATATTATCATAATTGAGACTTTCTAAAATTAAAATTAAACCTTTGTTTTTCATAAAAGGATATTTATCCTCATTTTTAAATTTGACTTTGATTTTTGAAGAATATTTATTCCTATTTAGAAATTGAATCTCCATTCTAAGTAGGAAATTTCTTCAAATTCAAAATTGGGCTATGGATTTTCACATTAAAATGAATGTTTATTCCGACTTTAAGTCTTTAGATTTCGAATTTAGCTTTTATAATGGGATGTTTATCCTACATTAAAAGGAATATTTATTCCGACATTTAAAATTATGTTTTTCTTAAAATGATTTTAAAACATTTTATTATCATTATCCAAGAAAAATATTTCAAGACTTTTGTGGTACCGATTTCCGGGCGTCTCGAGAGTGCTAATCCTTCCCCGAGCGTAACCGACTCCCGAACCTAAAATCTTTTTCGTAGACCAGTTTCTTTCCTTAACTTGATGTAATCTTTCTAGATTTACGTTGGGTTAAACCAATAGGTGACTAACCACACCTAATCAAATAAAAGGTTAGTGGCGACTCCATTTATTTTTCGACTGTTTAGTCCCGAGCTTTTTCTCACGCCATATCATTTATCGTCGGAGCGGTAAAACGTCTCGATAGCTTGGCGACTCCACTAGGGATATTTTTTAGAGTCAAGCCACTTTTTAAGTCTTATTTTACTTGGGTTTAATAATAAAATATTTTAAGTTTCATTTCATGCATTGCATCATTCATTTGCATTAAAAATTTTTCCAATAATTGTTTCAAAATTTTTCCAAAAAAAAAAAGAAAGAAGGGAGAAAAAAGGAAGGTTTTTCAAAATTAAGTTTATTACATCTTGCATTTATATCACATTTACTTTATATGTATGTTTTTATGTTTTGATTTTCTAGTATGCTTTGTGTGTTTAATTACTCGTCTATATTTTGCATGTTTTAATTCTTAGTCTATGCCTTGATCCTCTAGCATGCCCTATGTCTTAATTACTTGTATATATTTTCCATGTTCCAATTTCCTTTATATGTCTTGATTTGCTAGTATGCTTTTTGTATTTACCATTTTGCCCTTTTAGTCACTTGTATGTATTTTTCATGTTTTAATTCCTTGTGTATGCCATGTATACCTATCTTGTTTACCATATGTGCTTATCTCATCATATTAATTATTTATCCTATATTTTGAATTGGACTGATCGTGTGTTGACATGTGATAGTGAAATTTTTTCTGCTTCCTACTTCTCTGAATGTTCACTACGTCACTGAAAGGCAATTGGTAAAGGTATAAGTCCCTCCCTCACACACGACACAATTCATAACATAAAAGTTCGGGAGTCTGAACTTCACCCTTATTTAGGAGGGGGCGACGGGGTTGCCTCCACCCCATCTTGTCTGATGGGTATCCTTGTCTAGAGCTTTAAACCCAGCATGTAGAAGAACCCAAATTCTAACCTAGATAGAGCCAAACCCGTTCGAGAAAACCCGATTTCTTAGGCCACAAAAGGGGGACGGCTTCTTACCTTTATCAATCCCTTTCGTTTTATCTACTTATTTCATGATAGCATGTTGTTTGTCTGTTTTCTGATAATTTTTTTTCCTCGGGAAGATGAGGGAATTGCGGAGGGTGGTGCTACTATTGATGGAGGTGGTATGGTTGTATCAGGAATGGCCGACTGAGTTTGTCCCGGCCTTTGAGTTTGCATATAGCTCCAAAATTGGATGAACATTTGCATTACCTCAGGTGGAAGGGTTTGCACGGTGGCCTGAGGTGCGGTAGTCGTAGGTTGAGAGGCAGAAGGTGCACGTGAAGAAGACGCAGTGTCTGGAAGTGGTGGGGGTGGGTTAATTGGCTCGGATCTAGCCTCACGAGCCGTACCTCGACCTTGACTACGAGCTCTCCTAGGTGGCATCGTATCTAAAGCAAAACAGAATGGTTTAATACTAACTCTAATGTATAATTGATCTACAAGTCAAAAAGAAAAAAAAACAACCCGACCGGACCTGGATCCACCTGGCACTTTGTAAACTTTATGAAAAGAACATTTTAGAAAATAGAATTGCGTAAATAGAGCTCTGATACCAATAAAATTGTCACACCCCGACCCCGCGGAGTCGAAATGTGACAATCGCCGCGTGCTAAAGATTTTGAACGGCACGCTTCGCCCAAAACCTAAAACACGCAATGCTAATGATACTCGAGCTATTAGACATCAAATAAAATTTCTAGATATATAAAACATATTTTATTTGCATCAAAATTGGTCTTTAATAAAGTAGAGGTTTCAAAGTAGGTTGAAATGCTAACAACTTGATTATTCTGAAACTTTTCAGTTTATACATATATAGGGATATTGTATAATATTTACAAAACACAAAAAGGGAAGCTAGTAGGAAAACGCAGCCGGTGGACCCCCGATGGTAGATTACAAAACTCATTTACATACTTTTCAGAAGCGTCGGTTCCGGTCGAGTTCACTCCTTGTTAAATTTCTACCTTCTACCTACAATCTTCAAACCCTGAAAATGGTTTTAGAGGAAAGCGAGGGTGAGCATATGATTAAACGCTCAGTGAGTGAGACAAGACTATATAAAAAAATCAAATCGTATACTTCAAGTGTAGCTAATGGACATGCAAGCTAACAACAAATCAAAACATACAAGCATACCCGTCAACGTGTAAGATCTTGACCGTCGACGAGTAAAAACTCACTAATTATAATTTTTCGAAAAACCAAATTGCCCGTCCACGGGTTAAGGATGGACGTCCACGGCTAGTGGTAGACGTCAACGTCCAAAGCCTGACCGTCGACGTATGAAAGTTTCTGACTTCCGGAATTATCAAAGCTACTAGCTTGCTCGTCGACGTCTAGGCATGTGTACGTTGACGGGCATCTCAAATTGATGTTTGTAATTACGATGCATGCAGAGACGTCGACGTCTACCCTTTTGACGTCGACGGTTAAAAGTTTCTGACTTTGAATCAAATTCGGTTATTCAACCACCCGTCGACGGGTACGCACATGGACGTCGACGGGTAGAAATTTCTGACTTCCATGAAATCAATTTGTTCACAGACCCATCAACGTCTACAAGTATGCACGTCGACGGGTAAGTATTTCTGTATTCCAACTTAGAGAAATTTGCAAACAACGGAAAAGTCTTTCAAAGTTTACAAATAAAACTTGTCAACTAAATTCAATCAGGGGCTGGCCAAAACACATTGTTCAAACTCCACCCGGCCAAGATGGAATTTAAACCCGTCGAGGTGATTTTCCTTCATTTTATTATAAGAAAAGCCCATTCCTCGACGTTGGCATGAACCTTCACTACGGGTGGTGCGTAGCTATGTCCATAGTACTCCCACAAAGGTCATACATTACCATCACTGTGTGCACAAAAATCCCCTGTACCATCCACTCCTTGTGGGAGTGATAAGCCTACTCACGCCGGCTCCACAAGCTCGGCCCGTGAGAGGCGCCACTGCAGTGACCTCTAACCAGCCACCAACATTCATAATTTATAAAGAAATCAATTTACAAGATGCATGACCCTTTATTCAAGAAAATATTTCATTTAAACATAAGAATACAAAACAAAGATAAACATGCAAGAAAACCAAGAAAACTTATTTAAGTCTATCGAGCCCCACTCACAGATTTAGGGAGGGTGTGCACTCCCACTAATTCTCCTTTTCCTGATCCTTGGGAGAGGACTCACCACCTTAAGCTCTTATGCAAGCTGAAACTTGCAAACTTGATGAAATTGTATAAGGCTTTTCTTGAAATTTTCTTGGTGAGGATGTTGCTTGGAGGGTAAAGTAGTAAATTTTCTTAAAAATTATGGTGGAATTTGGAGAGAGAGTGGTTGCATGGGAGTCTTGGAGCTTGGTATGAAGAAAAATGGTGGAGGAGGTGTTTTGGAGGGGTTCGGCCATGCAAGGGAAAAAGGAAGAAGAAACATTAAAAGTTGTCTTGAATTTTCTAGACAATTTCTTGGTCAATGACGAAAATACCCTTATTGAATTTTAAAAATTCCCTTTGGGTCCTAAAGAGCAATTATGCACATTAGGATAAAATGAGAGGAGTTTAAAATTAAAACAAATTGACAAAATTTTTACAAAAATAAGGGGAATTTACCAAGATATCTAAATCATTAAGCTATTGAGAACAATTGTCCCATTTGGAAAATAAAGCCTAAACAAGGGTAAAATGGTAAATTCCTTAATATATGGCTCCAATGCAAATTAATATAGGACTAGGTATTACATCGTGCCTCTAGTATATTTGAGGCCAGCCCATTTTATTTATATATTTATTTTAATGATTTAAATCAAATTCTCACTTGGAGAATTTGAAAAGAGACTTTGAAAACAAAATTATTTATTTATTTATTTATTATGTTTTGTTGAATTACCCCTGTTTGTCCTAACCCTGGATGAAGATTCATTGAACCTCTGTCACTTACCTGTACCCAATGTGAATGGATGCAGATCCGATTATGAGGATAGCAGATAGATCAGAGGCTTACTAGGAGGCGTCGGTGGCCTAGGCGTAGTAGTTTTCACTGCATAGGTATTCTTTTAAATTAATCTACTGATGTTACTTTTAAAGTTAATTATTTTATTAAATGATTTCTAATAAAAATTTTAGTATGGTTTTACAGCGATGATATCCATTTCTATACCTTACGGTGCTTTTGGTGCGTAACCGACCGACACGTACTTCGAGATAGCGTGACGGTTGCCACGTGACCGATCATCCGGGTCGGGACGTGACACTAATCATTTGATAGATTCCCTTACCAATTTAGACTCTCTAGATTTTATTGCTTGATTGTAATTAATCTTCTTCCATCAATAAAATTTTTACATTTCAAAAAATAATTAAGATGTTTATGGGCCGCGTCTAGTACGCTGTGTAGTAAATTTGCAATGTCCAAGGTATGGACATGACTCATTCATAGTACTCATATTTTAATATTTTATTGTTAAAATATTATAAAATTATTATAATACTAATATTTCAATAATGTTTAATTAAAGCGTAAAAGTTAAAAATTTATTTACTTTATATTTAGATGGACAGTGTCTGGTGGAACCATGCTCAGTTTTAAGGCTTGACCTATTCGGGCTTGGTCCTTGAGCAAATCTTTATCTAGTTACGACGGACAGATCCATAGAGATAAGATAGATCACATATTCTTATATACAAGAAAGATCAAGTTATACCCGGTATATACTAATTAATTTTACTTTAAACTTTAGTAATTTCATGTAGGAGTAATATAAATCCATCGTTTGATCTAATAAACTATTTGTATGTATCATGCACATAAATTTTGGAGCTAGTCTTATACTTTTTTTTTCAGTCTAGCCACAGGTCTCTGCTCCGTTTTACGGTCGGCTATTAATTTTGCTCACACTTGTTGATGGCAAAGGGTTGGGTGCTTCCTATGCAGTGGTCTGTCATACCTAAGACTTGAAACCAAAACTATTGGTTAAGGGGTAAGAGACACATGCCATCTCATCCTCACCCGCATAGGTTGAGCTAGTTTTATCTCTTATCATATTGATGGGCATACTATATATTTTACAATATTTTCAATAAATATTTAATAGTTCAAATTTAATTGTAACAAAAACAGAAAGTTAGACATTTTCAATTGAATTAAACATGCATTATTTATATTTATATGAATAAAGTACAAAATTCAATGTAACCAAAAAAAAAAAAAAGAAGTACAAAATTCAATGGTCGAATTGAACCGAATATAAATTACATAACAAGTTATGAATAGGTAGGTTTCAAACTAAAAAGTTTTATACTAAGTTGATTCATGTCTTTATCATTGTATTTATATATTCTTCTTCGTAACCATACAAATTCCAAATAAATTAGTATTCTTTTTTTGTCACTATGAGCTCAGAGAATTCAATCAAATCTCTTCAATGATTATATAATATGAAATATAATATAATAGAATATAGAGGGAGTGGATTGCAAATTAACAAAAAATATATAGTACCATTAACTTGCTTACGTTAATTTTTTAAAGAGAAGATTAATGTTTGGGGAAGCAATTTGACGGAATATCGATCATTAGGCAGTTAATCAAAACCTTAACAATGTTGGTTTAAACTAATTTGTTAAATTAATGAACTGAGGCACCGACCTAGCGAATCCAATCCAAAAAATAAAGAAAAAGAGACTATTATTATTATTATTATTATTATTATTATTATTATTATTATTATTATTATTATTATTATTATTATTATTATTATTATTATTATTATTATTATTATTATTATTATTATTATTATTATTATTATTATTATTATTATTATTATTATTATTATTATTATTATTATTATTATTATTATTATTATTATTATTATTATTATTATTATTATTATTATTATTATTATTATTATTATTATTATTATTATTATTATTATTATTATTATTATTATTATTATTATTATTATTATTATTATTATTATTATTATTATTATTATTATTATTATTATTATTATTATTATTATTATTATTATTATTATTATTATTATTATTATTATTATTATTATTATTATTATTATTATTATTATTATTATTATTATTATTATTATTATTATTATTATTATTATTATTATTATTATTATTATTATTATTATTATTATTATTATTATTATTATTATTATTATTATTATTATTATTATTATTATTATTATTATTATTATTATTATTATTATTATTATTATTATTATTATTATTATTATTATTATTATTATTATTATTATTATTATTATTATTATTATTATTATTATTATTATTATTATTATTATTATTATTATTATTATTATTATTATTATTATTATTATTATTATTATTATTATTATTATTATTATTATTATTATTATTATTATTATTATTATTATTATTATTATTATTATTATTATTATTATTATTATTATTATTATTATTATTATTATTATTATTATTATTATTATTATTATTATTATTATTATTATTATTATTATTATTATTATTATTATTATTAACAAAAACCTAATTTATATTCCACCAGATCTTCAACACTTGTTTTTTTTTATTATTATTATTAGTGATGATAAGAGCTTGCCAAATGTATTAGGTGAAGCTTTTTAATTAAATTAAATTAAATTGCATCTTATATTTTTGTTCTTTTTATATATACTAGATGTTGTCCTGGGCTTCATACCGGGATCAATATTTTTTAATTTTTAAATTAAAATTTTAAAAAATTTTAAGGAATATTTAAAAATGTTATAAGTTTTTTTATATTATTTTGTCTCATCATATGTTACCAAACACATTTTGATTGATAAATTCTTAAAACGTTTCTAGAAAGTAATTGAAATAAAAATTTACGACTTAATTACATGTCCCAAGAAAATAAAAGTTATAAAAATAATGCTATTTAACTAATAAATGAAATTACTTATATCAAATATTATATATAAGTTGAAAATATTGATTAACCAATAAGTAATATATAATAGTAAATTTTTAACATTAATAAATTTTAATAACATAATAGTATAAAACTACATAAAATAATTTTCTTAAAATAAAAAAAAATCATCAAACTCAACTCATTTTAGTAGGTCCATCAAAAAGGAAAAAATTCCTTTAAAATAAATTAAAATAAAGAAATAAAAAAAAAAACACCAATGGGTTATGAAAAAAATGAGAAAAGAAAGTAAAAATGTAAAAAAAAAAAAATCACATCAAGGGATAACTTAGCACCCCTATAATGATCCCCATTAAACCTTTACTTTTATATAGTATTTTTAGATATATCCTTTGGTATTTGATAGTCACAACATTGGACTCCAACTTTGGAATCGAACTACATCAAATCTCAAACGGAAAAGTTCTCCAAAACTTATTTTTTCAATTCCTAAGATTTCGAACTTGAAACCTTACTTGTGTTTTATATTTTTATGATTAATCATCTTAAATATGATGAGGAATCCTAGCTATCACCATTATATTTGAAGAGAATATATCGTGATCAAAGATTATGATGGTAACTACTTATACTACTAATTAACAGTGACTTATAGCTTAATTTACAATTAACAACAAACAATAGGCTCACATCATAATTATAGCTTCTAATTTGTCTCTACATTTTTTCAACTTTTTTGATTATTGATATTTTGTTTACTTTATGATAAAGTTCTCAGTCTCTGAGAATTGGTTCAAATGTGGCATCAAGTAATACTAATAATGCTTCCTCTACATCATCAAATTAAATAAACGAAGTTTACAAATTTACCCTAAGTAAAAATAGAAAGCAAAAACACAAAAGAGAAACGAAAGAAACTATGATTTTTTATTTTACATAATTATTGACAAGGAATATTAATGTTACTTGTCCACCTTACCTCATAATTGATGTGTGAAAAAAACCTAAAACCATTAATTTTCTTCTTTTCCATTTTTTTTTCCTTATCTTTATTTCCTGATCATTACTAAAGGTACAAAATGTTACCAGCAATAAATTACCAGAGTAATAAAATCAACCCGTAATTACGTTGCTATGGTGATTTTGAAGAAGATACCAAACGCTATTTTAAGAGTTTAATTTTCGTAAATCTAAGGTTTAAATCTAAACTCCTGCATTCACTTTCCCAAGAACATAGCTCTTTTAGATATACGAAGAGAGAGAAAAAGAAAAAAGAAAAAAAAAAACAGTCATCAGATGTGTGCTTTAAGTACCAACCATGTGGGTTTTTTTTTTTTCTAAATTTTTTGGGGGCTAAGCATATACCATATAATTGAATGATATTTTTTTATTGAATTAAGGGTATCCTCAGGTTTTTTGTTTAAGATTAATTTCTTTTGAGTCGGATTTACCTATTATGAGGGTAAAACTCTCTCAATAATAATTTTTTTCATTTATAAAACTCGAACTAGAGATCTTACTTAAGATGAATAAGTGTCAAACTATTTGAACCAATCAATTATTAGTATTAATTGAATGAATTAAACAAAACAACCATATGAACCTAGAGAATAAAATTTGGTTCTAAACCACAAAACTCAAAACATGATCCAAAGATAGGGTTGGTGTGGGAGCATTGCTGATCCAGTGCTCGAGTACTGTATTCGTTTCCAATCTGTTAGGAGAAATGCCATTTTCTAACTTCCATTTTTTAATTCCCGGGTTGGAAGGCATTGCTTAGTTTTTTATTCTATTTAATTTAATGGGCTATTAACAAAACAAAATCCTATAATTAATTTAATCATGATATCTAACTTTATTTTTTTTACTTTTGGAAGAAAACATTAATTTTGATATATAAATTCTAGGAGTTTCACATGTATAAAGTCTCTTAAAAAGATTCCCAAGGTTTAACCTGTGAGATACGAACAAAAATTGAATTTGGTAAAATTGAATTTGGTAAAGAATAAGATGTGACCATATATATATATATATATATATATATATATTTAACCTCATCAACATTCACACCTCATATTCTTTTATAATATAATTCCTTAGTTCACCCAAAAGAAAAAAAAAAACCATTCACCACCTCAGCAATATTAAATTGAAAGGCAAAAGCCAGCATGTGATGATTGATGGGTAACAACCAAAAAGCCACATAATAGTGCCAAACAAAAATACTACTACTACCTTTCAAACTTTCTTACATCATCAGAGATTGTTAACCATGCACCACCGCGGCCGTATTAAATAACAGTAGAAATATGACAGCCATACATGCCTTTTGTTATATAAATATTCAAATGACGGGGAAGAATAATATATACTAGTATGAAATCTAATGCATCCAAGAAAAATACGATGAATCTCTCTCTCTCTCTCTCTCTCTCTACACGGTGACTAGGAATATTTGATATAAACTCTATCCGGTAGTTAAATTTAACTTTGACTAATCCAAAATCGAGTCGCTCATATCAAAATGATAAGATTTTGAATCCCTTCTTCATAAATTTAGAAAAAAAAATCTTTTTTAGATCTTAAATTCAAGACAATATAACGGATGGAATAGATAGGCAAGGGTTGCATTTATACATAGCTACGTAACTTAATAATTAGTAAATAATTTGTATATATGTATGTACATACATACATAACTGTGCTACTGTCTTTTGGTACTTTCAGATCCTTTGGGGTCTTTTTTTTGTAGTACCAGTGCACCACTACGGATAACAGATCTATGTCGTCATTCAGCCGACATAACTCCCACAAAATCCAGCCTGTGAAATCTTCAGTTAGTTTACTTAGGTCTCCCTTAAAGTGCTTGTCGTACATCGGTATAGAAAACAACTTGTTAACCTCTACCTCTTTGCTTGGTGGCTAAGAGGCTTGAGAGGTCACCATGTTGGAAATCAAATAAACAAATCAAAACTGAAACTTGCAATTGATTGAGCTCAAAACCAAATCATCAAAACCAAGCTGTAACTTTGGCTTTCACAAACCACAACGTCACAATATTATTTTTTGTTTTTGGTTCCACGATACCAACCTAGCCGCATAACACACAAAATAATGCTTATATATCTAGGTTAAATATAAGGATTTAATCACACGCAAATACTCACACCATAACATATAACTAAATAACCAATAACTAAATGACACTAGGTTTAATTCTAACATAGCCTCCATTAAATCAAGTCTTCAAATTTCACCATGCCAAGCATCCTCTTGAGCTTTAAGAACACATCCGCCTTCAATGGCTTTGTAAAAATGTCTACAACTTGCTCCTCAGATAAGCAAAACTCAACCTCAATCTCATTATCTCTCACTAAGTCTCGAATGTAGTAATACTTGATATCAATGTACTTGCTATGACCATGAAACACAGGATTATTTATCATTGCAATCGCCGACTTGTTGTCACAAAAAATCTTTGTAGGCTCGACTTGATCATGCTTCAACTCACTAAGCATTCTTCGTAGCCAAACTGCTTGAGTAGCACAACCTGCTGTTGCAATATACTCAGCTTCTGCTGTGGATAGAGCAACCACCGGTTGCTTCTTTAATCACCAAGAAAACACACCAGTCCCAAGATGAAAAATAAAGCCAGAAGTACTTTTTCGCATCTCAACATCACCTACCCAATCACTATCTGTATATCCAACAAGTTCCACATCATTAGCATAGGAATAAAAAATACCATCACTAAGTGTACCTGTGATGTATCTCAAGATACACTTAGCTGCCTGCAAGTGAAATTGGTGGGGATTCTCCATAAACTTGCTAATTATCCTAACCCCATACATAATATCTGGCCTCGTAGCTGTTAAGTATCGTAAACTCCCAACTAATCTCTTGTAATTAGTTGCATCAACTAATTCACCACTATCATTTTTCACGAGCTTCAATCTATCTTCAACAGGAGTCAAAATTGGATTGCATGACTCCATCCTAAATTTCTTCAAAATATCACCTACATACTTTTTCTGCGAAACGAAAATCCCTACATCTGTCTGATTAACCTCAACACCAAGGAAGTAAGACATCAAACCCATATTAGTCATCTCAAACTGAGAAATCATGGCCTCCCTGAAACTCACTAATAAATTTGGGTTATTGCCAATGAAAATTAAATCATCCACATACAAGCCTACAATGATAAGATCACCTTAAGAATTATATTTAACATACAAAGTATGCTCATAGGGACACCTGTTGAAACCATGATCAAGAAAATAAGAATCAATTCAGATATACCACGCCCTAGGCGCCTGTTTCAACCCAAACAAGGCCTTTTTAAGCTTGTAAACCTTGTCTTCCTTCCCTTTCGTAACATAACCTGGAGGTTGTTCAACATACACCTCCTCCTTAAGCACACCATTCAAGAAAGCAGATTTAACATCCATTTGGAAAATTTTCCAACTATTCTGAGTAGCAAGTGAAATTACCATTCTCATTGTATCAAGTCTAGCTACTGGAGCAAATACCTCAAAATAATCAATACCTGGCTTCTGCTTGTAACCTTTAGCTACCAAGCGAGCTTTAAAGCGATCCACCTCTCTATTGGGCTTGTACTTAATCTTGTATACACATTTAACACCAATTGGTTTCTTCTCCTTGGGAAGTGTAGTAAGTTCCCAAGTGTTATTCTTTTCAATGGCATGAATCTCATCCTCCATGGCCTTTACCCAACGATCATCATTAGCAGCATCTTCAAATCCCAAAGGATCACAATCTGCAAACAAAGCATAGTGAATAGTATCATCACTATCATCAAAAAAATCACAAGCAGCACCAACCACATAATCCTGCAAATGAGTTGGCATGCGTCACTATCTCTGTGGGCGACTAGAAGTTTCTGTAGAAGTTGGCTCCATCTCTAGATCATCACCAACTTCACTAACAACTACTACAAGACTTGGTAGTAAACTTTTTCCTTCACTAGACCAATCCTAAGCACCATTTTCATCAAATGTGACATCCCTACTAACAATAAGTTTTCTGGTTTTTCAGATTGTACAACTTGTTCCTTTTGTCTTATGACTGTAGCCAATAAAAATACACTTCTCTGCTTTGTCATCCATCTTTTTTCTCAACTCATCAGGCACATGAGCGTAGGCAACACAACCAAACACCTTAAGATGCCCAATGTTGGGCTTTTTACTAGTCTAAGCTTCCTGTGGAGTCTTGTACAGTATATTCAGTACCCCTATCAATTCTCAAAACTTTAAGAGTACACCTACTTTGTTTTTCAACATAAGCCACAAAACTCTTAAGAGTATCACATGCTTCATATTTATGCTTCAAAAAATAAACCCAAGCCTTCCTAGTAAAGTCATCAATAAAAGTAATGAAATACCTGCTACCACCATTAGAAGAAACCTCCACAGAACATAAATCAGAATGAACAAGTTCAAGTGGTCTACTAGCTCTCTAGGATTTTCCTTTGGGAAAAACTTCTTTATGCTTTTTCCCCAAAACACAACTGTCAAATACTTATTTAGAAACAGAAATAGTTGGTAAACCAAACACCCACTTTTTTCTGGCAAGAAAATCAAACCTCCCAAAATTCAAATGCCTAAGCTGAATATGCCACAACCAATTACCATCCCCAATTATTGAAACATGGCAGAAAGGTGTATCATAATTAATCTGCAAAGGAAATAAACGATTTCTGGACATTTGTACCTTCGCTATCATCCGGTGCTCTGCATCATAAATAGTACATCCATGTTTGTTGAAGTGCAAATCATAATCTTTCTCTGCCAATTGCCCCACACTCAAAAGATTTTGGGTGACTTTTGAAGAGAAAAATACTTCAGAAATATAATTAAGAGTGCCACTCTTCAATCTGATGCCAATCTTGCCTTTTTCGTAGACTGGTTTAAATCGATCATCTCCAAGTTTCACTGATGTGCGAAACGAATCATCAAAGTCGGAAAATAAAGATTTATCTCAACTAAGATTATTACTACACCCTGTATCTAATAACCACCGGCTATCATACTCCTTTGGACTATCAGAACTGGCCATCAATAAAATTTCTATATTATCATCACCATTCCCTGCAACTTTCGCATGACAATCTCTGTTTTCTGATCTTCTGGAACGACAATCTCTGCTCAAATGACCATACTTCTTGCAATTGTGACACTGAATATGAGACTTGCAATCTGACTGGTAATGCCCATACTTCTTGCACTTGAAACACTGAACATTGGAATATCACGATTTTGATCCCCTCTTCCATTTTGCCTCTGACCAGGCCTGAAATTCCTGCTTCTTCTCTGATTAAATTCACCTTTGTTTCTTGACTCATCTTTTTCTTTCTTCACATCAGCTTGAGCTTTTAGTGCCTACTCAACAACCGGCACTGATCTCTCATCTAACTTTGTTCATGTGCTTCTAAGGATCCCTACAAACCATCAATTGTTGTAACTTTTATATCCTTCGCTCCCTCAATAGCAGCAATAACATCAAATCTCTCTATTAAAGTACGAAGAATTTTCTCCATGATCTGAACATTAGAAATAGTTTCCCCATTTGCTCTCATACTGTTGACAAGTTTCTGAGTGCGCATAAAATAATTAGCAATCTTCTCATTCTTTTCCTGTTAAAGCAACTCAATCTGTCTTTGATATGTCTGCAGTCGCATCTTTTGAACTGGTTCTGCACCCTGATAGGATTGAAACAATGTATCATAAGCCTCCTTTGATGATTTTGCATTAACAATCTTCTGGAACACAGACAATTCAACACTCTGAAAAATATGATGAGTAGCCAAATCATCTTTATTATAGGCACGAGTTAGATCCCGCCTTTGCGTCTCTGTCAAATTTTCTACATCTGCAGGTTCAATAACTCCATGCTCAACAATTTTCCAAACACCCAAAGATTTTAGAAAGAACCGCATCTAGACCATCCATTCTTGAAAATTATTCTTCCCATCAAATTTGAAGATGGGACACGGCACGTATTGCATGATTGCAGCCATCCAGGATCTTCTAGCTCTGATACCAAATGTTGGAAATCAAATAAATAAATCAAAACTGAAACTTGCAATTGATTAAGCTCAAAACCAAATCATCAAAACCAAGCCGTAACTTTGGCTTTCACAAACCACAACGTCACAATATTATTTTTTGTTTTTGGTTCCACGATATCAACCTAGTCGCATAACACACAAAATAATGCTTATATATCTAGGATAAATATAAGGACTTAATCACACGCAAACACTCACACCATAACATATAAATAAATAACCAATAACTAAATGACACTTGATTTAATTCTAACACACCAAGGCAGGGGTTTGACCCCTGCCATCCCCCTTTCTTGGGTCTTAGTACCCCAAAATATACCAAAAAAATAGAGAACAATTTGTTATTTTTCTTTCTTAACGAATTTTTAAACCCTTAAACACCCAAAAAAAAGTGTCGGCATATTTTATCTGTATATAAAATTTTTTATTAAGGATAGATCTATATATGGTATAGAAAGTATGATGCTTTCACCCAAAAAAAAGTCTAAAATACTACTTTCAATTAATGGGATAATTTTTCTAAAAATAATTGAGTATAAAATAAATTAATAGCGCATATATATATATATATATATTGTTGTGAAAAGTATGTTAATTATAATTGGGACAAGAAGTAAGAATAAGAAATAATGAGAATTAAAGGCACATGAGAGAGATATATATATATATATATATATATATAATAGAAATCAAGAGAATGGGTGTGTATTATTCTTAGGTATTTAGCATCTCTAATGACCATGGAAACTCATATATAAATATATATATATATATATATGTATATATATATAAGTTTTCAAGAGTAACTCAAGTAAACAATTTTAAGCTGAAATGTAAACTTCAATGCACGTAAACATTCATTGTTCCAAGAGTTACAACATTAATTGGTGGCGTTTAAGTTCATCTTCCATAACACTCCTCCTTGAACGAAAGACCACTCTAGGACACTTACTGCCTCATTAAAAACCTTAAGTCAGAAAAATCCAGTGGAAAAAAAAACCGATCATAAGGAAAAAGAGAGTACAATTCAATTAAGTCTGTCTAATATGTCCTCAGGACAATATGTGCTTGTCTTCAGCACAATAGGACAATATAGGTGGGCATACTTTAGTGGCATGATAGGACGTGCTATTACTACCTTATTAAAAACCTCAAGCCAAAAAAACCAGTGGGAAAAAAATCGGACAAAAGGGAAAAAAAAGTACAGTGCATTTATGTCCATAATCTCTCCCCCTAAAATAAAACAAATTGCTACTTTTGGAGCATCTAAAAATTTTCACTTATGGGGAATTCAATCTTGCATTTTACTGACTCGTCGCACACCAATGCCATAAACGAATTTCTCAAATATTGATGTTGGCAAAGATTTGGTAAATAAATCTGTAAGATTATAGGTGGAGCGAATTTGTTTAACATCAACTTGTCAACTTTCCTGGAGTTAATGAGTATAGAAAAATTTCGGTGAGATGTGCTTGGTCCTATCATCTTTGATATATCCTCCACTGACTTGTGCAACACAGTAGCATTATCCTCATAAATTATAGTGGGAGATTCTATAACTGGTTTGAATCCACTAGCATTATGAATGTGTGATATCATAGATCTTAACCAAACACACTCTTTTCCGGCCTCATAGAAGAAAATAATTTCAAAGTGGTTTGAAGATGTAGTAACTAGTATTTGCTTAGTGGAACGCCAGGAAATGGTTGTATCATTATAGCAAAATAGATAACCGATTTGTGAGTGAGCTCTGTGCGGATCAGATTTATATTCTGCATCAGCATAACCTACTAAACTAGATTTAGTAGTTTTCTTAGAATAGAATAACCACAAATCAATGGTTCTTTGGAGATGACGGAAGATATGTTTAATCCCATTCCAATATCTTCGGGTTGGCTTAGAACTGAAATGTGCCAACAAATTTACCACGAAAGTGATATATGGTCTTCTGCACTGTGCCAAGTACATCAAAGCCCTTATTGCATTAAGGTATGGTACTTTAAGGCCAAGTATATCCTCATCAGGTTCTTTAGGACGAAACGGGTCCTTTTGGGGTTCAAGAGACCTTACAACCATATGGGTGCTCAATGGATGAGCCTTGTCGATGTTAAAATGTCTAAGCAATCTTTCAATGTATGTTGACTGATGGACAAGTATTCCATTCTTTTTGTACTCAAGCTTTAGACCAAGGTATAGTTTGGTTTTATCCAAAGCTTTAACCTCAAACTCCTTTTTCAAATATTTAGCAGTTTCAGATAACTCTTCAAGAGTTCCAATTAAATTCATATCATCGACATAAACTGCTATAATAGCAAACCCGGTTTCAAATCTTTTAATAAACATGCATGGGCAGATAGGATCATTTATGTATCGTTTTTTAGTCAGGTATTCACTTAAACGTTGATACCACATGCGGCCGAATTGCTTTAACTTATATAAAGATCTTTGCAACTTTATTGAGAATAGGTTGCCGGGAGTGTATGCTTCAATCATTTTGAAACCTTCAAGAATTCTCATATAGATGTCAGAATCTAATGAACCATATAAGTATGCTGCATTTCAAAATTTTCTTGGGTAACTCAACTTATAAGGAAACGAAAGGCAACTATATCCACTACTGGTGAATATGTTTCATCATAATTTATCCCAGGCCTCTGCGAGAAACCTTAGGCTATGAATCGGGCTTTATACCTCATGACCTCATTTTTCTCATTTCGTTTCTGAACAAAGACCCATTTGTATCCAACAGGTTTTATATTGTCGGAAGTTTTAGTAATAGGCCCAAAAATATTACGTTTGGCAAGGAAAGTCAATTCAGCTTGGATTGCTTCCTCCCATTTGGAACAATTTTGCCTATGGTGACATTCGATTATAGACCGAGGTTCATAATTATCATTCATAATCTCATGAGCAACTGAGAAAGCAAATGCATCATCGATGATTATCTCATTTCGATCCCATATTTCATTACAATAACTGATGGAAATTTCAGTATTTCTAAAATTGATGATCTTTTCATGGGTTTGTACCACTTCAAGGGCAATATGCTCAAGAATTTGTGTCACTTCATGAGCAATGTGCTCTCTTTGAATATTATGTTGCGCCACTTCAGGTGCAATTTGCTTTGTTCGAGAAAGATCAATATGCTCATCTGAAGCAGATTTTGGATTCCTCCCCTGTCTTTTTTAAGGAACAGTGTCTTTTGATCCCATCAGTCTACCACACTTCAGGCATGGGCCATTTAGATCCATTTCGGGTGATTCTATAGGAACATCTATCCTAGTTAGAATATGAGACTTTGTAACCTGGGTAGTCTTATTAAATGCATCAGGCATTTGATTTGCAATAGCTTGTAAATGGATCAATCGTTGCACCTTATTTTCACATTTAGGTGTTCTTGGGTCTAAATGAGAGAAACTTTTCTCATTCCATGAGAAAATCTCAACCTTTTTCTACATTCCATCTATGGAAGCTTTTGTGTCCCGAGTGATAGGAATACTATCTCATCAAAATGACAATCCTTAAATCTAGGGATAAATAAATCACCAGTCAATGGTTTAAGAAACCGAATAATGGATGGTGAATCAAACCCAACATAAATGCCCAAACGGCGTTGGGGACCCATTTTGGTCCTTTATGGTGGTGATACAGACACGTGTACTGTGCAACCAAAAGTGCAAAGATGTGAAATGTCTAGCTCCCAGCCCAAGACTAAATGAAGGGGGAATATAAATAAGAAGCAGTGAGGCGTAATCTAATCAAAGATATAGCATGTAAAACAGCATGACTCCATGTTAAGGATGGGAGCTTTGTCCTCATCCACAGAGTTCGAGCAATAATTTGAATGCGCTTAATCATGGATTCTGCTAATCCATTCTGAGTATGAACATGTGGGACTGGATGTTGAACTTCAATTCCTAATGAAGTGCAATAAGCATAAAAACTCTTTGATGTGAACTCACCAGCATTATCCATTCTTATGCTTTTAATTTGATAATCTGGGAAATGAGCTCGAAGCTTTATTATCTGTGTAAGCAAATTTGCAAAGGTGAGTTGCGCATTAATAATAGACAAACATGGGACCATATGTAGGATGCATCCACTAATACCATAAAATATCTAAATGGTCGACTTGCAGGATGAATCGGCCCACAAATATCACCCTGGATTCTTTCAAGAATGAATGGGATTCATAATCAACCTTTGTCGTGAAAGGCTTAGTAATGAGCTTTCCTTAGGAACAAGATTCACAAATGAATCCTTGGACAACAACACCTTTGTATCTTTTAAAGGGTGTCCTCGAGTATTTTTAATGATTCTTCGCATCATAGTAGCTCTTAGATGACCAAGGCGATCATGCCAAAGTCTAAACACATTAGGGTTCACTAATTTCCAAGGCATTGTGGCATATGATTCTATAGCTCGCATTGGGACATAATATAATCCCATACTAGAAGCTTTCAGCTTCTCATGGATGGATTTCTGGCCCATCTTGTAGGAAGTGATGCAAAGAAATTCTTTGTTTTGCTCATTAACTGATTCTAGATGGTACCCATTGCGGCATGCATCTTTGTAGCTAAGTAGATTTCTTTTTGATCTACCGCTGAACAATGCATCTTCAAGATATAATGTTGTGCCATTTGGCAGAACAATTGTGACATTCCCATAGCCATCTATAAAACTAATAGGACCAGATATTGTCTGAACATTTACCTTGCGCAATGTCACATTTGAGAAAAAGTGTTTCCCATAAAGTATAGTATGCGTCGTGGCACTATCAAGCAAACATATATCTTCCTTTTTCTCAATGTGTCCCATTTGCAATTATATTGGCAACTTCAGTTGTCAAGTTTTATAAAATTTTACGAACTAATAATATGATTCAAAATATAAAACAACAAATATGGAATAAAACTCATGATTTTATTCATAACCATATTTATTTAATATCTTCCTTGGTAACATAATCATCTAAAGGTATGGCAAAACATAGCTGAAAACCCTTAGGATCTATTTCGAGGGATTTATTATTTTCATCAACTTCATCAAAAGAAATCAGAAACCTCAAAAGGTTTTGCATTGCCGAGAATATGAGAGTTTCATTGACCAAAACCTTATTGACTTCAGCATCGGTCATAGTTTGGTCATTTTCTTTGGTATAGGTCTCAACATACTTGCCTTTATCCTATTAGGATGCTTGGTATAGATCAACCAAATATTTGGCTGTATGACAGGTACGTGACCAATCATTCCATAATGATGACAGGTACTATCATTATGCTTCTTCATAGGCTTTTTACCTTTGGAGTTATGTTGGGAGTTATTATATTACGGTTAGATCTCCTGCCACCCTTACAGGAAGATTCCCATGCCTGTGCTCATGCCCTCTAGGACAGCCAATATTCTTACTTGACCCAGCATTTGCTTAAGGAAGTGCCTTAGAGCCAGCAAGTCTTAACTCATAATTTTTGAGCAATAGCTCATTTGTTTGTTCTGCAATCAATAGGACTGAGATCAATTCAAAATATGTCTTAAATTGGCATTGCCAATATTACTATTGCAAGACAATGTTCGAAGTATGAAAGGTGGAGAATGTTTTCTTTAAAAACTCAGCCTCAATAAGCTTAACACTACAAAGTTCAAGTCGTGAAACTATATTATACAATGCCGAATTATAATTGGACACAGACTTGAAATCATGCAACCTCAGATGTTGCCAATCATATTGTGCTTGAGGGAGGATAACACTTTTGGTGTGATCATACCGTTCTTTCAATCTTGTCCACAGGATCAAGGGATCTCAAACAGATAGATATTGAACTTTTAGGCTATCACTTAGATGTCGACGGATAAAGTTCAAGGCATTTGCCTTATTTTTATCATTAGTCCCTCCATCTTCACCAATGGTATCTACAAGACCTTGGCCTTGGAGATGCAGTTCAATAGCGAGACACCACGACAAGTAATTATTGCCACTTACATTTTAAAATTTGGAATTTGGGCTTTTCAATGTTTGCCATAGTTCTGGAAAAGAATTGTCTCAATTAGGTTGACAACTTCTAGTATCAAAGGTGATTAGGAGTGAATCTTTACACAATGAAAATTCAAATTATCTCGTGTAAAGAAAAGATTAAATAAAATAAATCTTGTATGGAATTGTAAATCAAACCTTCAAAACTTATCAAACTTCAAACTTGCTTCTCTTTAGAGCACTCGTGCCGATGACGTGTTGTGGAAAGTATGTTAATTATAATTGGGACAAGAAGCAAGAATAAGAAATAATGAGAATTAAAGGTAGAGGTGGCAAAATGAACCCGAACCCAAAAACCCGTCCGAGTCCGCCCGAACCAGAACCCGACCAAACCCGATTTGACCAAAAAAGTCAACGACCCGAACCCGCCTGAGCCCGAACCTGAAGAAACTCGAACCCGAAGTTGTCCGAACCCGAAATTACCCAAACCTGACAAGGCCCGAGCCCGAACCCGACCTGAACCCAAGCCCGAGCCCGCCTTGAACCCGAGCCTGAGCCCGACCTGAACCCGAACTTGAATTTAATATTAAAAAAAGTAATCTTATAATATTTTTTTATAATATTTTCTATAAGATCAAAATTTTAATTTTAATATTAATAATTATTTAAAGTAATGTATTTTTTTTCTTTTCTTAATATTATTACTAGTTATGTGTCATATCGTATAAGTTATTAAACTATTATTTTCTTTAAGATAATATGTAGTAACAAGTTAATTATGATAAAAGTAAAATTGATTAATTACTATTAATTACATTTCTAAAATATGTCAATTGGTTAATTATCATCCTCATTTAATAAATAAAATATAAAAATATTTAATTAAAAAATAATAAAGAGTTTTAATTTAATTCAACAATAACAATTATATTTTTGAAATATATTTGAAAAACAATGATATTTTAGATGATTGAAAAGTTTTGTAATATTCATACTTTTATATTATATATATATAAGGATTTTAAATTAATAAATTATTTTAATATTTAACAATTAAAATTAATCTTACTAAAAATCATTAATTATTAATGTGAATTAGTAAATAAGTTATTAATTATTAATATTTTTTATCTTCTAATACTCAATGATAAAATAATCATTCGTTCTATTTCTGAATAATAGTCGTTTGAAGTTGTTATATAAGGATTAAGAAAGTTAATGAATTTCCTAAAATCTTTACAAAAAATTGACTATGTGATTAAATTACCACTTTTTTTAGATTATGAATTATTTAAAAATTCATTAAAGTAACTTGGAAATAATATAAAGGAAGAATGGTAAAATTGATAAAAAAAAATACTTTCTTGATTTTGTAAAATGACAAGTAATTTGGAACAAAAAAAATTCTAAAACGATTATTATTTAGGAAGGGAGGGAGTAATAATTTTCCAATTCCCTTTTACTTAAACTCATATTAATCATTAGATAATAAATATTTTTAATATTATCCTAGAAATACTCTTTCTCTATTCTTGAATAATAGTCATTTAAGGTTGTTACATACTCTTTACATCCCAAAATATATGTCACTTAACTACTCCATCTGTCTGTGTATAGATGTCATAGTTGACTGAATCACACTTATTAAGAAAATCAGTTAAAAATAATTATTATTATTGATTTAGTCCAAATTTATCATAATTTTTCAATATTACCCTTTACTTTGATTTACCTAATTTTTCTCTCCAACTTTAATATATTTAATCTCTTCCCACTAATTACTCTCCCCAAATTTCAGTATATATATGTTTCCAAAGAAAATATTCCCTCATTCTTTTGTTTTGCAATTTGAAATTTTGTTTGAATTAAAATTTTCAATTCTATTTCCCTCCAAAATTTGTTTTAGAATATAAAACATTCACGACTTAAATATTGGTTCTTATTTATTCATCAAACAAGAACTTACTAATAAATATCCTAAAGTTTAGACAAAAAATTAGCTATGTGACTAAATTATCATTTTCTTGAGATTTTAAATTACTTAAAAACTCATTAAAATAACTTGAAAATAGTGTTGAGAAAGAATGATAAAATTGATAAAAATGTAACAATAATAAATGCTTTCTTGATTTTGTAAAATTACAATTAATTTGAACTAAAAATAATTTATTAAAACGATTATTATTTAGGAATGGAAGGAATACTTCTAAAATAAATAAAAAACGAAAAGTAGTAAAATAAAATTTGACTTATAAAACAAAAAAACAATTTTTAATTAAAAAAGTAGAAACCCGAATTTAACCCAATTTAAGTTCAAATCTGACCGAACCTGAACCTGAACCCGAGCCCGAATCCGACCAAACCCGAGCCCAAAAATACCCGAACCCGAAAGATCCCGAACCCGAAAATACCCGAACCCGAAAAAGCCCGAACCCGAAAATACCCGAACCCGAAGTCGCCCGAACTCGAAGCTGCCCGAACCCGAAGTCGCCCGAACCCGAAGTGACCGAGCCCGAACCCGACTGAACCCGCCCATTTGCCACCTCTAATTAAAGGCACATGAGAAAGAGATATATATATATATATATAATAGAAATCAAGAGAAGGAGTGCGTATTATTCTTAGGTATTTAGTATCGCTAATGACCATGGAAACTCATATACATATATATATATATATATATGTATATGAGTTTCCAAGAGTAACTCAAGTAAACAATTTTAAACTGAAATATAAACTCAATAAACATAAACATTCATTGTTCCAAGAGTTACAAGATTAATTGGTGGCATTTAAGTTCATGTTTCATAACATATATAAATATTTGATTATAAAATATTTTTGCTTTAAATTAACATATATAGATAGATATATAAAATTAATCATTTCAAAAAACACTAATACTAGAATGGAAAAAATAACAAACATGTTTTTGCTCAAGTTTCTAGGGTCATGATTTGAAAGCTGTTGAGAGTGGTGAAATGCTCTCAATGTGCAATTAATATATTGATGGTTTTTATGTAGTATGATCTCTTACTTTGTGCTAAAATTTTGATTCACGAATCTCAATAATATAAATACTTCATCATTTTCATTTTATTTGTTCACTTCTAAAAGGTTTTATGTTCCAAAATATCTATTCACTCCTAAATAATTTTACTCATCTAATCTTATTTTCCCTCATCAATACATCTTAAAATGAAGAATGTTAAATGCACTTCTTCAAATAAACCAATTAATAAAACCAAATCACTTTATTCTAAAATCCAAAACATTAATGCATGGAGAGAGAGAGAGAGAAAAGGACAAAAAGGGAACATATATAGTATAAAATACGTAAAAAGAAAAAGTAACAAAGTAACTGCTTTCTCAGTTTACGTAATTCGGTTAAAAAAGATAGATAAAATGAGATGGAGAAAATACTAATTAATAAATGAATAAATACAAGTTGCTATGGGTATTTAAATAGTTACAGGTCAATTGAAAGGTCACTTTGCTGCCAATTAAAAGGTGAAAAAAATTTTGTATTTGTTTATAAAATATTCCCTCTGTGCAGACCCGGCCCAACCTGTGAGGTATTATCCGCTTTGACCCGAAGCCTCACGGTTTGTCCCACTCAAAAGGCGCCTCACAGTATTGGGTTTGGGTCTCACTATATATATCACATTGAAATCTCACATCCTGATGATGTGGGATTGGGGTATTACAATCACACCCCCTTAAAGGCTTGACGTCTACGGCAAGCCCAACACACACAGATCCAGGACCACACCAAGCGTTGGGATTCTAAAGGTGGCTCCCACCACGCTCACCCGATGTAGCACTTAATTCCCAGCCCGCCTGGTGCCTGCTTTGATACCAATTGTGGAGACCCGGCCCAACCTGCGAGGTATTGTCCGCTTTGGCCCGAAGCCTCACTGTTTTGTCCCACTCAAAAGATGCCTCACAGTATTGGGTTTGGGTCTCACTATATATATCACATTGAAATCCCACATCCTGATGATGTGGGATTGGGGTATTACACCCTCTGTCTTTATTTAACTGTCCATTTGTAAGAGACGGGCCCACAGAGCCTTTTACTGGCCCGACCACCAGTGTCACTACTACTCAAGATATTGTTCCATTTGGCCCAGCCAATTCAAATCCAACACGCTCATAGGAGCAACAAAAAGCTTAGTGGCCGGGATTCGAGCAGCGCTGCGAGCGTGTTGGATTTGAACTGGTTCGGCCAAGTGGAACAATACCTTGAGTAGTGGAGACAATGGTGGCTGGGCCCAGAGTGGGTGGCCAGGCCAGTAAAAGGCTCTGTGGGCCTGTCTCTCACAAAAAAAGACGTCTTTTTTATCGTCTATCTCGTCATCTCAAGGGATATACCATCCCTTTAGTGGTTTTCTTGTGAGAGTCGGGCCCACAGAGCCTTTTACTGGCCCGGCCACCCACTCTGGGCCCCGGCTCCACTGGGTCTCCACTACTCAAGGTATTGTCCCTAGGCCTAGCCAGTTCGAATCCAACACGCTTGCAACGCAACTCGAACCCTGGTCACCAAGCTTTTTGTTGCTCCTATGAGTACGCCTCTCACCAATTGAGCTGTGAGGCGTACTCATAGGAGCAACAAAAAGCTTGGTGGCCAGGGTTCGAGTTGCGTTGCAAGTGTGTTGGATTCGAACTGGTTAGGCCTAGGGACAATACCTTGAGTAGTGTAAACCCAATGGAGCCCGGGCCCAAAGTGGTTGGCCGGGCTAGAGCAGGCTCTGTGGGCCGGTCTCTCACAAAAAAAGACGCCTTTTTTATGAGAGATGGGCCCATAGAGCCTTTTACTGGCCCGGCCACCAGTGTCACAACCACTACTCAAGGTATTGTTCCACTTGGCCCAGCCAGTTTGAATCCAACACGCTCGTAGCGCTACTCGACAGCTCGATTGGTGAGAGGCGTGCTCATAGGAGCAACAAAAAGCTTGGTGGCCGGGGTTCAAGCAGCTCAATTGGTGAAAGACGTACTCATAGGAGCAATAAAAAGCTTGGTGGCCGGGGTTCGAGTAGCACTACAAGGGTGTTGGATTCGAACTGGCCTTGCCAAGTGGAACAATGCCTTGAGTAGTGGTGACACTGGTGGCCGGGCCAGTAAAAGGCTCTGTGGGCCTGTCTCTCACAAAAAAGACGCCTTTTTTGTAAGAGACGGGCCAACTTAATTGGTGAGAGGCATGCTTATAGGAGCAACAAAACCCTTGGTGGCCAAAGTTCGAGTAGCGCTGCGAACGTGTTGGATTTGAATTGACTGGGTCTAAGGACAATACTTTGAGTAGTGGAGACCCAGTGGAACTAGGGCCCAAGGTGGCTGGCCTGGAGTAGGCTTTGTGGGCCCGTCTCTCACACCCTTTTTGGTCAAATTATTTCAATTTTGACCATTAATTATAAAATATATATAAATTAAATTAAATTTTCAAAAAACATGTTTTGAAAAGTTTAAAATTTGTATTTTTTAAATTTTATCTTTAAAAATTTTACACTTTATAATTTTATTACAAATAATAGTTAAAGTTAGAGTTAATTTGACAAAAAAAAATTAAATAGGGACATAGGAGTACAACTTTCGGATCACACATCATACTGATAAGTGATAGCTTCACAACTTTTGTTTAATAGCAATTGAAAAAAAAAACTTAAAACAAGAATATGAAATTTAATCCGCAAAAATAAATAAATAAAATTTAATGTTTGTTATTTTGTTCTTTCACACTTGCATAGTTGCATTACATTACACTCAAAATAATAAATATAAAACACTAACGGCATGTTTTTTAAACATGATTGGATTAGATGGAATAAAGAGTAAAATTACATGTAATTTGTAGTGTGATTTTATAGTATTGACATAAATTTATATTGTGAGGAGGATTATTTATAGGATGACTCAATCCTCTAGAAATGAAGAGGATTAACTCATCCTATAAATAATCCTCTAAAAAATAAAAATTTTATGTCATTATTATAAAATTATACTACAAATTACATGTAATTTTTCTCCTCGTCCTATTTAATCCAATTTTATGTAACAAACATACCCTAATGTCATGGGAGGTCATTAATTGTTTATGATAAATTTTGCTTTACACACCAAAATTAGTCATGATACAAATATTTCATGTTGAACAACTGTTAAAGTTTGTCGGATAGAGTAACAAATTTTATTAATACCAAGGATTTAGTATGCAAGTTATTGTAAATTTAAGTTTAAGGATTTATTTGATTACAATAAAATTTTAAAAATTTATTTAATTTTAAATATAAAGTTTATAGGCTTTTACACTGCAACAAAATTTATTAACTGAATTTTAAATAAAATCAAAAACTTTTATTATATTTAAACTTTTAATATGTTGATCTTAATTTCTATATCCGAAATATAATCCCAGTGAGACCTCGAAATTTTAAAAAGAAAAGAAATTGGATTAGTCAATTACGTGTTTCTTTGAAGCATAATAATGAATAATGATTATGCAAAAGAGACGTCTTTGCCACGCCAGATATGGATATGCTCTAAGAATATTTTTGTTGGCCGCTCTCTAGTTCCCATCAATGTTGTAAAATCTGACTCGGTAAGCGAATCGTTCAGATTAGTGGATCATCGGATCAACCAATTCAATAGAGTAAAATTGAAATGATCATTTAAATAAAAAAATATATGAATTTTAATAATTTTAATTTAACATATATGATAAAAAGGTAAATTTCTAATAAGAAATTTAGTTTAGTATAGTGGTTAGTGTGCTTGACTTTCTCTTAAAAGGTCAAACGTTCAATTCTTATCATTTTCAACATACTTTTAATATAAAAAAATATTTAAAAGAAATCGGATCAACCGTTTTATCGAATTTTGATTAGGTCAACCATATTCGAGTCACCTCCTCTTTGGATCGGATGATCCTCAGGGTCCCAGGGGTCAACCATACTCGAGTTACCTCCTCATCGGACCGGATGATCCTCAGGGTCTCAGGTCAATCAATTCGATTGACTGGGCCAATCCGGGTCTTATAACACTGGTTTCCATAGCTACCCTCCTTATTTTAATTTTATCCCAAAAGTTTGTTCCAACATTTTTCAACGACCTGCTAGAAAAGGTGAAACTATTTATTTAGTTCATTTGTATTATAAGTTTTTGGTCATTTAGTCCTTTTAATTCAATTTTATGTAATTTGATCCTTATACTCATGTAAAAGTGATAAATTAAAGATAATTAATATCAATACCTATTCTATTAATTCTGATGACATGACACTTAGATAATAATATATGAAAACATGGTCAATGAATAATTGACATATGACATCTACATGTGTAATACAGGTATACATTTTTAACTTTTTTGTGCAGTCTTCATATACTGACCGTTTTCTTCTAAAAGATATCTTAGATTATTTAAAAAAAATAATAATTCAATTTTTAAATCTACATTGATGCCACTGTTAATTTTTTATTAAAATACGTTATTTTATATTGTCACCTTAATATCATATCATCTAATTTAAGAAAAGATTGACAAAATTAATGATTATTCTTAATTTGTCACTTTTAAAATAATATAAAAATCAAATTAAACAAAATTAAAGTATAGAAATAAGATAAACAAAGTCCCATTACACGGAAACTAATTAAGTAGTTTAACAGTTAGAAAATGGGACCTAGGAGCTATGGCTACAAATTAAAATAAATTGTAATTAAGAAAAAAATAATTAATAACAGTGACTGCTATTTTATTAAATGTAAAAGTTAATGGGATATCCAGATTTATTTACATTTATGCTTTTCTTTTTCTGTACTTCTTCTTCAAAATTAGATTAATTAATAATTTTTCCAGAAATCTTCTATATTATATTATATTATATTGATGAAGGATCAATAATCAACTTATACACAATGTAAAACTATTAATTTCACTGTTACGCATAGCTTTATATGATTAATATTTAATTAATCCTATGCTTTTCTTTTTTTGTACTTCTTCTTCAAAATTAGATTAATTATTTTAAGAAATTTTGTATATTACATTATATATTACATTATAATGGTGAGGGATCAATAATCAACTTACACACAATGTAAAACTTTTAATTGCACCGTCACTCATATCTTTATATAATTAATATTTAATTAATCCTATTGTTTAATTTAATGTTTTATTCAAGTAAATTATCCATACCAAATCTTAAGTTAATTGAAAAATACTTAATTATTTGTTTCATATTAAATACATATTGAGAGTATTGAAAAAAAAATTGGAGTCTCAATTAAAATGATAAAGATATTAAATTGACTTAAAACTTTGTTTGCGTGATTTTTTTTTAATAAAATGTAACTTTCATTCATTCAAATGAAATTATATCTATAATACTAAAAAAGTTGAAAATTACAATAGATTCAAACTTGTTATCCCATAGATCTGAATCTTGTACTTTCATAACTCGAGCCATCTTACCGACTATTTTGAATCTCGAACTTCTTCATAAGTCTCTAACACGTCCATGACTCTCTCGCTTTCGCTTTATGTTTTTTCCAACCGAAAGCTTTCATCAGCGATAAATAAGTGACTGATTCGAAATCTTCCTTCATTGACCCATAAGACATAAAACAAAATCATTATAATCTATGGTTAACAGTCTTAGATCTACTATAAACTAACTCAAACATAAACTGAAATCAAATTGACTCGACAGACTAAACAAACTGACTAACTGACTCAGATAAAATGAGACTCAAATTCCCAGATCAGACTCAACAAACAAACTAACTAACTCAGATAAAACTTAGACTCAAATACCTAGATGAAAAGATCTATGACTTATTCAAAGTAAAAAAAAAAGTAAAACTACGATGAAATATGAATCAGGCTCCCTCCTCCTCTCCTCCCCCTTGACAGTAATAGTCAAGGAGGAGGAGGAATAAACAGAAAAGACAAAGAAAATTATGGAGAAGAGATGGAGAGAAAGAAAGGGGTGACTAGGGTTACCAACTAAAACTCTTTTCTTTAGTCATATAAAAGACATTTCTGAACTGCTCCTTTATTTAAATTTAAGTAGATTGTTAAATTTAACCGTTGGTTTATCAAAATATTAACCGTGTATATATGTAAGTATAAAACTAAAAATTTTACATCAAGTTAATCCCCACCCATTTTCTTTCTTTTTCATTGTGCCTTTTTTTTGTCCTCAAAATATGCTTTTAGGGTTTTGCTGTACCTATACTCAAAAGCTTATTTCTTCTTCTTCTTCTTCTAATAAACACAATTTCCACAAGGAGTCCCATATTGAATGTCCAACCACATTAGAGAATCTATTTACATACCCTACATTTGGATTTGGGTGCTTTAAATACTAATAGTAAAATAGTCCTTCCTTCTTACCTCCACCTCAGCACCTCTTGGCCTAGTGGCCAAAAAGGCTAAAGGAGGTCACCAAGCAGGGTTCGACCCTATCATCCCCTCCCCCTTAGTAGAATTCCCCTCTCCCCCGTTTGTACTCAATTTGGTTTCTGTGCGTGTCCGTGGGCCATTTTTTATAGTGAATTATCTTTGGATTTTACATTGGCAGTATAAGTATGTGTACGTTAGATTATATAGGATTTCACACTTAATAAAATTGTTATAGTATTGTTAAATGGTATGTCCTGTCTCTGATAAAAAAAAACTTATTTTTTTTTGTGATCAAAAGAAGAAAACTATTATATATATATATATATATATAATATTTCTTTTGTTAATGCTAGAGTTTGGTAAAAAAGGGACTACTTTGCGAAGGTTTTTTAAGAGGATTTTGAATGCCCATCTTAACAAATGTTTCTAACAATTATGATTACTAAGTAATATTATCATTTAATTAAGGCAAATGCTAGCAGATGCACCTATGCACCCATTAAGTATAATTGAAAATGAGTATTTAATGTTCTTTTTTTATCAATTGTGGAATTCTACGAAAAGTTTGTTAAGCATATTTAATTAAATGATAATATTATCCTTTATTATTTTTTATCCATTTTCCTTTCAAAATATAGACATAAAAATTTTTGGCACTTTATTTTTAATTTTTTGTTCAAACCATTTACACGTAAAATAAAATTTAGCCTCACATTAATTTTTTATTTTTTTATTTTAAGTGTATTTTTTAAATTTACAATCTATTGTAGTGGGGTTTTAAAAAAAAATTCAGATATTTTTGACGAAGTTTAGCCCTAATTTTGTAAAAAAAAATCCATTTTAACGGTAAGTTTTAAAATTTAAAACATACATTGTCATAAGGTTTTAGAAATAAATTTTAAGAAATTTACTAGAATTTAATATAAAATATTTGAGAGTAAATATTATAATTTTATGAAAAGTAAATTATAAGGGGTATTATTACCCAAGAATATTAATAATAATAACTTTTTAAATGGATTCCACTTCTTTATTGAAACACAAAATACACCAACAATTGGTTGGTTCAAGTAGTTTGACACTTATTTTCCTTAAGTAAGATCTTGAGTTCAAATCTTGTAAATGGAGAAAATTATTGTTGGGAGAGCTTTACCCCCATAATGGACTAACCTGGATTGAAAGGAATTAGTCCTGGGCCAAAGGCCTAGGATACCCTTACTCATACAAAAAAAAACATAAAATACGGAAAAAAAACACTTTTTTCATCAAAATGGAGGCTTAACGGGAGTAAAGATGCACCTATTAATTAACAAAAGCCAACAACCATGTAGTTTGTTGATAGGATGTTGGACGCTAAGTTTCAATGGTCAAGGTATGAATTTCAAATACCAACTTCAAAGAAAAAAAAAAGATTATCATTTAAAGAAGTAGTACTATTTTTTTTTCATCTGACTAAAACCTTAAAAATCCTTAGAGATGGCAAATGGGCAGATTTGATCACTTCGAGTTCCGGTCTGTCTGGGTTTGGGCATTTTTGGGTTTGGACTTGGACTCGGGTTAGGTTCGGGTTCAGGTTCGGTTAAATTCGAGTTTAGGTCGGGTTGAGTTCGGATTTAGGTTGAATTGAGTCCGGACTTTAACTTTTTTAATTAAAAATTATTATTGTTGTTTTATAGGTCGAATTTTATTTTATTATTTTTCATTTTTAATTATTTAAGAAATATTCCCTTCATTCTTAAATAATAGTCATTTTAGGAAATTATTTTTATTTCAAATTAATTATCATTTTACAAAACCAATAAAGCATTTATTACCTTTTTATCCATTTTACCCTTATTTCTCTACATTATTTTCAAGTTACTTTAATGAGTTTTTAAATAATTTAAAATTTCAAAAAAATGATAATTTAATTAACTAATTTTATTTTCATCATAATTAAAATTTATTATTTTATAATCGTATATTTATTTAAAGATTAGTTTTAAATTAGATAAATATTAATATTATTTATATGTTTTATGGAATATGTTATTAACTAATTTAACTATTATTTATATATTGAACTAAAATTAATTAAATAACTAGTATTTTTATATTAACAAATCTAATCATATATAACATATATGACACATTTACTAATAATAATAGTTAAATTAGTTAATAACATATTCCATAAAACATATAAATAATATTAATAAAGGAAAAAAGAGAATACATTATTTTAAACAATTATGGTTATTAATATTAAAATTTTGATCTTATAGAAAATATTGTAAAAGTTATTATAAGATTACATTTTACTAATATTAAATTGAAGTTCGGGTTCAGGTCGGGTTTGGGCTAGAGTTTAGGTTGGGTTTGCACTCGGGTCTTGTTGAATTCAAGTAATTTCAAATTTGGGTATCTTCGGATTCGGGGTCGGATGGGTTCGGGTCATTGATTTTTTTAGTCAAATCAGATTTGGTTGGACTTGGACAGGTTTTCAGATTCAGATTCATTTAGCCACCTCTAAAAATCCTTAACAAGCTTGTTTCGCTCATTTGGTTGCCATGCCATGAGAAGAACTACTTTTTAAGTAATAATGATAATTACGTTACTTATGTTTTTATTTCTAGCACAATTATTATTTATTTTTTGTGAAGACAAATCAATTTAGTCGAAACAAATTGACGATTAGCGAGGCTTCGTTAGAAAGAAATGCAACATACAGAAAAATTACATAAAAACAAATAAAAAAAGGAAAAAAGTGATAAGAGTTTATAAATTAAAAAAATCATACTACAATTTATTTATTTTAGCATTTGTTTCAAATAATGTTATCAATATTATTAGTATTATCGATATAATTTTATTTTCATGAATAAAAGTTACATTTTTTTGAAAAAAAATCCAATTTGGCTTTAAATTATAAAATCAAAATTAAGATTTACTATATTATAAAATCAAAATTAAGATTTACTATGTTATATAATTTTAATGTCATCTTGTAGATGTAATTAAAAAGTATTACTTAAATTTAATTGTAATTTGTAAATTCTATTAACTAACTAATAAAAAAATTTTAAATGATAAATAAAAATTTAGAATTAAAATGAGTTAAGAAGGTTATCTTTTTTACACAAAAAATAAGTAAATAATTAGATTATCTTATTTTTCTATACTTCAAAAGTTTTTACTACACCCTTCCTCTTCCTTTAATATAATTTATATTATAAATATATACCTTAAGTAAGATCTCAAATTCAAATCTTATAAATGAAAAAAAAATTTAAAAGAGTTTTCTTCCATCTAGAATCCGACGCGATTTGATTCTAAACTAATCCAAGTCTAATATGACTACCGCTTATTGGATCCAAGTCTAATATGACTGCCGCTTATTGGATACTAGAAGGTTTATACCAAATATGATAGGTTAAGATTCATTATTATCATTTTTAGTTTTATATCTTCTTTCTTTTTCTCTGTTAATATTTAGTTCATTATTATAACAAAATTTAAGAAATTAAAAAGGAAAAAATTACTAATAAGGGTGGTCTATCGAAAATTATTATTGGTTGGTACCATATTAAATTATATTTATTAGAAAGGAAATAAAAATTTTCAAAATTATTATAAAGGATATTGAACTACCACTTTTACCCTTCATATAAAGTTAAATTTTAAACTTTCACCCAACCAACACATCTATCTTTCTCTTTAGCTTCAATTGACCAAAACCCAGCAACCAAGAACAAGCCTGATCAATTATCATAATGGCCAAACTAGACACCGATCTCATTGGATCCAACATCAATGGAACTCAAAAGCTCCAGAAATCTTCACATCCCTCACTTTTTTCCAATTTTAAACTTCAAATCTTCTTAAACTCTCCCAATGTTGTAAATCTATAATTTTTTGAGGAGAACAACCAAAATTTAGACAATCCAAATCAGCCAACAAATCCCCACACAGCCTCTGTCATTTCTCTCTCCTTTCTCTACTACTTGAAACTAATTGAAGCAAGCTTGGAATCTCTAAAAAAATGAAAACTAAAAGTATTGTTTACTGCCTATGGTGCCGCTTCTCTTCAAAAAGAAACGTTAGGAGGCAAAAACTAAACCATGATTTGCTAAATTTTTCTATTGTTCTTGCTTCATCCGTTTGGTTTTTCATCTTCTCTTCCTTTTGTTGAATTTTTTATTGTTTAACTGTAGAGAGTCTATACTTGATAGGTTTAATGGTTTGAGTTCCTTAAAGGCTAAAAATGATAATTTAATTTCTTTTTTAATAATTTTGGGAATTTTTATTTCCTTTCTAATAAATATATTTTGACATAGTATCAAATAATAATAATTTTTAATAAATCGCCCTTATTTGTAATTCTCCCAATTAAAAATCTATGTGCCTTACTATTAATAATAAAAATATATTAAAAATAATGGACTACTGAAGTAAGATTAAAGAAATGAACTCACTGGGATGATCAATTGAAGTGGTTAGGTACGATCTGCTGGTCCAGGTTTGGGGTTAGACAGTATAAGTAGCTTATGAACACTGTAGAAAAACTCTTGCTGACCATTAGTTGTTCAACGTTCAATTCTTCTTCTTTTTCTTTTTTTTTTTTACATTTTCATTTAAAGTAATTGAAAACAATAATCTTTTTCAAACTGAAATTTTATTTTATTTTCACATAGAAGGTAAGGAAAATAGATTACTTAGGCTCCTTTTGTTATAGCTTCATAATTGGTTGCGATGATGCAAAAGCAGTACTATCTACATGATCCGCAATCGCAACTTAAGCGGTCATCCACTACACCCTTTCCTTATTAGTGAAAAAAAAATTGTGATTAATTGCTCATATATGACAACTGCACTTCAATTCTAAAACCTCTTTGACAACTCTTTTTCAGTAAAAAGTTGAAAAATATACTTTTTCATACCGCATCGAGTTAACAAAGAAGATCAGATTTCAAATTTGAGACCTTCAACTTTTGACTATTTTATTAGAATGAGTGATCCAAACCTTTATCTTAATGCACCATCTTGGCATCCCTCACTTATAAATTTTGATTTTTTCTTAATAAACCTTTTAATATTCTGTAATCACATTAAATCTTAACTAATTCAGAATCTAAGTCATGTTGGGACATCAGATGAAAGAAACATTCTTAATTCTTACTTAATGGACATTAAACTCTTTCAACTTACTATAAAATTTAATTTGATTTCTGTAAAAATAATGTTACTATTATTACTGCAAAGGCAATTAGGTAAAATTACCAAACGTGCTAGTATTTGATTAAGGCAATGCTTACTGTTAAATCTCAAAACTATTAAACTATCCATTTGAGGAAACAATTTTTATCCTTACCAATTATGAATTACGACCATATTTTTCACGTATAGATTTTCTTTTCTCTCCTGATATTCATCAACATCAAAAGACATGAATAAAAAAATAAATAAAAACGGTGATAGTTTCCACAATTATTACCCAATAAAATGAAGTGTAAAATTTAAGAAAGCAAATGCTATATTTAATCTAAAAACATTTTCTAGTATAAAAAATAATTCTAATTATCAAATTTTTTTGGGTCCATAATAAGAAATATTAATTCTAACTTCACTTTCTTTGCAATTTCTGTTAAAAATCCTACCTATGGATTCGTATCCGTATTAGTTTGTTATTTGGTGAAAGTATCGCCATTAGTTGGGCCAAAAAAAAATAAAAGTAGAAAATAGCAAGGAAAAGACAGGTGAACAGTCGGCGCTTGTTGGCTGCTGTCAAATAAAAAAAAATTGTAACAAAAAATAATTATTAAAATAAAATAAATTATAAAAATCAAAATAAATAAATATAACAAAATGTTTCAAAAAAAATAAAATCGGTTTTATGAGGGGTTTTTGAGTTTGCTGAGTAAAAGAAACAAACTTGCTTTTCTCTGTCTTGTTCAATTATTTATTTATTTTTATTAATTCTTCTTCTGCCTAAAAAGGGGAAGAGAGAGAGAGAGAGAGAGAGATGAAAGCTGTATATTGCTCAAAGGAAACAACTCTGTTTCTCTCTCTCCTCCTTGTTACAATGATTTCCGTCTCCCAATCCCAGACGTAACTCTTTCTTCTTCTTCCTTTATTTTTATTTCTCTTTAATTATTTATCTCGTTTGGGTGAAAAAGAAAAGTCATTGTTAAGGGTCCAAGTATTTGGAAAATTCGGGTCGAATTTGCAAATAATGAGCAAAGAGGTCGTAAGGGAAGAAGCGCCGTCGTCTTCGGGTGTTGCCTCGACGGAGAATCGTCCTTTTGGTAGTCTCAGAAGCGTCCAATGGCGTATTAATCTTGGGATTTTACCTCCTTCTCCATCTTCGTCTTCTTCTTCGTCAATTGATGATCTTCGCAGGGTAACAGCTGATTCTCGCAGAAGGTACAACCGTTTTAACGTATCGATATAATTTTAATTTTTCGTAACTTTTAGTTTCTTTTCTCATATAGATGATCAAAATTTGATCTTTTCTTTTTAACTTCAAATCCTTGTGTAGGTTTTTTGGGGGCATAATTTATCATTTTTAGAAAAGGGTTTCAGCTGATTCTAGCTTAAAGTTGATAGATGATGATCATTTTGACTCTGGGTTTTCAAAGGATTTTGCCCCTTCTTTTTCTTCTGTTCAGATTATTTGAAAGATCTTTTTTTTTGGGTATTTAATTAAATTCATCAATGACCCAGAGAAAGTTATTTCTAAATAAAAAGAAGATACGGACCCTTTAATATTATATATAGTGTTTTTTTTTCAGAAAAGAAAATTTACTAGAATTGAAAACTAACCGTTATAGCTCAAATCTTTAATTTTATGGTAATTTTAGGTATGCTGGGCTGAGAAGGCGGCTGCTAGTGGATCCTCATGTTCCCAAGAATGGAGGAAGTAATTCCCCTGATCTCGTCATGGATAATCCACTCTCACAAAACCCAGGTAAGTTTTAATGTTTATTCTTCTTTCTTTTCGTTGCATCGCTTGGATTCCTACTTCACTATTGGTTTAATATTTGTGTTGTTCACTTATCAGCCTTTTGTTTTAATCAGTATTATTTTCTTTGTTTTACCTTTCTACTATCGTCTCTTGCTTGATGCTAAATTTATATTGGAAAGATGTTTTTTTGATCCAATGCTTGTTTCAGTTGCACGCAATGGAGGCAAATTTCTTTTACTTCTTTTCCACGCCATCTTAGTTGGTTTCACCCTATTTCAAGTCCTTGGAGGTTTTCTTGCCTGATCTGTATTGAAACAGTAGCTAATTCTTCATGCAGATAGCACCTGGGGTCGATTCTTTCGGAATGCTGAGCTGGAAAAAATGGTTGACCAGGATTTATCCCGATTATATCCAGAACATGGAAGCTACTTCCAGACTCCTGGATGCCAGAGAATGTTAAGACGGGTATTATTGCTGTGGTGTCTTAGACACCCAGAGTTTGGTTATAGACAAGGTATTTTCTGAAGCACTCTGCAAGCATGTGTTGTAAAGTTTTCATGCTATCACATTTTAGTTTTTTCGAAATCCACGTGCAATTTGTTGCCGCCCTAATTATTGAATGCCTTTCAAGACTTTAAGACACCAGATTCATTTGTTTGCCATCACCTTAGGTGAAGGCTGGGACTTGGTATTGACAATTTCACTTCTTAGTAAGCGATGACATTGTCATTGGATTTTGGTATTTCCAGGGTCAACTAACTCGCATACTTGCTATATTAATTTGCAAGGCTTCGAGATCTCCCTTATCTGTTTCTCTTATCTGTAGGAATGCATGAACTCTTGGCTCCTCTGCTATACGTTCTTCATGTTGATGTTGAGCGTCTTTCAGAAGTTCGAAAGCTTCATGAAGATCATTTCATTGACAAATTTGATGGATTGTCATTCGAAGAAAATGATGTTTCATACAATTTCGATTTTAAGAAGTTTTTAGATTCTATGGAAGATGAGATTGGATCTCAAGGTAATTCAAAGAAAGTTAAGTGTCTTGATGAGCTTGATCCTGAGATTCAGACCATTGTGTCACTAAGTGATGCTTATGGAGCTGAAGGTGAACTTGGTATTGTCTTGTCCGAAAAATTTATGGAGCATGATGCCTACTGTATGTTTGATGCTCTGATGAGTGGAGCAAATGGTGCAGTTGCTATGGCAGATTTTTTTGCTCCCTCCCCTGCAGCTGAGTCCCACAGTGGTTTGCCCCCTGTGATTGAAGCCTCGGTTGCATTGTATCATTTACTGTCAATGGTTGATTCTTCACTGCATAGCCATCTTGTTGAACTCGGTGTTGAACCCCAGTATTTTGCACTTCGTTGGTTGCGGGTTTTATTTGGACGGGAGTTTTCGCTTCAAGATCTCTTAGTTGTATGGGATGAGATCTTCACAGCAGATAATAGCAAACTTGATAAAGACTCTGAAAATGATGAGAGTTCCAGCTTTAAAATACTCAATTCACGCCGTGGATCATTGATCTCTGCTACGGCGGTCTCTATGATACTTTATCTGAGATCTTCCTTGCTTGCCACTGAAAATGCAACTTCTTGTCTTCAAAGGCTCTTGAATTTTCCAGAAAATATAAATCTGAAAAAACTTATTGCGAAGGCAAAGTCTCTGCTAAATCTTGCATTGGATTCTAATGTCTCATCCTTGTCAACTACATTTGGTGGGGCTTATAACGACAGCAAATCTGCTGTGGTGAGAGTTCGCAGTCTTTCACCTGATCCGGTTTCTCCAAAAACTCCTCTAAACCTGGTGCCTGACAGCTACTGGGAAGAAAAATGGAGAGTACTGCATAAAGAAGAGGAACTAAGGCAAGATAGTTTAGGAAAACAAACTCCGAGTGGGAAGAAGAGATGGTCAGAAAAAGTAAAGATGAGCCTATCTAGAACAGAATCTGACCCATCGCCTGCAAGAGCAGAGAATGGCATAAAGGGCCATAGGTCATCTGTTAGGCGTAGTTTGCTTGACGATTTGTCACAGCAACTTGGCTTGCAGGAAGATGCTGTAAAGGGGGGCTGTCTTCAAGCTTCTAATGCAGAGGATCATCCTGCTATAGAAGTTCAGGTGGAAGGACAAAATGGTACTAATAATGAGTCTGTTTGCACAGCCGAGGAGAGAGGTGAGAGGGGAAGTGGTACGATTGTCAGTGAAGAAAACTCCTCTATTTTTTCTGAACCAGCAAGTCCTGGTAGTGGCACTAATGACCATGAAAATGACACAGAAAAAAGTAGTGTTGCTTCAAATTCATCTATAGATGAAAATGATGATCGCCAGCAAAGTAATGCAGAGGATTCACCTCTGCCAGTTTCCCTTCCTCCTGAAGATGGTTCTCTAAATTCTCTGCATGAGAGTGGATCTTCAGGGAAATTAGTTTCAGCTATGAAGGAGCGAAGGCATCTTTCAGGCAGATTCCAGTGGTTTTGGAAGTTTGGACGAAACAATGTTAGTGAGGAGACATCTGATAAAGGAGGTGCCAATGAGGCTGCAAAATCTCCAAATCATGATAGCAAGAATACAGTGGACTCATTAACTGCTGCTGCTTCACGTAATTCATTTTCCACTAGCAAAGGAGATACTGTGGACCAGAATGTAATGGACACATTGAAGAATCTTGGGCAGTCTATGCTTGAACACATTCAGGTAATATTCTGATGTTGCAACTGTGCAGAGCTTCAAACTATTGAATGAAGTTGTTTAATGTTGAATAGAGCAAGCCTAGTTTGGTGTATTTACAGGCTTTCCTGAAGAATTTGTTTAAGATGTTTTTAAGTTCTAGTCTCAAATTTAACAAGCTTTAAAAAATTTATGAAGAAGTGATCTAATGAAGACATGAAGCTGAACTTTGAAATTGAAGTCAACTTGCATCACATGTGAAGAATGTTGTATAGAATTTCATAGCAGTTATTATGAAGTTTTTCCAATCGATGTTATAATCTTGTGGATCAGCCTTATATAGGAACTATATTAAGCATTACCAGAAATATTTTTTATTCTTTTAATGTTTACAGTCTAGATGCTTCCAGTTTCATGCTCCACTAGTTTCCGTGATAGCATGCTTTTAGATGTGCTAGTAACTTGCCTTTGTCCTACTTGGAAATGGAGGCAAATAATTAGGAAATACTCGGAGGTTGTCTAGCAATTGGGAGTCTGTTTGGATTAGATGTTTGTCCCAAAGAATATGTTTAATGTGCAGAACTTTATTGTGAATTACTTCCTTTGATCTTTAAAATCACCATTTGATTGGCAGGTTCTGGAGTCTGTTTTCCAGCAAGATCGGGGTCAAGTGGGATCATTGGACTTCTCTAAAAACATTCTAGTTGGCAAAGGACAAGTCACAGCCATGACAGCTCTCAAGGAGCTTCGGAAGATTAGCAACCTTTTGACAGAGATGTGAGATTTATTCTATTTATAAAATCTGTATATACCTTTTGTAATTACCATTTTTTAGTGCAAATAAGATGAGTTTTCTTGGTTGGTTCTCTCTTCCAAAACTGTCGCAAACTCCAAATTTGTCAATGTGCGGTTCTTTTACGATCTTACTGAGTTCTGAAATCATAATCATCCTACAATTATAGCGTTTCTTGCTAGGATAGCCAGACAGAAACCCACAATCTAAGCTAACCTTTCCGCTAAGCTTTGCTTGCGTCACCCGGAAAGTTTAGCTCAGCCTGTGGGGTTCGGCTTGGCTAGTCTCCCTTACTTCCAGTATATCCATCACCCTTCATATGCGTAGGATCTACTCGTAAATTGTGGGCACCGTATGTGCAAAGTGATTAAAGAGATTTTGGTCATTTTTAACAAATCCACGAGGCGAGGTCGTAAATTAAGTTTTGAGGCTCATATGGCGACGAGTAAACAATACAGACTAGCAAAATGTAAGGTTACTCTTGAACCAAAGGATGGAGTTTTTATGGGTGCAAACCAAATCAAGCCAATGAGGCCTCCATTCTTAGGCGATGATGTCACTCCGTCAAGCATAATTAAAGCCAGCCGCACGTAGCCAGCAATTCCAGAGCTGCATTTGTAAGTTGCCAAGTCATTTCAGCTATCCAATCATGTTTTTTTTTTCTCTCTTTTTTGCAGCTAAGTCAAGAAAAGCCTCTGGAGTCTGGACCAAACGCAGCAAAACATACGGGCATCATTGGTATGGTGATGACTTCGGTAAGCAGACTAAAAATAAGCTGCAAGTAAGCAGCGGTAACCGGTTTTTATTATCAAGTCACAATGTTAGTATGCTACTGCTGATTCTGCTGATTGCTGACAGTTTTTGGTCAATTCAACAATAGTGTAAACTTTTTGTCAAGTTGACAAAGATCCGGCTCCTCTCTTTTTTTCATTTGAAAGAGAAAGACCGGTTAAAGGCGAGATAAACTGCCACGTATGTACAAAGACTATCAACAGTTCAAGAATTGCCACACAAACATTTCCCAAATGAATGTCAAGTATTGTGATTAATGGAAGTCAAAGTCATGAATGGAAGCTTAAAATATTTTATATTCATCAATGCTCTTGCTTTCTTCTCATGAAAAAAAAAAGATAAAATAAAATACTCTCTAATAAGATGAAATTATATACTATCATATAAAAAAAGAAGAAGATAAATTGAAATAATGAACATATTAGGAATATAAAAAGGGATCTTCTGCATCTTCCACTCTAATTAGTAGTCTGTCTATGTGTGGGACTCGATGATTGCTCTAATCTACTATTGTCCTGCTTTTCTGGGCCATAAATCTCAAAGATTTCAGTTCATATTATATTTGCCCACAATGTGTTCGACATTTGATCTCTTTGAAAATTTTAGTTCTAGTTTGATGATTGTAATATGCAAAATCGTAGTTACTTATAGATTTTGGTGGTGTTCTAGTTCTGCCTTCTAGCGCAGAAGAGCACAGATGGAATTTTCTTTCATTCAACTCTCTCGATGAAGAAATTGCAAAAATTTGAACTTTTTTTCTCTTTATTTGGTATTTCAATTTCTCCATTTTTATTCGTCTACAATATATATATTTGAAAATTGAGATTAATACAAATACAAATGTTTTTCTAAGGAGCTTTTAGAAATTAGAACTACACAATTTTATTTAACATATTGATCATGGCGATTCAAGCATTTCATATATGAAAGAGAAAAAAAAAGAAAAAAAAAGACCAACGCTGTTACCCAAAATAAAAAAAGAAAAAAAGAAGGCTAATGTTAAACAAAAATTCTATTTAATGATATGATGATATGGCAATATCTTCACTTTTAATTATATTTTTGTTGATGTGGAGATTTATCTCACTAATAACAAATATCTCCAGTTCAAATAGAAAAAGGGGAGGAACCATATCCAGTTAATAGCATCTTTATTATTTTGAATATGATGAAATCAACTTTATATACAATCAGTCTCACTTTTAGTCTAAAAGCGAATGGATTTTAAGATTTAAAAATTTTAGATAATTGTTGATTTGATAATATTAAATATTGGTTATAAGTTAATGTATAGATTAGAGACTTATTATATCATTTTACCAAGTCATGTGCATGATTAAAGAGAAATATTGTTTGAAGATTTGAATAACTTGGATCTAATAATTATAAAATTTATAGAGATGCACTTAATATTTTATATCATTATTGTGATCAATTGTAAAGATATTACTAATGGAGATAAAATAATAATCAAAATTAAATCTCGAGCATAATAATCAGAAGAATTGCAGAAGTTGAGTTTGAGTATGGTTTTTGATTGAAACTTCAATGTGATAAACTGAGATCATACTAAATTATGTATTGAATATCAAACTTTTAAAGAACAAAAGATTATAGTCAAATCCCATTCATATTTCTTAATGCTTATACTCATACTCTATACTTGATCTATTAAAATTAAATGAGCTTAATTGTACGACGTAATAAATTTGATAGATTGGATTAATTACTATGATTTTTTTTTAGTATGATAGTTGAGTAAATATTAAATATTTTTAGACATTGAAATGTGGAAAGAGAATTACAGTTTGAGTGATTTAAACTTAAATATAGGGTTTTATATGTGGTTCAAATATGATATTAATTCGAAATTTAACATTATAGATTATAATGATCATAATTTATATATTATAAGTTATTTTTGGAAGTTGGTAGGCTATTGAATTATAATATGTAATTTTGAGTAAAATGATTGAAAGCAAGTAAAGATGGTGGATTGGTTTTATAAAAAGACAGATATTAATTTGAGTATTGAGTACATATTTAATCTTAATAATCAATAACTGAATAGAGTAGGTTATAATATTTAGTTTGGACATTAAGTATGTTGTAAAGAAGTTGTAGTATGTATATTGAATGAAGTTAAGAACTTAAAGGTATGTACCTTATGTAGTTCGAAATTACTTAGATGAAATTAAGATTAATAAAAGTACATATACACTAGTAATTGATCACAGTTGTCACGCCCCGACCCGCACCGGGTCGACCACGTGGCAACCGCCGCGCTACCTCAAAGTACGTGTCTGCAGCCACGCATTCGAGGCACCGCAAGGCATTGAAATGGATACCATCGCTGCAAACAAAACTAAAATTTTAATTAGAAATCATTTAATAAAATATTATATTTATAAGTAACACCAGTGGAGTAACTTAAAGAATACCTATACAGCGGAAACTACTAAGCCTAAGCCACCGACGCCTCTTAGTGAGCCTCCTTTCTAAAGCTGACTCCGTATGCGAATCTGCATCCATCCACAATGGAATACAGGTGAGTGACAGAGATTCAATGAGTCTCCATCAGGGTTAGGGAAAACAGGGTAATCCAAAATATAATAAAAGAAAATGATTAAAGTAAATAAAATAAATTTTATTTTCAAAACCTCTTTTGAAATCCTCCCAAGGAGTATTAGATTTTTAAAACCTTTAAAAATAATTTTAAACTAATGGGCTGGAACCTAATACACTGAAGGCACGACTGGCCGGTCGTATGCCTTATTGCACCGAGGGCTATTTCTTTTCTCTTCATATTCATTTTCTCTTTATCTCATATACTAGCCCGTTCCCTCGGTGGTGCCTCACTGTGGTGGAACACAGTGAACTGGAGCTCTGGCGAGTTTCCCTACGCGCCTCTCCCAACCAGGCTCGACTCACCGTGCCCCTCGATAGGCGGTCCACGGGTGAGTATTATGCATGCTCTCAAACTCGGTCCACGCTCCCGCAAATTGGAGCATCGAGGAATCCCACTCAATCACTCATCTTCCAGGGGCATCGTACCCCGATAATCATAATAATAATAATAATAAAATTCTTTATATAAATATTAAAACATGTAAACACACACAAGCTTTTGTATTTTTAAAATCATCCCACCCCCATAAGTGGGCGTATCACAAAATAAAAGTGTGTGTCGTGGATTACCCTTATCCCAAAACCGTTGTAAAACCTTTTTAAAACAATTTATATTTTTAAAACATTTTGCCCTAGTGGCTAAGCACTGAAAACTAAGCCACTCACAGTATTGGGAGATTCGTATACTCCTAAGCGCTCCATGTAGCTTTAACCTCCGGTGCATCGCCGCATTCGATTATCCGGAGCCCTAATACATGGAAATATACATTAGCATTCATAATCACATTTATGAATGCACCTATGAGGCTCTAACATGACCTACAACTAGGCTTGAATGTGATTCGGGGCTTGGAAAAGTGTCCAGGAGGTTCCGGGGTAAAAGTTGGACACTTGGTGAAAAATTACGAAAATACCCCTGGGGGTCCATGGGCCACTCGGGCCAGGCCCGACACTTAGAAAAGTGTCCGGGAGGTTTCGGGGCTAAAATCGGACTCTCGGTGAAAAATTACCAAAATGCCCCCGGGGGCCCGTGGGCCCCACACCCGGACTAGGTTGGGCCCCACACGGGTTGGGCCAAATTCTACTCGAAATCGGGCTAAAAAAGCCCACCTATGAGATATTTATACATTATAATGATATAATATATAAATATCTAAGATATAATAATATTATATATAAATATCTAAAATATATTAATATAATATATAAATATCTTTTAATATAATAATAATATATTGAAAATATCTAAACAGGGACTCGATCGGCCAGTTCTTCAGCCGGTCTCTTCCCCGATTTTCGCACTCGTTTCTCCTCCTTTCGACGTACAAACTTAGAGAGGCGATCCTCATGGCATCCACAACGGATATGCCGAGGTAGAAACGAGAAACACCGGTCCAATTTTCCCGTAGACCGAGATTTAGCCCAAATTGACTAAATCTCCGATTTACTCACACCCGGTGCTCAAAAATGCGTAAAAACGGAATGGGACGTAGAATAAGGTGAATACTATAACACACTAAAAACTCACCTTATTCCACCGGCCCGAAATCCACTTATTTGAGTTTGAAGATCTAATCCGGTCAAAAGCTGAAAACTTGGATCTAGGCTAAACCGATGCATGGATGCGCGTGCAAACTTAACATAACGTAGATCGAGGTGAGAAGAACAACATACTGAAAACTCACCTTGATCTGATAGCCGGGAATGTCCCACTTTGCCAATTGTCCAAAATGCCTCCAGTCGGCTCTAGAGAGAAAAGAAGAAAAAGAAAAGAAAAAAAGAAAAAATGAAAGAAAAGGTTCGGCCCCCTCCCCTATTTATAGGGGAGCCCGACGCCGGGTCCACTCGGGCCCCGGGTCAAACTTTTTCCTCTTTTTCAACTTTCTTCCATTTTTACCCGTTGGCTAAATCCTTTGATTTCTTGTGCCAATGGGGCCCATAATAAATTTCTAGGGACTTATTTGGAGGTCTTTTTGGCATTTACTAATTTCCATGCACGGTCACCAATCTTATCTTCCAACTACGTCTTGTCTTAAGCCTATCTTCTCTTCAAACTTGACACAGCCGGACCGACATATTGTTTAGTTGATACGCTATCTTATACTATGCCGTTTATACGAAAAGTCGTGCTAGGTCCGGGTGTGTCAATAGTTGAATGACACATATAAGTAAATCAAATCTATATACTTAACCTTTAGTGATATATATATTAACTAATGATAAATTTTTTATTGAGTTAAATGATTGCCTTGGAAAAAACTTTTTCTTTGGCTTTCTTTGATTCGATAATGCATTTGGGTGTACACTTGTCATCTAAAGCTATTAATTGAGATCCTATTCAATGTCGATGGATAATGCATCCTATTGAGTTCTCAATATTTGTTTTGTAGATTCATATGCTTATATTAAATGAAATTCCTTCTATTTTAATTTAAACAAATTTTCTATCAACATATATGATAGGTTTCTCCATAAATTAAAGAACAAAGCCGATGTGAAGGTTTAATTTGATAAGCTTGTATTGTGGAGTAAACCATTTCTTTGAACAAAATTTGACAAGGAAAAGAATGAGAGCCGAACAAGAATGATGAAGGGGTCAATGACGAAGACCTTCACAATGCCTTCATCTTCAATTATCTTGGTCAAGATTAGGGCCTAGTGAAGCAAATGTGGCTATTCAATAATGCGTGCATAAAGTTACATATTGAAAAATTGTGAGAAGACGCATATATTGAAAAACTATAAAGACACGTAATTAATCTTATAATATGGTCTAATATTTGTTAATGTATCTGGAGTGTGGCTATGTGTGTGTATATATATATATATATTAATTATATATATATATAAATATATTTAGGCACAGAGAATGTTTCTCACTGATCACCTGTAGTAGTATGATGCCAAACTAATTAACTTAATGGTCGATAAACCCTTTGTTGAATAATTCATGGGATTTGTGAGTTATCAAACTCTCTTATTAATAATCCCATTCATATATTCTAGTAATCTAATTAAATCTGTTTATTTTTTAGATACACGAGCCCAGAAATTAAGTTATCAATCCACTATTGAAAAATTTTGCTTGGGTATAGATGAAATAGATGAAAGGAATATGCAGAGGAAGAGGAAGACGAATATGATGAAGAAGTCGAGGTCAATAACAAAAAATATAATCCATCTTTCTAGTTACAAATTAGGGAAATATATTTAATATATGTATTATTTAATATCTATAAAATTTATGTAAACAAAAGAAGATTACTACTTTTAGTTGATTTATTATTTATTTTTAATTTCTATAAAGATGTAGCATATATTTTCTGGACTTTTCGAGAAAATATAATCAATATTTCTGTAAAAAGTTTGAAAAAATTCCTTAGTTATGCTACTTAAGTAGTCTTATTAGTTTCTTAAAAAAAAGTAATCTTACTAGTTATTAATTATAACAGTATTAATTATTTATTATACAATTAAACATGCATACATAATGAGTTTGTTAAATTTCATAAAAAAAACTTATCCATTAAAAAAAATCATAAAAGACCATATCTTCTTTTGATTTTAATGGATTTGCCACCAACTTTTAACCTATAAAATTTTCGGTAGCCAAGTGAAATCAAAATTTGACTTCCCTCTTTTCTGTCCAAAAAATTTTCACTTCCTTTTTTTGTGCCAAAATTTCCCGCCTTCTTCTTTTTTGTTGGATTTGTGACTCCCTTTCTTACCAATTTGGCAGCTTTTTATCATGTCAACAGTAGAATAGTAAGCTTTTTGTGTTTTGAATGTAATGAAATCAGCTTTAGGTATAATCAACTTAACTTTTAGTCTGGAAGTTAATGACCTTTATAAATAAAAATGGGGTGAAAGATAACCTAAAAATAAAATTATTCTAGTTAAATACAAAGCTAAAAGATAAAATTACTTCAACTCTCATACATAATGAGCCGAAATATATTTATTAAATATATTATTTAATTTTGCTTTATTACTATTTTTTAGGAATGGAAAAAACTTTCCACTGATCCAATTTATTTTAAAAAAATGAAAAGTTTCTCTGTTTTTCTGATATGTATTTTACTGATTATTAATTTAAATAATTAAAAGAGTTAAGATATAATTTTTAAACCATATCAAAAATTTATTTTATTTCATCACATTTGTTAAAAATAATTATCTTAGTATTAGTCTATACTTACAAAAATTTGAAGTTTTGAATTCACTAAAATAATATTTTTTATGGGATTTATAGTAATACTTTGAATTCAAATTGAGAATATTTTTGGAGATTAAATTTTACATAATTATTGGTTGATAATATTAAAAATTGGTGAGTTAATGTAGGGATTAGAGACTTATAATGTCACTTTATTAAGTTATGCATATGATTAAAGAGAAATATTGTTTGGAGACTTGAATAATTTGGATCTAATAATTATAAAATTTATAGAGATGTAATTGACATTTGATATCATTAGTGTAATTAATTGTAAAGATATTATTAATGGAGATAAAATAATAATCAAAACTGAGAATTCGAGCATAATGATAAGGAAAATTGTAAAAGTTGAGTTTGAGTTTGAGTATGGTTTTTTAGTGAGATTTTAATATGATAAATTGAGATTATAATAAATTATGTATTAAATATCAAACTTTTAAAGAACAAAGAATTATAGTCAAATCGCATTCATATTCCTTTATGCTTATATTCATACTTTGTACTTGACCTATCAAAATCAAATGAGTTAGTAATTGTACGACATAATAAATTTAATAGATTGGATTAACTGCTATGATTTAGTATGATAGTTGAGTAAATGTTAAATATTCTTTGATTTTGAAATGTGGAAAGAGAACTGCAGTTTGAGTGGTTTAAACTTGAATATAGGATTATATATATGATTCAAATAAGATATCAATTCAAAATCTAACATAATAGATTGATCAAAATTTATATATTATAAGTTATTTTTATAAGTTGGTAGGCTATTGAATTAAAATGTGTGATTTTGCGTATAATGATTGAAAGAAAGTAAAGATGGTGGATTGGTTTTATAAAAAGACAGATATTAGTTTAAGTATTGAGTATATGTTTAAACTTAATAATCAACAACTGAGTGGAGTGGGTTATAGTATTTGGGCATTGAGAATATTGTAAAGGTTGTAGTATGGATATTGAATGGAGTTAAAAACTTAACGGTGTGTATTTTAAGAAGTTCGGAATTACTTGAATGAAATTAAGATTAATGAAAGTATGTATACAAAAATAATTGATCACATTTAAAGGAGACATATAGGTAAATCAAATCTTTATACACAACCTTAGTGATATATATATATATATATATATATTAACTAATGATAAAATTTTGATTAAGTTAAATGATCACATTTTAATGAAACATGTGTCAACATATATGAAAAATATTGTATTAATGAACTTTTGCTTTTTATATTGATTAATGGGTATATAATTACATTTGAGATTGGTTGTGTTGTTACTATGATTCTTGTGTTTATTATTGCTTTCATTCTTATAATCTTATTTGCTTTTTCTTAGTGCTTTACGAAGGACAAGAAGAGATCAAAGGCTGCCATGGAGGTTTTTTGCAGGCTTTATGAGTAGGTTCTTATTTGGAGATCATGGGAAGAGATCAAAGGCTGTCACGGAGGCTTTCTGTTGGCTTTATGAGCAGGTTCTTATTTGGAGATCATGGGATTGCATTTTGTGATTGTGTCAATGTATTTGGAGATCATGACTGTCCATTTAGAGATCGTGAGAATGTATTTAAAAGATCAGTTAAATCAATTGATGATCATGAAAAAAAATTATGACATTTCATTTTAGGGCTTGAAATTTCAATTTAGAGATTATGAGATTCTATTTGAAGATTATGGGACTTTATTTGGAGATTATGATATTCAAATAAAGGAGAATAATTACACAAATATTAATTTCATAATGAACATTTATCTGGCGTATGTATAATAAAATTTAGAAATATACTTAATCCTCAAACTATATAATATATTGGCTAAATGTTCAAATTGAGGTCCAACCTTTACGAATTTGCTTGATTTAGGGTTCAATTTTTCAATTTGAATAATTTAAGGTCCAACATTTTCAAAATTGATTCAATTAAGGGCCTATTGTTAGAATGGATGGCATGTGTAATTCAGATACAAGGAAAAAGCGCATAAACCAACAAGATGATAACATGTGGAGTGATCTATTAATTAATTACATTGATTAATGTGTAGCAAATGAGACTTTTCAGACTAGTTACCTTCATTTTGTTAAAAAAAAAAAAGGAAAACACGTTACAATTAGTGAAAGAATAGATTCTAAGGTAAAACATAATTATAAATTGTTATCAAAGTAGAATCATTCACTTAATTCATTAAAAACTTAGAACTTGAACTTTGATTTTACCCAAATGAAAAAAAAAAGAAAAAGAAATACTTGCATTTTTGTTTCTTGCTTCAAAAAAGCAACAACCAAAAATGAAATTTAGGCGATAATCAGGATAATATTTTTCCGCAATTTAAAAGAAAATTTGTTATAGATCAGTTTGAGAATGGCAGCAATTTCATTTGGACATTTCACTTTAATTAGTGAACTACAATTCAGGAAAATAAAATATTGTAACAAATTCTAAGCAAGATATTTGGGTGAGAATAAATCTAATATGACGAAAAATTATATATTGTTGAATTCAAAAAAATTACTCCAATAGTTTTAATTCTCGCTTAGAAAAAAGAGATCAAATTGATCCAAAAAGAAAATGGTGAAAAGGTTTTTTTTTTGCAAGCAAAAGAGAGTTTATTGAATATAGAAAAATAGGGCAGCAAGACAAAACCACACGCTCACCCCACAAAAAAAAAGCACTTAGCAAGGCAAATCAGAGCAGCACAAATAGCTACAACACATCATTGAAGGAAAAACAAAATCCAAAACTATAGAATCCACACAACAAGAAACCCTAAACACCATCAATGCAGGCTCAACTCGATGAAATATGAGCTTTCTTCTTGCTAAGTAACTGCTTCTCTGAGCAACTACAAACTACTAACAAAAACAAAGATCTAGGAATATTTAGGATAGATCTACCTAGAGGTGGCAAATGGGCGGGTTCGGTCGGGTTCGGGCTCGGTCACTTCGGGTTCCGGCGACTTCGGGTTCGGGCAGCTTCGGGTTCGGGCGACTTCGAGTTCGGGTATTTTCGGGTTCGGGCTCTTTCAGGTTCGGGTATTTTCGGGTTCGGGTTCAGGTCGGGCTCGGGCTCGGGTTCAAGTCGGGTTCAGGTTCAGGTTTGGTCAGATTTGAACTTAGGTTGGATTAAATTCGGGTTTCTACTTTTTAATTAAAAATTATTTTTTTTATTTTATAAGTCGAATATTATTTTACTACTTTTTGTTTTTTATTTATTTTAGAAGTATTCCCTCCATTCCTAAATAATAATCGTTTTAACAAATTATTTTTAATTCAAATTAATTGTAATTGTACAAAATCAAGAAAGCATTTATTACATTTTTATCAATTTTATCATTTTTTCTCAACATTATTTTCAAGTTATTTTAATGAGTTTTTAAGTAATTTAAAATCTCAAGAAAATGATAATTTAATCACATAGCTAATTTTTTGTCTAAACTTTAGGAGATTTATTAATTTTCTTAATCCTTACTCTCTGCATTTCAAAATAGATGTCATTTTGAGAAAAAAAATTTTTGTATTAAAATATTTGCCACTTTTACAAAACCAAGGTAATATTATTGTATTTTTTAAAAATTATCCTTGAAAGGTTAAAAATCCTATATTTAATTCATGTCTCATCTCTTCAATGAATGATAGAAAAGTTAAATTAGGGATAAAATAGATAAATAAGTGAAAAATACAAAAATTAAAAAAAAACTGTTTTTCTTGGTCTTATAAAATACTCTCTCTATCCCTATATAGATGTCATATTCTAGAAAGATTCCTTGTTCCCTTTTATCCGTTACTTTAGAAAATTATTAAAGCATTAATTAGTTTTCTTCCTATTTTACCCCTAATAAAATGAAGAATATTGTCAACTACTCAAATTAAATATTACAAATAGTATTGGGCAACGGAGAAGCCTATTCAATTTCTTTTTGTTCCTAATGAAGGATTAATGACTATAGCTGTTGCTCTTTGTTAAGTTTTCTTATAAATTTGGATCTAAATAAAACATTACTGCATACGTTTTCAAAGAAATTGATTTGATGACTCAGTCACTTAAGAACTCGGACTGAAGTGGAGGTCAGCAAGAAAACTTTCTTCTATAGTAATGTTAAGATTTGGTAATTGATGATTTTATGATTCCATTGAAACAGCTTGTTGACTACCTTCATCATCAATATTTGAAGGCATCAAAATTACATGTAAATCTATTTCAAGGAATGACATTTGATGTATCTCCCCTGAAGTAATGATTAAAGAATATTAGTAAGTTCTTGTTTGATGAATAAATAAGAACCAATACTTAAGTCGTGAATGTTTTAGATTCTAAAACAAATTTTGGCGGGAAAAACTTCTAAAAAAATTTAGAGAAAAAAATTGGAGGGAGATAGAATTGAAAATTTTAATTCAAAAAAAATTTCAACTTGCAAAACAAAAGAATGAGGGAATATTTTCTTTGAAAACATACATATACTGAAATTTGGGAAGAATAATTAGTGGGAAGAGATTAAATATATTAAAGTTGGAGAGAAAAATTAGGTAAATTAAAGTAAAGGGTAATATTGAAAAATTATGATAAATTTGGACTAAATCAATAATAATAACTATTTTTAACTGATTTTCTTAATAAGTGTGATTCAGTTAACTATAACATCTATATACAGATAGATGGAGTAGTTAAAAGTGACATATATTTTGGGATGGAAAGAGTATGTAACAACCTTAAATGACTATTATTCAAGAATAGAGAAAGAGTATTTCTTGGATAATATTAAAAATATTTATTATCTAATGATTAATATGAGTTTAAGTAAAAGGGAATTGGAAAATTATTGCTCCCTCCCTTCCTAAATAATAATCGTTTTAGAAATTTTTTTGTTCCAAATTACTTGTCATTTTACAAAATCAAGAAAGTATTTATTTTTTTTTTCAATTTTACCATTCTTCCTTTATATTATTTTCAAGTTACTTTAATGAATTTTTAAATAATTCATAATTTAAAAAAAGAGGTAGTTTAATCACATAGTCAATTTTTTGTAAAGATTTTAGGAAATTCATTAACTTTCTTAATCCTTATATAACAACTTCAAACGATTATTATTCAGAAATAGGAGTGATTATTTTATCATTGAGTATTAGAAAATAAAAAATTATTAATAATTAATAACTTATGTACTAATTCACATTAATAATTAATGATTTTTAGTAAGATTAATTTTAATTGTTAAATATTAAAATTATTTATTAATTTAATATCCTTATATATATAATATAAAAGTATGAATATTACAAAACTTTTTAATTATCTAAAATACCATCGTTTTTCAAATATATTTCAAAAATATAATTGTTATTGTTGAATTAAATTAAAACTCTTTATTATTTTTTAATTAAATATTTTTATATTTTATTTATTAAATGAGGATGATAATTAACGAATTGACATATTTTAGAAATGTAATTAATAGTAATTAATCAATTTTACTTTTATCATAATTAACTTATTACTATACATTATCTTAAAGAAAATAATAGTTTAATAACTTATAAGATATGACACATAACTAGTAATAATATTAAGAAAAGAAAAAAAAAGAATACATTATTTTAAATAATTATTAACATTAAAACTAAAATTTTGATCTTATAGAAAATATTATAAAAAAATATTATAAAATTACTTTTTTTAATATTAAATTCAAGTTCGGGTTCAGGTCGGGCTCAGGCTCGGGTTCAGGTCGGGTTCGGGCTCGGGCCTTGAAGGGTTCGGGTAATTTCGGGTTCGGGTAATTTCGGGTTCGGGTTTCTTCGGGTTCGAGCTCAGGCGGGTTCGGGTCGTTGACTTTTTTGGTCAAATCGGGTTTGGTCGGGTTCAGGTTCAGGTTCGGGCAGGCTCGGACGGATTTTCGGGTTCGGGTTCATTTTGCCACCTCTAGATCTACCCATAGAGAATTTGAATAACAACAACTACAAAACCTTGACAATGAGTCAAGACTCAAGAAAATGCTTTCAAAAACAAATATTAGTAACTGGTAAGGATAAATTCAACATATCTCCAAACATCCCAATATTTTATTATTTCATTATTTTTTATTCTTTCTCCTAATTCTTCTTTTTTAAAACCCATGGTATTGAACATCTACACACACAAAGAAAAAAGAACAGAAAAAAATATATTGTTTTCAGTTTAGATTTTCGATTTGGAGCTTGCAAGAGAAGATTTTGAGGTTTTGAGAGATCAACATCTTTGGGCTATCGGCGGCAACTAGAGGTGGTGGTCGGTAATAACGGTGGTGGTCAACAGTAACATCGGTGGAAACTGTAGATCTGAGTTTTAAAGCTGAGTTGAGAAAGGAGAGAAACGAGAGAGAAGCTAAGAACTGAAGAGAAAAAAAAAACAAAATGAATAAAAAAGTGAAAGAAAGAGTTTGTAGCATAGATCAACGTGTAAAATTTGACCTCAAGGCAATGTCAAGTCAATGTTAGTTTCTAATTTCAAGGTAATTAACATGCTTATTCGGTTACAAGTTTATCCAGACAAAATTACTCTCATTTTACCTTCCACTTACCTCCCTACCATCTAATCTAACGATTAATATTAAATCTAATTTAATCCAATGGCCCATATATGACTACTGCACATTACCTGCTTACAGTAAGTGCCGCTGATGGAAGAAGCCACCCTCATTGGTATATACCCAAACTGTAACTTTCATAATACAGAGCCCTGTCGGAGGACCATATCCAAAGAGGCAGAATTACGAAAAACAATAATATGACTGCCCCGCTCTAACATGTAAATATTGATATAATTGCACAGGAGATACCATCTTCATTAAATAAAAACCTATAAAAATCAGTTTTATTTTTTCTACATTTATTTCAAAGGGAAAAACCAAAAAACGGAACAATTTCGCATGCTACTAAATGGGTTCAGAAGGCTTAGTTGCTCGTTAAAAGTATAGATCTATTCTATGTTGTGAAAGCCCGGAAGAAGGGATGTGATGAATCCAAAGACAATCATCTGGATTTCCTTGACAATACCCCACCAGTGATTACCCCCATTTCCTAAACCAGGGTCCGCTGCATTATCATTCTCAACTGCCTGATTGCCATCATCTGCTGGTCGGTTTTCATTCTCTGCTCCTGCTTGTCCCTCTGATCCAAGAAACAACAAGGTTAAGCCATAATGAGCATAGTAGAGTCAATCAAATATCTCATAGTATACGTTAACAGTTTTCTTTTATCTTCTCTCAGCATGTCAGAACCAGCAATTGTGATACTACGGTGTAAAATCATCACGAATCAAAATAACAGATAACTCAATAACCCAGCTCAATTTTATAAATTATCATTCCAGACATATCATTAGTTTTGTTACAATAAAAAATTTCAAGATTTTATAATATAAATTCTGTCAGTAGTATACTATATACTTTGTAGCAAAAATATGTATGGAGTTATAAATCAACGAAAATAAAAGGCTACCTGCCAAAGGAGCATTATCGTTGCCTTGCCTTCCAGCAGCAGGCCTAGCTTGATGAGGAGGCGCAGCTGCTCTGTGCATGCCTTGTGAAAGCCATCTGATCAACGGTGTGAGAGCTCCAGTCTGATACCTGCAAAAACCAATGTATTAAGTTCATATCTGGAAGTATTGAAATAAACAAACAGAAATGTAACTTAGACCACTGAACAAATTAATTTGTCCATGTTAATCGCAAAAGATTTAACAAAGAAAAATAATACATATATACATATACATACATACGTATGTATATATATATATCAAACCGGAAGTACAAAGGAACACAGAAAAGCGAAACACTCATCATCATAATTTTCCCCTCATTATTTCAAAAGGGTTGCATCCTCCCCATTTAACAGCCTAATGCCATTAGTGAAGCATTGTTGGTGACTCCAAAAGGGTCACAGCTCTTTTTTCAAAGCAAAAAGTCACACATTTTCCAGGAAAAATCATCTCCTCAAATCCTCACTAGCACCCAAAGACCCATCAAGCCACAGCAATCAGTATAAAGATGGTAAAAAACAGGATTCTAGGACTTGTATCTGAACTTGGGCTATAACAGTGAAAATTAAAAGGGAAAACAGGGATTTCACTGCATCCTTGCAGGTTTGATTATGATCCAAATTTTTCATTTTTTTTTTCTTTTGCCTTGATTTCAATAAGTTTCAGCACTTTTGTAGCAGAGCGCTAGAACTTCAGGAATTGGGGTGGATTTCACACAATCATATTAGTATTTTCTATTTTCTAGGGGGACAACAAGATAAGCCAAGTCAGCTTCCAATAGAAAAGCATGCGGATAAAGACGGTTCAACAAGCTTCAATGTATTAAAGAAGTAAAAAGAATGGAAATTGACGGGTAGCAAGGAAGAAGAGATGGAGGATGAGACAACAGAGAGAGTATTTTAGATGCTAGTGCATCATCCACAACTTTTGCATCCAAAGCATCAAATATTAGAACATGATCCTAGAAAGTAACATCTCAATCTTCCACAAGCTGTGCATCCAAATAATCTGGTAAACAGCAGTTGTGATGCATAGAACAAAATCTCCATACTAAAATCAATCAGAAGTTTAGATACTTACAAATAGACAAGTGAAGCAAAGAAGACAAGGGCAGCCAGCCTCTGTCTCGATCCATCTTGGTTGAACAAAAATATTACGGCTGCTAGCTTAAGTATAAGGAATAAGTCCAACTGAAATGCAATCTGGAATCTTCTTACTACTTGTCTTTGAGGTCCTGCTTGCTGCTGCTGACGTTGTGGTGGTTGTGCTCCTTGCCCTTGTTCCTCAACTGCTGCCCCTGCCTCTGCAGCATGCCGGCTACTTGGAATACATGAATAGAGTAAGATAAACAGCAATCTATAATACATTTAATGTTTCTCATCGATCATTTCATCTGGAAGATATGCATCATTGTTGTAATCTTCCTAACTCAAGCTCTAAAGATAGCTAGAGTGTTCAGATACTTGAATACTTTTGTATCATCATGCTCTATCTACAGCAATATCCTTCATCATGTACTGAGATTATCTAACGAAATCAACCAATATTTTTGAAATACAATAACAAATAATATGACATGCTAGACTACAGAGTGGTTTTTCTTCCTACATGAATTTCCAACATCATCGACAAACCTACTGAAAAAAAAATATAGCTAGGGTACAAAGAATATTCATAACTACAGAGATGACAAGCTTTGTAATCTTATATCCTACTATTTATGTTAAACCTTTACAGGAAAAAAAAACTGATGGGAATTACAAGAAGTTTGACTTAAGGTTAAAACATAATGAATTTACGAGATGTTAGGTTCTTAATGAACTCGAACATTCACAAAAGCATTTATAGAGAAAGTAATATGCTGTACCACTTCATCAGGAAAAGATAACATTAACACAAAGACCAGAATAGTAGGGTCCAACATGGTTGCTAAAATTCATTTTGGTTAATTCAATCACAATTTTAGACAAAAAAGAACCGAAATTGAGAAAAACAATTACTGAAAATGACAGGTTTTTAAGGTTAATGGTGTTAATTCTGAAAATGACATATAGTTCAAGGCCTCCAATTTGATGAATAACTCTTATGCCAAAATTTATGAAACAATGTGAAATAAGAGAACCACCAAAACTTGGGCTTGTCGTTGTTACCCCACCTAAAGGTGATAAAGGTCTAAGGTTCAAATGGGTCTTCCCCATGAACTTCGACATATGAACCAAAAAATGTGAAAGCAAATTTAGCCAAAATATGGAGACTACAAACTGAACCTCAAGAGAGAAGCAAAGGCTTTGGAAGGTGGAAAATAAGTTTTAAAAAATGCAGACACATGATAGCTTTTCTTTCTAGTTTCTGTACAAGTTAGAAAAATGGCAGAAATATCCCTTCAGGAAATTGAATACATACTTAAATTTGTTTTATTAAAAAAAAATTCCTGCCAGCAGCAATCAGACATAGAGAAGGGAAGTATAAGATATAGACAATAACAAAATGAGGTTCAGACTCATTGTTCAGTTCAGTCAGCACCTCAAAATTTTGTAATTGGTGCTTATGAGCAGTGACAGCAAAAAGAAAGGAAGCAAGCAGGTTAAGTGACAGTAAAAAGAGGGTTACCATTACCAAGTTCAAATTATGCAATCTAAGGCAGGACAAAGATGCGAGAAATTCTAATGCAAATAAACTTAAATATTTAGCTAAACTGAATAATAAGAGCTATATACTATTCTATACAAACTTCAGTTAATTTCACTGGATTTTGTACGGCGTTGAAAAAATAAAATAACAATCAACATAACAACCATTTCAAATTCTTTTTTAAAACAGTGCTTACCCCTAAAGAAGGCAAGTTAACATAGTTTTACAAAAGCACATGTTACTTACGTAGGTACATTATAGGTCAGAGGAATGAGAGTGTTAGATGGAAGTCCAGCAATGTTCCCCATAAACGGTAGACTAGGAACTGCATAAATGCCTGCTCCGCGGTTTCCCTGTTCCTGATTTTGTAATGAAGTTAAACCTGGGATAATTGCAGGATACATGACTGGAAACATCTGAAGATCCCCATTTTGAAAAGCTAGAACACCAGAGTGTCCAGGAACCTACAACAAAAGCAAAGACATATAGAAACTCCGAATGAAGAAAAGAAAATTGCCAACACAAACCAATGATGAAGAATACTATCATTATGGAACCCTCATCCACAAAGGAATTTTCCCTTCTGTCTAAAAAATTGGATGAGGAAAAACGAAGAAACATAGAAAGCTTTCTGCAGACTAATTAAAGCTGATTTTTTGTAGTAGCCACCAAATTGGACAACACATCCAACAATCTGATTCTAGTGTACATCACTTTTGTCAAATTTAGACTGTTCTATCATATGTCAGGACATTGTTTGTGGAAAAGAAAGGCTTTCAAACTTGAGGATGTGAATGAAATATCTCTTAAGACCAAGTGAAAGCTCAAAATGCTCAAGCATCCAATTTAGATACTAGGTGACTGTAATTCTCAAAAGGTTGCATCTCTTCATTTTAGAAACCCTTACCACAGCACCTCATAATTCCATATATCAAGCACTTTTTAACATCAATGACAACAAAACTCCAGTTATCTCAGAATTCATCACAAGTGGACAGAAACCCACAGAGGCAACAGGGCCGAAAAATAGGTAGCACATGTGCTTCCCTCCTTTAACTAAAATAATCATCGTGCCAATCAACTAATGCTCGCTACAGCACACTCTTCAGTTTTTTCTCCCAACACATAACAAAATGAATGCTGGAATGAGCAGTACTGCAATAGTAAAGTTAGAAAGTGCCGTTGGAGCAATATTAAATCCATCTCATTTGGCTATCTTATCATGGCTATCTTATCATGTTTTACTCTACGTTTGCTATTTTACTTTAGTTAATTGTCAGAAATAATGTTCTTATTAGTCAAAATCATGTGGCCAGCATGTGATCTTTTAATCAGTTTGAATGTCTAGGATTTACATGGGTCTCGTTTGTATCATCAGGTTAGGACTAAGAGTTATTGTAACCCTAATAAGAATAACACTTTTAGACTCATCAGGCAGCCGAATTGAACTACATTCTGTAAGAGGCTTTACACTCCTAAACTCTAGTTAACTTGTTACTACTTGACTTTACATCAGTTTTAGCCTTTGTTCTGGTTTTCTTTCACTGTTTCAGTTGTGTCTACGTCCAAACTACATCAGTAAATTTTGCTGCTGATGGTAACAATTCAAGGAATGCATTACCCTTATAGCACAGCTAAGGCATAAAATTTCCAAGCAAAGACAGCAAACTTTATTCCTTTCTTAAGGTAGAAATTGATAAACATCTGAACCGTTTATAGCAGGCATGAAAGGTTTTGCTGGAAGTACAAGACAAACTCAAAAAGAAAAAGAATATACACTTGATTTTTGAAAGCTCACCGCTATCAGCCTAATTATTAACACATTAGTGTGTAAAAGAGGCTTATAGATGGTTGAGATAAAGCAGTCTACCCCCTCCCCAAATCTATTACCTCATAAACTCTGCTGCTATAAGTCCTACAAGTTTTAGGCCAATATGTTTGAAATTAAAACTAAGCTTGAACTCCTTTCCCCTTTCCGTAGGACCCTCCAAAGCAACTTGTAAAACATTCTTTAGATGTCCTATTTCCTAACCAAGAATCCACATTAGTCTCGACCCAACCAACCCAATCAAAAGAATATGCTCGAACTCAGATCTAAAAATCCCTACACATCCAACATTTATATATAAAAAATACATATTAAAAAAAAAAGAGCTAACACATGCCAGCAAATTCAATCCCAGTAGACAGAGAAGTGTCAAAAATTTAAAAAAGTGTATTCTCAACCTGACAAAAAATAAATATGAAAAGAAAAGTGAAGCTACGCATCACAAAGCTGTTGAACTTGAATTGCAGGGACAAATAAAAAAGTATGAATTGAAGAGGGGAAACCTGGGATTTATTTCCAGCGTCAGGAGAGGATCTCGGCTGAGATGTAGACGACGTCGCTTCTGGTTCTTCGGCCATCACAGAGTGGAATTAGGATCCACTTCGATTGTTAAAATTTCAAGCGGTAATATCTTGTTGGAGAAATGGATTTTTCTTTTCTTTTCTTTTCTTTCTTTTTCGATGTGTCTGGGTTTGGGTTCGGACGTTCGGTTCGGCTTTGATGTTTTTGTTTATAATAATATAATATATATATAAATAAATATTGTAGTTTTTAATTTTTTATTGTCGATTTTTTTGTGTGGATTTGGTGCTGTTTTATCCAATAGCAACATGCCACGACACAACTTCCGATTTGCCACTATTGCCTTTGCCATTGCCATTGCCAATTTGGGCCAGTTTAGAGAGTTTTGACCATTCTCAAGTTCGGATGAAATTAACAAAGCAGGTGAAAAACAAGCTTTAGAAAAAAGAAAAAAAAACTAAAAAAGATTAAAATTTTAAACCCTAAAAATAAATTAGTTTTGCTTTTGTAAGTTAAACTTATTTTATATTTTTTTATCATACAAAAATTATCTTACCCTTATATTTAGCGAAAATTCCACTTAAAATTCTAAACTTTTAAAACTTCTTAATTGTTCCATTTAAGGTGCTGATTGATAAACTGAAAAAATTAAATGTTAAAAAATAAGTACTGAAAAATTAAGTGCTGAATTTGATAAGTATTGAATTTGTATATAAAAATTGTTTGATAAATAAATATTGAATATAAATATATTATTTGAAAACCATAAATGTTGAAGATTTTTAAATTTCATTAATGTCTAAAATAAAGATAATTTAGTATAAAAAGAAAATTTTTCAAATTAAAACCATTAATTTTTTTACTATTTAATGATAAATAAGTCTCCATCTACTTTTTAAATTTAACACTTTTTTGTTGAAAAAAACTTTTAAATAATGACTAGCAAAAGTTATCAAACAAGTTAAAAATTTAAAAGTATTAAAAATTTTCATTTTCAACGATTTAAAAATTTTCAATAATTTATCAAACAACCGCCAAGTCTCAAATTTTTTGCTGTTCCCTTTAGATCCCAAAGTTTTTTTAAAATAGTTTCATTTTGATATTATTTTATTTAAATAGACCTAATATTTATATTGTATATCATAGATACATTCTTTCGATATTCCATTCCACATAGGTCAAGAAAGAATCAAAATGAAACCAATTTAAAAGGTTAAAGAACTAAATGGAACACTTCAAAATTTAGAATAAAAAGTTATGGATGACAAACGAAATTTGCCCCTTATATTTAATTATAGACTATACATTTTAAACTACTATAACAAACTTTTTTGCTACTTTTTAAAACTACCATCTCAAATACTACTATTTTACTATTTATATGTATGATTTATCAATCTATTTAAAATATTTATAAATTATGTAAATAATCCAACACCTTGAACAGTCCATCGTCTGATAGTGATCTGGTTCTAATAACTATGCTACCATCTATTTAGAGAGAGAAAATAATACCAGCTTTTTGGAGATTTTTTTTTTTGTTTGTTTCCCAGTAACACATGATAGAACAATAAATTCTTGAACAAAACAAAGCGTCGACAACTATATACTACAATGCAGAAGCAAACTCTACACATAGGATTGCCTCTGGTCAACATTTCACTTGCATCTCTTCCAAGTTTAAGTTTTAAACGGCCTCCCCCTCTTCCAATGATGAATTATTTGTGAAGGGTAAGCAAGCCTGCATATACTGCTAAACATGAAATAAGATAGAAAAGTATATATAAACAATATGGGAGAAATTTTTGCAGCAGAATTTTAGATTTGAACTGCAGAAATGGAGAAAAAAAGCTTTAAGTTAAACTGACAAAAACAATATGAGTTTTACCTGGCTGAAAACAAATATTTAATCAAATAGAATTTGACCAAATGACTAACTATCGAAAATACAATTGTTACTAGGCTAGCTCCATTAAGTAGATGCATTTACTGTGTTCTTTTTGCTTTTATGGCAATAAATGAGAGCAAGGACAAAAGCAAAAACTAAAAAATGAATAGGAAACCAAAGGCAAATAGCAAACAGCAAACAGCAAAAGCTTTTACCAAGAGCATTGGCACTAAAAGATGGCTACTCTAGAAATTATCATTAGTTTGATTCCTAAGATGTTTGAATCAGATATTATGTTTTCACCTCTTGCAAACACATGATATTTCTCCAGAGCTTTACCTGTTCAAGCACGCATAAACCTTTCATGCTATGCTCTATCTAGGCTCCAAGAAACCTAATTGCTTTCAGCACACATTTCCCAAAAAATTATAATACTACAGAAAATACCATAACATCTCCATCGACTCCATTAAGTAGCCACCAAAATCAATTTTCAGATTGATGTATTTTAAGGAGTTTCATAGTCAAACCACTGATTGCCTCTACTCAATTGTCCAAATGGGATACCAATTGCCAGCCCAAAAGGTATTTTTTGGCTTCTCCAGGACAATTAGGAGATTGTCCATCCCATAGTTATCGGGTTCGCTCCACCCCCTCAGAACCATGATCCACGATCAGGATTCCAGGACTTTGAAGTCCTGGTTAGTGTGGTATACACACTGCATCACCAAAATTGGGGATCCAAAATTTTAAGACTAGAGATACATCTGCGCCAAAATCCCAATACAAGCAAAAAGCTCACTGGCAGCAAGAGAGTTTGATGGTTCCATCGTGCATAGAAAGAGAATGTGACAAAACATTAGGGAAACAAATAAAATAAAGAGAAAACAATTAAGGATGTACAGCACCTAGGCTAGGCTTTCTAGAGTTAGGAAGGACCCAAAATATATACATATATAATTATATATATATATATATATATGTTGAGTGCCAAAGGAAGTAGAGGGAAAAAAACAGGGTCTTCGCCAGGGGTTAGGAGTTGGGCTTATGCCCCCACAAAGCTGATCTTTTGATGATTTTTTTTGGCTTGAACCTCAAGAAATTTACTTTTGTTTTCAGGTGGCATTTCAAATAAAGTGGTAAAACATTTTGGTTTTCAGTATGTAAATAATTTGGGCTTTATAAAATAAGAAAACCGGTCTTTCTATTTATCTTGAAATTGATAATCATGATTTCAAACTTTTCACAATGCCTTAGTTATACATCATCATATGGATTAAAATATATCAATATCTCCACTATATTAAAATTACTAATATAATTTTTTTAATCACCTTAATACTATAATTAGAGAAATGAATAACAAATATCGGCAAGCAAGAGCAATTCTATGGTAAACCACAATCTGAACTCACATAACAGCTAAACCTCCCCCCATCATACCATACACTGAAATGATACCATAACCAAGACAAACCATGTTCATGGTAAATATACTGTCCATTTATACATCAGCAACCTTAATTGCCTTCTCCAAAACAGATTTCCTAATTGCTTACAGAAGCTGTATAGAATGGAGATAACTCCCTATATACGAATCGCTCCCTTCTAAAAACCTCCATTATGTTGACTAGATTCACATTCTATCCCTGAAAGCTAGATCCAGGGAAAAAAAGTATGATGATCTGCATCATGTAAAACTGAATCTGAGTTTCCAGGGGAGGAACATACCTGGTAACTATGATCAAGACCACAATAACTTGGATTTCTATATTGTAAACATAAAATTAGATTTCTATTTATGGACCTTGAATAAATTGACCCTTTAAAAGCAAGCTCAAGTTGCTTTTTCCCATGGATAAGTTAGCAAGAGTTAGTAGCTTGAATCCTAATAAAAAACCATACACGTTAGAATAAGAGCTTAACAGAAAGGAGAGTTATTTGTCCTCAAAGAGGGGTTTTAGCCAGAAAAGAAGAAATCCTCTGATGGAAAAGATGGCAGGAAAATGACAAGACTACCAGAAGAGAGAGAAAGCATTGAAAAAGCCCGTGCTAGATGATTAATGGGCCGCATCCACTGTCGCAAGTGATGAAGAAGGAGAATTGGAGAGGTAACCATGGGCTCAAAGACTGGAAGACCTTTGAAGGGATGATTAACCAACCAAAATGGATAGATGACGGCATGCACTATGCACCAGATAAAATGTCTTTTGAGTCTATTTAATGAGGTTTGTAGTAGAAGTAGCCTAATTTTAGACATAGTTCAAATATCCACAAGAAATGAAATAAGCAAGTAATAAAGCAGGAAAGAGAAGACAACCTTAGTCAATTAAATGAGACAAATTTTGAACTGGAACGTGTAGAATTACCAATTTACCACTATTGGAGCTCTTGGATACTTTGTTTCTATACTCTTATTTCTGTTGCCATAGGCAGCTAATCTTGGAAGAAGGAGGCTGTAGTCTCTGCGGATGACCTTCACAACCCTTAACCTTCTCCATTTTGCTTTTTGGTCGTTTAAGCTTCCATATGGTTTAAAACCTCTTGGAAAAACCAAAAGTACTCTCTTTCAGATAGTGGAAACAGATCTTTTTTCCTTTTGCAAAATACATAAGCGAGACAATCAATGTATTGGTATTGGAAGACCAAGAAAATTTTTCACATGTTATCATTTGTAGGTCCAATGGAATTCATAGGTATGGGAAGAAGCCCATCAAACAGATATATACACATATACATATATATGTATTTGTATATATATTCTGATTAGTTTCAAGTGCTAATACGACATATAAGAATCACTACTATCGATAGTGTTACACCCTTGATTGTGAAATATAGCTCACTTCTTGAACACTATGAATTGTGGGATAGTAGGATACTCCAAATTCAGGCTGCCTTCTAGTGATTTTGCCGTGTACCTAAAAAGGATAGAAAGCTTACAAAAGTACTAGATGGACGTGTAGCTAAAATAGAAAATGGAGTCCTTCACTTAAATGAACAATAAAGTCAATCTCTTCAAAGGATAGAAGCATGCACTTGAAGAGAAATTGCTGCTGCGATTGCACACAAATTATAGGATACAAAATAAACCCGTAAATCGAACAGGCAACTCTATGAATTCATTTGATACCAAATCTTGATGAGTCAATGATGGAAGAAATTAACATTGGTAAAGACACCCCATAAACTACAAAAGGATGCGGTTATGTGGAAATGACATGATTATGAATCACAGCACAGGTGAGGCCAAACCATTCTAAATTTGTAATGACTAATGAGATACAGACAAGCACATGCTGAGGCATGCAAACCATGACATCGACATTAAGTCTTACTTCTGCCCTGCTTGCGTAACTAAGTGTAAATACAACCCAACTTAGTCCTGAAAAGGGCTCCCAGGCATCAATGTGATTTAAGACTGTTGACCGGTTAACTTGAAAACTGATGGATAAACAAGTCTTTCGTGTTTTCAGTTGAATAAATCCATCCCAAAATAACATAAAAATTAAGGTAATAATATTTCAGCAGTTTATATATTTCAATAGAACTAAGCCTTTAGAAAAAAGCACAACAAAAAGAAGAAGAAAAAAATTCAAGCAGTCACCTGGAAGGGTATCGTGCCGAGAGAGACAGAAATTATTCACAACAACCATCAACATCACCGTCCGCGTGTCAAGAAGATTTTTTGCCTGAATCAGTCCAAAACTCCACCTTAACATCCCCCTCCGCCGGCTCTGAAATTTTCACCTCCACATCCATGCTTGCTACATCTGCACCGTCACCATCTACAACCCATATTCCAAATTAAATTTCTACTGAAAATAATTCAATGCCCATATCTTCAACCAAAAAATCAAAGAAGATGAAAAAATGAGGGTAAGAAAACTACTCCAAGAGTTTACCGGGAAGGAAAAAGGAGGAGCAGGGCCAGCCACGGCCAGTGGTGAGAGAGAGGGACTCTTCGGCAGAGAGCTGATTGGTCAGTTGCTCAATGAAATTGGAAACTCGCTTGGAACCATGGGCAGGTGAAGGGACCCAGAAGGAGGAGCCTGGGAGGAAAGGGAGCCATAGAGGGGTAGACTTCTTGATAAGTATGGAGTGAATGATTTCCTCCATTTTGTTAAGTACGGGTGCTGGTGAAGAAGAAGAAGGGTCCAGGTCGATTTCAATCAGTTCAGGCTTTGACGAAAAGTGGCGGAGGAAGGAGGAGCGGTGGTGGGGAAGACTGGAGCCGCGAAAGAGTAGGCTTTTCGATAGCATTCGGGCCATAGCTTCCTTGTTCTGATTTTGCAGTTCAGTGATTCGGCTGCAATAATTAGAGCTGTCAAAAGCTGATCCGAACCCGATAACCCGACCTGATCGACCGAACCCGAAACTAATCCGACCTGATTTGACTAAAAAAAAGTAAACGATCCGAACCCGACCGATCAGAAACCCGATTGACCCGTAACCCGATTGACCCGAAATCCGATTGACCCGAAACCCGATTGACCTGAAATCCGATTGACCCGAGAATCTAACCCAAAAGAACCCAACAAACTAATGAAATACTCCCTCTGTCCCTATGTATCTGCCTTCTGCTAGAAGCTTATTTGTTTCTAGAAATTTTATTTATTCCTTTTTATCTATCTATATCACAGCATTAATTATTAATTTTTTAAAATTATCCTTTTAAACTACTTTTTTTTCTCTCTTAAATAAATATTTTTTCTAAATAAGAGAGAGAATTAAAGAAGAAGAGATATAAGAATAAAATAAGAAAGTCAATGTAAATATGTATGAAATTTTGTACCATAACTACTTTTTTTACCATGTATGAAATGATTAATTGAAATAGACAAATAGGGACAGATGAAGTATTTTTATATACCTCATAAACTTTAAATTTAATAAATAAATTTGATAAAGAAAATAAAAATAAACATTTGATAAAATTTTGATCAAAGTGAACTTAAAAAAATATTTTTTCATAATTATGGTTTTTAAATTTTATTATTATGAATTTATGATTGAATTATATGAATTTATAGAATATTATTACTTAAATTTAATAATATTAATTATGAACATTATTAAGGAAAATTTGAGAATTTACAAAAGGCCATGTTGATTTCATCATTACTGATCAAATCAATAAATAAATTTTTTCATGTGAATGACAATTTTCTATTCTAACTAAGCAAATTTATAAATTACAGTAGTTTTAATAAATTACTAATATTCATATCAAATTAGTGAACTATCTATCCAACAAAAAGTATCTAAACATTAAAAACTTGAAATTAAAATTTAATATGTTGTCATATATTTTCTCCTTATAATTTAGTTCTCGCCAAAACAAATAATTTAATGAGAATGCCGAATGTAGTGTGTGTGCAAGTTGTTCTATTATGCAGAAGTAGGTGATGTTAATCACTAATCACTATAAAATATAGTCTATATACAAGTCTTAGAAAGGAAAGAACAAAACAAAGTCATTAGCACTAAGATAATAAGATACTAAGATTAGTGGTTCATGGTGGCCATAGCTGTATGAATCATGAATTTATTATATATCAATTAGAATTTAGAAATGAATTAGTAAATAATAAAAATTTAAATATTTATTTTATTTAAAACTATAGATAATTTATAGGAAAATTTTTAAAAAAGTTATAAATATTACTAATGTAATTAATGCATTTATAACATTACAAATTTAATTAATTTAATTATAATTTATAACAAATCTAATAAATAATATTTTTGATAAAATCTCTCTCAAGTATTAATATGTAAAATCAAGACTTTAATTCAATTTAAAATAATCGACAACCCGAATGACTCGAGAGTTAAATAAAAAAAAATCGAATCCAAATGATATAAAACCCAAAAAACCTGTAACCTGAAAGACCCGATGGTCAAACCCGAAAAACTCGAACCCGAAACCCGAATGACCCGAAACTCGACAAACCCAAGGACAAAACTCGAAAAATCCAAGACCCAAATGACCCGAGACCCGAATGACCCGAAACCCGAAATGACCCGAAAATCTCTTTTGACCCAAACTGACCCGACCTGATTGACCCGAACCCGAAACCTACCCGATCAACCCGATTTGACACCTCTAAATATAATATATATGAATTGAGCAAATTACGTCAATGGTCACTAAACTATCACACATTTTTCAATTTGATCACTGACCTTTAATTTACCCCAATAAAAGCATGGAAGTTTTTCTAGTATATGAAATCTAATCACTCTAAGAGATTCATCCAAAGTGATGGAAAAATGATATGATTGTCATGTAAGATACCATATAATCAACTATGTCCACCAAAATATGTTAAGAAATTTCGAAATAGAAAGAAGAAGTTTGAACAAAAGGATTAAGCATAATAATAAGGGGGAAGGCTTTGAGCCGTAAAATCAACTATTTTTAGTGTAATATTACTTTACTATTAAAGCTAAAGCTACTATTAAAGCTAAAGTGAGTCACACCAAGATACAATAAAGCATTCTTAAGAAACTTTAGAAAGAGAACACATACTTTATTGAAGAACAACATCCTTATTTATAACCAATAAAAAGATGTGATTAAAAGAAATAACTATTTATGAATAGTTATTTTGTAAGACAAACAACTATTCATCTTAATCCAAAGAATTATGTTGATAACCTCTTCATTTTTGAATTAGAAAATAAAAATTCTCTTACATGTGAAAGCCCAAGGCCCAAGTGCCCAAATGTTTATCTTTGACTATTAAATATTAAACAAAAATTGGACTAACCAATGGATCAAACCCATACCACATGTGGCATCTTAAGATACCTATTAAGTTAGATGAGTGTATATAAAACACTTTTATAGATTTCTACTTACTCCATGGAGGACTTTTGTTTACTATGTACAACAAACTATTGAACATCCCCCCTAATACAAGTAACAACTGATCACAACAAACATAATGCATACAAAAAGGTGTCTTAATGATTAAACCTTCAATCAGTGTAAGTATTTTAGGATGCTAATGAAGTACACGGTTTCTTAAGATTAAACCATGACTCCCTTTATTAGGATTGAAAATACCACATGCATTATGTTTATTCTAAATCCATAAAGTTTCTTATTTGCTTCTAGCACTTTAAATGGCCCTGTGCTAGTGATCCATTTTCTATGGATATTTACAAGAGTAAATCCTTTTCAACTCCTGTTGAAGTGGCATCACTTCATATCCATATAGGCAGAGCTTTAATTATCTTATAATTTAATCAATATCAACCTTACTCCATTAAGAGTTCAAAACACTTATCCTCTTTAACCATTTTCGCATTAACATCACATTTTGTTTGAGACTTAGTTAGTGCTTAATCAGACACTTAGCAATAACTTGTTATTATCCATTAAACTTCATCATTAACCGGTTTGGTAATGTGAAGTTGGGTTACCATTATTGGTGTCTAGAGGATTATATTTAAATCCCACACTATAAGTGGTTTCCCACACTTTGTCTCTGGCAATGCTTTAGTAAGAGGATCTGATAAATTTGCTACAGACTTAACATATGTAATTGTCACAATTCTATTAGAAATCAACTCTCTAATATAATCATGACGTAGGCTTATATGTCTAGATTTTCCATTATAGATATTACTAAAAGCATTAGACATAGTAGCCTCACTATCACAATGTATGGTAATAGGTGGCATGGGTTGAGACCATAAATCAATATCTAGTAACATGTCTCTAAGCCATGCAGGCTCATTACTGGTTGATACCAAAGCTATGAACTCGGCTTTCATGGTTGAATGTGCAAGACATGTTTGTTTCTTCGATACTCAACCTATAGCACCACTGGCTAACGTGAATATTCAACCTGAAGTTGAGATATTGTCACCAACTTTTGTTATCAAACTGGCATCTAAATAACCTTCTAGTATAGTCGAAAAATTAGTATAACACAATTTTAATCGTTTTTTTAAAGTATCCAAGTACCCTTTCAACCACATTCCAATGAGTCATACTAGGATTACTAGTAAATCTTGATAATTTACTCACGTTAAATGCTATAGCTGGTCTTGTACAATGCATAGTATACATCAAGCTTTGTATAACACTAGCATATTTTAATTGTTCAATTGGTCTTTCATAATTTTTAACAAGTTTAACACTAGTCATATGGAGAGTTGTATTCTTTAATTCTTAAGTATTGATATTTACTTAAGTATTGATATTTACTAGAGAGTCAAATTGTAGCTCTCAACAAGCCCATCAATAGCCCTTTATCAATTTTGGAGAATTTGAGCTTGGTTGGAAGTAATTAAGAGGAGAAGAATTAGGGTTTATGTTGGAGTTGGAAAATTATAAGGTAAGTATACCTAATTTTGAGTTACATTGGAGATTTTAGCATGCTCATCATGGATATTGGGTTAATTTTGCATGAAATGTGAATTATGTACATGAAATTAAGGAAGAAAGAAATTGTTATATCATGGATTTTAGATTCATAAAATTTAGTTGACATGAAAGTTTTTAAGTTGAATTAGAGTAATATGAGAGGTTTGAATTTTGCTAGAAATTGATCTTGGAGAGTGCCAAATGGGCAAGGTGCAATATGGAATGGTTAAGCCGAAATTCCTAGGAGAAAAATGCAAGATTTCAATTTTGCAAGAATTTAATTAGTTTAATTGTATTCTTGAAATAATTTGGGTGTAAATGTGGAGAATTGAATTATTAGAATTTGATTCTTAGATGTATTGAAGAAGGAATTGGTGATGTGAAAGTATGGGTGCCAAAATTTCTAAGAGAAAATGCAAGGTATTAATTTTGCAAAACCAAATTAGTTTAATTGTATTTTGGAGTAATTTAGGTGTAAATATGGGAATGCAAATTGTGGAGATGAATAAATATCAATTTGGTGAAATTGGAAAGGTTAGCTGAAACTGTTGAGATGCAATTGGTATTAGAAGTTCATGTACTTGAATAAAGATTGATGGAAAAAAAAAATGTAGACGTGTTAGTGAGAAAGAAGAAATCAAGAAAATTTAGAAATTAGTCTCGCGTTACATGTAAAACATATATTCTTATACACTCATCCAACGCTTACTTCCATCGTCAAGTATTGACGCGTTGTCTGAAAATAAATATTTAGGTGGTAGGCTTTCTTTCAAGGATAAGTAGCGTGCAGAATAGTGGGAGTGGATACCCTCTCCAAACCTGTGAGTGAGACTTTATTTGATCTAAATAAATATTTTACTATTTAAGTTGTTTTTAAATGCAATGGTTTGATTTCTTAAATTTCAATTGGTTTACGATAGTTGTTTATGGTCTTGATATGGATTGCTTTACAAATTGAAATTTGTTTTCAAAAAATAAAAAGACTCGATTTTTCAAAAATTAAATCTGTGTATAAAACTTGATGTCTATTTATAAACCTTGAGTTTTGATGATCTTGAAGTGAATTGATTTATTCCATGATATTTGAAATCAGGCATTCGTTTATATGGTAAATGTGGTTGAGATTATTGCGATTAAGTTGATTTCAATGATGGGCCCATTGGTCGAATTGTATATGATTAAAGAATGTTATGTTACAAAATGATTATGGTGGATGAGATGTTGGTCACTACAGTGGCGCCTCTCACGGTTCGACCTTGTGGAGGCGGTATGAGTAGGCTTTCACTCCCACAAAGGATGGAGTGAGACAGGGGTTAATTATGCGCACTGTTATGTGATTATTTGATCTCTATGGGAGTACTGCGGACATAGCCACGGACCACCCGTGGTGAAGGCCTGTGGCAATGCCGAGAAAAGGGCTTTTTGCTTTCTAAATAAAGAAATGAAAGAAAGTTACCTCAACGGGCTTGAATCTCATCTTGGCCGGGTGAGGTTTGAGCAATATGTTTTGGCGAGCCCTTTAAATGTTCAAATTAATCTACCGAATGAAATTCTATAAAATACGGAAATCTAAACTTTGTGCATAAAAATTTTCCTTGGACTTCTCCTAATTCACATAAAAATAATTTTATGATGAAACTGCCTTTTTGTGTTAAATTTTATAGTCTTGTCTCACTCACTGAGTATAGCAAATATACTCACCCCATTTTCTTTATAAAATTTTTCAGGTCAGCAGCGCTAGATAGAGAGTAGATTGCCCAGACAAGCAACTCGACCGGAGTCGATCTTTTACAAGTATGTGGTCTAGTTTTGCAAATTAGTTATGAATCCACCGACAATATTTTGTTGCTAATTTTAGTGTATTTAAATACCTGATGAGATATTTTCCATATACTTAGTATTTTATAAAAAGGACTTTATTTCGTTACTGTATAATATTTTATTTTCATCGCGATTTAATATGTATTTTATACTTGATAAAGTTTATTTAATCGCAAATGGGTTTTGAGAACCATAAGCCTTACGTACTTGAAGTTTCAGGTGAACGCGCCATTCAAAATTCTTAGTATGCGGCGGTTGTCATATTTCAACCCTTTGGGTCGGGGTGTGACAGCTTTTCTATGTAGTGACTTTGACTTAACGTAAAGCCATTATCATGCTTGGTAATTTTAATTCCCAAAATTGTATCTACCTCACCTCTTTGAGATCTTTCATTTTGAAGGTAGAAGTAAGAAACCTTTTAGTTTCATTTATACCAAGCATATTAGTACAAAAATGAGCATATCATCCACATAGAGATATACAATTACTCCATATTCACTAGCAAACTTGGAATAAATGCATTTATCAACCATTTTATATCTAAAACCAAAAGACAAAATGGCTGAATCAAACTTTTCATGCCATTGTTTAGGAGCTTGTTTAAGTCCATACAAAGACTTTATGAGTTTACACACTTTATTTTCATTACCTGGAAGAACAAAACCTTCGAGTTGTTCCATGTAAATTTCCTTCTTTAAATCTCCATTCAAGAATGTGATATTGACATCCATTTGATGCACATGCAATTTATAAATAGAAGCTAAAGCAAAAAGCACTCTAACAGAAGTTATTCTAGCTACTGGAGAATAGGTATTAAAATAGTCTTTCACTTTCTTTTGCGTAAAACCTTTAGCAGCTAATCTTGCTTTAAAGGTTTGTAAAGTACCATCCGAATTATAATTCTTTCTAAAAGCTCACTTGTTTTTTATGGGTTTAGAACCTGGAGGTAAATTAACTAGAACCCATGTATTGCTAGCCATAATTGAATCCATTTCATTGTTTATGGCTTCTTGCCAAAATGCGGCATCTCCAGAAGCTAAAGCTTCTTAACGTTTGAGGTTCACTTTCAATATTTGTTACCTCCTTTTTTTTCTTATAATTCGGTCTCTCCTTACTTCAACTAAAAATGTTATATGATCAGGAGAAACAATGTTAAGATCAAGATGTTTATCAACTCTTATCCTTTAATTTCTTCTTAGTTCTAAAGATACATCAATTTCTTTCCTTTTATTTGAATTTGCATCCAAGGAAATAGACTGATTTTGTACCTCAATGTTATCATGTACAATATCATCTTTTACAAAAACATTTTCAAAAAATTCAACATGTATGGATTCTACTACTACATTTGATTCTAATTCAAGTAATCTATAAGTCTTAGAATTTTGAGCATAACCAACAAAATTTGATTTAATGCTTCTTGATCCTAACTTAGATCTTTAAGAATCAGGAACTCTGTGATAAGCAACACACTCCCACAATTTAAAGTATTTTATATTTGGTTTCCTTCCATTCCATGCCTCATAAGGTGAAACATGGAATTTCTTGGAAGGAATTCAATTATGTATATGACAAGCAATAAGCAAAGCTTCTCCCCACAAATTGAATGGAAAATTTCCATTTAAAATCATTACATTCACCATATCAACTAGGGTGCGGTTCTTTATTTCTGCCAATCCATTTTGTTGGGGGTATAAATGGGGCTATCCTTTGGTGAATAATACCATGATCTTCACAAAATTTGTCAAACTCGTTTGACAAGTATTCACCTCCTCTATCATTCCTTAAAATTTTAATTCTACGTTCCTTTTAATTCTCAACTTTAGCATTGAATTCTTTAAAGGTATTAAAAGCTTCATCTTTAGTTCTTAACAAATAAACATGAACACAACGTGAACAATCGTCTATAAAGGTTATAAAATATCTCTTACCTTTTCTTGTCAATTTGCATTTAACTCAGAAATATCTGTATGAATTAAGTCTAATAAATTTGTATTATGTTCTACTTTAGGAAATGGCTTTCTAGTTATCTTAGACTTAGCATAAATTTCACATTTATCAAATAAATCATGCTTGCATACAATGTAATTATGATTAGACATATACTTAATAGTAGAATTATTTAAATGTGCTAAACATGCATGCCACAAATTTAAAGACTCAACAAAATAAATTGAACCATTTTTTTTTCATTGATACTAAATTTAAACAAACCATCAACGGTATAACCATTTCCTACAAAAATACCATTCTTAGTGATAATAAACTTATCAGACTCTATTATAAGTTTAAAGCCATTTTTAACTAGCAAACCAGCAGCCACTAAATTTCTTTTTACATCCAGAGCATGGACAACATTTAACAAAGTTAATTTCTGTATGGAAGTAAATTTTAGCACAACATTCCCTTTGCCAAGAACTTGTGCAACTGTATGGTTCCCCATGTAAATTTTTCCTTGGTCTTTAACATAAGTGCTAAACAATTTCATGTTGTTACAAACATGTATTATAGCGCCTGAGTCAAGAAACCAGTCCGTGGTGGATGTATTAGCCACGAGATTCACTTTAGTAATCATGGCTACAAAGTCTTTGTCATCTTCAACCATGTTTGCTTGATTGGTACTAGCATTGGCATTTGGTTTTTCCTTCTTTTCTTCAGCTTTCTTGAATTTGCACTCTTTGATAAATGGCCTTTCTTCCCACAATGGTAGCATGATTTATCTCTCTTGTTGTTTTTCTTGAAATCCTTATGTTTGGCCTTAAGTTTCTTTTGATTTTTATCAGACTTGTTTCTAGATTTGGCTCCCATAGCATTCATTCATAATTTCATCTTTGAATCTGTTGCAACAGTATCAGTTTCTTTTTGTAATTTTTCTTCCCTTAAATGAGTTTTGCACTCAATCCGTAAATGAGATTGAAACTGTTCAAGAGACAAACTTTTAGACTGTTGCAACATTTTCTTTCAGTAATTGTTCCATGAAGGAGGCAATTTAGAAAAAAATAAAATTAAGTTGCACAATGTCAGAAATGATAACTTCCAAGTCTTTGAATCTAAAAACCAAAATCTGAAGTTCATGGACTTGGTCCATGATTGGTTTGTCATCAAACATCTTGAAATAAAAGTAGTTCAATGCTAAGAACTTATCCGTGCCCTTTTTCTTGTTTTGATATTTGGTGTCCAAAGCAACCTAGATTTCTTTTGGAGTTGTATAAGTTGCGTAGAGATCATACAGGCAATCAGTAAGTGAATTGAGAATTAGACTGCGACACATAGTCTCATCTTCTTCATGATTTTTCATTTCTACTACTTGTTCATTAGTGTCTTTAGGATTTGGTTTAGCAAGAGCAGTAAGATTTGGATCCAGAACATAATAAACCTTCAAATTTGCAAGGCATAATTTCATCTTTTCCTTTCACCTCGTAAAGTTGATTCCATCAAATTGGTTCAATTTCATGGCATATTGTTGTGCGAAAAAGTTTATGATAGTGTCATTCATGAGAGCCATTGGAGAAGTAGATAGTAATTCTATATTGCACTAAAATAGATAAGAAATTTCAAAATAGAAAGAAGTTTGAACAAAAGGATTAAGAACAATAATCAGGGGAAGGCTTTGAAGCGTGAAAGCAATTATCTTTAGTGCAATATTGCTTTACTATTAAAGCGAGTCATACCAAGATACAACAAAGCATTCTTAAGAAACTATAGAAAGAGAACAGATACTTTATTGAATAACAAGTTCCTATTTATAACCAATTAAAAGATATGATTAAAAGAAATAACTGTTGTGAACAGTTATTTTGTAAGACAAACAACTGTTCATCTTAATCCAAAAATTACGTTAAAAAAAATATAATCTCTTCATTTTTGAATTAGAAAATAAAAATTCTCTTACATATGGAAAGCCCATGGCCAAGTGCCCATATTTGACTATTAAATATTATACAAAAATTGGGCCAACCAATGGGTCAAGCCCATACCACATGTGCCATCTCAAGATACCTACTAAGTTAGATGGGTGTATATAAAGCACTTTCATAGCTTTCTACTTACTATATGTGGGACCCCTATTTACTATGTACAACAAACTATTCAACAAAATCCACGATACCTTATCTATCTCCCTCTTCCCCCTTGTTTGTTGTTCCCTTTCGCATAAGTCACATGACCATGAGGGCTGATTGTTTAGATGGAAAAGTGACTAGTGGTGCCCTCGGTTCGGTTTCGAATCGGCGATTCTGGTTTTACATTTGGAGGAACCAGAACCATAACCTTAAGGTGACGGTTCGATTCCGATTCCAATACGGTTCCTGTTTTGGTTTTGATTAAGATGTTAAACTTCATATGTTTTTGATGAGTACAAAACAACCCAATCAATTATGTTTGATGTATCTAAGTCAAGTGTGTAGGATATTATAACATAGATTGAGAAATGCTAAGAACTGAAGGTTCAACCGATTGAGGTTCTAGCCCAATCGATTGAACCAAGTTGAAATGAAGCTAAGTTGAATAAACCCGAGATGTTCAATCAATTGAGTAAGAGAGTTAATCGATTGAGTGTGTGCTGAAAGAAGAAGAAGTTGGAAATCAGAGATTTTCAACCGATGCACATTGAAATTCAACTGATTAAGTGTGTGCTGAAAGAAGAAGAAGTTGAAAGTCAGAGATTTTTAACAGATTCACAATGAAGCTCAATCGATTGGAATTTAACTGAAGAAGGGTAGAAAGTTTGAAGTCTAAAGAGATTGAATCAATTGAGACTTTATGTCACACCCCGGCCCTAAAGCTAAACAAGTGACAACCGCTACGTTGCACTAAAATACGAGTCTGCAGCCTCGTACTTCGACACCACGCAAGGCATTAAATGATATCATGATAAAAACATCTTTGAAAAAATTTGGAGACTCATTTAATTTGGATAAAATTCAAAATATAGTCAATCTTACAAAGTTGGTCTCAATGACCTTAAATATCAAATTTGAAATATAAAGGAATTTGCAAATTCCTTTTATAAACCTACAACTTTTAAAATATAGATTGAAGTACAACAATAACTGAAAATTTGAAAATCTAGTCTTTTTTATCTTTTCTTTCTCCAATGGAATCCCTTACCAATTATGAGCCCAAGCTCAAGTACACGGGCAGTCTCTGAGAGAGACACTACATAAAACATCCGAACCCACCACGGACATCTCGAGGCACGAAGACACAACCAAACTAAGGTACTGCAAGACATGTAGACAAAAACGAATGGTGAGTACTAACACGTACTCAGTGGGTGATAGTAACAGTTTATAAATATCTACACATTTTGCAGGAGTGTGGATACATTTTCAACAAAACAAATTCAATAGCCAAAAGTAAACTTCTCATCAATTGAAGTATGTATCAAACATGAACTAAAACCTAGTTCATAAATCATAAAATATGTTTCAAGTAAGAAACAATTTTACAAAGCGTGGTTATCAAACCAAAAACAATGACCCTACATTTCTAAAACATGGGTAGCCTTGGAAAACGCAATTCCACCAAGGGTTTTTCACATGGTTTTTCTCATCATAAAACCCTCTACCTTAGCGTTGGCCAGGCCATCACAATGTGGTGAGGCACTGCTAGACTTTTCTGGGTCTTATTCGGCCTTCCTCCTGGCCTACTGAATTAAGACTGAACCCGGAGATCATACGTTATTCTCGTCGGAGCTAAAACAGAACGTAGGTCTAAGTGCATAGGACTCGTTCACATAAACAGATAATGGGCCTTACTCGCCCGGTCTCACTATCTCATAAAACCATACACATATGCCTTAAGATCATAAATATTAAAAACATGCTATCATGCAAGTTAAGATGCCCTAGCCCAAAACCAAATCCGGCACATCAAGTGCAATCAACTAGGCATAGTGTAAATATATGGGTAATTCATCAATAAACATGCTTGGTAAATCATCAACAAGTATCCACACTTAAAACAAAGTTTTCATATCATTTCAAACACATGATTTAGAAAACTAAAACATTTATATCATCAAAATATCGAGTTACTATCCACTCACAACATTGGGAGGGTAAACACTCCCAGGAGTCCACGTGTTTCGCCTTACCTTTCACCAATGTTCAACCCCCTAGAAGTTAGGTTAAGATAATGAAAACAATATGGTAAGACTCTAAACAAACTCAAAATATCATTCTAAAAGCTATATGATATGCATCTTTATGCCTTTACACTCAAAGTATGCTACCCAATTGGCAACACGCTCCGTTGAGCCACTTTGAGCTCAACACTTACCAAATTTTGTCCATTCAAAGGTTAAATACCCAAATCTTAATCCAAAGTTTTTTTGAGATGTTTACCCATCTCAAAATATCTCTTACATATGTTTAATTAAGGTTCCAGAAGGTTCAGAGAAGTCAAAAATCAAATTGAAAGCAAAACGGAGCAAAACGAACCAAAATGGAACAAAGCGTATTCCAATATTCCCAGTGGAGATCTGGGCTAGTGTCTCTAGTGCACCTAGGTCAGAATCTCCTTGTACATCTCGGGTTCCCTTTTTAGAGAGGATCCAGGCCAGGGTTTCTAGAGCACCTGGGCAGAAATCACTCTGTATATCTCGGGTTTCATGAACATTTAGGCCAAGGTTCAACTTTTAACACTCCCAAACCATTTCCAATCATTCAATCCACTTCATAATTATTAAACAACATCAAATTTATGGCAAGACATCAATACATGCATCAACAACATCAATTTAGCTCACATTCAATCTAAAATGTACAAAAAAACCCATTTTCTTCTTCTAACTTCTAACATGCATAACTTTTTCATTTCAAATCCAATTAACGTGATTCCAAGGGAATTTGAAAGATAAAATGGATTAGAATAACATACCTCAAGCTTACTTTCCAAAGATTGATGGATCTGCCACGAAATTCTTCTCTTTTTTGAGTTCAAAATGCCAAAAACCTTCAAACTTAGTTGTTCTTCCTTCCAATGCCCAACCCACGAAATTTGCAAGCTTCATGGATGGTTTTGATGACTTTAATTCTTGATTTCCATGAAATTTTGATGAGGATTCAAGGGGATTTTCATTTGGGTAAGTTTAGGGTTAGTTTGCTAGCTCTTCAATGGAGAAAAGATGAGAAGAGGAAGATGATGAAAAATGAGGAGAAACTCCTCTTCTTCCAATTTTATATATTGGTTTTCCACAATTGCCCTTCACTTATTGTTTCAAATGTCCACTTTGTCCCCCCAAAGCATATATATCTTCAATCTAACCATTTTCTCCAATTTGCCATAGTTTCCATAATTCAAATGACTCCCAATTTCACTTAAGTCTTTATTCTTATTAAATCTTCAATTCACAATAGTAATTAACCTTGTGACTCCAACTTAATTCATGGATCAACTTAATATTTTTATTAACTCCTTTCCATCATCAAATCATAAATTTCATAATAAACCATCTTTTTTCATTTAACCTTAATTTTCTTTAGTATACCTCAATCGGGTAGGCCATGCACAGACCCTCATCATGCCATGATTAGGTTCACATTCAAATCATTTAAAGCATTTATATGTCATATATACATATATAATATATTACTCGCCTATATAAAAACAAGTGTATGCTTGTGCAGTGGCAAGTATATCCCAAAACAGTATAAAAGCATTTATTTAAAACAATTTAAAACAATTGTCATTAATGTCACTAAACATTGAGGCCAAAACATTCACAGATTGGGAGAGTAGTATACTTCTGCGCTAGTCCATTTGCATAGTAGAAGGTTTGTCACGATCTTGCGCCGGTGCTCCTATTTTAATTAAATTCAAGTTAGAAATCATTTTAAAATTCAATAAATATGCAAATACATACTCAATTTGCCTAAACATGCTTCTATCGGCCCTAGGAAAGGTTCGAGGCTAAATCGGAATCCATTTGGGGTAAAATTAGAAAAGTCAACTTTTGGGTCAACTGATCAATGTCAATGGTCAACAAATCAAAGTCAACTAGTCATTGGTCAACTTGCCAGACTGGTGACCAGACGGCTGCCGAAATCTACAAATAATTTGGAAATTTCCAGACTTCAACGAAGTTCATACTTTGGCAGATTTTTTGCCCAAACTTCAAAAATCCATATCTTTTAATCCTAAAATCGGATAAAGGTGTATAAAACGTTGTTAGAAATAGTCTACTTTAAAATGTTCTTCTACACCAAACACTAATTCTCACTCCATCTAGGTCGAAATTTGGATCAAAGTTATTGTTACCAATTTCTCATCCTCCAGGCGATAGAAATTTCAAAAATTTATATCTTTAAATGCAAGCATTTCTGGGAGAAAAGTAATAATAAAAGTTGCAAATAACATATCAAAGATTCTTGAAATTAAATTTCATGGCGGGGATCATTTACCTAGTCAAAATCTCTAAGAATAGAATGTCTAGAAATGAAACTAAACGCAGAATTTTCTTACAACTAGTTCTAAGATTATTAGCCATCTATTCATCAATAAAGCATGCAAACACACATTATTAAAGCTCTTAAAGAGCACAATCACTTACCCAAGCCATTTAGCTCAAAAATAGAAAAATTTTCCCTAAGTTCCACCTAAACCCGAAATCTCTTTGCTTGCTACTCTAGCATCACCCAGCAACTTTCAGCAAAAACCATTACAACTATCATGTAAAGCTAGAAAACTTATATGGAATGGATTATTTGCATGCTCAATTTAAGTAAGAAACGCCCAAGTTATCATAGGAAGAAGTTTTATGGATGGTGGAGAGAAAAAGCTTTAAAAGAGTGAAAATGTAAAAGTGAGGAAGAGTTTGGTAGGTGGGCTACTGAAGATGCAGCCCGCCCTATTCTCTTGCCTTTTATATTTCCCTCTTTGGGAAAATCACAATTAAGGCCTCAAAATTTCAATTTCATATTCTAAACTCCAAAAATTTTTATTTCTTCAATTAAGTACATAAATTCACTTAAAGAAAATTTAATTACACCCACACACTTCATTACTGTATTAATTGGGAGTTGGAGTCCACAAAAAGAGTGATAACCGCCAAAAAGAAAGAGAGGTGGTGAGACCTCAAAAATAACTGAAAATGTTGTCTCGTTAAGAGAGACTTTTAAGGACAAATCAAGAAAGGATGTCAATGAATACCATATGGAAAGTGGATAATGAAGACTCCCATATCTGCATGGTCAACAAGTAGTGGACTCATAACTACTACGCTGACCAAAAATTACAACCTAATAGGTAAGTTGTGGAAGGAGTAAGGACATAAATGCAGTGTAACTGAAATGCAGTGAGGCCTAACCCATAAGTAAATTTACATATAAGTTTGGACTAGAAAAGATGCAGTTCAAACTCATAGAGGATGTAGGTGTGTAAGTTTATTTTGAGAAAAGGGGGTTAGAGACATCGAAGAATGATTGGAACAATTAAAGGTGAAGAAATGAAGTTGTGGATGAAAGAAACCTCAACAGGAGATGGAAGTTCAACCCCTTATGATAGAGTTGAGAATTTCATAAATGAAATTCTTAGAAGAAGGGGAGAGTTGACAGACCCAGACATTTGTTGTTTGGAATAATGAAAAACAGTGAATTGGTATGGGAAATGTGTTTATTCAAAGACAATTCAAACCTTGGTATGGACAACTAAAGGTTAATAAAAGAATGCATTGAGGATGGCTAGACTGAGTTGGAAAATAAGTCATTAGATAATGCATGGATTAACTAAAAGGAATTAAAAGAACCTAAACCCTAAATTGGATTCGTATACTATTAGAACTTGTATGTGACATAACTAGACATTCGTTAGTGGAAAACTTAGGTCTAGTGACTACTTGGCGAGAGTATTTGAACTTCTAGAAAAGGATTTGATAAATTGGTGGCAAAACGAACCAATCAAAGGCAAAGGAGACTTCGACACTGAAATTGGCATGAATGACGCCAAACTTAGGCATTAAGTGGAGAAAGGCTCGAGAAATGGCAAGAAATGAGAGAGAAAAATATCTTCACTGACTAATGGGTTAATGTAAAAAAAAAAGGCTTGACTTAGGCATTAGGTAGGGAAAAGTTCGAGAAATGCCAAGAAAATGACCCTTTATACCACCTCAACCACCCTTTAAACACTTCCCTAAACATCTTAAAACAATTCTCCGACCTTTTCAAGCTCAGGATTGAAGAGGAAAAAAGAAAATCTCAAATCAGGGCTTTGAAATGCCATTAACGCTACCGAAAAGATGTGGCCAAATCTCCCAATCCTAATAGTGGATTCTAATGAATTTTATGTATGTTATTTTACTCTTCCCAAGCTTTAACACTTCTTTAACCTTTCATCAATCCATCATTAGATCAAAAGGTATAAACTTTCAAAATTAGGTGTTAGTTTTTAAGTGTTAAATAGAGAGAGGTTAGAAATTAGGTTAGCTCAAGTTAATGTTTTGAATTATCAAAGCTAAGAATTTATTATGGGTGTTGAAAGGATGGATTGTCTGAAGCTGTAACTAGATTGATTGAGGTTTGATTAGGTTTTGAGCTAGGAGAAAATTAAAACAAATCAGGTCAAAACCCATAACACAATCAACATTGGTTGTGCTATGTACTGACGCTAGATATCACAAGGCTGGAATGGCCTTGTGGCTGAAAAGGTCCAACACTGAACGAATTGGACTAGCATCGGATGTTGCCTTTCATGGGCAAAATGGTCATTTTACCTTCAAAAACCCTAATTGACCATGTATTGACCCGAAATACTTTTGAACCTTTCGAAATACTTTCGAAACCTATCTTAGGGTATAGCAAAGCCTCATAGTGCATCCATGAATTTCATTAAAATTTTGATTCAAATTTCCATGTAATTAAGGTTCTAGACGATCAAGTGCAGAGATTATTGTGATGAAGTTCCTGGGAGGATGCAAACTTCCTAGTACTATGAGTGGTTTTATTTCAGTTTTTAGCCAATTACAGCTAAACGTTTTTATTATTTTATAAAATGTTTTATATGTGTATATAGATATATGTTTTAGGATTCGGGTATTTCTCTCATATGCACACACTATATCGTATGCCACACCGGACGAGATATTTTAAATAAATTTAAATGATTGAAATGTGCGTATGTATGCTTATGTATGTTTGTATGTTTAATACATATATATAGATATATATATATATATATGCGATATATGGAGAGAGAGCTATATAAAGGTAAGATTTTATTAAGAGACAGAATCCATCTGATGGCATTCGGACTCAGAGCTCTTCGAAAACATGTTGACCGAGTGTGAAGCATGCTATCCGACTAATGATAAGTAGCTGTGGACTGCTTGAGATAAGGGCGTGGTGATCCACGACTCCCTGGGATGGAGTGGCGTTGGGAGAAAGTCACCAGGGTATATCAGAAATGTAGTTGTAAGCCACCGCAGTGAATGACATCGTTAAGGGAACAAGCTTAGAGAGAGTTATATATATATATATATTTGTGTATTATATTATATTATATATATTGTATTACATTTTAAAAGGGTTTCCAAGAGAAAGGATTGTTGAGACGTTTTACCGCTCCGACGATAAATGATATAGCGTGAAAAATATTTGGAACTAAACAGTCTAAAAACAAATGGAGTCGCCACTAACCTTTTATTTTAAATAGGTGTGGTTAGTCACCTACTTGTTTAACCCAACGTAAATCTAGAAAGATTACGTCAAGCTAAGGAAAGAAACTGGTCTACGAAAAAGATTTTAGGTTCGTGAGTCGGTTACGCTTGGGGAAGGATTAGCACCCCCAAGACGCCCAGAAATCGGTACCACAAAAGTCTTAAAAATATTTTACTTGGGAAATAATAATAAAATATGTTTAAAATCATTTTAGGAAAAACATAATTTCGAATGTTGGAATAAATATTCCTTTTAATGTGGGACAAAAATCCCATTGAAAAGTTAAATCCAAAAATTAAAAAAAATTTAATGTCGGAATGAACATTCCTTTTAATGTGAAAATCCATAGCCCAATTTCGAATTTGAAGAAATTTCCTACTTAGAATGGAGATTCAATTTCTAACTAGGAACAAATATTCTTCAAAAAATCAAAGTCAAATTTAAAAATGAGGATAAATATCCTTTTGAAAAACAAGGGTTTAATTTTAATTTTAGAATGTCTCAATCATGAGAATATTAATTGAAACATTCTAGAAAACATTTTGCAAAGAGGTTGGGATAAACATCCTCAAATTCATATTTTAAAAATCACATTAAGAGACTGTAATTATGATTTCTCAAATTAAAACCTCTTAGAAAGATTTAATTTTGAAACAATTTCGGAATAAATATTCCTTTTAATTTGATGAAGGGAATAGTTTGACAAAAATTTAGTTTAATAGGAAAATATTTTGAAAAAAATTTTAAAAAAAAGGATAAAAGAAAATAAATATTCCCTTTTATTGCAAAAGAAATAAAAATAAATAAAAATAAGAAAAGAGATTTTGAAAGTGATTTTTTTCATAAAATTTGGATTAATTTGAGAGGCCTTAATTATAGTTGGAAAATTAAGATCTCTCAAAAAACCTTTAAAACATGTTTTGAAATTAATGTTGGAATAAACATTCCTTTTAATTTAATTGGGCCTCTTAAACAAGAGATTTTCTTAAAATGAAATAAAAATAAAACATAAAAGTAAAAATAAAATAAATAAAAATAAAAGATTTTGGAATTAACATTCCTTTTTGTAAAAAGAAAATTTTTTGGAGTTCATTCGCAAATTTTAAGAAATTAAAGACAATCATAAACATGATACATGCTTTTTATGAAAATTACATGAAAAATATATTTTTTAATTTTGAAGGGATGAAAAATTCTCCCGGGCCCGATCGGACTCCCGATTAGACACTGAGAAAACATCTCATCGGAGAAAACCTTTAGACACCTCAGACTCCCGAGGCATCCTCCGGTCACCCCATGCATATGAATTTTTAGAAATTAATGTTCTAAACTTAATTATGCATGAATGGGACAAAGGAATAAGGGTTAGCACATATACACAATTAATTGCACAATATAATATGATAAATAAATAAAACATGAGAATTTAAATTTAATTTTACAAAATCAAATTGCACGACAACTAATTTAACACATATAAGCAAGCTTAATTTAAGCAAACACATATACAAGGTCAAATGTGTAATTTTATACAAAATTCAACTCATAATTAAACAAATATATAAGCAAGGGCAAAAGGGTAATTTCGCATATAAGATTCAACCTTTAATTAATCAAACATACATATAAAGGGAAAAAAGGCAACTTAATACAAGATACAATTACTAAATAAGCAAAAACACATGCAAGGGCAAAAGGGTAATTTTACATGCAAGATTAAATTTTTAATTAAAAAGCATATATAAAAGGGCAAAACAGTAATTTAACATATGATATAATTACTAATTAAGCTAACATATCCATAAGGGCAAAGAGGTAATTTCATATACAAACATCAATTTTTATATTAAACAAAACACATATTCAAGTGCAAGAGAGATAATTTCTATGATAAAAAAAATCTAAATCTTAAACTAAATATGCATTTATATAAGTTAAACAATTCAATTTTTTTTTTAAATCAAAGATTATTTCTATTTAAATAAAATAAATAAAATAAAATAAAAAAAATAAAAAAATCATCTTGAATATATTAGAAGCATATATTAAACTAAGCAAATTACTTAACAATATACAAAAGCTCTGTAAATCATAAATATCATCATAAAAAGGAAAGTTAACAAATTTGACAAGACAAAGCAAGAATATTATATTAAAAGTAAAAAAGAAATGATCTTGAAAATAAAACTAAGAACTTACCTAAAAGATGAAGTTTTGTACCAAAACTAAAAAAGATAATGATGGCTTTGGGGAGAAGAGAATGGCCAAGATTGATAATCAAGATGCCTTTTTTCTCTATTTTTCTCTAACCAAACCGTTTAAAATAAATCAAGAAGGAGAAGAAAAAATTTATTTTGGACTCTCTTTGTCTCTTCTCCTCTCTCTATTTTTTTTCTGTTCGAAGGGAAATGTTAAAGTCCTCTAACGCAAGCCCGTGCTCTCTGCTTTCCTTTTTTTTAAAGAGAAAAATGCTGAAGCCTTTTGCTGTGCTCCTTTCCTCTCTTCTCTCTGTTTCTGTTCTCTTTTTTTTTTTGACCCTCCGAATGAGTGCTGAAGCTCTCTCCTTCTTTTTTGCTCTCTCCGTTTACTTCCTCTGTTTCTTCTCTCTATTTCTTCTTTTCTTTGTTTTTGGAATGGCTGAAGCCTTCTTTGAAAAAATACCTCAGCCCCCCCCCCCCCTTTTTTTTTCTCTCTATTTCCTTCCCCCCTTTATAGCCGAATGGAATCCCCCTTTTATTGAAAATGATTTGAGTCCTTTTTTATTGTGCTGATGAGTATGATTGAAGATGGGTTGGCAATAATGGTGGATGGGCGTTATGGGTTATATTGACAGATCTGTAGCTGGCGTTATGGGTTGCTGACAATTTTAAAAAAAAAGCCGACGATATGCCTTCTATCAACCTCTGCTCTGACTTCATGAGTTGAAGCCTTTGGTTTTGCCTTTCTGTGTTCCTTCTTCCTTTCTTCCTTTTCCTTGGGCTTTTGTGGTGATGAAGGTGTTTTTGTAGCTGCTGCAGTAGTTGCTGCTTTGTTGTTGCTGTGGTGGCGGTTGTGATGCGCTACTGTTCCTACATCCGGTGCTGCTGATGCTGTTGTTTCAGACTTATAAAGTCTCTTAAACTTGGAAAGGCTATGGTCAATCTTTCAAATCCTCATCTTGAACTTTCCATTCCTCTGGCTCGATTGCTCATTTCTGACCCCATGACCTTCCACAAAAGCATAATATCTCAACACGAAAGCAAGCCCCAAACCTAGCCATTCCAAGCAGAAAACAGCCATGCAGAGACCACCAGCCAGCTTTAAGATAATAACCCCATTTTCTTCTTTCACGTAAAACTTCAAACAGCCCAAGAAATCAGTTGTTCCGGTCAAGATAAGCAACGAAACAAAGCTTTGGAAGATGGATGTCAGCACCATCGCCACCATGTGAGCGGCGTAGCATTTGTTGGACCCCGTAGTGGCTGCTGTGGAGCGGTGGCGTGGCTGCTGTTACTGCTATACGAGACAGTCGGCCTGATGGTGATGCTTGGAGGAGTGCGGCATTTACTGCTGCTAATTGCGGTGGAGGATGCATGGCAGTGGTTTGCATGGGATAGGAAGGTCTTCGAGGGACCTTGAAGCGTCGAGGCAGCGGCAGAGAGTGATGGAGTGGGCTAGTTGGTGAAGGGCTTTGCTTGTGGGTGCAACTGCTGCTGCTGCCGCCGTCGTTGCTGTCGCTGTTGTAGTAGATGCTGTTGTGATTGCAGCATTTGTTGTTCTTGCTTTGTGTCTCCTGTGGCGGCTGTTGAAGTTCAAGTAACTGCCAACAAAGACCAAGGGAACCGATATACCAAACCATAAGCAAACAACAGCAACCACTGTCCCAAACGGCACTGTACCAGGAGATTGCTCTCCCCTAATGAGCGCATTCAGCAAAAGAAGACTGCGAAGAGGAAACTCGTAAACATAAATGCAATCTTCAAAGTGTTTCTCTTCCATTTTGTGCTCTTGGAGCCTTCACCACCCAGCTGACGCGCCCAAACTATACCTCCCTGTATCTCTTTTTGGTGCAACATAACCACAGCAGCATGAGCCAATTTAACACTTGTGAAAAGTACAGCTGAGGCATCCATTTTGCATCCATCCTGCAAAAGACCATGTTGTTCAAGCTCTTCTCTTGGAAGAGGATAAGTTACTGAACATACTGTGCCATTTTCATTTGCACGTCGGTGAACATCTTCTGCCATCTCAGTATTACGAAGACCACCAAATATAACAGTCCTTGCAACCCTCTGCTTTTCTGAACAGTTCTCTTTATCAGCTAGATCAGCACAAAGTGTCGCTGCTTTTCTAGGTTGCACAGCTTTCTCTAATTTTGGCAGGTTGGAGATAGGCTCATGCTCGTCTACTTCTGTGTCCTTCTTCGTCTTTGTTGCATCATTTTGGGTTGCCTTTGACCGTCGCTGCTCCAACGGAGCACAATGCATAGCATGTTTAACTACAATTTTCCGACCTCCAACAGAAGAACCATTCTTCAGCTTAATAGCACGGTTAGCATCTTCGGGAACAGCAAATTGAACATAACCAAATCCACGATGTTCAGTTGATCCTTTTTTTGCAACTATAAAGCAACGCCTGATAGGACCGACATCGCTAAATATTTCCTCGAGCTGAGAGTTGGTAAAAAAGTAGGGCAAGTTGGTAATGAAGACAGTTGAAAATGAGTGCTCGGATTCGGGTCTCCTCTCGGACCTTTTCTTTTTCCCCATTGATGTTTTGGCTGCTGGCGCTGAGCAAGTTAAAGTGAATGTACGTATTGGGAACCTAAAATCCCAAAAACCTCGGCTGTTGAGGGAAGCGCACACGGGTTGTCGCGGCGGTCACAGTGGCGGTGGGGATTTGAGTTGGAGAACTTGTTACTGATGATATAGTTGGTGCTGCTGTCTTGGCTAGAGAAGTTAGCATAGAAACAGTAGTTGCGACGGTAGGCTTGGCCGGAGAAAAAGGCACAGAAGCAGTAGTTGCTGTTTTCGGTGGAGAAGCTGTTTGCATCACCGCAGTTGGCGTTACACTGGGCACGGTCCTCACTGGGGAACTAGGCACCGAAGATGTGGGTTTCCTATCAGCAGGGGAAGACGGTTGAGAAGCTCTCCCTGTAACAGGGGATATCGGAACCGAAGAAACACCACCACCTGCAGGCGGCGCAGCAGCTCCAGTTCCTTGAGTTTGAGGTGGTAGAGGCTGAGCCTAGATTACTGGCCTGAATGCAGGCCGAACGGTGGCTGGTCGTGGCGGGGCCGGAGTTGTTGGTGGCTTGGTTGGAGGCGCTGAGTAACGGTGGTGTGGCTGCTGCCGTAGCAGCCTTTTTTTTTTTTTGACATGCAAATATATATATATATATTCATATGTATATATATATATTCCTATGTATAAACTTATGTATATAAACAAATATATATATAGATATATGTAAATACATAAAAATATATAAATATAAATATATATATATACATGCAAATACATATATATACATATACATATATATATATATAAATATATACACACACATATATTCATATAAATAAATATATATATATATATACACATAAATACATACATATATATGCACATATAAATATATATATACATATATATATATATATCTTGCATGGAAATCGAGTTGGCTCGTCGAACTTTCCGGTCTTGGTTCAAGATTACCTACAAAGTAATAAAATTAAAATTAATTAAGATGAAATAATAAAAACCAAACTTTGAAGGATAACCAAAGTAAAAATATGGAAATGACACATCAATTAATTAATTAATTAAAATTAACTAATTGATTAACATTAAAAAATAAGTGTCTACAAGGATATAGCCCTCGACGATCTGAGGCTAGTGACTGATTAGAGAGGTCAAGATTCGAAGTGTGTTTTCACGGCCAACCCATATTATGTATATTTTATAATTATTAAAATTGAATTGGAAAGGTTTAGGCAAACATTTTTATTAAGGTCTTTCAAACAAAATGTGAAAATATTTTATAACTTGTTTTCGATTTACTCGACTCCCGAAACTCTATTTGACCTTGCATTGAACCGAGGCTATTCCCTAGCATATAATTATACCCAACACACATTGCTTCTCATGTTTTGTAGGCTAGATGTCCGAAGGATCACTAGGAGGCGTCGGTGGCTTAAGAGTAATAGATTTCTACTACATAGGTATTCCTTAAAGTAATCCACTAGTTTTTTATTTTAATTAAATTATTTTACTAAATGATTTTATTTTTATTATTATTATTGTTGTTGTTGTTGTTGTTTTCTAATTAAATTTGATTTTAAATTATTTTGCAGCAATGATATCTATTTCATGACTTGTATTACTTCGGGGTCATACAAACGTAGGTGTGCATGTACTTCGAGGTGGCCAGCAATTACCACGTGGTCGACCTCCGGGTCGAGACATGACATACTACATATGTTGGTATATATAGACATGATGTTGTCCTTCTAGTGGAAATTGATGTTGGATCGTTAAGGATGACACTATAGTATAATTTAACTCTTCAAAAATATCAGGAATTGATGATAGTTGAGTTGATAGATTTGGATGATGTAAGAATCCAAGCATTGGAACACTTAGTAAAACAAAAAAGAAAAAAAAAAGGGTAGCAAAGTCTTACAACAAAAGGTTACGACCTAATACATTCAATGCAGGGGACATGGTGTGGAAAACCATCCTACGTATAAAGGGATAAAAGATGCGGAAAACAACAAATAGTCACCTGATAAGTGCTTAATTGTCCGTAATTTTGTTATCTAATTTTATATGATTTAACCACATATCTATCATAGAATTCCTAATTAAAGGTATTTTGTGTTATAGGTGCCCAAGGTAGAAAATTTTCAATTTTGATCAAAAAAGAGGCAAATTGATCAAAATGTGGGGGAAGAGGAAACATGAAGAACTTTGGATCAAGCCTAACCTAGCCTGGCTGGCCGCCAGCCAGACCTGAAGCTGAGGAACCCTTAAGAAGCACACCAGTCGTTAGTGTGCTAAACCCGATTATCAATGTGGCCCGATACCACATTATTTGAGAAGCTAGGTTTTAACCCAGTTACCAGGTATGCTGCTCTTATGCCAGTGTGCTTTACAAAAATCAAGATTTAGACATTACTTATTGCACACTTGGGCTAATCGCTTGGGCTTGGAAGGTTAACGAAGATCCAAGGTGAAGAAATTACAAGTTCAAGACACCAAAGGAATGAAAGAAAAGTCTTTTGAAGCTTCCAATTTGTGAGACCTAGTGAGACCTAATTTGTGAAGGCGCGTGGAGATGTTTAGGTCAGTAGGTTTAGATTTTCTTCAGTAGGGCAAAGATACCTTGAAAAGAACATAATCTTTTCAACAATAAAATTGAGAATTTTTGTTTTCTATTGTGATAAGTAGCTAAACTTTTTTTTCTACAATCTAGGGTTTGATTGGATACTTCGTATTTGATTGTGAGACTTTATTCTTCAATAGTAAATTTTCTCTTTAATTATCTTGTGATTCTCTGTTTATCAAATATTATAATTGTGCTTATAATCTTACAATTGCATATTTGAATTGGTTAGTCATGAACAACCATTGATTTTATATTATTGCTTGGTAGATTTTGAGTAATTCTAATCCTAATAGTAGTTTGCCTTAATCAAAGGTAACAAGTTAGTGTATTAGCTACACTCATGAGAATTTCATGTATGAATTGAATGGGTTTGCTAGATATTCCATTGTTTATTGTCGGCTAATATCAATTTCGTGTTTATTCTTTTTCTTAACTTAAGTTTGGGACTAATGGGTCTTGGGTTAGTTTAAAAAGAGAGTGAATTAACTTGAAATTGGATTCTAGTTAGTTTGCTTGTGAATTGATTAGGTTAATGTGAAGCTACTATAACATTGACTATACTAGCTGGTTAAAGGGATAATTATATGTTTAGTAGTCAAGGATCAATCATGTAAATCCAAGTTTCTATCGCTCTCTAGATTGGAGACTTCTTCTTAAATTATTCTTTTCAATCCTTAATTATTGTTTAACATATTTAGTATTGTTTCTTTTAAGTCTTTTAAATCACAAACCCCTATTCTTTAATTTTAGTTTTATCTTATTTCTTTTGGTTATTCAAAATTTACCCTTACTTTCCTGTCTACAGAATTAGTGAGGTCAACATTTGATAGCACTGTGACATACTCCTCTAGTTATGGCGCCACTACAAGGGAGTTCATTGCTGATTTTATTATTCTTTCTTTTACTTTTGTTTCATTTTTATTTTATTTCTATTTATTTTTCATTTTTTCTGTTTGTATCTACTCTTTTGGTTGTTTAAGTGTTGGCTTTTTATTGGTTTTCAAGTTTTATGAACTCTGGCGATTGATTAAAGGCTTAAAGAGTTGCGTGCATATTGCAATTCCACTAAGCAATTACTGGGATCATCTTCTACATCAAGTAAAGCTCCCTTGGTAGAAGAAAAACCACCATTAATTTTGGATCCATTAGTTAAGATAGAAGAACAAATGGCAGATCAACCGAACAATTAAAACTAGGGTGAGGAACGAAATGATAACCATAACCAAGACAGCCAACAAGCTGGAAACCAAGAGAGGCAGCGGACTATTATAGAGGTGACTGCTCTTATTGTAAATCAGCAACCTTTCTGTATTCATATACCTAATGTAGGGGTAACTTTTGAGTTCAAGTCATCTCTTCTCCATCTTCTCCCCACCTTCTATGGATTGCCCAAAGAGAACCTTTATACTCATTTGGACCAATTTCGAGTGGTACGCTCAACCATGAAGGCAAAGGAAGTGACAGAGGATCAAATACAACTTTGACCTTTTTTGTTTTCCTTGGCAGATTAAGCAAAGGAATGGCTTTATGACTTACCTATAGCATTTATTTCAACATGGAAAGAGATGGAAATGGTGTTTTTAAAGAAATATTTCTCCACCTTGAATGTAGTGAATATTCGAAGGGACATTGATAGCATTTGCCAGCAACCTTATGAGTCCATTCATGACAATTGTCAGTGGTTTAAGAAACTTTTGAAGAGTTGTCCCAATCACCAAGTTCTAAAACAAATCCTTATTGAAAACTTCCACATTAGACTTAAAGAAAAAGAGAAGTGGCACGTTGACTCAGCAGCCAACAAATTCTTACTTAACTTGCCATTTGAAGAGAAGATTTTTCAAACCACAACTCTTTCCACTCAACTATTCTCTTCTAAAGATAGCTTGGCAGCTTGAAAAGGAGTGAATGAAGTAAGCATAAAAAATCAGTTAGCACCGATTCAACAATAGCTTTCAACACTTACTTCTTTGGTTTTGGGTTGGAAATTCTTCTTCTCATCCTTGCAAAATTTGTTACCTTACTACTCATCCAACGGATTCATGCCTTTCTTTATTTAAAGATATTTGTAAGCAAGTGAATATGGTGGGCAATGCACAAAAGAGGAATGATCCATATTCAAATACTTGTAATCTGGGTTGGAGGATCATTCGAATTTGAGGTATGGAAACTCTAATGGACTAAACCAATAGTTTTGACCACTATTCTAGTAAGGAAATCTTTCTATCATTCCAGGACCTTAAGGCAACCAAGCTACCCTGAATTCTTCCCAAGGTCTTTCTAGTTCTAACTTGGCATCCTTGACTAACAAGATGGCTTCAAGTTCTTTTGACTTTCAAGAGTCTATAAAGGCTCAGTTCCAGTTAGAGACGGAGCCATGGGGGAAAGGGGGGCGCGGGGGGGGGGGGGGGGTGTTTAGTGGGTTTAGTGTAAGGTATTAAAAAAATTACACTTCCAAGAAAATTTGTGCAAAAATTCATTATATTGCCCCCTTTGACTTTTTACAATTTATTATTTAATTGGTAAAGACCTTAGGGATTTGGGCTTTTATTTTTCACTTTTTAAATTTAAACTTAATAATTATTATTCAACCCAATTTCTATTTAGTCTCCTAGTTCCATTATGATTTCCAAATTGGACTTGGACTTTTAATATTTGTAATTTGATTTAATGAACAAATCCAATTTCAATTTAGTATTCCTAATTCCACTATGACTATTACTAGTTCTACTATATAAAACTTGTTATATTTAATCTAAAACCTAAATTACTCACCACTCTTACTTGTCTTTACAAATTACATTACCCTCACCTATTCTTGCTTGCAGCTTACCTACAATTTTTTTTCTTTATTTGACCAAACACAAGAAACTTATCGAGAAATTGTTTTCATCCTGTAAGAGTTCTAATTTATTTTCTAATTTTTATTAGTAATTGTAATCATGTAATTTTTTGTATGTATTGTTATATAATTCCTTTTTCCTTTTATATTAATTATATTTACAAATTATGATTGATAGGTCTAAAAGATCAACTATTGATGCATATTTCAAAAGAAAAGCTGCTGAAAATGAACCATCATCCATCCCTAATGCCGAAACTCCATCTCCCGTCCCTGATGTTGAAACCTCATCATCTATCCATAATGTCGAAATTCCAAGTTCCAAAGTTCCTCCTAAAAAAGTTCAAAAAACCAACTCTAAAGAGATTGATATTGCTTTATTAGAAAGGGATCCAGGATTACGTCCTTCAATTTGGGAATATCCTGTTAATCAGCAAGATGAGATTCATCATGCCTATCTTAACCTTGGAGCATTTCAGTGTAATCTTGAAAATTACCCACTATTTGGTTTAGAGAAGCATGCTCGATGTTTTTGTTCTTCTTGGTTTGATAAGTATGGACCATGGTTAGAATATTCTCCAACCAAGGATGCTGCTTTTTGCATCCATTGTTATCTTTTTAGCAAACCAGGTAATCATCTGAACAAGTTCATTGTGGGGGGTTTTTTCAAATTGGAAAAAGGTTAATTGTGGAGAGAATTGTGCTTTCTTGCGTCATATAGGGAATGATCCTAATTCGGCACATAAAGTTGCAGTTAGATCATGTGATGATCTGATGAATCAATTTCATCATATTGAAAAGCTTATTGAAAAACATACTACTGAACAGATTATAGCTAATCGGATGAGATTAAAAGTTTCAATTGATGTTATCCGATGGCGTACTTTTCAAGGATTTGCTTTTAGATGTAATGATGAAAGTATAGATTCAATCAACCGTGGCAATTTCATTGAGATGATAAAATTTTTAGCATCTTATAATCAAGAAGTTGCAGCTGTTGTATTAGAGAAAGCTCCTTAAAATGCCTCATACACTTCACCACAAATTCCAAAAGAAATTCTTCATGTTTTTTCTCGTAAGGTGAAAGATGCAAAATTTTGTCTAAATTATATATGAAGCTTGTGATGAATCTAGGAAGGAACAAATGGCAATTTTTCTTAGATTTGTGGATAAAGATGGTTTTATACGTGAACGACTTTTTGGTGTTGTTCATGTACAGGACACTATTGCTCAGACTTTAAAAGATGCAATATTTGGTGTGCTTTCTCATCATAACTTAAATATTCAAAATATCCAAGGACATGGATATGATAGAGCTAGTAATATGAGAGGTGAATGAAATGGTTTGCAAGCTTTGATTTGTAATGAATGTCCATATGCTTATTATGTCCATTGCTTTGCACATCGTCTCCAACTTGCTCTTGTTGTAGCATCTCGCGAGGTAAAACTTGTTCATCAATTTTTAAGAAGTTGGGTTTTATTATTAATGTTGTCACTTCTTCTAGTAAGCGTAATGATGAACTAAAGGATGCTCAAGCTACTGCAATTGCAAAGATGCTTGCTATGGATCAAATAGAGTCTGGAAGTGGCCTTAACCAAACTTGCACATTGTAGCGAGCTAGAGATATTCGTTGGAGTTCACACTCTAAGTCTGTTAGCAGTTTGATGAAAATGTTTAATGCAACTTGTCATGTACTTGATAATATTTCCACTGAAGGAAGAACTTCTTCTCAACTTGGTGATGCAGATTATGCATATACATCAATGAAATCTTTTGATTTTTTTTTTGTGTTGCATCTTATGAAGGAACTAATGGGAATCACTGAAATTCTTTGTCAAGCTTTGGAGCGTGAGTCTCAAGATATTTTGAATGCCTTAAATCTCATCTCAACTACAAAAGAGTTGATTCAAAACCTAAAAGAAACTGGATGGGAAGCCTTTCTATTAGAGGTAGAATCTTTTTGCTTTGAGCATGATATTGATACTCCATATATGGATGTTGATTTTATTGCACAGAAAGGTCGAGCTCAAAATCAACCATGTGATTTTTCAATAGGAGAGTATTATCGAGTGGAATTGTTTTTATGCTACAATTGATTATCAATTACAGGAACTAAATAGCAGGTTAATAAACACACTCTGGAGTTGCATTTTCTTAGTTTGGCTCTTGATCCAAGAGATGGCTATAAGTAATTTGATATCGACAAAATTTGTATGTTTGCAAAGAAGTTCTATCCTAAAGATTTTAGTGAGCAAGAGGCAATTCTTTTAAGACTTGAGTTGCAACATTTTGAAGTTGATGTTCTGAAAAATGCAGAATTGAAAGATTTATCTATGATTTCTGAACTGTATCAAAGGTTAGTAAGGACTAGAAAATCAAGCATTTATCCTTTAATTGATAGATTGATTAGACTTGTTCTCACTTTACTTGTTTCTACAGCAACTACAGAGCGAGCATTCTCAGCCATGAAGATTGTCAAGACCAGACTTCGGAATAAAATGGAAGACCAGTTTTTGAATGATTGCTTGATTGTTTACATTGAAAAAGAAATTGCTATCAAATTTAGTATTGATTCTATCTTAGATGATTTCAATAGTATGAAGGAGCGTGGAGCACCATTTCGTTGAACTATATTAGCTTTTGAAAAGATTGGATATTGAAATTTCTATTTTATTATGGATGGTTTATAAATATTTAAATTTGTAGTTAAAATTTTAATTGTCTAGTATTACATAAATTATTATTAATATTTATTTAAAATTAAAATTTCATTTGGCCCTCCCCCCCCCCCCCCCTTAGAAAAAATTCTTGGCTCGATCCCTGGTTCTAGTAAGCTAAGACTTTCATGGATGATTTGCAGAGACAAATTGAACAAACTAATGATTTCTGTGAATAAGCTAAAGTCAAAAGACTCTAGACGTCTCCCATCTTAACCCATGGTGAATCCGAGAGAGAATATTAATGCTATCATGTTGATGAGTGGTCAAGCATTGAATGATGATAAAAAAAAAGTCCAAATCCATGTTTAATGAATAAGAATTGGATTGGGAAACTGAAGAGTGGCCAATTCTCGAGAGTTTAGTTAGAAAAGCTGGATCTTCTTCCTAAGTTGACCCGGTCACTGACCCACTAAGTCTTGCCCGCCATGTTGCCTCACAAACAACAACAAGGAATCAGGAATATGTTGGCTAGACCACTAGGTCTCCCCTCTCCAATCACCAGGTTGGCCAAACAAAGAGCGAAAATTTTCCATCTAAGACCAATCTGACCGTCAATCTTCCAATTTGTAGTCACCGGGTTATCTCGATAAATAAGTAAATTGTTGATTTAGACGCTTCTCCTTCGAGTTCAAACTCTGTTCCCGTCTTGAACACTTCAAAGTTAACTCCAAACTTAGTTAATACAAATTTAAATACTAATGTGTGTGCTCCTCCTTTTCCCTTTTGGTTGGCTAAGTAACCAAAGCAAGATGTGAAAAAGAACATTTGGGAAACTTTTCGTAGAGTCCAAATAAATATTCCATTGTTGGATACAATCAAACAAGTTCCTCGTTATGTCAAAATTTTCAAAGATCTCTACACTAACAAGAGAAAATTGAAGGGGAATGAACTGGTTAATATGAGTGAAGAAGTATCCAAGGTTAATTAAAGAAAGCTTCATACCAAATGCAAGGATAAGGGGTTCATTCACTATACCTTGCAAGATAGGCAGTAATCGATTTGAAAGAGCAACTATCAACCTTATACCTTACTCCATTTATCTCAATCTTGATGTTGGCCCTATGATAGAAACTGCAGTGGTGCTTCAACTTATTGATCGATCTTTAGTGCATCTAGAAGGAGTGATTGAAGATGTTCTTATACAAGTGAATGAGCTAGTCTTCCTTGCTAATTTCTACATTTTTAAAATGGAAAAAGATGACTAATTGAATTCTCTATCTTTTCTTCTTAGGCATTTATTCTTAAGAACCACACGTACTAAAATTGATGTGTATGAAGGAATTCTTACTTTAGAATTCGATATAGAAGTGGTCAAGTTCAATATCTTTGAAGCAATGAAATTTCTAAGAGACGTTCATGCTATCTTCTCAGTGGAGGTCCTTGATTCCTTAAGCTCTCAAATGATGGAAATCTCTATTGCTTTTTTCAATTGTCCAACCACCTCCCATAGAGCTCAAGCAACTCCTCCCTTACCTCAAGTATGCCTTCCTCGAAGCAAATGAAACACTCCCAGTGATTATATCCAGCAAGCTTACTGAGCTACAAGAGGAAAAACTTTTGGAAGTCCTTAGGGGGCATAAGGAAGCAATAAGGTGGTCTAGTGTCAACATTAAAGGCATAAGTCCCTTAGTCTGCATGCATCGAATTTTGCTAGAAGATGAGGCTAAACCATCAAGACAGCCATAAAGACACTTAAATTTGCCTATGATGGATGTGGTAAAGAAGAGGAAACTTAAACTTTTTGAACTTAGGATCATCTACCTGATATCAGACAGTAAATGGGTGAGTCTGATGCAAGTAATGCCAAAGAAGACAAGAATCACTGTTATGGAAAATGATGAGGGAGAATTAGTGCCTCAACATGTGCAAAATGGGTGGCGAGTTTGTAGTGAATACCAGAAACTAAACGTAGCCACACATAAAGATCACTTCCCCTTGCCATTTATCAACCAAATACTTGAGAGGTTGGCCAATCAACTTTTTTATTGTTTCCTGGACAGAGACTTAGGCTATTTTCAAATTGTTATAGCCTTCAAAGATTAAGAGAAAACAACGTTCATTTGTCCATTTGGAACTTTACTTACAAGAGGATGGCTTTATGGATGATTTTACATTTTATGGTGACTCGTTTGACTTTTGCTTACATAATTTGCCTTTAATTTTAGCTAGGTGCATTAAACAAACTTAGTTTTGAATTCTAAAAAGTGCCACTTTATGGTTGACCATGGCATAGTTTTAGGACATATTGTTTCATCAAAAGGAGTAGAAGTAGTTATGGCAAAAATAGACATTATCAAGAACTTGCCTTACCCTTCCTTGATGAGGGAAATCCATTCTTTTCTTGGTCATGTAGGTTTCTATCTGAGATTCATTAAAGATTTTTTGAGGATAGCTACTCCGATGTGCTGATTACTTTAACCAAATTTTCTTTTCACCTTTGATGACTCTTGTAAGCAAGCATTTGACATGATAAAAATTGCTCTCACTTCTACTGCAAAAACAAAGGTAAAAAGTTCTTTTTTGTTATTGTTGTTGTTGTGTAATTCCATTGGGCAACATTCAGAGTGGGGATGCGTAATATCTAACATGAGCATTTTTCCCAACTCACTGGCCTTCCGGAACGGATTATCTCAGATAATGCTCAAAATTTGAATAGTGGAATGATGAAGGGATTGTGTTCTCAGTTCAAAATTACTCACAGTAACTCTGCGCCTTATCGACCTAAGATGAATGGGGCAGTGGAGGCAGCCAACAAGAACATTAAGAAGATTGTGGCTAAGATGAGTGAAACTTATAAAGATTGGCATGAAAAGTTACCTTTTGCTCTTCTTGCTTATCGCACTGTAGTAAGGACATCTACTGGGGCAACTCCTTTTTCACTGGTATATGGAATGGAAGCAGTGGTGCCCATTGAAGTGGAAATTCCATCTCTCAGGGTACTCAGGGAAGTGAACTTGGATGAGGCAGATTGGATCCAAGAAAGATATGATCAGTTAAACTTAATTGAAGAAAAGCGTCTCGCCGCACTTTGCCATGGCCAGTTATACCAGAAAAGAATGATGCGAGTTTATGACAAGAAGGTGAAACCGAGACAGTTCAGTGAAGGGGAATTAGTGCTGAAAAAGATACTCCCAAATCAACGAGATACTCGAGGCAAATGGGCACCGAATTGGGAAGGCCCATATGTTGTCAAAAAGGTCTTTTCTAGTAGAGCTTTGATTTTACAAGAAATGGATGGAAGGGAGCTTCCGAGCCCTATTAATGCCGATGCTGTGAAGAAATATTATGCCTGAAGAGAAAAAGAAATAAGAAGAAATTTAAAAAGTGAAAAAAAAAATAAAAATAAAAAAAGGAAGGAAGAAAAGAAGAGGTCCAAGTTGAAAACCCGAAAGGGCAGCTTAGATTGACTGGGGGTCGCTTAAGTTGAAAACCTGAAAAGGCGGCTTAAGCTGAAGGAAGAGAAAGGTATAAGCACATCATTTCAATGAGCTAAATCAATTCTCAGTGGGTCTAATTAGGGCAAGATCAGATCACTCAATGGGCTGAGTTGTCAACGACGTTGGTATTGTTAGCCAATCAAAAGAACTCAGATCCCGCATGCACATGTTTCTGAGTATTCATTGTCGGGAGGTACCATTATCCTTCCTCTAATCTTTACAAACCTTGTCTATCTTGTTTGAGTTTGAATCAAATAGATTGACTGTTTACTTTGGTCTCACTTCTTAACTATGCAATGAAATTTTTGATTTATCCGATGTTTGCATTAAGATTGTTCATGAATTTCAAAATATGTATAAACAAGTGGAAAACAAAACATGCATGAAAATGCTCGTTTTTCATTCAAAGGTATTGAGCTAGGTTTGACGAACAAAATGTCGAGGGAAGGTCCTCAAAAGGAAAACTGAAAGCCAAATTACTAGTAATGTGCAGTAGTATCAAAGTTTTTGGGTTGAGAAAAGCATTGATGCGCTTAAGATTTATCAAGTCAGAGCAAATGAAGAGATGTTTGAATTTACCAAAGGATTTCATGTTACCACGAATGTGGATCAGGAAAACATTAAAACTTATCATCAAGCATTGAACATTTCATACATCATAACATGATCATCACATGATAGCATTAGATCTTCATCAAATATGCCTGTCATTCATTCATTTATTTGATTAGGATGGGATATAAGCATCTTTTACAGGTCAAAGGAATGTCCGGCAGTCCATATCTCAACGCAGTGTTTCCTTTACTGGCTCTTCGCAGTAATATGTTTATATTGCATTGTTGCCCTCTTAACGAGGTCTTTGCAAATCTATTTATCTTGCATTATTGCCCTCTCAACGAGGTCTTTGCAAGAATATTTTTCATTGCATTGTTGCCCTCTCAATGAGGTCTTTGCAAAACTACTTTTCATTGCATTGTTGCCCTCTCAACGAGGTCTTTGCGAAACTACTTTTCAATGCATTGTTGCCCTCTCAACGAGGTCTTTGCAAAAATATTTTTCATTGCATTGTTTGCAAAACTATCTTTTGTCTTGCATTGTTGTCCTCTCAACGAGGTCTCTGCAAAATATTTTTCATTGCATTGTTGCCATCTCAACGAGGTCTTTGCAAAATATTTTTCATTGCATTGTTGCCCTCTCAACGAAGTCTCTGCAAAATATTTCTTATTGCATCGTTGACCTTTTCAACAAGGTCTTTGCAAAACTACTTTTCATTGCATTGTTGCCCTCTCAATGAGGTCTTTGCAAAACTATCTTTTATCTTGCATTGCTGCTCTCTCAACGAGGTCTTTGCAAAACTATTTTTCATTGCAACGCTGCCCTCTCAACGAGGTCCTTGCAAATTTGTTTATTTTGCATTGTTACCCTCTTAACGAGGTCCTTGTAAAATGATTTATCTTGCATTGTTGCCCTCTCCACGAGGTCCTTGCAAAACTGTTTTTATTGCATTGTTGCCCTCTCAACGAGGTCTTTGCAAAACTTTTTATTTTCCGTTAATACCCTCTCAACGAGGTCTTTACAGAAACTTTTTGTTATAATAATAAAAGCGGTGTCTACATCTTTGCTTATTTCTTGATTCTCTAGAAGCATGCACTTCCAGATGCTCAAGAAATATGCCAAGAGGGGCAACTGTAGACACTATATTTTTACTTTATTATTTCATTTTATATTTATTCTTATTTTTTATATATTTATATTTTCATTATTCTTATTTTTAATTCTATTATCAATTCTGTTTACATTTTTTACTCTTTATTGGGTCTTGAGTGCTTAAGGTTTGCTTGGCTAAATTTTGGACTACTTATCAATTGGAATTAAGGGTCCAATTTTTATTAAAAAAAGGAATTTGGGATTACAATAATAAAGCCTAATTCACCAAAGTTACAAAGTTACAAAGGCCCAAACATTTATATATATAAATATAGATATCTCACAAAAATAAAATAAAAAAAAAACAACCAAAATGCAATTTGAAAAAGAAAAAAAAGAAAACAACAGAAATTTAGGATTGGGGATGAGAGCACGTCTCTTCCACCCCATTGGTTGTTTTGTTTTTCTAAGTGACCTTTCTCTCTCTCCTCATGGCTTTTCTTCCCGGATACCTCCAAAGATAACAGAATGGAACCAAAATCTAAACAGCAACAGAAGAATTATTGGGTTAATGGCCTCAGTAGGTGCCGACAGTGGAGCAGCTTTTATTGTTGCTGCTAATTGAATTATTTGCAAAAGGACCCCAGCGTCCTTGTCGAGTTGGCTTTGTCTTCTTGCAATTTTCACCTTTAATCCAACGACAACCTTTCATTTGGTTTGAAGGAAAAGGCAATTTTGGTGGGGGCATGACTTTGTGGTGCATGTGAAATAGAGCTGTTATGTTTTAATCTTGCAAAAGATTGTTTTCGTGACTGTGGCAGTGTTGACAAATGGACAAAATGCTCTTGATATTTCTCTCCCAACATCCCATCATCACCGCCTTAATTTTAAAACCAAAGCAGCCACCACTTTGGCCCCTTAGAAGCCCTGCTGGGGATGGTGCATCTATTGTTCTAAAATCAGTTCTTGAAAGGGCTACTCAACTTTTAAGCCATCCATTTGGAAATTGCAGCATGCCTAATTATATTTTCTGTGGGGCCTCGTTTGATGAATTTTTCAAATATGGGACCGTTATGCAATCAATGCATAATAAGAACCATTTGTCATTTCAAATAGCAAACCCCCCACGTGATTCGCTTGCATAAATCAGCTAATCATATTTTCTGTGGGGCCTCGTTTGATGAATTTTTCAAATATGTGACCATTATGCAATCAATGCATAACAAGACCCATTTGTCATTTCAAATAGCAAACCCCCCACGTGATTCTCTTGCATAAATCAGCTAATCATATTTTCTGTGGGGCCTCGTTTGATGAATTTTTCAAATATGGGACCATTATGCAATCAATGCATAACAAGACCCATTTTTCATTTCAAATAGCAAACTCCCCACGTGATTCTCTTGCATAAATCAGCTAATCATGTTTTCTGTGGGGCCTCGTTTGATGAATTTTTCAAATATGGGACCATGATGCAATCAATGCATAACAAGACCCATTTGTCATTTCAAATAGCAAACCCCTCACGTGATTCTCTTGCATAAATAAGCTAATCATGTTTTCTGTGGGGTCTCGTTTGATGAATTTTTCAAATATGGGACCATTATGCAATCAATGCATAACAAGACCCTTTTTTTTCATTTCAAATAGCAAACCCCCCACGTGATTCTCTTGCATAAATCAGCTAATCATGTTTTCTGTGGGGCCTCGTTTGATGAATTTTTCAAATATGGGACCATGATGCAATCAATGCATAACAAGACCCCTTTGTCATTTCTAATCAGCAAACATCTCCACGTGACTCACTCAGCCAACTTCTCTCCTTGTCAACTTTTCTCCTTGACAACAAGGTCTATAAAAATGATTTTTTTCCTTCAGCAAGAGAAGGTGGCGGAGACTTAAGGTTTTGAGGAAGAGAAGAAAACGGAGAAAGTGAGAAAAAGAGAAAGCTTTCGTTTTTTTTTAAAAAAAAAGTTAGCAGCTAAGGAGAAGGCTAGGTAACACATAGGGAACCAAAAAGTAGCAGCCATTGTTGACCTTGGAGAAAAAAAATAGTCCTAGGGAAAGAAGAAGAAACGTGTAGAAGAAAGAGCAAAGGGATAAGAGACTAGGTTCAAACACTATTTGGGTATAAATTTCTAAACTCTGAACTTTCACTCTCTTTCAATTGGATTATATTATTGGGTTCCGATGAAAGTTGGATGTTTTGAGTTTCTTTTGGTCTTTATATTTTGATCCTTACCATAAAATAAAAAGGAAATTCCTACTTGTGTTTACTGTTCATATACTCTTGCATCTGTATGGTTCTTTTGACTAATAATGGGTAGATAAGGAAGAAAGATGGTTTCTTTTTTTGACTAATCAAAGGAAAAATCAAAAGGCTGTTTCTTTTATTGTGTTCATACGTTGGTAGCATATGTTCTTGTCACAAAAGTCAAAAGGTTAAGGATTTGGTGACATTTGTGTGCATATGTCCTAATAGTTACGTTGTGTGCTCTTATTTGCATATGATTTTTGCCTTGATAATATATGTTGATTCGTCTTATTGCTGTTGAAAATGCTAACACATGTGGGGACTTTGAATAGAATAATATGAATGAAAGAAAGATGGTTGCTTTCTTATTTTGGTGGAAAAAATCGTTGCTTTCATTAGAGTAAAGGAAAAGTCAAGTAGCTTCAATTGGTTTGAAATACTATTTCGTCAAATTTTTATTTCATTCATGTGTGTTGTTATGGTTTTTGTTAATTTGTTAATGTCAGCTTGCTTGCCTACTAACTATTCGAATGTTAATAGATATAAGTCGTAGATCAGAGTAGTGAATCCATGAAAAGGATTTGCTTTGTTAAAATAAAGAAATAGAAAATAATTATAAAAAAAGGGAAATAGGTAGTGACCCAAGAAAGAAGGGTAATTATAGATTGGAGACATTTGCTTTATATTATTAGTGTTATTAATTAATTTCATGCTTAATTAAGTATAGTCAATTAACCAAGGATTAATTTTCAAGGAGTCGTGGCGGCGAGTTTCTTGGAAAATTCTTCGAAAGTTACTTATAAATTTTCTCGTGGTGTTCAAGCCAATAAATGATAAAAATGGGTAAAGAAAATAATATAAAAATTATTAGTTAATCAATGAAAATTCCACCTTTCAAAGGAAATAATATTTTAAAAAAAACTAATAATAATAAGCAAAAGGATACTTTCTCAAGTAATCGTGGCGGCGAGTCTCTCGAGGAAATCCTCTAAAACGGCCTATAAATTCGAAGTCCTCTAAAACGGCCTATAAATTCCATCTTGGTGGCGATGAGGGTTTATATTTAATTTTCGGATATAAAATTAAATAATAAAAAATCTGTTAGTTAATAAATTAAAATGTGTTTAAAGGCTAAGGTTTATAAGTAATTCATGAGTTTAAAGTTTTCTCAAATTAATGGTTATGAAAATGGTATGTTCTCGGGGAATCGTGGTGGCGAGCTTCTCGGGACATCTTCCAAAACTCTTTATAGATTCCATCGTGGCGGCGATGAGGATTTATAAACTTTTTTTTATATAATAAAAATAGATATAATTATTAATAAATAAAACTCATTTGTTAATTAGTCTATATAATAAAATAGACTTAATGGCTAAATCTCTAAATTATAAGTTAATATTTTTTTAATTAATTAGTGATTATGAATGGATACTTTCCTGAGGAGTTGTGGCGGCAATTCTTTTAGGAGTTACTTCAAATCTAAAAAACCCTCCTTAAATTTCATCGTGGTGGCGTTGAATGTTTATAAGAGGTTTTTGGACCCATAGTCATTAATTTAAGAGACTAATAAATAATAAATAAGAAGAAAACAAAGTTTTTTTTGTTTTGTGATTATGAAAGGATATTTTCCTCAGGAGTCGTGGCGGCGACTCTTTCGAGAAGTACTCTGAATCTAAAGGTCTCCTTAAATTTCATCGTGGCGGCGATAAAAATTTATAAGAGATCTTCGGATACATAGTCATTAATAAGAAAAGGTTACACAATAAAAAAAAAAGAGAAGATGGGAAGAAATAATAATAATAACAACAATAATAAACTAATTTTTCCTAATTAATAATGGTGAAAGGATATTTTCCCAAAGAGTCGTGGCGGCAATTTTTTCGGGAAGTACTCTGAGTTTAATGGTCTCTTTAAACTTCATCGTGGTGGCGATGAGGATTTATAAGAGACTTTTAAGCATATAATCATTAATTGATCAAGAAAATTCCAAAATTAAAAATCCACAAAATAAAAAAATAATACAAACGGAAATAAAAATTTTCAATAAACTATTGGACCCTTTTTTTAAAATAATAAAAATAAAAAAAATAAAAAAAACTTAAATGAAAAGAAAAAAGGAAAAATTAAATGAAAAACATAAAATTTGGAAACACGAAAATCAAAGATGAAAATTAAAAGGTTAATTATTAATTTTTATTAAGGCCTAATTAATACTGGACTAATCGGTACCGTCATTTGGCGGGCGTTGTGGGGGTGCTAATCCTTCCCCACACGTAACTGTACTCCCGAACCCAGATCCGTTTGTTCCGTAGACCGGGACCTATCTATCTTAATACGCCATTTAACGGCCAATGTTAAGTTAGATAGATTCTTAATAGGTGACTAACCGCACCTAAACAAAAATGGTTAGTGGCGACTCCATACATTTCGTAAAGTCCCAAACTCGTCGTTTTCGGCAACGTTGCAACAGACATCATGGCCCTCAAATGACAATAAGAAAAGTCCTTGAGTGTGGGTTCTTTTGGCCTACACTCTTTAAAGATGCACACACATTCTGTCGGGCATGTGATAGTTGCCAAAGAGTTGGCAAAATCTTATTCAAAGATCAAATGCCACTCATTCGATTATTGTATATGATATTTTTTATGCTCGGGGTATTGATTTCATGGGTCCCGTTTTTCCTTCAAATGGTAATATATATATATATATATATATTATACTTGCTTGTGATTATGTCTCCCATTGAATGGAAGCAAAAACCACATGGACTGACGATTCTAAAGGGTTTCACTTTTTATGAGATCAAATATTTTCTCTAGGTTTAGAGTGCCTCGCTTTTTTGTTAGTGACAAGAGGACACTTTGCAAAAAGCTTATGGAGTTCGTGTTTAAAAGATACGGCATCACTCGCAAAGTCTCCACTGCCTACAACCCTCAAATGAGCGAGTAAGCAAAAGTGTCTAACCGGGAGATTAAGTCTATATTGGAGAAGACGGTGAGTCCAAATCAAAAAGATTGGAGCTAGTGGTTAGATGATGCTTTGTGGGTTTATCGCACTACCTACAAGACACCCCTAGGGATGTCTCCGTATCGGCTAGTTTATAGCAAGGCCTGTCACCTTCCTGTAGAGTTGGAGCACAAGGCATTGTGGGCAATAAAGAAGTGTTACATGGATTATGATGCTGTTGGATTTGAACCAAAAACTCCAAATTCTAGAATTGGAAAAAATTAGAAATGAAACCTTCTAGAATTCATTGATCTATAAAGCAAAGACCATGGATTTCCATGATAAGTTCCTTGTGAAGAAATCATTCCATGTTGGGCAAAAAGTCTTGCTTTAGAATTCAAAACTTCAGTTATTTTTGGATAAACTTCGCAGTCGATGGATTGGGCCATTTGAATATGACACAGATCTTTAATCATGGTGCAATAAAGATAAGAAGCCTTTCCACTTTGAAAATCTTAAAAATAAATGGTCATAGATTCAAACTGTACTGTGAAGTTTTCCAAGTGTAAGCTTTAGAGGAAGTTCTTTTAGAAAAACCCATCTACAATGAGTAACTGATGAAGAAACCATGTCGAGCAAACGATGTTAAAGAAAAGCAATACTTGGAAGGCAACCCAACCATCATTACTTTCCTTGAATTGTTTTAGTTATTTTTTTTAGTTTAGTTCATCTTTTCAAATTTTCTCAAGTTTTTAAGTTTTAATTTTATAGGATTTTGTGATGAAGAGCTTGGCATAAATCTAAAGATTCATTCTCAGCCACCTTTAAGGGAGTTATCTTTACACTCTTATGGGGCGTTTGGTCAGGGCTATCTTACATTCCCTATGGAAATTTACACCACGTCAAGTTATATGCCCTCATTTGGTTTTTCTGACAATAGTGTTAGAGGGTATGTGATTACCACTGAGGTGGTAATATGGGTGGCAATGTGAATACCACCCCCCTTAGGTATTGTTACATATCCTACCTTTTGGCTCTAATCTCTCCATTTTACCCTCACTCTTTTTTATTTTTCAGTCCATGCTGCCCTTATGTTAATCTCAACATATCAAAAATACTAGTTGGCCAAAACAAAAGGAAAAAAAAAAGCCACGAGCTCTTCTTCTACCCAACTAAAATCCTTAACTGCTTTTCCTCACAATTTCTTAATGTTATTGCCACTCACCATTGATCTTGCTGGTGATTTTTTCTGACTGCCACATTTGCTTCTCAGAACTTCAAGTTTCCTCTTTTGCTTTTCCTTTGATTGCCCCATTTTTTTAGGGTATATTATTTCTACTAGTTGTTTTGTTCTTTGTGTGCCTGATTGTTGCATGATTCTTTGAGTTCTTTATTACTTCAGGTTAGTCTTTAGAATCTCTCTGGTTTTTCTACTTACGCCTTAGATTTCTTGGTTAAAAGAGAAAGCAACTTAACTTATAGTTGGCTACCAACTATTGATAACAAATGAAGACTAACCTCTTGTTGTAAAATGAAAAGAAGTTAAGTTGATTAAATTTAACCTCTAGTTAAGTGAAAGAGGTTGCTCAGTAATTTAAATGAACACGAGCTCGAACAAGATGTTAGTATTCATTTACATAAATGAGGTCACAAAATAAAACAAGAGGTTAAATTGCTTGGTTATTCTTTTCTTTGTAATCAATTTAACCAACTAGAGGTTAGTCTTCATTTAACCAAGCAATTTAACCTCTTGTGTTATTTTATGACCTCATTTATGTAAATGAACACTAACCTCTTGTTCGAGCTCATGTTCGTTTATAGACATCTTGTTCGAGTTCGTTCATTAAAAGCTCGATTAAATCATGTTGTTCGTGAACACTTCATGAACATGTTCATTTAGCATAAATGTGTTCACGAAAAAATATTAAAAATAAACCTTTATGCGAACAACATATAATCAAACAATAATGAACAAACAAACAAACAAACAAATAAACAAACACAAACAAACAAGAACAAATTTATCTATCATAACAATAACTAGTTAAATTTAAACTTCAAATTTACAAGCTATTATCTGCATCATATTTAGATTATCATAGCAAGAATACAAAGCATAAGTATTTATCTGCTAGACATCCAAACCAGACAACAAATTCAAATAGATGAGACAATAAGTTTTCAAATAGATGCAATTTGAAGAAGAAATGAACAACAAATTGATTCAGCTTATCTTCATTCTTCATTCAATAAGACCAACACTTTAAGTATAGTTAGTGATATTCAAAGGAAAAAGATAGTTCTTAATGCACATTAACAAGTATAGATATAAAAATCAAATACCTTATCTGAACTGCGAGCTTAATAATAAAAAAAGCTTAAGCCAGTGAAATTTCCTTAACTTCTTCTTTACTCTACATAAACATATAATTAATAGATTAAACAGATTATGAAGTCTCAAATATAAAAAAAAAAAATCAAGAGAATAAAATTGAAATTACTTACTTTTCCTTTTCTTTTGAGACCATAGAAATTTCTATACCAATCACTACCATAAAGTAATGTTTCAATCGTATCAATGCCCAAAGAAGCGCGATAGGTATCAATGACTTGACCACCAACACTAAAAGTTCACTCAAAAGCTACTGTGGTGATAAGAATAGACAAAATTTCACAAGCCATTTTTGATAAAATCCTAAACATGAGATTATTTGCCTTCCATCACTCTAAGGCATCAAATTCACTAGAATTTTCTTGGCAACGGTACACTCCTTCTAAATAAGTTTCCAATTCATTCTTGACATTCTCATGTGTACCAATAGTAGATTTAATGTACCTCCTAAATTCACTTATCCCTATTACAACAGATGGCTTGCCACTTGTATGTAGAGCTGAAATAGTGCCATGACTCTCTAACACATCATTTTCTTGCAAACTCTCAATATTTTATACTCTATAAGTACCAAGATATTCCTTAAAAATGTCATTCAAGCTATCTAGTAACCTTTGTTTTTGTGTGTCAACTTCATATTCGCTATAGATAGCTTTATAAGCAAAGTCAATCAATGCCATTTTACTCCTAGGATCTAACACAGCAGCAATGGAAATCAATACATTACAATCTCCCTAATATTTGTCAAACTTCAAATTCATCCTTAAAGTCATTGTTCTAACCTAACTATCTTCACTTTCACACTTTTCAACTATCAACTTCTTTATATGCCAAAGCTCAGGAAGAAATAAATTGGAAGTTGGATACTCAGAACCTAAAGTTACAATACAAAAACAGATTCAGCAACATAAAGTCATAATTAAATAAGGGTAAAACTATTTCATGTAGCTTGGAAGACAGATTTAAACATAGCAACATTAAAAAACATTTAAATAGTTCAAATCATAGTCAAGCAAATAAATGAAATATAATAGGAATCAAAACAAATAGGTTTACATGAGATAATGTTAGTGACTTCACTGAATTGTGCCAAAAAAGAACAAGCTATATCAACTTTCTCCCAATCCTCCTCTGTTGGCAAGTATTTGTAACTTAAATCCCTTTAAGCATATCTTGGAAAGACTTGCCTGAATTCCAATGTTGTAGACAACATGACATATGTTGCATTCCATCACGTGCAGTAGTCTAGAATCAACCTTTTGTTAGACAAGTGAAGTTGTTTAGCAATATCACTAAATAGTGTCAAACATTGAGTTGAGGCAGAAATATACTTGACACTTTCCCTAACACTTGCAGTGATATCTTGAATCTCAGAAATCCCATCTTGAACCAAAAGATTCAAGATATGAGCTTAATGTCTTACATGGAATAATCAACCATTCAAAGGAAGCCTTTTTTGAAAAGACAAGTCATTTTCCAAGTTCCTCACTACTACATCATTATAGGAAGCATTGTCTACTGTAATTGTAGACACTTTCGTTTCAATACCCAGTCTTGCAAGCATTTCCAAATCACATAAGAAATTGCAAGTTTAATACGTGGAGGAGGCACATCTGCAAAATTTAAAACCCTTTTTTGTAACCTTCAATCAAAGTCAACAAAGTGAGTAGTCAAGACCATATACTGAATCTTTTGGCCATATTTCCATATATAAGTGATGATGCTGATTCTACCAATTGATTTCAGCAGCCTCTTCAACCTCTTTTTCTCTAACCCATAACTTAAAAATCAATCAACTCTGGCTGTATTTATAAAAATCTTTTGGTATTAAGGTGCAGCAGTCTTCATTAATAGATTAAATAATTCATACTCAACAAAGGAAAATGGTAGCTCATGTACCATAAACATGTGAGAAATAATCTGTCTAATCCTCTCTTGATCATATTTCCAAGTCTGAATATCGCTTAAATTATCTGATCCGGGTATTTAAGACGTGAGATTAAGAGTTTGCTACTTTAGGCTACCTTGACGTTTGATGCAAGATTCTAAATTTCTTTTGTATTGTGTAGTAGTTCCATCCTTTCGCTTCGTCAACTTGATCTTGCAATGAGAACATTGCACATTTTCGCTGCCATCAATATCTTTCATTACTGACAATTCATTCCAAACCATTGATGTTTTCTTTCTCTGCCGCTTGCCACTAGGAAGATCTGTTTGACCATCCTCAATATTTCTTTTGTCCCCAGTCTGATCTCCCTCAATGATTTGAACATTCTCATTGACTTTAGTATCAGCCATAGGATTTGATGATGACCCAGCACTAGAAAAAGAATATTTTAATGTCCCCACACTTAATCCGACTGATGGAGTAGAGTTGCTATAATTTTTTGCTGATGAACAAGACATGCCTAGACATTGAATAGATTAAATAAGTTGCTATAAGATTTACAGGTTCTCTACAACATTAGATTACATGGCAAGCTTTGAAAACATCACTAAAATCTGAATTACAAAATAACTCCAAGTTATTGAAAACTTGTCCAAAGAAATTCATAAGATTGCATATAAAAAAAGTATATAAAAAAATTTTAGAAACAAATTTAGACATATTCTAATAGCAGTAGACTCTCAAATCGGAGATGAAAAGGGGAAACAACCTACCATATCAGAAGGACCGGTAGACTCTTTGTTTGGCTCCCTAAACTTCATTTTTATTAACCTAAATGTGGAAAGTGGAGACAATTAAAGAGTCTATGGTCAAACAGGGGATTTGTTAACATGAAGTTGAAGATTGAATAGCAATGTGCGGCTAACTACAAAATTATAAGAAAAAATTTTAAAAAACTTTCACAAAACTGAACAAACCTATCTTCAGATATTAGAAAGGAAGGGAAAATAAATAACTTGCAAGAATCAAGAGGCGATGTAATAGAGACACCAGTAGAGAAAGACGGCGAAGAGTTATAAACAGATGGAAAGGTATGTGAAATTTTTTATTGGGAGAAAGAAATCTGTTTGGACCAAAATAAAAAAAAAAGAAGTCTGTTGAGGGAGAGCTGTTTGAATGAACCCAAGAAAGGCAGATGGAAAGGTACGTGAGATCTCTGATAGGGGCTTAGGTTGTTTATGGCTAGTGTTTAGAAAATTTGGGAGATTGCAAGAAAGTTGTCATGTATTGAGAAAGAGAGATAGAAAAATCTTGATGAGAGCTGTTGAGAGCGGCTAAAAGTGAAAGTAAAAGAGAAAATTGTATGGTTTTCTATTTTTGTATAGAATCCTTTTTCTATGATCAAAATGGTGTCACATTGGATAAAATCTCTCCGGATCTTTAGATAATAATAATATCCTAAAAGAGGATCTGAAAGTTTTCCAAGAGTCAGTGGCAGAGTGCTAAAAGAACAAAAAAGTACTAAAGTAGTTTAAAGGCAAAGAGAAGATAAGATCTCTCTAGATCTTTACGTGTACGACTAAACATGTTGATATATATAATGATTTTTATAAAATAAAACTTATTACTTATAAATATATATAATTATCTTACCAGCCCCATACGTAGAATAAATGGTCATGGAGGACTATTAGGAAATTTTGGACAAGATTCTTTGCAATGATATATTCTACAAATATTAAATTTGTATCATTTTTTATGATTAAAAAAATCATTTTTTTCTAGCTATAATAATATATATAATTATTCTTAGAAAATAAAACTTGTTGTGAACATTAAACGAGTCTATTCGTGAACACAAATGAACTAAACACAGCTTGTTTAAACTCAGTTTGTTATTTAATGAACATTGAATTTTTGTTCAAACTCATTTGTTAACTTATTAAACGAACATAAATGAACCTTAACCGAACCTGTTCACGAGCCATTCATAGAACAGAGTGTTCATTTACACCCCTAGCTTAGATTGTAATTTTGTCCCACAATGGGTTTGGACCAATTGGTGTTTTATCTGTGAGACTAAAAACTTTTCTTGGGAGTTTTGAGGCTACTATAAGCCTCTTTCAAAAGTGGTCTTTACCTTGGATATGGTTGCTTTTTAGTTTTGACAATTCTCCATATATATCAGGTTCTTGTGAGTGGTGAATTATGAGGCCAACAAGCACTTAGTATTATATATATATATATACATATATTTATTTATAAAACTAATTCATTTTACCATGGAATTGTCGGTTTGATGGAAAAAGTTTTCAAGAATATTCATTTTGATAATCTAGCTACTCATATTTTTCGTTTGGAAAGTGTTTGAATTATTGCAAGATTCTTGCTTGCATTCATTTCTTTAGTATGTACATGAATAATGATTCCATTTACCTAATATACTTTATTATAAAGTAGTATGAATACTTTCAATAGTTTCAAAGGATAGAGGGAAGCTCCTATTCTAAGTCTAATGAAAGATGATTTTAGGGGTAAAAGCTAAGAGGGCTGATCGAATTTATTTTCCATTTCGGTTTCTTGTATATCAACAAAGCTTTTCAATCTAGTGTCCTATGGCTGCAGTAAGATATAAGAAAAAAATTGATTTCTTTTGGCTGGTGTCTTTTGTTATGTGACTAGTTGTTTTTAGTCAGATTCCTTCCTATGATAAACGCCTTGCTCTGCTATTATTTTTTACACCAGATTATAGTGATATAGTAGTATAGATTTAACATGAAATTAATATTATTGGTGCAAAGAGTTTTGCTTGATTGTATTCAAAGAATATTAGGAACTGCTAGGGGTTTGCGTGGACATACTATTACCTTATTTAAATGTTTAAACAATTATGTTTCCATGATATTACTTTAAGCTGCCTTGCCATTTATATGCTTCCCTGCCTTTTCATCAACTTGAAGCTAAAATATTGCTATTTGTTCAAATAGTTATAACTCGTTTACCAATAAGAAAGAAGACGCAATTGGTTGCCTTGCTTATTTTGCAATAAGAGTTAATGGAGTCCATATTTTTTATGCTTTTGTTTGTGGCCTTGTCACTAGTTTTTAAGAGGAATGGAAGACACAAAATTAGATATGCTCATAAGTCAACTACTAGAATGAATATAAGTTCACTCAACTTGCATAAAATGGTGTTTGAGAGTGATAAGCAAAGTGTGGACAACTATAGAATGGATAAGAGGGTAGAATTAACTCTAAACTCTGAGGACATGTATCTTAATTCATTTTGATCATATTACATGCATTTAGTCAAGTTCTTTCATGCACACTCCATCCTTCGTGTTCAAGCTCGAGAATGGATGAAATTGGAAGTGATTGAGAACAAAAGTTATAGTGCAACCTGGTCAATGGGTTAAAGAGTCGATCACTAGGTAGCCAGTTCAATGAAATTCCTCAAGAGTAGCTTCTAGGCCTACCCAGTTGCCAGGTACCTTACACTAGTTGCCTGGTTGGCTAGATCATAGTCCTTGTTCAATCATTATAATCCCAACCCAGCGACCCTATTCCCATAACACTTCCACACCTTTTTACTTACAAACCCTTCCCTCCATTCCCAAATTCCCATAACCCCAAATACCTAAATCCTACTAAAATTTACCAAGTTGACTTTCAAAACACGAAACCTAACCCTAAAAACACGAAATTACATCATCAAAACAACAAATCAGCCATCAAACATTATAATTTTCGAACTGAGTAAGATTGGACTTTTGATGGAGAATTTTAAATTTTGAGTTTCTTGGATCAAATTGGTGGTGTTTCTTAGTTTTTTTCATACAAGTAAGAGTCTTCTTAGTGATCTAAACTACTTGTTTTTTGGATTATTTACAAAAATTGTTCAAGAAATTGCGTTGTAAGTGAATATTTTGCATGATGTCTGAATTGGTTACTTTTACGGAATGTTTAGGCATTTGTTTGAACTAGTAAATTGTGTTATTGATCTCTTGTGCATCTTTGGTGTATACATGTGCTTGGGTTCTAGTTTTTGATTGAGTTTGGAGGAGCTAGTATTTGACAAAATGTCTTAGAAAATCAAGAGAATGGCAAGCAAGGCTTCTACCTCTTCTAAGTAAACCGAACCAAGTTTTAAATCTAAGGGAAAGGCCCTTGCTGTAGCCCCAAGCGAACCTCTGCATCTTTGAAACAATGATGCTAAAGTGTGATTTGATCCTAGGAAGGGAAGGAAGTTAATGGTAGAGAACACTATAGCTCCACACATTAATGAAGCCTATGTAATCACTCCAATCTTTCAGAGAATCAATTGGGAGAATGTTCTTCAGTTGAGTGGTGACTACTATCTTGAGCTTGTTTGGCAATTCTATGCCAACATATTTGAGAAACAAGTGGAGAAACTGACCATGACAACTATGGTAAAGGGGGTTAATATTAAGATTGATGCAACATTTCTTCAACAACATTTACGCTTCCTAATGTTGGTAACTTGCTAAAATTTTCCACTAATGAAGATGAGATTTCTCGAAAAAGTAAGCCATCTGGGAACAAGCTCCATTCCATGGTGAATTTCAATGTTCTAGCTAGTAAGTATAAGGGCCAAAGTGTGCACTTTGCCAAGCACTTCAACATTTAAGCTCGCCTTCTAGCTTACATTCTAGCACATAGTGTGAATCCCAATGCTAGTGAAAATCACATTGTATGTTAGTTTGACCTCTATATTTTGGACAAGCTCATTCACAGGATGCAAGTGATACAAGACATTCCACTAGCATCGACCATTTTCTATTCTATATGAGAGGTTGTTCTTCCTTCCAAAATCAAGCGAACAATCAATTCTCATCACTCGAATTATGGCTCATTTCGATGTGATTTCACTGGGGAAAAGAAGTTACTACAAAAACTGATACTGTGAATGATGACAAGATGAGATAGTTTGGGTATTCCAAGATCGAGAATAGATAGAATAATGATTAGTGGGGTCGATTGAATGATAATCCTTCTGATAGAAGCTTTGAGGAGGAAGATGAAGAGAGTGATATGCCTACTCACGAGCCAACTACCCCACATGTGCCTAGAGTTCCACCATGTATTTTCACCATGGCGACCATGGCCTCTAGAGTTGACCACTGGGTCGAGCAATATGATGACATGAGAATCTACATGAAATACATGAATTCCAACCTTGATTGGCTCATTTTACACCATCGACAACACCAAGGCCATCTACCATTTTAAGCTTGCATTACCAAGGGTGCTTCATCACTCATCCCTTTCATTTTCATGCATTCTAGGCCTTAAGACATGTCTCAATTTCCGTTTCTTTTAATGTTTCAATTTCAAATTTGAGTACTTTGTTTTCTTGTTATTTATTTTAATGTTGGATGAACTTTGGTTTGTAATGTTTAATTCCTCACTTCCTTTTATCTTTGTAAGCTCCTTTAATTCGACTTAGTCGACTACAAGGTAACTCATATTTACTCTTTTTTTCTCGTTTCTTGTATGCAATTTTTCATTCTCACATTAAGAGCAATATGCAATCTAAATGTGGGGGGAGGACCACTTCGTTTATGTTTGTCCAAAATTTTAATTTTTCTTGTTTTATTTTTTGTTTTTAAGTTTAAATTTTTTCTGAAATTTTCAATTTCATTTTGGTTTTTGTTTTTGTTATTACAATCCCTTGATGATGGTTTCCTTAGAATTAATCAAATAATTTATGAACATGCTTTAATTTGATAACTCATTCATAGATGATAAGTTCTTATTGATGAATTCATTGAGTTGCTTGCTCAATAATTTCTTATGTATTGAAATCCTGGCAACTTATGTGAATGATAAGGTAACCAATGAGAGAACCTAGTAAGATTTGAGCCTAATAAGGTTGCACTCAACCTATTTTCTTTTTGAGTGATTATTTATATACTTCATTACTTGTACATTCCTAGAACTTGTTTCTAAACCTTTTAAAAGTTACATTTATTTGTATGCATGCATAGGAAGGAGAAAGGCATAAGGATTTGAGTTTGAGCCAAATGACTAACCGTTGAAAAACTAAGTTAGAAACCCCTTTGGGCCTGATGAAAATTTTACCATTTTCTTTCTTGGTAACCCATCTTCATAAAGAACCTTGAACTTTAAAAGAAAAACAAATTCTACATACCTTGTCCATTGAACTAGTGAAGCATAGAGTTTGTTTAATTATTCTTATGGAAAAGTGGAAAGAAAATATAAAAAGATAAGTGTGTGGGAAATCTTGTTCTCTTGAAGTTAGTCATGAATAAAAAGATGCTAAAAGCGTTTAAATGAGAAGAAAGTGCCCTTGTCTTTGAAGGAAAAAAAAGAGAAAAGAAAGAAAAACATAAAGTTTGGCACGTTCAAAAAAGAAACATACTTTCATTCAAGTATGAGAAAGGAAAATAAAGTTTGATTGGTGAAGTGTTAATGCACGAAAAGACGACTGTCACTTGTTAAATTTGCCCTTTGTTAATTTCAATGATTGATTTGTTCTTGGATTTTTATTGATAACCTTTCTCCCTTTCTTTTGAGCTCACTTACCCTAAAGCCCATTTCAACCTTGAATAAAAGTCCTTTCGATCTATGTGTGTAACGCAAAAGTTATTAATGGAGATTGGATTTGGTTACAAGCTTATGGTTAAATGTGTTTGTAATTGAAAATGAGTGAAACCATTGTTAATATCTTGAGAGGATAAGGCTATTCACCAATAAGGTTCCTTACTTATTTGCATGAGTAGACATATTAAGATATATGGGATGGTTATTGAGTTTGCTAATCTTTATGATTGGTTCAATTTTTCCTAAACACTTTGAAATCTATGTTTCAGATTTCCTTAAATTTTTGCATTTTGTTTTCTTGTTAATTCTAATTGCCTTCATTCTTGAGATTGTCAAACCTTGTTTTGAAATTTGTTGCACTAGGCTTGTTAGAGGAATAGCAAGATTTAAGTGTGGGAGAAATTTGATAAGTGTTTAATTATCCATAATTTTGTTATCTAATTTTCTATGATTTAGGCACTTATCTATCATAACATTCCTAATTAAAGGTGTTTTGTGTTATAGGTTCCTCAAGGTAGAAAAGTTCCAATTCAGATCAAAAGACAGACAAATTGATCAAAATGCAGAGGAAGAGAAAACATGAAGAACTTTTAATCAAGTCTAACCCAACCATCGGAGCCAACGAACCCTCAAGAACCACACCGGTCACCGATGTGCCTAACCTAGTCGCCGATGTGGCTCGATTCCCCATTATTCGAGAAGGTAGGTTTTAATGCAATTGCCAGGTATGCTACTCTTATAGTAGGTGTGCTTTACGGAAATCAACGTCCAGACATTACTTTTTACATACTTAGGCTAATCTCTTGGGCTTGGAAGGTTAATGAAGATCTAAGGTGAAGAAATTACAAGTCCAAGACACCAAAGGAATGAAAGAAAAGTATTTTGAAGCCTTCACTTAATCTCTAAGGGGCGCTTCAATTTTCAACCTTTTACATTTTTATCGTCTACCCATCAAATCTCGATCGCGAATACAGGAGGTTAAGTCGTTGTTTAAAGGCTGATTGCCATGTGCTCTATTGTTGTCTCTGTTGTCTTCTCTATTTTTTCTATACATTTTATCGTGGGATACCTCTGCCTCCTCAGCCTTCGTATATCTGTGAGCTTTCTCAATCAGTTCATGTAGTTGTGTGGGTTTATTCTCTATTGAGGCATATCTTAAGTACTGATTTCAGAGTCCGACTGTGAAGCCTCAATTGCAAAGATTGGGGTCAGGTCATCATTTTCTATTGCTATGAGTAACTAAACTTATTTTTTCCAATCTAGGGTTTAATTAGATACTTGGTATTTGATTGTGAGACTTTATTCTTCAATAGTAAATTTTCTCTTTAATTATCTTATAATTTTTTTTATCAAATATTATAATTGTATTTATAATCTTGCAATTGCATATTTGAATTGATCATTTATGAATAATCACTGATTTTATGTTATTGCTTGTTAGATTTAGGGTAATTCTAATCCTAATAGTAGTTTGCTTTAATCAAAGGTAACAAGTGAGTGTATTGACTGTACTCAGTAGAATTCCAAGTATGAATTGAATAGGCATGTCATGCCCCGACTAGGAGGGTCGGCCATGCGGCAATCGCCGTGCTATGTTGAAGTACGTGCCAACTGCTCACACATCTAAGGCACTATAAGGCATGAGTTGAGTATCTTCGCTGCAAAACAATTACTAGAATTTTAATTAGAAATCATTTAATAAGATAATTTACTTAAAAGAAGTACCAGTGGACTAATTTAAAGGAATACCAACGTAGCAAAAACTACTTCTTCAAAGCCATCAACGCCTCCTAAGGCGCCTCTGATCTATCTACTATCCTTGTACATAGATCTGCATCCATCAACATTAGATACGATCTATGTATAAGGACAATTTTTATTGTCAAGATCTAATTTTTTAACTAATCAGACATATGTACAGGTTCAAAGATACAATTTTTATGGGTAAAATTCGATTTTAAATCGATTATGTCATGCCCCGACCCACCAGGGCCAGCCACGTGGCAACCGCCATGCTACCTCGAAAGACGTGTCTACAGCCACGCATCCGAGGCACCGTAAGGCATGAAATCGATATCATCGCTGCAAAACAAAACTAAAATTTTAATTAGAAATCATTTAATAAAATATTTAACTGTAAAAACAATACTAGTGGACTAATTTAAAGGAATACCTACACAGCAAAAACTGCTAATCTTATGCCACCGACGCCTCCTAGTGAGCCTCCGATCTATCTGTTAACCTCGTATGCGGATCTGCATCCATCCACATTAGATACATGTGAGTGATAGAGGTTTAATGAATCTCCATTGGGTTAGGGAAAATAGTGGTAATCCAAAATATAATAATTAAAAACAAATATTTTCCAAAATCGTTTTTAAATTCTCTAAGCGAGAATCCATTTTTAAACCATTTTAATAAAAATATATATACATATCTCAAATGGCCTGGCCTCTATCATACTAGAGGCTTAACCCGTTGGTCGTATGCCTCACTGCATCGAGGGCTATCTCTTTTCTTTCTAAAACCTTTTCTCTTTTTCTATTTCTCTAGCCCGTTCCCTTGGTGGTGCCATTCGCTGTGGTGGAACACAGCTACCTCGAGCCCTAGCGAGTTATCCCCCGCGCCTCTTCTAGGGTCTCCGCTCACCGTACCCCTCGATAGGCAGTCCACAACTGCGTCTCATGCATGCCTCTCAGACTTGGTCCATGCTTCCTGATATCGAAGCCCTGAGGAACCCACACTCAGCCACTCTTCTCGGATCCCATCCATTTATTATATATATATATATTTACATAAAACACATAAACATATACACACACACAAGCCTTTATATTTTCTTTAAAATCATCCTACCCTCTAAATGGGTGTATCAAAAAATAAAAGTGTGTGTGGTGGATTACTCTTATACCAAAACATTTGTAAAACCTTTAAAATCAATTTATATTTTTAAAACGTTTGAAAACGTTGTTCCTAGTGGCTAAGCACTAAAATCTAAGCCACTCACAGTATTGGGAGATTCGTATACTCCTAAGCGGTCCACGTAGACAAGTCTCCGGAGCGTCACCGCACTCGATCGTCCAGAAGCCTAATATACGGAAATACGTGTTAGCATTCATAATCAAAGTATGAATGCATCTATGAGGCTCTAGCATGACCTAAGACTAGGCTTGGATGTGATCCGGGGCTTAGAAAAGTGTCCGGGAAGGCTCGGGGTCAAAATCGGATACTTTATGAAAAATTACAAAAATGCCCCTAAAGGCCCTTGGGCCCCATGCCAGGACTAGGCCTGGCACTGCGCAAGTTTGGGCCTAAAAGGCCACCCGAACGGGACTTGGGACTAAAAGTCCCGCGTGGGACTTGGGCCAAAGGCCCACTCCCGCATGGGAGAGGGTTGGCTCCCGCCAAGAGACCGGCTAGGGACTCGGTCAGTTCTTTCTCGATTATTGCACCCGTTTCTCCTCCTTTTGATGCATAAACTTAGACAGGCGATCCTCATGGCATCCATGATGGATTCACCAAAGCAAAAACAAGAATCACCGGCCCAAAATTCGTAGTTTTGAAATGTAAACTTAAACTGGCCAGCAATCTAAACTAAAATTTAAACTCAGATCTACTTTAAACTGATGCATGAAAATACGTAAAAACTTAATACAACGTAGATCGAGGTGAGCAGAATGACATATTAGAAACTCACATTGACTTGATGATCAGATTGTCCGGATCTGACGGTTAGATTGTCCGGATCTGAGAAAAAGGCAAGATGCCTCTGTTTTGGCTCCAAAAGAGAAAAGAGAGAAAAAGTGAAAAAGAGAAACGAGAAAAGAGAAAATGAGGGGTGAGGCTTTAGCCTCCACCTATTTATAGAGGAGCCCGACACCGGGTCTACTCAAACCCCGGGTCAGACTTTCTCCCTTTCTTCTAATCTCTTCAATTCTCGACCATTGGCTTAATTTTCTAATTTCTTACCCCAATGGGCACTATAACTAATTGTTATGGACTTAAAAGTAGTTCGTTTGGTGTTTGTTTGTTTCCATGCATGGTTAATTAATTTATCTTCTAGCACCGTCTTATCCTAAGTTTCACATCTTTTCTTAACCAGACACATCCAGACCGACGTATTATCCACTTAATACGCCATCTTATACTATTCCGTTTGTACGAAAAAGTTGGATTAGGTCCGGGTGTGTCATATTAGACATACATACAATCCCAAGATGCAATTTTCATGAGCAAGATTTGATGTTTTAACCAATCAGATATACATATAGGTTCCAAGATGCAAGCTTTATGGTCAAAATTGGATTTTTAAACTAAACAAAACATTTATAAGTCCAAAGATGTAATTTTTATACACAAGATTTAATTTTTAATTAAGCAAACATACATACAAGGTCAAAGATGTCATTTTTATACTTAAGATTCAATTTTTAGTTAAGTAGACATATATATAAATCTAAAAATACAATTTTCATGGTCAAGATTTGAATTTTATCTAAGCAAAATTAATATAAACTCAAAGATGTAATTTTTATGGTCAAGAATTGATTTTTATCTAAGCAAATTGCATATATAAATATATATATATATATAAATACACACACACACACATTAGGCTCCAAACACTACAAAAATTGACATAAAGATGTAAAGTTAAGGCCTTTTTTACATAAACATATAAATTATTAAATTTAAGAACATAATAACATAGATACAAGTAAAAGGCATCATTTTTAATACATATAAACCATACTTTAAGTTAATCAAGTTATTTAATATGACATAAAAGCTTCACAAATTGCAAATGTCAATATAAAAGGTAAAAAGCTAGCATTTTTATACACAAATTAAACATAATAAAGTAAGAACATGGCATTAAAAGTAAAAAAGCATTAATTTTTCATAAAAAGGAAAGAGCTTTACAAAAAGAAAAAAGAGCTTTGTACTGACAAAAGTCATCCAAAACTAACGAAAAGATGGCTATCTGTTTTTGGAGAAAAGAATGGCTTAAGTTGGAAGACCGAACATCACTTTTATTTTTTGTTCTCCAAACAGCCCTCTATCGAAAATAAAAAGAAGAAAAGAAGAAAAGAAGAAAAGCTTTTGCTCTCTGTTTTTCCTTTGTTTGTTTTTGAACCCAGTTGCTGCTCTTTCTTTTTTTTTTTCAACCACGAAAACTGCCTGCTCTCTTTTTTGAAATGGCTTTCTGGTCCTTTTTTTTTCTTCAACAAAAAACTCCCTTGTTTGCTGAAAAAATTAGCCTTTATACCCCCTTTTTTTCTCTCTTCATTTGATGATTGTGTCTCCTTCTTTCACTTTCACCTAAGGGCCCATATTTTTTGGCCTTGTGATCCCATCTTTGCCCTTTGCTCCTTTGCTTCTATTGGCTGCTGCTTTGGTTTCTCTTGTTTTTCATTTGTTTATATTGGTTACTGCTTTGGTTTCTCTTGTTTTTCATTGGCTACACTCATTTTTATCCACCATGAGGGGTATCTTTTGAGTAATTATCTGCAGAAGCAAGTGCCCAATTTGCCTTGCCAAGATAATCCAAATTAGCCTCTGTCAGAATCTCCTTCTTATGGCACATTGCCCTTTTCTCCTTCATTGGTGTTACAAGGATGTAGTTGTCGAGTCACAAATGAACTCCTGTGACCCTCATTAGGTGAAGGAAGGTGACACACCCGAACCTAATTTAACTTTTCCGTACAAACAGAATAGTATAAGACGGCATATTAACTCAATAATACGTCGGTCTGGATGTGTTAGATGAAGAAGAGAAGTGGGAATTAGGATAAGACGGAGTTGGAAAATGAGACAAGTAACCATGCATAGAAGCACTAATTGGACTTCTTTAAGTCCATAGCCAATGGATTGGATATCCATTGGTGAATTGGTTGGTGGATTAGGCCAAGGATCGAGATTATGGGAGGTGGAAAAGAGGGAATTAAGTCTGGCCTTAGATCTAAGTAGGCCCGGTGTCGGGCTTGTCTATAAATAGGGGGAGTTGAACAATCCCCCTCTTATTTCTCTTCTTCCTCTCTTCCTCTCCTTTCATTGGCCCTCTCGAAGCAATTTTGGACTTTTAGCCGATCTGGACAAACCAACTAAAGGATCAAGGTGAGTTTCTAATATGTTTTCCTACTCACTTTAATCTATATTTTATTAAGTTTTCACGCATTTCCATCTAGTGGTCTAAGAGAGATCCAATCTCAAAGTTAGTTTAGCTTTTTAGTTAAATTTTAGCATAGATTTGAGATCCAGGAACTTTGTGCTTGTGATTCTCGTTTTAGCTTCGGTAACATGTCGTGGAAGATGTAAGGAATGCCCGTCTCAAATTTTGGGCCGAACTGTGGGACGAGGGGCTCGAAAACCAAGAAAAATGGCTCGGTTCTCGAGCCTTGGAATCGGATCCCGCGTAAGAGTGACTTGTCGGCCAGGTCCCGCGTGGGACTTGGCCATTCCCGCGCGGGAGTGGCCCTATTCAAGCGAGGGCCACCCCATTCTTAAGGGTAAAATGGTAATTTTACACTAAGTATCCGATTTTGACCTGAAACCTTCCCGGACACTTTTTCAAGCCCCAAAACACATCCAAATATCATCTTAGGTCATACTAGAGCCTCATAGGTGCATTCATAGCTTGATTATGGATGCTAATATGTATTTTCTTGTATTAGGGTTTCGGATGATCAAGTGTGGCGATGCTCCGAAGGTTAGCTACGTGGATCCTTTAGGAGTATACATGCCTCCCGACACTGTGAGTGGCTTAGATTTCTTTGCTTAGCCACTGGGGCCAAAGGTTTTAAAAATATAAATGATTTTCAAATGTTTTGGGATACGGGGAATCCACGCACACATACACTTGCTTGGTGATCTACCTACATAGAGAGAGGGACGTTTTCAAAGAATAGTATAAAGATTTATGTGTGTGTGCTTATGTTTATATTTATATGTTTTAAATATATATGTTTTATACATATATATATGATATTTGATGATGATGGGAGGTAAGATGAGTGATTGAGTGGTCATCGGTGCTCCGATATGAGGGAGCGTGTGGACCTAGTGAGAGACGTGCACGCAACCACGTAGCCGTGGATTGCCTATCGAGGGGCACGGTGAGTGAGAGACCATGGAAGAGGTGCGTAAGGAAACTCACCAGGGCTCGTTTTCTTTTCGACTATGTTCCACTCACAGCGATTGGCATCACCGAGGGAATGGGCCAAATACTGAAAATGTGAAAATGTTTTAAAATAGAAAAGAGATAGCCTTCAGTGCAGTAAGGCATACGACCGACAGGTCGAGCCTTCAGTTGATTTGAGGCCGGCCCATTTTAGATATGTATACATTTATTTAAATTGTTTTAAAAGAATATTCTCGCCTAGAGAATTTGAAAGAAGTTTTGAAAACAAAATATTTAATTTTATTATTATGTTTTGGATTACCCTGTTTTCCCTAATCCCTGATGAAGATTCATTAAACCTCTATCACTCACCTATATCCAATGTGGATGGATGCAGATCCGCGTACGAGGATAACAGATAGATCAAAGGCTCACTAGAAGGTGTCGGTGGCTTAGAAGTAGTAGTTTCCGTTGCGTAGGTATTCTTCTGAATTAGTCCACTGGTACATCTTTTAAAGTTAATTATTTATTATATAATTTCTAATTAAAATTTTAGTTTGTTTTGTAGTGATGATATCCATTTTTATGTCTTACGGTGCTTCAGGTACGTGATCGGTCGACAAGTACTTCAAGGTAGCGCGGCTGTTGCCATGTGGTCAACCCTCCGGGTCAGGGCTTGACAAAAAGGGACTGGTGGCACGTCTGTTCTCGCCTTCAGACACTACAGTAGCAGTCACAGTTGATGCCGAGGTTGTTGGAGCAGCCTCCGCTTCAATGCCTCTACTTTGACTAGCTGTGTATTTGTCACTAAGAAGAGCTGTTTGGTTCGATATGCCAATGAAGATGTTTAAATTTTGAGATGCTAGTGAATTCGTAATCCCCTTTTTTCATCTTCAACTTAGCTTTTTCTTCACAATGCTTTACAACAACCGAGATACTGGTATAATAGCCATTCAATAGTGTGTAAGCCCGTAACAAAAGTTTCCTTGGAATGCTTAGATCAAGACTTTCAACCCCTTGGTGCTTGATGAAAATTGCTTTGTTGAAGATTACGAAAACTCCACAAAGAATAAGTGTAACAGCTACCAATTGTTGTATATTTGAGTCTATATATTTTCTAATAATATGCTTGTTAATATGAAAATGAAGTTAAGTTTCAAGTTTAAAAGTTTAACTGTCAAAGACTTGTTAGTTTTGTTGTCGGGGAAATTGAATAGGTTGAATGTTTGTTTAATCGATTGAAACTTAAACTGAATAGGTTCAAAGTTTCTTAGAGATGCTGAATCGATTAAACTTTCATTCAATCAATTAAAACTTTGTTGAAACTCATAAAAGTCATTTTCAGTCGATTAAGCATGATGATAAATCAATTAAACGACTACAAAAACCTGAAAAGATGCCTTTTTTGAGAAAAGGTATATATAAATGAAGTATAAGACATATCTATAAGTTGAAGAGATGTTAATGACATCTCTTGGAGTCTATAAATATGTTCATAAACATTCATAATAAATATATAAAAACACAATCAACATCTTAAATCTCTCAAGAATTTTTCATTCTTTTCCTGGATTGAGTTTAAGTGTGTTCAAAAGATTCTTAGAAGTGTAATCTTTGATTCTTTCTCCTGGCCATTGTATCCTGGGGATAACATTTCCAAGAGTCCATTGCACCATAGTAGGTAAAATATTATCCTAAAGAAAGCTTCCTAGAAGTGCCTTGCCCAAATTTCTTTTTCTTAACTTTTCTTCATTTCATATTCATTTTGGTTGCAATAAAAGTATCATATACAACAATGTTAGGATAATAGTCTTCTTTAATGGAGTCTGTTGCAATCAAACGACACACTTTTGAAGTGGAGAAACTTGAGAAACTTAATAGGGCAAATTACAAGTGTTGAAGCATGAAGATTTACTACCAAATCAACTTGTTGAAGGTTGCTTATGTGTTGCATTAGTACTATATCCTTAAGATGGAATAGTAGAAGGAGAATTATTTGATAATCAAAAGATGTGGATCAATGATGACTACATTTGTTGTCTCACCATTCTTCAAGCCGTGAACAATTCACTCTTCAATGTCTTCCAAAAATATTCAACAGCTTTGGAGTTATGGATAACAATTGAAAATAGGTATGTTAGTGAGGATGCTGGAAATAAGTCCTTTCTTGTTAACAAGTACATTGATTTTAAAATGTCAGATTCTAAATCTATCATTGATCAAATCAATGAACTTAATGAAATTGCAAATGAATATGCAGATGTGGGGGAACCTATCTCTGAAACTTTTGAAGTTTCTATCATTATTGGAAAGCTGCCTTCTTCTTGGAAGGATTATCAAAGGTTCTTAAAACATAAAAAGAAAAAGATGTCTCTTGAAGACTTAATGAAGCACATTCAAATTGAGAATGAGGCAAGAATGAGAGATGAACTTGTTGATCAAGACAAGGGCAATAATGTGCTTAACATTAAGGGTCCGGCATCTACATCTCTAAAAAATGAGAACAATTCTAGAAAGAAGCAAAAACACTTTCCTAAGAAACAAGGGAAGTTTAAGAAATTTGGTAAGGACTTTAAGAAAAAGAACGTTCCTTGCTTTGTATGTGGCAAAAAATGGACATCTTGCAAAAGAATGCCATTTTCGTAAAGGTAAAAAAGCTGAAGGTAATATGGTGAGTAAAGATGACATGGCTACAATGCTTACTAAGATCAATATAGTAAACACTGATGACAATTGGTGGTTTAACTCTGCTGTAACATGTCATGTGACTCCATTCAAGAATGCTTTCAAAACTTATGAAGAGGTTAGTAAAGACACATCTGTTAAGCAAGCAATGGATGATGAGATTAAGTCTATACATATGAATAATACATGTCTTTAGTTGATCTTCCTCCTAATACTAAACCTATTGGCTGCAAATGGGTTTTGAAAAAGAAACTCAAACCTGATGGTAGTATTGATAAATACAAAGCAAGGTTAGTGGCTAAAGGTGTTAGTCAAAAGGAAGGATTAGATTAATTTGAAACTTTTTCACTTGTTTCTAAATTTACTTATATTAGAGTTATGTTTGCTATTGCATCAATCTACAATCCTGAAGTTCATCAAATGAATGTCAAGATTGCCTTCCTCAATGGTGACTTGGATGAGGAAATTTTCATTCGTCAACCAGAAAGGTATGTTGTTCAAGGACAAGAGACCAAGGTATGTAAACTAAACAAATCTCTTTATGGTCTCAAACAAGCACCTAGGAAATGGTATAAAAAGTTTGGTTTTAAAAGTAGTAAAGTAGAGAGTTATGTTTTTACTAAAATTACTAAGAATTTTAAGGTTCTAATTACTCTTTATGTTGATGATTTACTTACTTTTGGTACTAATATGGATTGCATAAATGAGACTAAAAGTTACTTGACTAAAGCTCTTGATATTGAAGACTTAGGTCCTGTTGATGTGATTTGAGGTGTTGAAGTTATTAAACGAGATGGTAAATACATTCTTACACAATCACACTACATAGAGAAATTGTTAAAGAAGTTTAATCGATTTCATTTTAAAACTAGCAAGACACATTTAGATCCATATCATAAGTTAATGCCTAGTCAAGGAGAACCGCTTAATCAAAAAGAATATGCTAAAATTATTGGAAGTTTAATCTATGCTATGAATTACACTAGGCCAGACATTGCATGTGTTGTAGGTATATTAGGTAGATATACTAGTAATCCTAGTGTTGAATATTGGAATGTCGTCAGTAGACTATTGAAATACTTAAAGTATTCTTTAAATTATGGTTCGCATTACAAATGTAATACTCTTGTTTTAGAATGCTATAGTGAAGCAAATTGGGCTTTGGATAAGGCAAGTTCCAAGTCCTCAGTGGTTGGTTATTTAGTTTAGGTGGTGCTATTGTTTCTTGGTCATCAAAGAAACAATCATGTGTGGCTTTATCTTCAATGGAATCTGAATATATTGCCATGTCACATGCCTAGATTTGTTGTGGTTTAAAAGGTTTCTCAAGTGTATTCCATTTATTGAGAAAACCAAAGCACTTGTATTGTGACAACCAAGCTACGATTTACAATACTAAAAATGAAGGTTGTCTAATAGTAACAATCATATTGCTATGAGATATAATCATGTGAGAAGTGTTGTAAAGAAAGGTAAAGTGAATCTTGAATATTTGCCAACGAGTCAAATGTTGGCTGATCCTCTTACTAAACCTTTGTCAAGGGACAAGATTGCTAAAATTATGAGAGGTATGGGACTTCTACTGATATAAAAAAATCTTGAACGAAACTCACTCTGTCATGTTGATGTCAATTGATAGATTCCATTCATTAAGTTTAAAGAGTAATCTTATCTTTTGAAAATCATGTGCTCAAGAGTTCAAAGGCAATTCAATCTTGTTTTATATAGTAGGAATGTACATGAGAAATAAAACATTCCCAATGCATCATTTGGAATAATGAAGGTAATAATTCAAAGAGACTATTCTTATAAAGTCCCATATCTAGATGCATTGTTTAATTCCACAACATGGAAGGCTGGACATAAGTCCTTAATAGCCTTGTAACTATTAAAGTGGGGTGAAAATATGGTTGTGGACACCCTTGATGAGTCTACCTATGCAAGTAGAGAAGTGAGAGGCTGCTTCTTATGGATTTTTACGGTAAAATCCTAGAGTACTTATTATATCACAAGATAAGCGAAGGCCCAAGTATGCTAAATAAGCATACTAAATTGCGCTGCCCCTTGAGGAACACAAGAACCGCATGTATAGTGTGAATATATTTCCTAGTGTCTTATATTTAATGTAAAGGTTCAAGCCTTGGCCACCTTTAGACATACACTGTTACATAATATCCAAACTGCAAAGTTTGTTTTCTTTCTTTGCATTGCATTCATGATACTATTAGAAAATAAGTAGGGGATTGTTGTATATTTGAGTCCATATATTTTCTAATAATATGCTTGTCAATATGAAAATGAAGTTAAGTTTCAAGTTTAAAAGTTTAACTAGTCAAAGACTTGTTAGTTTTGTTGTCAAGGACATTGAACAGGTTGAATCTCAACTCAACAAGTTCAATGTTTGTCGAATGTTTGTTGAATCAATTGAAGCTTAAACTGAACAGGTTCAAAGTTTCCGACAGATGCTAAATCGATTAAACTTTCATCCAATCGATTGAAACTTTGCTAAAACTCATAAAAGTCATTTTCAATCGATTAAGCATGATGATAAATTAATTAAACGACTGTAGAAACCTGTAAAGACACCTTTTTTTCAGAAAAGGTACATATAAATGAAGTATAAGACATATCTATAAGTTGAAGAGATGTTAATAACGTCTCTTGGAGTTTATAAATATGTTCATAAACATTTATAACAAATATATAACAACACAATTAACATCTTGAATCTCTCAAGCAGTTTTCATTCGTTTCTTGGATTGAGTTCAAGTGTGTTCAAAAGATTCTTAGAAGTGGCAATCTTTGATTCTTTCTTTTGGGCATTGTATCCTGGGCATAACATTTCCAAGAGTCCATTTGCTCCATAATGGGGAAACTATTATCCTAAAGAAAGTTTTCTTCATTTCATATTCATTTTGGTTGTACTAGAAGTATCATATACAACACTAGTAACTATCCACTGACTGAATGAAATGTCGGTGCCCATAGACAACAAAAGACTAAGGAGAGCCAAAATTAGCATTACTACTGCTACTGCGATCAGTGCTATCCATACAGCACTGAAGCGCTTTTTCTTTATTTTTTCAACGTTTTCACTTATCTTCTCTGTAAGTGCATCTGTCGCTGTGTTTTCAAACTTGGAAAAGGCTTTTAATGACACCATCTTTCACGCGGAGTCAGCAGCCAAGAACTTCTTTAACAAGTCCTCAAATTTATTCAGCTTCCCCTCATCTAATACTTTGAAAATGGCAAAGCCCGCTGGAGTCTAGAACAATAGAAGCATTTCTCAATCTTCCAAAAATAAACAGACCAAAGCTCTGTCTTGCTCCCATGCATTGTTGAAAGAGAATAAGAGGGAGGGAGTAGTTGAGGTGTGGCTTTTGGTGTCAGGGAAAGGCAAAATGGTATTTTATTTTATAGATAAGGTAGTGGCGGTGGATGAGTGCAAAAGGGGAGTGAGTGAATGGCTTTTGGTATATATATATACATATAAATATATACATATTGTTGTGAAAAGTATGTTAATTAAAATTGAGGAAGCAAGAACAAGAAATAAGAATAGGAGAAATTGAGAATTAAAGGAACAAGAGAAAGAGAGAGAGAGAGAGAGAGAGAGAGATGGAAATGGAAATGAAGATTGAAGGAATTGTAAGTGTATCTCATTAGGGAGAATGAATCCCAATTTATAGGCATCAAATGGTAGGTTATACAAGTTGGCAACTTGCACATATGAGCCCCATTATTGCCATCACAATAATCATAATTTGGACAATTTGCACAACTTGCATTTGTCCACTTTCATAACATAATTTGCACAACTTGCATTTGTCCACATTCATAATACTCCCCCTTGGACAAATGCCACTATTAAAATTTGGACGTGTACTGCCTCGTTAAAAACCTTAAGTCGAAAAAACCCAGTGGGAAAAAACCGAACATAAGGGAAAAAGAGTACAGTACAATTAAGTCCGTCTAATATGTCTTCAGGACAACATGTGTTTGTCTTCAGGACAATATAGGTGGGCCTACTTCAGTGGCCTGATTGGACGTGCTATTACTGCCTCATTAAAAACCTTAAGCCGGAAAAACCCAGTGGGACAAAAACCGAACAGAAGGAAAAAAGAGTACAGTGCACTTATGTCCATAATTGCTCCCCCTGAGATAAAACAAACTGCTACTTCTGGAGCATCTAAACATTTCCACTTCTGAGGAATTCAATCTTGCATTTTACTGACTCGCCGCATACCAATGCCATAAACTAATTTCTCAAATGTTGATGTTGGCAAAGATTTGGTAAATAAATCTGCAAGATTATCGATGGAGCGAATCTGTTTAACATCAACTTGTCGACTTTCTTGGAGTTCATGAGTATAGAAAAATTTCGGCGAGATGTGCTTGGTCCTATCACCTTTAATATATCCTCCCCTGACTTGTGCAACACAAGCAGCATTATCCTCATAAATTATAGTGGGAGAATCTATCATCGGTTTGAATCCACTAGCATTATGAATATGTGATATCATAGATCTTAACCAAACACACTCTCTTCCGGCCTCATAGAGGGAAATAATTTCAGAGTGGTTGGAAGATGTAGCAACTAGTGTTTGCTTAGTGGAACGCTAAGAAATGGCTGTATCATTATAGCAAAATAAATAACCGGTTTGGGAGCGAGCTCTGTGCGGATCAGATTTATATCCTGCATCAGCATAACCTACTAAACCACAGTTAGTAGTATTCTTAGAATAGAATAACCCCAAATCAATGGTTCCTCGGAGATAACGGAAGATATGTTGAATCCCATTCCAATGTCTCCGGGTTGGCTCAGAACTGAAACGTGCCAATAAATTTACCGCAAAAGCGATATCTAGTCTCGTGCACTGTGCCAAGTACATCAAAGCCCCGATTGCATTGAGGTATGGTATTTCAGGACCAAGTATATCCTCACCAGATTCTTTAGGACGAAACGGGTCCTTTAGGGGGTCAAGAGACCTTACAACCATAGGGGTGCTCAATGGGTGCGCCTTGTCCATGTTAAATTGTCTAAGCAATCTCTCAGTGTATGCTGACTGATGGACAAGTATTCCATTCTTTTTGTGCTCAAGCTCTAGACCAAGGCATAGTTTGGTTTTACCCAAATCTTTAACCTCAAACTCCTTTTTCAAATATTCAGCAGTTTCAGATAACTCTTCAGGAGTCCCAATCAAATTCATATCGTCGACAAAAATTGCTATAATAGCAAATCCGGTTTCAGATCTTTTAATAAACGCACATGGGCAGATGGGATCATTTATGTACCCTTCCTTAGTCAGGTATTCACTTAAACGTTGGTACCACATGCGGCCGGATTGCTTTAACCCATATAAAGATCTTTGCAACTTTATTGAGAATAAGTTGCGGGGAGTGCATGCTTCAGGCATTTTGAAACCTTCGGGAATTTTCATATAGATATTGGAATCTAATGAACCATATAAGTATGCCGTCACAACGTCCATAAGACGCATTTCAAAATTTTCTTGGGCAACCCAACTTATAAGGAAACGAAAGGTAACTATATCCACTACTGGTGAATATGTTTCATCATAATCAATCCCAGGCCTCTGCGAGAAACCTTGGGCTACGAGTCGGCCTTTATACCTCACGATCTCATTTTTCTCATTTCGTTTCCGGACAAAGACCCATTTGTATCCAACAGGTTTTACATTGTCGGGGGTTTTAGTAATAAGCCCAAAAACATTATGTTTGGCAAGGGAAGACAATTCAGCTTGGATTGCTTCCTCCCATTTAGGCCAATCTTGCCTATGATGGCATTCGGTTATGGACCGAGGTTCATAATCATCATTCATAATCTCATGAGCAACTGAGAGAGCAAATGCATCATCGATGATTATCTCATTTCGATCCCATATCTCATTACAATAACTGATGGAAATTTCAGTATTCCCAAGGTTGGTGATCTTTTCATGGGTTTGTACCACTTCAGGGGTAATATGCTCATGAACTTGTGCCACTTCAGGGGCAATATACACTCTTTGAATATTATGCTGTGCCACTTCAGGAGCAATTTGGTTTCCTCGAGAAAGATTAATAAGCTCATCTGGAGCAGATTCTAAATTCCTCCCCCTTCTCTTTCGAGGAACAGTGTCTTTTGATCCCATCGGTCTACCACGCTTCAGGCGCAGGCCATTTAAATCCATTTCGGGTGGTTCTACAGGAACATTTATCCTAGCTGGAACATTCACAGCTGGAATATGAGACTTTGTAACTTTAGCAATCTCATTAAATGCATCAGGCATTTGATTTGCAATAGCTTGTAAATGGATCAATCGTTGCACCTCATTTTCACATTCAGGTGTTCTTGGGTCTAAATGAGACAAACTTTTCTCATTCCATGAGAAAATCTCAACATTTTTCTGCTTTCCATTTGTGGAAGCTTTTGGTATCCCAAGTGATGGGAATACTGTCTTATCAAAATGACAATCCGCAAATCTAGCGGTAAATAAATCACCCGTCAATGGTTCAAGGAACCGAATAATGGACGGTGAATCAAACCCAACATAAATGCCCAAATGGCGTTGGGGACCCATTTTGGTCCTTTGCGGTGGTGCTACAGGCACTTGTACCACGTAACCAAAGGTGCGAAGATATGAAATGTCTGGCTCCTGGCCCAAGACTAACTAAAGGGGGGAATATAAATGAGAAGTAGTGGGGCGCAATCTAATTAAAGATGCAGCATGTAAAACAGCATGACCCCACGCTGAGGATGGGAACTTTGTCCTCATCAACAAAGTTCGAGCAATAATCTGAATGCGCTTAATCATGGATTCTGCTAATCCATTCTGAGTATGAACATGTGGGACCGGATGTTCAACTTCAATTCCTAATGAAGCGCAATAAGCATCAAAACTCTTTGATGTGAACTCACCAGCATTATCCATTCTTATGCTTTTAATTTGATAATCTGGGAAATGAGCTCAAAGCTTTATTATCTGTGCAAGCAAACGTGCAAAAGCGACGTTGCGCGTTGATAATAGGCAAACATGGGACCATCTACAGGATGCGTCCACTAGTACCATGAAATATCTAAATGGTCCACTTGCAGGCTGAATCGGCCCACAGATATCACCCTGGATTCTTTGCAAGAATGAAGGGGATTCATAATCAACCTTTGTCATGAAAGGTTTAGTAATGAGCTTTCCTTGTGAACAAGATTCACAAATGTAATGTTTGGACAACAACACCTTTTGAATCTTTTAAAGGGTGTCCACGAGTATTTTTAAGGATTCTTCGCATCATTGTAGCTCCTGGATGACCAAGGCGATCATGCCAAAGTCCGAACACATCAGGGTTCACTAGTTTCCAAGACATTGTAGCATATGATTCTATAGCTCGTATTGGGACATAATATAATCCCATACTAGAAGCTTCCAGCTTCTCATGGATGGTCTTCTGGCCCATCTTGTAGGAAGTGATGCAAAGAAATTCCTTATTTTGCTCATTAACTGTTTCTAGATGGTACCTATTACGGCGTACATCTTTGTAGCTAAGTAGATTTCTTTTTGATCTACTGCTTAACAATGCATCTTCAAGATACAATGTTGTGCCATTTGGCAAAATAACTGTGGCAGTCTCATAGCCATCTATAATATTAACAGGACCAGATATTGTCTGAACATTTGCCTTGCGCAATGTCACATTTGAGAAAAAGTGTTTGCCATAAAGTATAGTATGCGTTGTAGCACTATCAAGCAAACATATATCTTCCTTTTCCTCAATGTGTCCCATTTGCATTAATCTTGACAACTTCAGGTGTCAAGTTTCATAAAATTTAACAAATTAATAATATGATGCAAAATATAAACCAACAAATATGGAATAAAACTCATGATTTTATTGACGACCATATTTATTTAATATCTTCCTTGGTAACATAATTATCCAAGGATATGGCAAAACATAAATGAAAACCCTCAGGATCTATTTCTGGGGATTTATTATTTTCATCAACATTATAAAAAGAAATCAGAAACCTCAAAAGGTTTTTCATTGCCAAGAATATGACAGTTTTCATTGACCAAAACCTTATTGACTTCAGCATCAGTCTCAGTTAGGTCAATGGCATGGGTCTCAACATGCTTGCTTTTCTCCTTCTGGGATGCTTGGTATAGATCAACCAAATGTCTGGCCGTACGACAAGTACGTGACCAATGACCAGTCATTCCACAACGATGACAGGTACTATAATCATGCTTCTTCATAGGCTTTTTACCTTTAGGGTTGTGTTGGGAGTTATTTATACTACGGTTAAATCTCCCACCACCCTTACGGAAAAAATTCTCATGCCTACGCTCACGGCCTCTAAGACGGCCAACATTCTTACTTGAGCCGGCATTTGCTTCAGGAAATGCCTTAGAGCCAACAGGTCTTAAATCATGATTTTTAAGTAGCAATTCATTTGTTTGTTCTGTAGTCAACATGACTGAGATCAATTTAGAATATGTTTTAAACTGGCGCTGCCGGTATTGCTGTTGCAATACAATATTCTAAGCATGAAAGGTGGAGAATGTTTTCTCTAAAAGCTCAGCCTCAGTAAGCTTAACACCACAAAGTTCAAGCCGTGACACAATATCATACAATGCCAAATTATAATCGGACACGGACTTAAAATCCTGCAACCTCAGATGTTGCCAATCATATTGTGCTTGAGGGAGGATGACAGTTTTGGTGTGATCATACCGCTCTTTCAATCTTGTCCACAAGATCAAGGGATCTCGGACAGATAGATATTGAACTTTTAAGCTATCACTTAGATGCCGACGGATAAAAATCAAAGCATTTGCCTTATCTTTATCATTAGCATTTCCATATTCACCAATGGTAGCTGCAAGACCTTGGCCTTGGAGATGCAGTTCAATATCGAGACACCATGACAAATAATTATTGCCACTTACATCCAAAATTTGGAATTTGGGCTTTTCAATATTTGCCATAATTATGAAATGAATGGTCTCAATTAGGTTGACAACTTCTGGTGTCAAAAAATATTTAGAAGTAAATCTTTACACAATGAAAATTAAAATTATCTTGTGTATAGAAAATAAATTTTGTATGGAATCAAACCTTCAGAACTTACCAAACTTCAAAATTGCTTCACTTTAGAACACTCGTGCTGATAACGTGTTGTGAAAAGTATGTTAATTAAAATTGAGGAAGCAAGAACAAGAAATAAGAATAGGAGAAATTGAGAATTAAAGGAACAAGAGAAAGAGAGAGAGAGAGATGGAAATGGAAATGAAGATTGAAGGAATTGTAAGTGTATCTCATTAGGGAGAATGAATCCCAATTTATAGGCATCAAATGGTAGGTTATATAAGTTGGTAACTTGCACATATTAGCCCCATTATTGCCATCACAATAATCATAATTTGGACAATTTGCACAACTTGCATTTGTCCACTTTCATAACATAATTTGCACAACTTGCATTTGTCCACTTTCATAATAATTTGCACAACTTGCATTTGTCCACATTCATAATACATATATATATATATATATATATATTGCATGATAACTGAATTAACTCAGTTTTTGCTTTGCATGGCTTTTGACTTGCATGTGAACCAATCGAGTTAACTTAATCTTTGCTTTGCATGGCTTCGGCTTGCTTGGCTTCCCGATTTGGTTTAAAATTACCTGCAAGGTAATAGAATAAAATAAAAATAAAATAAAATGAGCTTAAAAAGATAATAAATAAAAATTTAGTAGTGACCAATTAATCGATTGATTAGTCAACTAAAATTAATTAATCAAAATTGAAAAGGAAAGTGTCTACCTGACTAATCATGGGAAAAGTTTTGGAAGAAAATAATCATTTTAAGTTTATGGAAATTTTAAATATTTTCCTTCAACCTTAATGTAAGTTTACAAATTTAACTGACTCATAGTTAATGTGCATTAGTAATGTGTCTAAACCCTAGAGAAATAAAATGACCAAAATTTTTCTCTATCTTAAACCCTTAAGCCAAATTTTCCTCTTCTAGGGGTAAAATAATCCAAAAATTTTATTATGCATAATTATGTCAAATTAAGTCAACAAACAAGTTTTGTTAAGAGAAATAAATTTGTTCATACCTTAATTCCATTTATATAAACCCTAGAATACAAAATCATTTTTTGAACTCAAATTAATAATTAGGAAAATGTGTATTTTGCATGTTTAGCCAAAAGTCTCTTCCCATTGTCATGTGTTAATCTATCGTTCAAATGTAAATATATAGGTAGTGAATCTTCTCCTAGGAGCAAGGAAAGTGTGTAATAAAGAGAGTGTAAACCCTCTCTAAACTAGTGAGTAGGACATAATTGAACTATATTTAAATTTGAAATGAATTAAAATACTTTACTATTTAAACTTGTTTTAAATATAAAGACTTAACCTTCTTGAATTTGAAATTTGATTCATGAAAATTGCTTTTACTTGTGAAATTAATTGAAATTGATATGATTACGATTGATTTCTATGATGGGCTGAATGGCTAAATGATATGACTTGATTATGCTATTTTATGTCACGGTTATATGGATGAGACGTTAGTCACTGCAATGGTGCTTCTCATAATCCGACCTTGTGGAGGCGGCATGAGTAAGTGGATGACTCCCACTTGGGACGGAGTGATGCAAGGGTTGATTGTGCACATTATTTTATGATTATTTAATCCCTGTGGGAGTACAGCAGACATAGCCACGCACCACCTGTATGAAGGCCCATGCCAACGTTGAGGTTAGGGCATTTTGGTAAACCTAAACGAAACTTATAATTCCTCAATGGACTAAGATTCCATCTCGGTCGGATGTGAGTTTGAGTATAGTTTTGACTAGCCCAAAGTATATTTCCTCACAGCTTGATTGCTTGTTTTCAATTATCATTACATTATGGAAATTTTCGAATATTTAGCCCAAATTTTCCTTATTTTATGGTAAATGCATTCATGCTTTCAAATGAGGTGACGAATTAAATATTTTATAAATTGGTACAGTTTCTAATTTAAATTCCACGATACATGTATTTATATTTTTCCAATTAAAATTTTATGTTGGTCTAGTTTCACTCACCGAGTATAATTTATATACTCACACCTTTTTCTTCTTTTTAAATTTGTTTTCAAACTAGTACAATGTTCGTAAAGGGTAGACGGATAGAGGACAGGACTCTACGTGGGATAGTGGATAGTAAGTCAACCCGCCCTATCTATTACTAAAATCGGGGCCACCAGCCAAATTTTGAATTTGTTTTGAAACTAATATAAAATATGTAGATGTTACTTGTACTTTGTAAACACCTAACCTATTTATATTTCCTATCTTGATATAAATGAGCATGTATAATAGTAAAGGCATGAGTTTTATAAATTAACTGTTATTATTTAAATTGGTACTGCATGTATGTTTTGAAATTTCTTTGCCAACCATATACAAGAGTTTACTTCAATATACAAATGAGTATGTAATTGGGGAGAGAATGAGACCTCCCAGAGTTCTCTATCGCTGAGAGGAGGAGAGATGAGATGTGATGGGTCGTGGGCCGTGGGCCCTATATGTGATGTAATGGGTCGAGGGCCCTATGTGTAATTGTGATGGACGGTCAAAGAGTGGGTCAGATTGTGAGAGCCAAGAGGGTATGATCTCTGATTCCTCTGTTGTGATATGGCCAAGTGTGGGCCAGTGTGTACAGGAGCCCGACTCATAGGCCATGAGTTTTGAAAGGAAGGAGATTGGAAAGAAAGAGAATGAAAGTAAGGGGCGAAATGAAGAAGCGAAACCAAGGTAGGGGGGAAGACAATTAACTCACCGCATCCTCGCTGTGGAGGCGAGGGAGTTAAGTTAAGGTCTTTCCCAATAGCTTGGTTACAAAGATAAGTACAAGACCATGAAACGACAAGGAACGCGTCGGAGAATAGCCTCAAAATGAGAGGCAGTGGCAATGAAAAGGAGGAGGAACTCCTGAGAAGGGTAAGAGGTGTGGAACCTCAGAAGAAGCAAAAGGATAGTCTTATCAAAAGAGACTTAAAGGATGAGACAAGGACAAAATGAGAAGATCAAGCAAGCACAACTAAAGCGAAGGAAGAACCTCCGAGTGACATAACTGGATTGAAGGAAGCCTAACCTGTAATTAGATAAGGGTAGGCTATGTTAAGGAAAAGATGAGGTTCAAACTCAATAGTAGAAGAGCGATGAAGCCACTTTTGAGGAAGAGAATGATCAGAGTGTGCAGCGAAAGCGTGGTGAGCTTCAGTAGTGAATAGTGATGCGAACACTATTCGAAAACGAAAGGAGGGCTTCGAATGGAAGCCAAACCTCCCTAAGCTACCTCATTTAATTTCGAGGACGAAATTTTTAGAAGGAGGGGAGAGTTGACACACCCGGACTTAATACGACTTTTTCGTACAAATGGAATATTGTAAGACGGCGTATTAAGTGAATAATATGTCGGTCCATATGTGTCTAATTAAGAAGAGAAGTTAAGCTTAGGATAAGACGAAGTTGGAAGATAAAGTAATTAACCTTGCATGGGAATTAGTAAATGCCAAAAAGACATCAACTTAAGTCCCTAGAAATTTATTATGGGCCCCGTTGGCACAAGAAATCAAAGGATTTAGCCAACGGGTGAAAATGAAAGAAAGTTGAAAAAGGGGAAAAAGTTTGACCCGGGGCCCGAGTAGACTCGGTGTCAGGTTCTTCTATAAATAGGAGAGGGCCAAAGCTTTTTCTTCATTTCTCTTTTTCTTTTTCTTTCATTTTCTTTTCTTTTTCTCTCTAGAGCCAAACAGAGACATTTTGGACAATTGGCAAATCCGGACAAACCGGCTTGTAAAACAAGGTGAGTTTCTAGTACGTCATTCTACTCACCTCGATCTACGTTTTTCTAAGTTTGCACGTATTTCCATGCATTGGTTTAGGAGAGATCCAAGCTCAAAGTTAGTTTAGCTTTTTAGTTAAATTCTTAGTTTAAAATTTAGATATAGGAACTTTGAACTTGTGATTCTCGTTTTTCTTTCGGTAAACATGTTGTGGATGCATAAAGGTGTATGCATCTGAAATTGTAGCCAAATTGGTGGATGATTGCATCAGATTTCAAGGTAAGAGAAAAATTGAAGATTTCTCGGGTTTGAAACCCAGAACAAATTCGGCACCGGATCTGTAGAACCGACACTGTTTCTACTTGTCGGTGGATGGCCCTTTGGTCAAAGAAAATCGGCACCGATTCACTCCAGATCCGGCGCCAGTCTTGCCCTTTAAGGGCAAAACAGTCATTTCACCTCCCGAAACCCTAATTGACCCCAAATCGATTCGAAACACTTCCGAGCCTTCCAAACCACATCCAAACAACATCTTAGGTCATGCTAGAGCCTCATAGGTGCATTCATAAATTTAATTATGAATGCTAACATATATTTTCGTGTATTAGGGCTCCGGTTGAATCGAATGCGGCGATGCTCTGGAGGTTGAACTACATGGAGTGCTTGGGAGTATACGAATCTCCCAAATACTGTGAGTGGCCTAGATTTCTTTGTTTAGCCACTGGGAACAAATGTTTTAAAAATATTTTCAAAAGTTTTGGGATACGGGAAATCCATACACAAACATTTGCATGGTGATATACCCACACAGTGAGTGGGATGTTTTAAAAAGGAATATAAAAACTTATGTGTGTGTGATTATATGTTTTAATATAAATGTTTTATGCGTGTATATATATATATATTTGAAATATTATTATTATGATTTTAAGGGTGCGATACCCTTACGAGATGAGTGATTGAGAGGGATGCTCCTCGGGCTCCAATATATCCGGGAGCGTGGACGAGTTGGAGAAAGCATGCTAGATACTCAACCGTGGACCACCTATTGAGGGGTACGGTGAGTCGAGACCTGGTTAGGAAAGGCGCATAGGGAAGCTCGCCAGGCTCAAGGTAGCTATGTTCCACCACAGCGATGGGCACCACCGTGGGAACGGGCTAGAGAAAGAGAAAATGTGAAAATATTTTAGAAATAAGAGAGATAGCCCTCGGTGTAGTGAGGCATACGACCGACGGGTCGAGCCTTCAGTATAAAAGAGATGCCAGCCCATTTGTGATATATATATATATATATTTATTTATTTAAAGTGTTTTCAAAGAGAGTTCTCAGTTGGAGAACCAGAAAAGATTTTTGAAAAGAAAAATATTTACTTTATTATTATTTTATTTTGGATTTCCCTTAATTGCCCTAACCCCAATGGAGATTCATAGAATCTCTGTCACTCACCTGTATCCAATGTTGGTGGATGCAGATTCGTGTATGAGTTCAGCAAATAGAATGGAGGCTCACTAGGAGACGTCGGTGGCTTAAGCTTAGTAGTTTCCGTTGTGCGGGTATTCTTTTAAATTAATCCATTGGCACATCTTGTAAGTTTAATTATTTTGTTAAATGATTTTTAATTAAAGTTTTAGTTGTTTTGCAGCGATGGTATCCATTTCTATGCCTTGCGGTGCTTCAGGTGCGTAACTGGCCGGCACGTACTTCGAGGCAACATGGCGGTTGCCACGTGGCCGACCCGGACGGGTCAGGGCGTGACAAGCTGGGTTAAATTTTCAACGAGAAAGTTGTGGACAAGTTTCTTAGCTTTCTAAATAATTAAGAATCAAGTAAAACCATTCAGAATCAATTGAGTTAAGGTAAAAACACTAAAGTGTGGTAAATGAGGTTTTCAAACTATTTGTAGTTAAGTTTCAATTTTGGCAGTGTTCTTTCAAGGACATTTGGGGAACCAAATTATACTCAAATTGAGTGGTACAAATTGTATTTGAAAGATAATAAAGTCTTCTTATGATGTCTAGATGAATGTTTTTACTAGTTCTGGTTGTAGAAAGAGTTATTGGGAAATTTCGTTAAGGTTGCTTAGAGTTGGTGACTCTAGCGACAGAAATTTTAGAGTTGTTTCTGACTGCCTTATTGTGTGAATTGGATTTTGTATAAAACATGAAAGTTGTAAGATTCTATCTTAACTTTCCAATTCCTTAATAATTACCTTAATCTGATAAGTGTCGAGTGAGAAATTACTTGAATTTGGAAAAATCAAGTAAGTGGAAAAAGGCCTACTATACATTTTCGCCCTTGAATTTTGGTCAATGAAGCACATATGCCCTTAAACTTTTAATTTAGTTAATTTCACATATGAACTCTCAATTTTGGTCAATTAGCCCCCAAATTGGATGGAAAATGCTAACTAGGCTAACGAGACTATTACTCGCCTATCACATCAACAGAAAGGGCCACGCGGAATATCCACATGGATTGTTTGACCATGTGGAATATGCACCTAGATATGGGATCCTCATGTCTAAAAAGCTATAAAAAATAAACAAATAAATTTAATTAAAAAAAGTTATTTATAAAAATATGCTTACTTTGATTTTCTTTGTGAAATTGAAAAAAAAAAAAAGGATTTTGATTTTCATCCTTATCCAATTCTTCTACTTTTCTTCACCATTTTCTCCATAATCTCATGACATATTTGTTTATTGTATCAAATTTATATTCAAAACTTATTTCAGCCCATAAATTACAAAATAATTAGGAAAAACATGCCAAGTTTACAACCTAAGATCTGAGTTGTTTTGCTATTTATAATTTATTTATGTCCTTTTCACTTTTGCTTTATTGTTGTGTAGCACTAAGATCTTAGTTGGAGAGTTGACATGATGCTGACCTGCTTTTCTTGTTTATGCTAAGGTGTCAATTGTATTGAGTATGGGAGTTGGTTACTGCTTTTTGTTCCTTGAATGTTGTCTTCTTTTTGCTTTGTTTTTGTTTGGGTGCTTGTTTCCAGTGTATGGTAGTGTGTTTGTTTCCAGTGTATGGTAGTGTGTTGGTGGTGCCTTTTGGTTTGGCTTAGAATACAGAGAATGATTTTGCTCAATCCCAACAATGAAAAGTCAAGCTTTTAGAGAGGAGGTGACACGCCCGGACCGAGTCCGCACGTGTCAAGTTGAATATTTATGTATTGTTGTCTTGTCAATATACCAAATTTCACTTCCCATGGATGTTTTAAACTTCGTTTAGCTCAATTTCAAGCTTAAAAACCCTAAAATTGAAGTCCGGGGATGTGGGGCCCACTTGGAATCGAGACCCGAGGAAATTGGGCCGAGTTGATCGGAGTCAACTCAGAAATTGTTGACTTCGGCGCCGGACATGGTCAGGTCCGGCGCTGGACCCGTAAATTTTAAAAGGGGTCTCGGATGGCCGAGACCCCCATTTTCACATTTCCTCTTCTTCTTCAATTCTCCGAGCTCTCTCTTCCAAATTATTCAGAATCAAACTCTTAATCCCTCTTCAAACACTTCATCAATCATCAATCATCAATATCAACTTCTTTTGCCTTCTTGAAGATCAAAACACTAAGATTTCCAAGAAAATCACCAAATCTAGAAATCTGGAATTTTGGCGACAGTTTGTTCATCACCTCATATCTTTTGATTTAACCGTGGGTTGTGGCTGGGAATTTGGTATGTTGTTCTAGACTCATAAAGCTTTAATTTGATAGTTTACACGCTTGATTTCATGGTCTGTGCTAAGAGAATTCGTTGATTGAAGTTGATATTTCCGTTTTGCCTGAGATATGTTAATCCTTAGTGTTTTGATCCAAACATTGAGCATGATTTATTGTTTGATTCGGTTCTTGAAGCTGTGAATTCATAGATCATGTATTTAACTTGCTGTGCTTCAATTTTGGTGAGGATTGGTTGTGAATCGAACTCAAACCGAGCTCGATTTGATGAAAGGCCGATCATAGCCCTTTGCTGGAAACAGGTCCGGCGCCGGACCTGGTGAGTCCCGCACCGGAGCTGTTGATTTGTGGGATTTAATTCCATTTTGGCTCACTCCCGCCCGGGAGTGAGCAATCTACCGACAAGGGTACTGTAGCACTAGGGGCATTTTGGTAATTTTGTAGCCCTAGACCCCATTTTCCCCAATTGACTCCAATTAGCTTCAATTGACTCCCGGACTTGCCAATTTTATTCCGAAACCTTTAATTGGTGTTGTTTTATGACTTGATTGTTGGTTGAATATTTTATTAATCAAATTAGATTTTAATTTGATTATTTAGGTACGTGATTGTACGAGATTTGGACTGGTAGCAATTTGAGCTAAGGCATTCGTGGGTAATCGGGGAGTATACAACTCTCCTCACTAGTGAGTGGCTTGGATTATATTGGTTGACCATTGAGGGTTAACCGTTTTTAAATTTATTTATAAATGCTTTACTAAATTGTTAATATATGTTTTGGGGTATGAATTGTCCACCTTCACACACTGAGTTTACAAATGATTTAAAGGGTGTGAATATCAAATATTTTATAAATTGATATTATTGAATATTGTTTGTGGAACGATACCCCTGAGAGATGAGAGATTGAGTGGGATTCCTCGGGGCTCCGATTTGCGGGAGCGTGGACCGAGTTTGAGAGCATGCGTGATACTCAGCCGTGGACCGCCTATCGAGGGGCACGGTGAGTAGAGCCTGGTTGGGAGAGGCGCGTAGGGTAACTCGCCAGGACTCCAGATGCTGTGTTCCACCACAGCAAGGCAAACGTCAAGGGAATGGGCCAGAGAGTAAGAAAAATGTTTTAAAAGTATAAAGTAACCCTTGACGGTCCAGTGGATACCCAGTGCACGGGTATACCTTATTGGGACAATTTCAGATGCCAGCCCATTTGGATATATTGTTATTGATTTGATATTTGATTTGGTTTGGGATTTCATATATTTCAGTAAATGATTTATTAAATTTATATTTGGATTATTTCATATCCCCAGCCTGAGATGATCGGTCTTTATAATCGAGTCTCTCACTGGGTACAAGTTTATGTACTCACCCCATTCACTTTTGTTCTCAGATCATCAGACTTTGGACGGCGGACGTCCTGGTGGCCAGTGATCCCAGTACGGCACTGTGGACACGATTATGTAGGTGCCACCTCTTTCGCTTTGTGTATTTTGGCTCGGAATATTATTACATCTTACATATACACTTATGTATTTATATAATACTTTCCGCTGCATTGGAACATCATAAGATGTAACACTTTATTTTGAAATATTTTTGAACTATATTGTCTATGATAATTTCGTATGTTTTCATATATTACTCGAATATCCTTTATTTTGAAGCCTTGTGCCATCTTGGTTGCCCGCTTGACGAGGCACGCATCTCGAGGTGGTACGGCGGTTGTTGCGTGGCCGAGCCTGGGGGTCGGGGCGTGACAGGAGGACAACATACTGAAAAATCTCCTTAATCCAACAGTGGAAGCCGCTAGGTCGGAAAGTTGAAGTTTCATATTTGTGTTATTTTTCATAGAGTTACAAGCATTTTTGACAAAAATCGAGGTTCAAATCGTGATCAAGAGATCGAAAATGTGTGATCTGTGCCTTCATGGTATGACAAAAACTCATCTTTGCCTGTCAATAGCAGTCAACGGTAGCAATAGTGGAGGAGGCTACTGCCAAATTTTGGGCTTGTTGGAAATGTTGGGTAATTTTAGAGAGAAGAAGGAGAAGGTTGCAATTTAGAGAGAGAGGAAAAATAAGATTAACATGAATTCAACGTGGCTTCTTTGCTGATGTGGGAGGAGGCAGATGGTCCCATTAGTCCATTCAACATTTTCCAACCAACTCGGGGCTTAATTGGCCAAAATTGAGAGTTCGGGTGTGAAATTGACCAAATAAAAATTTAAACGGCTTATCTTCTTGATTGACTGAAGTTCAAGGGTGGAATAGTATAATATGCCAGTAGAAAAAGGAATAGCTTGTAATTGGTTGCATTGTCATCCTGCCCCATTATAGCATAGAATCAATGCCAGATATGAAACAAAAATGTTGTCAAGTTTTGTTGTGGTCTTCTGGCCCTAAGTGTACCCATGATCGATGTCAGTGTTGACCATTGACTGTTAGTTTGACCATGAGTTGACTTTTCTTGATTGACTCAAATTTGATCCCAGTCTAGTTTAAAGCCCTTCCTAGGCTCATTAGAAGCCAGTTTAAGCTATTCTAAGTCTGCAGACGCATGAAATTGGTTTTGAAAATGTTTTCTAATAAAATTTTATACAAATTAGGAGTACTGGCGAAGGATCGTGGCAAGGCTCCAACTGTACAATTGCCTTAGTTCGAGAGTATACGATTCTCTCTGATTGTGAATGGTTTAATCTCAATGTTTAGTGACATTGATAGTAAATTGTTTTATACTTGTTGTCGAAACGTCTAAAAAGCCGTCCGACGGGAAATTTAAAGAAATGAAAAGGGTTTTCAAAACAAGAAAAGGAGTCGCCACTAACCATTTGATTTAGGTAGGTTAGCCACCTGTTTTGACTCTGTTTGACCTAACATAATCTAGAAAGATTACCTTAGGTTAAACAAATGTTAGTCCACGAAAATAAGTTTTGGGTTCGGGAGTCGGTTACGCTCGAGGAAGGATTAGCACCCCCGAAGCGCCCGGAAATCGGTACCATAAAGCCTTGTGAAAATTCGTTTTAGGGTTAATAACAAAAATGTTTCTTTTGAATTGAAATAAAATAAAATAAACTAAAATAAAGAATCTACAAATGTCGGAGTGGAACTCCTTTTGATATGGGTTAGTTCACCCTTTAAGAAAATCCAATTTAATAAGATCCGTAAAAAACAAAAAAAAAAGGTCTCAACGTTGAATAACCGAATTGAGAACTTTCTAAAAAACAAGCTTTAAAATCAAAGGTTAAAAATTCATAATTTGTTAAAGAAAAATTTGACTTTTAAACAAAATTGGATTGAATTTGGAAAGACTCCAATTATTGATGACTGAATTGAAATCTTTCAAAAAAAACATTTTTTTGATTTTTTGAAATTAATGTCGGAATCATTAAATTCCTTTTATTGATAAACGAATTTTGATTAAAAGCAAAAATTTTAAAAAAAAATTAATTAGAAAGACTCCAATGTAAAGATCTAATTGAAATCTTTCAAAATATTTTTTTGGTTTTTGAAAATAATGTCGGAATAATTAAATTCCTTTTATTTTTGGATCTCATTCTTAAAACTTTGATTAAAAAAATTAACCAAAGTGTAATTTTTTTATAAGAAAACCTCAACTATTGATTAAGTTTGAGATTTTCCTAAAAACCATTTTTTAAAAATTTTTAAAATTATGTCGGAATTAAAATTCCTTTTACTGATAAGAGGGATTTTGAAAGAAAACATTTTTTTTTTGGATTTTTGAAAATTGACATTAATTAAAGTAACCTTGAATATTTGATGGAAAAATAAACATGATATGCATGTAATTTTGAAGAAATTAAATGAAGAAAATATATTTTTTTGTTTTTTGAAGGGATAAAATTTCCCCTAAAAATCTCCACCGTACTTCTGGCGAGAAACTTAGAGAAATTTCTATTTTGGTAGACCCTTGAGCATCTCGTACTTCCGAGACACCCTCCGGCTTCCCATGCACGTGTGAAAACGATGCCCTAATTTCTAAATGCATGAAATGATGGGGCAAAATAAACCAAGAAAATGGGTTAGCACCAGAATACATATTAAATATATATTAAACGAATAATTAAAGATACATGAACTCAATTTCTAAAATAGCATAAATGACATAAATGGGTCTATGCTAAATGACATGAATTATCATGTAAATGAAATAAGAATGGACTTAAATTAAAAATAATTTACGGAAAATACCAAAAAAATGGTAAGCAGATTGCTGCGATCGGGCTGGGTCAAGATGAGGGTCAACAGAACGATGAGCGGGCTGGCACGCGGATCTTTAGTGCGACGAACGGGCAAGCACGCAAATCTTCAGGGCGATGGACAGGCTGGCACGCAGATCTCCAGGACGATGAACAGGACGATGAACAGGCCGATGGTGCAGTTCGCAGAGCGTCTGGCTAGCACAAGGACCCTCAGGGCGACGAGCAATCTTCAGGGCGACAAGCAATCTTTAGGACGATGAGTAGGCCGATGGTTCAGTTCACTGAGCGTCGGGCTGGCACGAGAATCTTCAGGGTGACAAACAATCTTCAGGGTGACGAGCAGGTCGATGGTTCCATTCACTGAGCGTTGAGCGGGCTGGCATGCAGATCTTCAGGACGACGAATGGATCTTCGGGGTGATGAGCGGATCCTCAGAGCGATGAGCAAGCCGATGGTGCTGTACACTGAGCGTTGAGCGGGCTGGCATGCAAATCTTCAGAGTGACGAGCAGATCTTCAGGGCGATGAGCGGATCCTCAGGGCGATGAGCGGATCCTCAGGGCGACGAGCAGGCCGATAGTTCCATTCACTTAGCATTGAGCGAGCTGGCATGCAGATCTGACGAGCGAGCTGGCATGCAGATCTTCAGGACGATGAACGGATCTTTGGGGTGATGAGCGGATCCTCAGAGCGATGAGCAGGCCGATGGTGCTGTTCACTGAGCGTTGAGCGGGCTGGCACGCGATTCCTCAGGGCGACGACAGATCCTCCTCAATCCCCAGAAATTCACTTTATTTTTTCTTCTTCTTCCTCCCGAAATCTCCTCTCTTTCTCCGTTGATCTCCCTGTATTTATTTTTTTAGAAATCCTCCTGCATTTTTTTCTTTTTTTCTTTTCCTTCTTCCTCGTTCCTCCGTTCTTCTCTCCTCCAGAAAAATCTCCTTTCCTCCTGAAACCTTCTCTTCTCCAAAAAAATTCTTTCCTGCAGCAATCTTCTCCCCCTTTTTGCTTCTTTTTTTCTTTTCCTTCTTCCCCGCTCTTCCTTCGCTTTTCTATCCTCCAAAAAAATCTCCTCCTCCAGAAAAAAAAACCTCTCCTTTACTCCCCGAAATCTCCTTCTGCCTTTTTTCCTCTTTTCCAGAAAAAATCTCCTCTCCTTTTCTTCTCCTTACACAGAGCTCTCTCTTTCCTTTTTATACCCGTTTTCCTCCTCTGCTCTTTTTCTTGCAGGGCCTCTTGTAGTGGGAGATGGGGTGGATGAAATGATGACTTCAGACAAAGGAAGATGGGCGGATGATGATTTCAGACAAAGGAAGATGGGCGGATAATGATTTCAGACAAAGGAAGATGGGCGGATGATGATTTCAGACAAAGGAAGATGGGCCGATGAAATGATGAGGGTATATGCTGTTTTTGAAATGGCCTCCATTTGTGATTTCCAACCTTCTCTTCTTTTTATTTTAATCTAGTTGGCCGATGACTCAAAGTTGGCCGATTGCTCCCTGTTGGCCGATTACTCAAGTTGGCCGATTGCTCCCTGCTGGCCAATTACTCAAGTTGGTCGATGACTCAAAGTTGTCGATTGCTCCCTGCTGGCCGATTACTCAAGTTGGCCGATGACTCGAAGTTGGCCGATTGTTCCCTGCTGGCCGATTACTCAAGTTGGCCGATGACTCAAAGTTGGCCGATTTTTTTTTAATAAAAAAAAGGGCATATTAATAACAAAAAATATAATGTCTACAGTTGCCCCCCTTGGCGCGTTTCTTGATTATCTAGAAGTGTATACTTCTCAATAATCAAGGAATGAGCCAAGACATAGACACACTTTGCTAGCTTTAGACAAAACTAACCTATTTGAAATAAAACAATGAATGAGGACATAAACAAAATTAAACAACCATCTAGAATAAAAAGAACTTACCTGATGATAACCAAGATAAGGTAAAATGACGAAATGAAAACTGATGATAGGGTAAATAATTAAAAGATGACCCAAGATATAGTAAATGATTAAAAGACAACCCAGGACAGGGTGTATAATTAAAAGACAGCCCAGGACTGCGCAAAACACCAAGTAACTGATTAAAAGATTAAGTAATGGCCTAGGACAGGGCAAGTGATTAAATAATGACTCAGGACATGACAAAACCTTAAATAATGACTCAGGACAGGGCAAAACACCAAATAACGGCCCAGGATAGGGCAAAACCTTAAATAACGGCCCAGGACAGGGCGAAACATTAAATAACAGCCCAGGACAGGGCAAAACTTTAAACAACGGCCCAGGACAGGGTAAAACCTTAAATAACTGCCCAGGACAGGGCGAAACATTAAATAACAGCCAAGGACAGGGCAAAACTTTAAATAACGGCCCAGGACAGGGCTAAACATTAAATAACAGCCTAGGACAGGGCAAAAATTTAAATAACAGCCCAGGACAGGGCAATACTTTAAACAACGGCCCAGGATAGGGCAAAACCTTAAATAACTGCCCAGGACAGGGCGAAACATTAAATAACAGCCAAGGACAGGGCAAAACTTTAAATAACGGCCCAGGACAGGGCTAAACATTAAATAACAGCCCAGGACAGGGCAAAAATTTAAATAACAGGGCAAAACTTTAAATAACGGCCCAGGACAGGGCTAAACATTAAATAACAGCCCAGGACAGGGCAAAAATTTAAATAACAGCCCAGGACAGGGCAATACTTTAAACAACGGCCCAGGACAGGGCAAAACCTTAAATAACTGCCCAGGACAGGGCGAAACATTAAATAACAGCCCAGGACAGGGCAAAACTTTAAATATCAGCCCAGGACAGGGCAAAACATTAAATAACAGCCCAGGACAGGGCAAAACTTTAAATAACGGCCCAGGACAGGGTAATACTTTAAATAACGGCCCAAGACAGGGCAAGAGGTTAAATAATGGCCCAGGATAGGGTAAAACCTGAAATAACTGCCCAGGACAGGGCGAAGCATTAAATAATGGCCCAAGACAGGGCAAAACTTTAAATACCGGCCCAGGACAGGGCAAAACTTTAAATAACTACGATATTGACGAAGCGACGAAGTGAGTCGAAACAACAATAAGACAATGAGATCATGAAAGAATGATGACAAAGTAATGATATGGTAATGATAATGATGAAATGGTTTCGTGATAATGAAATGGGATTGCAACATGTCTTGACAGAAATTCATTTCTTTCTTTCAAGGTTCAAGATAGCACACAAGCTTGAACTGAATTTGGTTTGGAGACTCTGAGCATAAATTCTGACAATATTTTCGCTTAACCCAATCTCTCAGCACGTTGCCGGACACAAGCACCACCTCATTACTGATTTCGGAACCAGATTAATTCAAATCCCAATGGATGCCCCCATAAGTGTTGGTACCATTTTACAATCGTGCCATCGAGCAAATACATTTCGAATGCCAACTTATGACCATTTCTTTCGCCCTCACACTTCCCCACCATTTGTTTTGGTGATTGAAGTCAAGTATTATAGTATTCATTTACTTACTCGATCATAGTTTATGATGACAACGTTACGCATTTCACATTTAAAACAAACAGATGAATTACCCTTTAAAGAAGACAAAAAATAGACATTCATAACAATGAGTAATATTGAGTTCTAAAGGATTATGTATACAAATAGAGTATTAAGCTTAAACAATTACATGGATATATAGAAAAGTGAAGGACACATGGCCTCAAGACAATGAAAATGCAGACAACAAAGCTCACGCCATCTCAGATTCTTCCTTTGACCAATTCATGATTCTCGCGATGACTCATTTAATGCTGATCACTTCTGATTACCTATGCTCCTCATAATTGAACAAGACCATGAAAGTCTGGTGACCTTTTCCTAAACCGCCCTTTCGGGTTTTCAGCTTAGGAACCAACCTATTTGGATCTGAACCGCCTTTTCGGGTTTTCGTCTCAGACCTCACCTTTTCTTTTCTCTTTTTCGGACTCAAGCCGCCCTTTCGGGTTTTCAACTTAAGCCACTCATTTGATTGATTTTTTTTTCTTCTCTTTTTTTTTAAGTATAATACTTCTTCACAGCATCAACATTGATCAGATATGGCAATTCATCTCCATCCATTTCTTGCAAAATCAGGGCACCTCCCGAGAACGCTCTCTTCACTACATAGGGACCTTCCCAATTCGGAGTCCACTTTCCCCGAGAGTCATGTTGGATATGCAGGACCTTCTTCAATACCAATTCTCCTTCTCTGAATTCACACGGACTCACTTTCTTATCATACGCGTGTATCATTCTTCTCTGATATAGTTGGCCATGACAGAGAGCACCAAGCCTTTTTTCTTCAATCAAGTTTAACTGGTCAAATCTTTCTTGCACCCAATCTGATTCTTCGAGCTTTACTTCTCTGTATACTCTTAAGGATGGGATTTCTACTTCAATTGGTACAACTGCTTCCATTCCATAAACTAAAGAGTACGGAGTAGCTCCAGTGGATGTTTTGGTAGTGGTATAATAAGCATGCAAGGCAAAAGGAAGCTTCTCGTGCCAATCTTTGTAAGTCACTGTCATTTTCTGGACTATCTTCTTTATGTTCTTATTGGCTGCCTCAACTGCTCCATTCATTTTTGGGCGATAAGGAGTGGAATTGCTATGCTTGATCTTGAACTGAGAGCATACTGCTGCCAACATTTTGTTGTTCAGATTCTTCGCATTATCGGTAATGATCCTTTCAGGCAGACCATACCGACAAATGATTTCTTTCTTGATGAACTTGGTGACTACTGATTGTGTCACGTTTGCATAGGAAACAACTTCAACCCATTTAGTGAAGTAGGCAATGGCAACTAGGATGAATTGATGTCCATTGGAAGCTTTTGGAGAGATTGCCCCAATCATATCTATGCCCCACATTGAGAAAGGCCAAGGAGAAAAGATGATGTGCAAAGGATTAGGCGGCATATGAATCTGATCGGCATAAATCTGACATTTGTGACATTTTCTGGCATGACTGATACAATTGGTCTCCATTATCAACCAATAGTACCCCAGTCTCATGATTTGCCTTGCCATTCTATGACCATTAGAATGAGTCCCACAAATCCCGCTATGCACTTCTTCTAAGATTTTCTTGGCTTCGTCTGTTTCGACACATCTCAGCAGTACTTGATCACGGCTCTTTTTGTAAAGGATTCCTCCATTCAAAAAGAAACCGATTGACATTTTTCTGATGACCCTTTTATCGTTTTCAGTAGCATGATCCGGGTACTTTTGGTGCTTGATGTACTGGACAATATCATGGAACCAAGGCTTGCCATCTATTTCCTCTTCAATACTCATGCAATGCACTGGATGGGTTCTCAAATCCAACTTAATTGCCTTGATTTCAACCCCTTGTCGACTTTAAACATTAAAGCTAATGTTGCCAAGGCATCGGCCAGCTGATTGTCTTCTCTTGGGAAATGATGGAAATTGATTTCATCAAACTGCTCAACCAACTCCATAATATACTTGTAGTAACGGATCAATTTCGAATCCCTAGTTTCCCATTCACCTTTCAACTGATATATAACCAGAGCAGAATCCCCATATATTTCCAAGACATTTATCTTCCTCTCTATTGCCATTTGGATTCCCAGAATGCAAGCTTCATATTCTGCCATATTGTTGGTGCAGTCGAAGTCAAGTTTCGCCGTTGCTGGATACTGATCACCATTAGGTGAGATTAACACAGCCCCTATTCCATGCCCCACTGCATTTGATGCTCCGTCAAAGTTCATTCTCCACCTCTTCTCTTTTTCTATTTCTGTGTTAAGGACCGCCATGAGATCTTCATCGGGAAATTCAAACTTCATTGGTTCATAATCATCAACCGCTCTATCGGCTAAGAATTCAGCAATGGCACTGCCTTTGATTACTTTTTGGGATACATACAGAATGTCATATTCTAAAAGTAGGATCTGCCACCGAGCCAATCTTCCTGATAAAGAGGGTTTTTCAAAAAGAAACCTGATCTGATCCAACTTTGCTATCAACCAAGTGGTGTTATACAACATATACTGCCTTAATCTCTGAGCAGCCCATGCCAATGCACAACACATTTTTTCTATTGGCGAATACTTGGCTTCATAATCAGTGAATTTCTTGCTGACATAATAAATTGCTTGCTCTTTCTTGCCAGTCTCGTCATGTTGCCCCAGTACACATCCCATTGAATTCTCCAACACTGTTAGATACAATATCAAAGGTTTCCCTGACACAGGAGGTACTAACACGGGTGGATTGGAAAGGTATTCTTTGACTTTATCAAAAGCTCTCTGACAATCTTCATCCCACTCCCCTTGATCATGCTTCTTTAAGAGTCTGAAAATCGGATCGCATTTTGCTGTCAGCTGAGAAATGAATCGGGAAATGTAGTTCAATCTCCCCAAGAAACCTCTAACTTCTTTCTGGGTCTTTGGAGGTGGTAAATTCTGGATAGCCTTTATCTTGTTTGGATCTACTTCAATGCCTCTCTGGCTAATAATAAACCCTAGTAATTTCCCCGAGGTAACACCAAAGGTGCACTTGGCGGGGTTCAACTTCAACTAGAATTTTCTCAATCTCCCAAACAATCTTCTCAAATTGGTCATATGATCTTCAGGATTTTGGACTTTGGCAATCATATCATCAACATACACTTCAATCTCCTTATGCATCATGTCATGAAAGAGAGTCACCATGGCCCTTTGATAAGTTGCCCCGGCGTTTTTGAGACCGAAAGACATAACATTGTATCGGAAAGTACCCCACATGGTGGTGAATGTTGTTTTATCTTTGTCTTCCGGAGCCATTTTAATCTGATTATATCCTGAGAACCCATCCATGAAGGAAAATGTTGCAAACTTAGCTGTATTGTCAACCAGAGTGTCAATGTGAGGCAAAGGGAAATTATCTTTTGGACTTGCCCTGTTTAGATCTCGATAATCTACACACATCCTTACTTTACCGTCTTTCTTCGGGACTGGGACTACATTTGCTACCCATTCCGGATAAGTGGCAACCTCTAAGAACCCGGCATCCAACTGTTTCTTCACTTCTTCTTTGATCTTTAACAGCATCTCTGGTCTCATCCTCCTTAACTTTTGTTGTACCGGCTTACATTCTGGCTTAATTGGCAACTTATGGACCACTATTTCAGTATTCAAACCTGGCATGTCTTGATAAGACCAAGCAAATACATCAACATATTCTTGAAGCAACCGCACCAACTCTTCTTTCTGCCCGATTGATAAAGAAGTTCCAATTTTGACCTCTTTCTGTTCATTATCATCACCCAGATTGACTAACTCAGTAGCCTCCTTATGCGGTAAAATCTGCTTATCTTCTTTTTCAATCAATCTCATTAGGTCAGGGGGAAGAGGATATTCAGTACCATCAACATCATCGAGATCATCAGAGTTAATGATTTGGTCAAAGTTAGGTTCGAGTTGGCCATCTCCATTGTCATTGCATTCATTGTCAAGAGTCCTAGGGATGAAAGAGAAACAGAAAAGAGATATATACAGACATATATAGGATCCACGAAAAGCAAGAGATATAAAAACAAAGATACTGAGGATAGTTTGCAAAAATGCATATCATCAAAATCATAAACTATGAATAAGTAAGGAAATAAAACCCTTAATACATGAAATTGATCACCAACACTCTTGGGTAGAAGTGTGGGATGAAATAAGTGTTCAAGGCTCAAAAGAATTACATGTCTAAGTTTGCTAACATGACTGGCATTTCAAATGCTTCCTAGTTACTGAAAACTGATCCAGGCGCCAACTGCTGAATCCATGGCCCAGTGTTGCCATTGCCCGATTCCCCTTTCTTTAGTACATTGATGGACAATCCCTTTAATGAATTTTCCAGTGCATCAACTGATCTTTTTGGGTTAATCACACCAGCGAAAACAAAACTATCCTTCAATGGTGGAATCTTTAGCCTCTTGGTCTCAAGCTCATTCCCCCTCAATGCAGCCATCCGCTTACGCTTCTTCTCTTCTCTTGCCTCGTTCTTTTCTCTCCATGAAGGCTTATATCCGAGGCCAAACGTTGGTTCTGCTTTAGGAAGAATTATAGGCTCATGTACACCATGACCATGTTTCCCCATTCCTTTACCAGCCCGGTAACCTTTTCCCACAGTCATTTTGACTTGCATATTCAAACAGTTAGACAAATGCGGTTTTGGTAATTCAACACCATCTTTAACCTGAGTAACCTCCGCAATCGCAAATGATCTAAATGAGCAATCAACGGCTTCTTCCATGGCCTCAATATAAGGGGCATTAGAAGGTTGCATAACCATAATGTCTTCTTCCCCTGATACAGATATCATTTGGTTCTCAACCCTGAATTTCACCTTCTGATGGAGAGAAGAAGGAACGGCACCAGCCATATGAATCCAAGGCCTCCCAAGAAGATAGCTATAAGGGGAGGCAATGTCCATGACCTAAAACAGTATCTCAAACTCAACTGGGCCCACAATTATCGGAACTGTCATCTCTCCTACAACCTCTCGCCTAGTCCCATCAAATGCCCTCACAATTAACTGACTAGCCTTCATCATCGAATGATCCATAGGCAATTTTGTTAGTGTACTGAGAGGCATCACATTCAAAGCAGACCCATTATCAATCAGTACTTTGGCAACCATGTGATCTTTGCATCGAGTGGTAATGTGCAAGGCCTTATAGATACCCCTACCGCCTGGAGGAATTTCTTCATCAGTAAAAGAAATATAGTCAGCTACAGTTATACCTCTAACAATGTGCTCCAAGTTTGCCACAGTAATGTTCTGGGATACATAAGACTGATTCAAGATGCGAAGCAAAGCTTTTCTATGTGCTTCGGAATTAAGCAACAGAGCCAATAGAGAGATCTTAGCGGGCATTTTATTCAGTTGCTCCACCACGCTATACTCGCTTTGTTTAATGAATTTCAAGAACTCCAAAGCATCATTCTCAGTCAAAGGTTGGGCAACCTCTTTCACTGTTTGTTTCATTGGTTCTTGGTTTACCGGTATTGCAACTCTTACACCTTCTTCTTGTGCCTTCTCTTTTCCTTTTTATGTAGCAATGGCCAATTCAGGAGAATAACACCTCCCACTTCTTGTCATACCTCCTACCCCCGTTATATTCACTGAATTGGCATCAAACTGTTTCTTCACTCCTACTTGCTGCACTGTGCTATCGTAGTTCCATGGCACTTGCTTGTTGCTCTGATAAGGAAAAGGCGATGGCACATGGATCAGAAGTTTGGATTTTTGAACAGGGATAGTAAGGACCAGCTTTGGGGCAACCGGCACTGTTAAGCTGGGTTTCTGTATTGGGATGTCCACGGTCAGTTTGTTGGCTATTGGGATCATCAAGCTAGGTTTTTGGGTTGCCGAGATTGGTACTATCAGATTGGCTTTTGCTTAGGTGATTCCCCATATCCATCATTCATCATGTTGATCCCAGTGTCCTTCTCACCTTCAACATAGAACTCTATTGTGCCAGAATCCATCATAGCTTGAAGCTGCTTCTGAAGTTTCTTATGACTCAAAATTCCGTTCTCTTTACATTAAGATGGTGTGATCATTTGGGCTTTCAACAATGCCCGGTATACAACCTCCAATGGTGTGGCCACTTCTTCTACCTTTCTCTTGACGTACACATGCCCCTCACTAATTGCATTCACTCCATTTCCACCATGATTAGGGAACGGATTTACTCCTACATTTGGTTGAGCCCCCGTATCAAAAGTCAACCGTCCCTCATCAATAATTCCTTGTACCACCTGCTTCAACTGATAACAATTTTCCAAATCGTGCCCTTTTGCCCTTGAATGATATGCGCAAGTGGCATTCTCATCGAACCACGCTGGATAAGGGGGTTGTGGAGGTTTTGAATTTGGGATCGGTTCAATCATCTGACTTTGTAGAAGCTTGGAATGCAGTTCAGTATAAGTCATAGGGATATGAGTGAATTGTCTCTTTTCTTGGGGAGGTCTGGGTCCTCTTTGAGTATTTCCTTGACTCCAAGTTGAAGGTCTTAGTGTGCTATAAGTGGCATTGGATACTGGGTACTGATAGGTATTTTGGGGTTATGCATGACTGGCGGTAGGGTATGGATGTCGGTATGTATTTTGGGGTGGTGTGTAGTTATTGGAAGGGTATTGATAGCAGTATGTATTTTGGAATGGGGTGTAATTGGTGGAAGGGTGTTGGCATCTGTATGGTCTATAGTTTTGCTGTGGGTATTGATATTGGTGTCCTCCATATCCCATGGCATGTACCTCTCATTCCTTCTTCTTTAAGCTTCGCTCCCTTTTTTCCCCAAAGAAATCTCCACTACTTATCTTTCCACTTTTGATTGTCTTTTCCAAGCACTCTCCGGCAACCACAATATCGGCAAATGAGCCAGAAATGCTAGTAATTAGCCGATCATATAACGGACCCTTCAAAGTTTCAATAACAGTATAATTTGATTCCCTTTCGATCAACGGATGGTCAACTTGAGCAGCCACATCTCTCCATCGTTGAGCATACTCTTTAAAAGTCTCAGTGGACTTCTTCTCCATAGTCTGAAGTGTTAACTGATCAGGAGCCAGATCTGTCATATGCTTGTATTGGGCGACAAAAGCTTTCACCAAATCTGACCAAGACTGGACCTTAACCCTATCAAGCTGATTATACCACCTTAATACTGCTCCAGAAAGACTATCTTAGAAGAAGTGTATCAAGAGCTTATCATCATGTGCATAGGCCGCCATTTTTCTCACATAGCTAGTAAGATGCTCTTGGGGGCACCTGGTCCCATTATACTTTTCAAAATTGGGGACCTTGAATTTAGGAGGAATCACAATGCCGGGAACCAGAGTAATGTCGACTGCATTCATGGCTCGATAATGTTGCGCGCCTTCCACTGCTTTCAGTCTTTCCTCCAACATATTCAACATCTTGATATCAACAGCTGCTTCTTTCGAACTTTCGGGATCAAGTACTACCGGGTTCGCTGAAGTTACGCCAACATTAGTGGTTGGGACATGGGTAGGTTGAGTAGTTTGAGTGGGCAGAGTGGTGTAAACGAAACCACTAGCATTCGCGCCGGTAGGTGGTTGAGGTGGGTAAGGATATGTCCCATGTGGCGGTGGAGATGAGTACTAATTTTGAGCATCCATTGGCGGAATCGGTATGTGGAGTGTTGGAGGACCCTAGCGGGTCGTATCGGGAGTGTAACTCGGAGCATGAATCGGTGTTCCAGTATGAACGGGTGTATTCTCTCTGACCATCCTACTCAATTCACTGATCTTTTCCATAGCCTCATTCAGCTTGTTTGTCAGATCCTCATTAGTCCGTTTCAGATTTTCCATCTCTGTATTCTGTTCGGCCATTTTCCATGCCTGTAATCTAGTGTAGTATCGGGGAGCTTGGGATGCTATCTTGAAACCTTTAGTTATTACAAACATGGATCAGGATATTTTATTATGAAAATAATGAGGTGATGATGCAACAAATGATGTAAATGATTAATGCATGTAATAGTAAAAATCTATTCGCAACAATTAAACCATAAAACAAAATTGACCATTAAACGAGGCTATCATCCATCATCCCCAAATATTATCCTGCTCCTTCTGACTTTGTCCACTGGCCATGATCAATTCTGTTTTATGGCTTCTTTCTTGTGGATAGATTCTTATAATGAAATGTATAGAATGGGATGCGGAGATAGAAGAAAGGAATGAGTTAATATATAATCATACTGACAATGGTGAAAGAAATGCGAATAGAGCATGCAATAGGAATCCATCCATAACAAATTTACTATTAAAGATAACTAATCATTTCAAAAGTTGAAAAAGTAGTTTCAATCCCATAACAACGCCGTGCCATTTTCATCAACTACAATTTAAAGCATTTACAAATCACAGCAGCTCTTGTCTCTATATTAACTTTGTATCACTAATGCTCCCTAACCCGTTACTGGTTCAACTTCTCTGTAAGCTCCTTGACTTGACTCTATAAACCAAAAATCGTTGTATGCGACTTTGCTCTTCCTCGGCTTTCTTCATTCCCTCTTCCTTTTTCAGCTCATCCCTTTCATTCTTCAACTGATCGTTCTCATTCTTCAGTTCATCTCTTTCATTCTTTAGTTGATCTTTCCTTCTCTTCAGCTCATCTCTTTCACTTTTTAGCTCATTTCTCTCGTACTAAACTTCAGCATATTGGACTCGAGCATCGGTTAGACGTTTGTTAGCATCCTCTTTGGCGTCCCTGAGTTTTGCAGCCTCATTGCCTTTACTAATTGCTTCTGCCTTCCAGCCATCCGCCACTTTTTTCATCTCCCTACTATCTTCTTGTGCTCTTTCTATAGCCTGAAGCCATCCTCTTTTCTTCATCCTTTTCTTTTTTAGCTTGTCTTCTAACGCATGGGTTACCCACTTCAATTGTTCACATTCTTGCATCAATTCAATCATTGCCGCCCCTTCTCTGAGTCTTCTGTTCTCAATCTCCAATCTTTCCATTTTATCTTCTGGCCCTTCCATTGCAGGATTAGCTAGGTCAAATGATGGTGGGATCAAAATGTCTTTCACCCGTTTCTTATGCCATTCCGGATATTCGGGTACCACATCTTCCATGTAACTACCTTTATCTTCTTTGAGCATCCTTTTGTAAAGTTCTCCCCATTCGATGGCTTTCTTGTATTGCTCCGAATTGTCATGTTGAAAATCTAACTTGTTTAGACCGGAAGTGAGCGGAATAATCTGTTCAGACCCAAATTGCCTTCTGACTAATAAGGGTGAATAACTGATGGTTCCCCACAATCCAACCAAAGGAACCCAAGGTACTTTGGCATGTAGATAAGGGGTATCTCTTGAAGGCATCCATCTCACCTTCCACGATATTTGGTCATTCTCAAGATTTCTAAACCATTCAACCCACTCTCTTTCTTCTTTCAGTTCTGATGGCCATGGAAGTATGCCATAGATCCCTATAGGCCTCTTATTATCTTCATCATTAAACGACATCCCTGGATTCTTCTTGTACCCAAAATGGCTCTTGAACCAGACAGTGAGTAATTAAGCACATGCTTCAAATCTTCCTCCTCCCTTTCTACAAGAATTTAGGGCTCGGATAGTTTCTGCCAATATGGATGTAGACGGATCAACTTGGTGTTTCAGGCTAATGAAAAGAGATAGCACCGAACGATGCACATATTGTAGCCGTTTAGGAAAAAGAACCAATCCATAAATCAGAAGGGCTAAAATGTCAAGACCCTTTTCCGTCTGGTAGTTTTTATCCACAAAGTTCATTAGCAAGTTGGCTTGTACATAATCTCCATCCATATGTCATCGCAACTCTTTCAAGTCAACCTCCAACATTTTAGCTAGGATCTTCGGATGTTGCACCCATGGCCAGAATACTTTGTCTAACTTCTTTTTTATCATTAACATGTCCCCATATTCTTCAACAGTAGGTACCATATCATACTTCCCCTCCATAGAATCTTCCTCATGTCTTCCAAAAGTGAAACACTGGTATGATGGATCCCAGAAGTACAATGCCCCTTTAATCAACTTTTCTTCCACCTTTACATAAAGTAACAGAGCAATATCTCCATAAAGCTCATTGAAACGCCTTTGACCACTAGGACCAACCTTTGACCATAACTGCTTTAGCTTGGTGAAATCATTCTGAGTGAGGTTCATGTTAACTCTACTTGGCAATTGGGGACGATGATCTTCGGGCAGACAATCTTTCAACTCTGGCAACTTAAGCAAACTCAAAGTTTTCTTCCAATTAAAATCAGGGTCTTCTATCACTTCCACAGGTACTACCTTTCTATCTTCTGCCATGACTAGTTTCCTTTATAATAAATTTACCATGGATAGACCCCCGAAATGAGATGCATGTGATGCGAGTGGAAAACATAGAAGACAAAACAAAGAAACAAGAAAACAATTAGTATATCATAACAGAATATATACATAATAGTATGAAATGAAAGGAGTTGATAAAGGTTAGTAGGCGTTTCTCCTCGTGTCCTAGGAAACTGATTTTTCTCGGGAGGTTCAACCCTACTTAAGTTTGAAAGGTTTGGCTCTAACTAGGCTGGGATTCCTCACAAGGTTCCTATATGCTGATTTAAGGCTCTAGACACGAGTGCCCATCGGACAAGATGGGGTGGAGACGATACGTTCGCGCTCCGTCTAAAGGGAAAAGAGTTCGTACTTCCGGAGGCTCTTATGATATGTTTAGTGTTGTGTGCGGAAGAAACTTTACCTTTACCAACCACCTTTCACCACATGATGCTCAATAGAACAGGAAGATAGAGAGGAAAATACTATCAACAAATCAAATAAACGGTTAGTCCAATTCAAAGGAATAAATGTATAAACAAAAATAAAGAATGGAAAATAGACATGGAATACATACAAGAAATAAAGGGTAGGGAAACAGGCAAGAAGTATATACAAGATACAGGCAATTAAAAGCAAAGGTTGGCATACAAGATGTACACAATATATACATGAACAAAGAACAGAGAATAAGCATGCTAGACATAAACATAGGAAAATTGAAAATCAAACCAAGGATATACAAATATGTACAAGGAAAGCAAGATCATGCTGATATAATATACATATAATATGATGCAATGAATCAAATAATATGAGGTCGAAAATGTAAATTTGAAAAGTTTTATTGATGTAATTTGATGCAAAGTGCAATTTTGAAAAGTTTTATTGATGCAATTTTAAGGTGCAAAATGCAATTTGGAAAAAGTTTAATGGTGCAAATGTAAGGTGCAAAATGCAATTTGGAAAAAGCTTAGTGAGATGTAAGGTGCAAAAACAACTCATTTTAATTTGGTCAAGTTAATGAATGAAAGATGAATGCACATGAATGACATCGCACCTTGAAAACATTTCAAAATTAACCCTAAATCGAAAATAAGACTTTTTCAAAAATGGCTTGACTCTCTTAAAAAGGTCCCTAGTGGAGTCGCAATCTGTCGAAACGTATAAAAAGCCGTCCGACAGGAAATTTAAAGAAATGAAAAGGGTTTTCAAAACAAGAAAAGGAGTCGCCACTAACCATTTGATTTAGGTAGGTTAGCCACCTGTTTTGACTCTGTTTGACCTAACATAATCTAGAAAGATTACCTTAGATTAAACAAATGTTGGTCCACGAAAATAAGTTTTGGGTTCGGGAGTCGGTTACGCTCGAGGAAGGATTAGCACCCCCGAAGCGCCCGGAAATCGGTACCATAAAGCCTTGTGAAAATTCGTTTTAGGGTTAATAACAAAAATGTTTCTTTTGAACTGAAATAAAATAAAATAAACTAAAATAAAGAATCTACAAATGTCGGAGTGGAACTCCTTTTGATATGGGTTAGTTCACCCTTTAAGAAAATCCAATTTAATGAGATCCGTAAAAAACAAAAAAAAATGTCTCAACGTTGAATAACCGAATTGAGAACTTTCTAAAAAATAAGCTTTAAAATCAAAGGTTAAAAATTCATAATTTGTTAAAGAAAAATTTGAGTTTTAAACAAAATTGGATTGAATTTGGAAAGACTCCAATTATTGATGACTGAATTGAAATCTTTCAAAAAAAACATTTTTTTGATTTTTTTGAAATTAATGTCGGAATCATTAAATTCCTTTTATTGATAAACGAATTTTGATTAAAGGCAAAAATTTAAAAAAAAAATTAATTAGAAAGACTCCAATGTAAAGATCTAATTGAAATCTTTCAAAATATTTTTTTGGTTTTTGAAAATAATGTCGAAATAATTAATTTCCTTTTATTTTTGGATCTCATTCTTAAAACTTTGATTAAAGAAATTAACCAAAGTTTAATTTTTTTATAAGAAAACCTCAACTATTGATTAAGTTTGAGATTTTCCTATAAACCATTTTTTTAAAATTTTTAAAATTATGTCGGAATTAAAATTCCTTTTGCTGATAAGAGGGATTTTGAAAGAAAATATTTTTTTTTGGATTTTTGAAAATTGACATTAATTAAAGTAAACCTTGAATATTTGATGGAAAAATAAACATGATATGCATGTAATTTTGAAGAAATTAAATGAAGAAAATATATTTTTTTGTTTTTTGAAGGGATAAAAATTCCCCTAAAAATCTCCACCGTACTTCTGGCGAGAAACTTAGAGAAATTTCTATCTTGATAGACCCTTGAGCATCTCGTACTTTCGAGACACCCTCTGGCTTCCAATGCACGTGAATTTGTGAAAACGATGCCCTAATTTCTAAATGCATGAAATGATGGGGCAAAATAAACCAAGAAAATGGGTTAGCACCAGAATACATATTAAATATATATTAAACGAATAATTAAAGATACATGAACTCAATTTCTAAAATAGCATAAATGACATAAATGGGTCTAAGCTAAATGACATGAACTATCATGTAAATGAAATAAGAATGGACTTAAATTAAAAATAATTTAGGGAAAATACCAAAAAAATAGAAAGCATATTGCTGCGATCGGGCTGGGTCAAGAAGAGGGTCAACAGAGCGACGAGCGGGTTGGCACGCGGATCTTTAGTGCGATGAGCGGGCAAGCACGCAAATCTTCAGGGCGATGGATGGGCTGGCACGCAGATCTCCAGGACGATGAACAGGCCGATGGTGCAGTTCGCAGAGCGTCAGGCTAGCACGCGGACCCTCAGGGTGACGAGCAATCTTCAGGGCGACGAGCAATCTTCAGGACAACGAGTAGGCCGATGGTTCAGTTCACTGAGCGTCGGGCTAGCACGAGAATCTTCAGGGAGACAAACAATCTTCAGGGCGACGAGTAGGCCGATGGTTCCATTCACTGAGCGTTGAGCGGGCTGGCATGCAGATCTGACGAGCGGGCTGGCATGCAAATCTTCAGGACGACGAACGGATCTTCGGGGTGATGAGCGGATCCTCAGAGCGATGAGCAGGCCGATGGTGCTGTTCACTGAGCATTGAGCGGGCTGGCATGCAGATCTTCAGAGTGACGAGCGGATCTTGAGGGCGATGAGCTGATCCTCAGGGCGATGAGCGGACCGATGGTGCACGAGGGTCCTCAGGGTGATGAGTGGATCCTCAGGGCGACGAGCAGGCCGATAGTTCCATTCACTGAGCGTTGAGCGGGCTGGCATGCAGATCTGACGAGCGGGCTGGCATGCAGATCTTCAGGACGACGAACGGATCTTCGGGGTGATGAGCGGATCCTCAGAGTGATGAGCAGGCCGATGGTGCTGTTCACTGAGCGTTGAGCGGGCTGGCACGCGATTCCTCAGGGCGACGACGGATCCTCCTCAATTCCCAGAAATTCCCTTTTTTTTCTTCTTCTTCTTCTTCCTCCCGAAATCTCCTCTCTTTCTCCGTTGATCTCCCTGTATTTATTTTTTTAGAAATCCTCCTGCATTTTTTTCTTTTTTTCTTCTCTTTCTTCCTCGCTCCTCCGTTCTTCTCTCCTCCAGAAAAATCTCCTTTCCTCCTGAAACCTTCTCTTCTCCAAAAAAATTCTTTCCTCCAGCAATCTTCTCCCCATTTTTGCTTCTTTTTTTCTTTTCCTTCTTCCCCGCTCTTCCTTCGCTCTTCTATCCTCCAGAAAAATCTCCTCCTCCAGAAAAAAAAATCCTCTCCTTTACTCCCCGAAATCCCCTTCTGCCTTTTTTCCTCTTTTCCAAAAAAATCTCCTCTCCTTTTCTTCTCCTTACACAGAGCTCTCTCTTTCCTTTTTATACCCATTTTCCTCCTCTGCTCTTTTTCTTGCAGGGCCTCTTGTAGTGGGAGATAGGGTGGATGAAATGATGATTTCAGACAAAGGAAGATGGGCGGATAATGATTTCAAACAAAGAAAGATGGGCAGATGATGATTTCAGACAAAGGAAGATGGGCCGATGAAATGATGAGGGTATGTGCTGTTTTTGAAATGGCCTCCATGTGTGATTTCCAGCCTTCTCTTCTTTTTATTTTAATCTAGTTCGCCGATGACTCAAAGTTGGCCGATTGCTCCCTGCTGGCCGATTACTCAAGTTGGCCGATGACTCAAAGTTGGCCGATTGCTCCCTGCTAGCCGATTACTCAAGTTGGCCGATGACTCGAAGTTGGCCGATTGCTCCCTGCTGGCCGTTTTTTTTTTAATAAAAAAAAAGGGCATATTAATAACAAAAAATATAATGTCTACACTTGTTGTATAAATAAATGTTTATGAATTATTTTTAATTGTTTTGGGATACAATTATCCACGGCACACACTGTTTTTATATAATGAATTTTATGTGGGCGATCGAGTTGCCTATATGTTATATTTTTATCTGTGTGTGTGTGTGTGAAATATTTTAATGATGATTTTTTAGAAGCCTTTACGTGGCATAATGAGGATCCATGTGCGACCTACTTGTTTGTGGCATTTGATATTGGCCTAAGAGGGGCGCACCCATAAAGCACGTCGCTAGCAAATAAATAGCCTATGGTTTGCACCATTTGTGAACTTAGCAGGAGATTTTGTAGTTGTAAGAGCAACAAATGACAACATTGGAAGAGCGTGAATTATTATTATATAATATTTTATGAGATGATGTGATGATTGCTCTCAACTATTCGACTCCATCTACGGATAGTTTTTGTTCTATTTCTTGTTGCCCTATTATATAATATGATTTGAAATTGATTTCCTTGGTGGGATTGACATTTTATGAAATATCGATTTTATGAATATGGTTTTAGATTAATTGTATCCCCCTCCATTGATTGTCTTTTACATTTTTGCCAAATTAATTCACTAAGTCTATTGGACTCACCCAATTGTTGATTCCATTTTTTTAAGGCAAATTGAGGTACTCTATGGCAACTTGCATCTCTAACTAGTACAGGCTAGAATTTTAACTATGTAGATGAATCATCTTCCTAGCTAATGATCCACTGGTGGTTTTTCTCTCTACTACGTTGTGAACTCCTACTCCAAATAATTTCTCAATTAGTTTGAAATGGTGTAAGTGAGGAATAATTTATGGTGTTTTCGATGTAATTGGATCATTATTAAAGTATGAATTGTGACTAAATTGAAGAACGTATAAAAAAAGTTTGAACAAATGGTAAATCTTGATGTTTTGAGGGACCTAATGGCTATTTCCCCAAAAGAAGGGAAATATTTAAGGGACAAGAGGGGGTGGGTCGCCTGTAACCTCTCGTCCTCTCTCAATTTTCACTTTCTAGCATAACCTGGCCATTTCGTACTCAAATTAAACATGCAAGTACTATATCTTGCATAACTTTTCAAGCTCTGCAAGAATATAGTGTTAGTTTTTGAAGAAAGCTATGGAATTGAGCTTGGGTTCAAAAAGACAGTTTCAGGTTTAGTTGGAATTTGGTGGAATCTAGCCATTCTTTGATTAAACTGATAAGGTATGCTGAAGACTATTTCATAAGGTTGTTTTGATGCTAGTCATGTCAAAATGGGTGCCTATTGATTGAGTTTGAAAATTTTGAAATGAATTGTTCATTTTTGAATTTGAAGTTAGATTAAGTGTTAAAAAGTCTATCATGGGTGCTGATGTGGAAGTATTTTGTGTTTTATGGCCTTAAATGGCTGTTGAAATTATTAAAAGTGAGATTTTTTGCTTTGACAGAAGGAAACTAACCAAGCAGCCACCACGTCCCTTTGAATCCACACCATAATAGATTAAAAACAGTGTCAGAGTTTGTTTGGGTTGTTGAATTGATGAGGCTCGAACACATCCGGCGCTAGATAGGGATGGAGCTAGGAATTTTTCTTAGGGAGGCCAAATTACAAATGTAAAATGTAAAAGCCCAAAGGTCAAAGCCTAAACCATATAGCTAAGAAATTGTAAAAAGTCAATGAGAAAAAATGTAAAATGTAAAAGCCCAAAGGTCTAAGTTTAAACCATATAGATAAGAAATTGTAAAAAATCAATGGGAACAAATGTGAAAAGTAAAAGCCAAATGAGCGAATGTTTGTTTAAATTACTTAAAGTTAAAAAAAAAAAAAAAAAAGAACAAAATTGTAAAAGTTCAAAGGGGCCATATCTTTAATATTTGCAAATATTTTCCTTAAAACTTAATTTTTTTACATCATATACACTAAATTGTAAAAAGCCAATGGGGGCTATGGCCCCTTTCACTCACCTAGGGCTCTGTCATTGGTGCCGAACCTATAGTAAACTGATGTCAGATCTGGAACAAAAATATAATTTGAGTGGGAAGGTGTCATTCGGTGTCAGATATGTCTAGGATCGGCGCTGGACTTGGCCGTTGACCCCCAAAGTTAACTTTGACCGGCATTAACTGTATTTTGACTTTAGGTTGACTTTTTTTTTATTTAACCAAATTTGATCCCGGTTTAGCCTGAACCCTTCCTAGGCCCGATAAAAGGCTATCCGGAATCTGCATATGCATGGTTTTGATTTTGAAAATATTTTCTAATGAAAGATTATACAAATTAAGAGCACTAGTGAAGGATTACGATAAGGCTTCTACTGTGCAGTTAGACTAATTGGAGAGTATATGACTCTCCCTTACTGGGAGTAGTTTGCTCTCAATGTTTAATGACATTTATGGCAAATTGTTTTATACTCGTTTTTAATTATAAATGTTTATAAATTGTTTTAAATTATTTGGGATACAATTGTCCACTGCACACATTGTTTAATGAAATGATTTTATGTGGGTGGGATTGCACATTTTTAATTATATATATTTGCCTATATGATTTTATAGGTCTAGGATTGGTGCTGAACTTGGCCATTGACCCATCAAAGTTGACTTTAACCGACATTGACCTATAGTTTGACTTTAGATAGACTTTTTTAATTTAACCAAATTTGATCCCAATTTAGCCTAGAGCCTGTCTAGGCTTGATAGAAGCCTGTTTAGGCTATCCTGAGTTTGTATATATATGGTTTTGATTTTGAAAGCATTTTCTAATGAAAGTTTTTACGAATTAGGAGTACCGATGAAGAATCACCGCATGACTTCTACTGTATTAGACTAATTTGGGAGTATACGACTCTCTCTTACTGTGAGTGGTTTGGCCTCAATGTTTAATGACATTGATGACAAATTGTTTTATACTCTTTTTTAATTATAAATGCTTATAAATTGTTTTAAGTGATTTGGGAAACAACTGTTCACTCCACACACTGTTTAATGAAATGATTTTATATAGGTAGGATTGCATGTATACCTATATATATATATATACATATATATATAAGTATTTGTATGTAATATATATATATATATATATATTATATTGTGTGTGGAAATTGTTTTGATGATTTTATTGTAAACCCTCACGTGGTGTAATGAGTGTCTATAAGAAACTTGCCAGTTTATGGTGATTGATAATGGCCAATGAGGGGCCTACCCATGAGGGGCAGTATATGTGATACTAGTCCATTAGGGACCAGCCCATGAGAGGCATTTGCTAGCACACTTAGTAGCCTGTGGATCATGTATTGAGAGAGGCACAAGTGAGTGTACTTCTGGGCTAAAAGGCGCATAAGGTAACTTAGCATGAGGCTTATGGTTACAAATGCAACAAATGGCAACATTGGGAGAGCAAGCTTGTGATGATTATATGGTACCTTATTTGATTAAATGATGATTGCTCCCAATGATTTGAGTTCATCGATGGATGAGACTTGTTCTATTTGTACCACCCTATTGTATAGTATGAGTTCCAATAAATGATTTTATTGGTGGGCATTATAATGATTTATGAAAGGTGAATTCTACAGTCAGCCCCCTTATAATTAGCCTCCAATCAGACCCTTTAATTATAGCTGTCATATATAATGATTGTTTAGCAACCGTTAGATGTGGGTACTTTATTGAATTTATGGAATTTGTTTAAAAGGTTACCGGTTTTATTTGACTTAATTTGAGTGTAATTAAATCACTATATAATTCAATCCTTAATTTTAGCAAACTCAATCCCCTAAATTTTGGAGATAATAATGTGAAATGAAATTTTAAACTTTAACTAGGTGAAAGATATTGAAATTGATTTTTATCTTTTTATAAAATCGATTTAATTGTATAGAATCGATTCTAAAATATGATTTTATGTGTATATTTTATGTAAGTCATTAAATCGTATGTGATTATTTTATATCAAGTTTTTGAAAGGAGTAAGTGTTTAGAGTATTGTATTGATTTATTGTTTTGTAACTAACTATTGGTACTTAGGATAGCATCGTACCTATGATATTAGTTTGTGTTGCACTTTTATCTTATGTTATATAGAATCAATAATAACTGTATCAGAATTGATGCTATCCTATAGATTTATGTTTTCCTTTTTCCATATCAATTCTATCATATGGATTTGTGTTTTCTTTTTTCCATAAAATAAAAGTAATTAAATCATTTATGAATTTTTCAATCCTAATTTATAATATGTAAATAATTTTTTCTCAGTTAAGTTTAAATATATTTTTTTCTTTTTATTTCGATGGTATTTCTCAATGGGAGTTCAAAAGTTGTGGAGTTCACCGATGATATTCTAATCGAATAAATGTTTAAATTGATTTTACGAGGATGTCAATCAAGTGTATAATAGTAGCTTGCAGTTTTATTCTTAAAACCTATTTTTGACTTGCAATAACTCAAATTTCCCATATTTGATCATATTTGTAATCGAGTTTGAAACTGTTTTAGATATAATCAGACATAGATTGATCTTTCAATTGTTTTGTTCATAACTTTCTTCAAGTATATAATTTGTGAAACCTAACCATCTAATTACTACATTCATTTAGCCATAAAATTTGAAAATTGTTTTGAAACTTTGTGTGACTTATATCAATTTGAAAATGAACAATTATCTTAAGTCATTATGTTCATTAAGGCATAACATATATGCAATGACGGGGTGTAATGCCCCCCCCCCCCCCCCCCCAAATTAAAAATTCTTATTATTTTTTATATGCACTTACTATATATATATATATGTGTGTGTGTGTGTGTGTGTGTGTGTGTGTGTTTGTGTATATATAATTAAAAATCTTATATTGCCTCTACCTCCCCTAAAAATAACTTATTTTAAATTGGCTCCTCCAATACCTTATACCAAATCTATCATTGCATATATACTTTTCAACCCTATAGTGATTATCTTAAGTGATGATCGTTGCTATTTACTTTTTCATTGAACATCAGTTTCACATACGGATGGGTCACAATGCTCAGCCATTAGGCAAGTGAGATTGTATATAAGTGGTATTTTCCTATGAAGAAAGCATTTCGAAGTTAATTAAAATAAGTATAATGTTTTCATTCAAATAAAAGAAAATGGTTGTTATTATCATATGTTTTAGTTTTTTTAAAAAATCATTACATTCAATTTGCCAAAGGTATGGTTTCTTGCAGCCTAACATAAAGTGGAATACAGTCAATAGTGGTGGTGCTTTCTAAACAGAGATACGCATCATAGACCACTTGGGGTAATTGAATAGCATATTGAGGGTATTATATGCAATACAATATATGTTTCTATAAAAGCTACTACAAGGGAAGCTCTGCACATAATGTAGTTCGATTTGAGATTTGAAGTAGAAAACTTCAACTACAAGAGGAAAAATTGGTGGTGAGATAGGTACTTAAATCTAAAGAGTAAATTAATTACATTGAAGGAGTCCATAAGATTGTTACAATGGATAATTGAATATTAGTTTATTGTAATTGACAAGATTTTCATATTAGTTTATAGTTTCGCTTATTTATTTATTTATTGTATGTTAGCTATTTCAGGATATATTGACACACCCGGACCTAATTCGACTTTTCCGTATAAATGGAATAGTATAAGATGGCGCATTAAGTCAATAATACATCGGTCTGGATGTGTCTGATTAAGAAGAGAAGTAAAAATTAGGACAAGACGGAGTTGGAAGATAAGATAAATAACCACGCATGGAAGCACTAATTGGACTTCTTTAAGTCCATAACCAATAGATTGGATATTCATTGGTGAATTGCTCGATGGATTAGCCAAGGATCAAGATTATGAAAGGTGGAAAAGAGGAAATTAAGTCTGACCCAGGATCCGAGTAGGCCCAGTGTAGGGTTTGCCTATAAATAAGGGAGTTAAGCTCTCCCCCTCTCATTTTTCCTCTCCCTCTCTTCCTCTTCTCTCATTGGCTATCTCGGAGCAATTTTGGACTTTTGGCCGATCCGGACAAACTGACCGAAGAATCAAGGTGAGTTTCTAATATGTTATTCTACTCACCTTATTCTACGTTTTATTAAGTTTTTAAGCATTTCCATGCATTGGTCTAGGGGAAATCCAAGCTCAAAGTTAGGTTTAGCTTTTTAGCTAGATTCTAGTTTAGATTTGAGATCTAGGAAATTTGAGCTTGTTATTCTTGTTTTTCTTTTGGTAAACGTGTTGGGGACGGCGTGAGGATCGCCTGTCTAAGTTTTCGTGTCAAACGGAGGTCGTATGGCACTAGAATCGAGGAGGGAGCTTGAATCTAGAGCTCGTTGTCTCGTCTCCCATGTGGAAGTATGCTGGCAGCCAAGTCCCGTGCAGGACTTGGCCCAATCCCGCACAGGACTCGGCCCTAACCCTAGGGGCAAAACAATAATTTTTGCCCTAGTGTCTGATTTTGACCCCAAACCTTCCCGAACACTTTTCTAAGCCGCGAAACACATCCAAACACTGTCTTAGGTCATGCTAGAGCCTCATAGGTGCATTCAGAGTTTGATTTTGAATGCTAACACGTATTTGATCGAGTGCGGTGATGTTCAAGAGTTTGATCTACGTGGATCTTTTAGGAGTATACGAACCTCCCGACACTGTGAATGGCTTAGATTTCAGTGCTTAGCCACTAGGATAAAACGTTTTCAAAAGATAAAATGATTTTCAAAGGTTTTGGGATATGATTTTCAAAGATTTATGTGTGTGTGTGTGTGTTTATGCCTATGTTTATATGTTTTTAATATATATGTTTTATAAATATATATATATATATATGGTATTTGATGAGGAGGGGAGCAAGATGAGCGACTGAGAGGTTGATGTGAACCCCGTAAATTGAACCTAGGAACCCACGAACAAGTTGATGGATGAAGTTTCCAGGAAAGCCAAATCAGTTTACAACTCAAGAAAAAACCTTGACCCAATGTTTAAAGAAACACGAACCAGAGGTATAAAGAAGGATAATTGATGCCACACTCTAGAAAAGGAAGAGATTGAGAGTGATAAGTCAGAAGAACGCCACAAGGAATCAACCCTGATAAGTTCAGAAGTTCAATGAAGAACAAACCAAGTGAATAATCTCACTAAATTCATGAAATTCCAATCTTCTCAGTTTTGTACAAGAATTGATATTTAAAGGCTAAAAAAAACCCTAATAAATCTTCCAGCAAGACTTATTCCTAAAAATAAGGAAGTTCCTAAAATTTAAGAATGTCACTTTAAGGCACCAAAAAATCAGCTACAAACCTCCTAAAAATCTTCAAATTGTAATAAAGACTTATGTTTTTAATTAATGAAAATCAATCAGGCCAAATAGACCACAAATCAGGCCCATTAAATGCTTGAATTAATGGAATAAGGCTCGTTGATCTCTCCAAGCCCAATTCAGATCCTTTTGTTGCTTCTTTGATCCAAACATCTTCAATTAATCCATTAAGAACTCCTTTCATCCTTTTAGCTTTAATCCAAGCTATTAGACCTCCAACAATATGTAATGGATCATCAAGTTGCATGGAATCAAATTGCACCATCTTTAGCATGTTCCTAGCTTGGTTCCCATCATTCCCCCTTTCCTCAAAAAGATTCGTCCTCGAATCTTCAGCACCTACATCAAATGGAAATAGACCAGAAACATTAAATGCAATACAAATATTATGCTCCCCAAGTAGATCCAATTTGTATGTGTCGCTTGTGATTTGCGCATTGAATTGAATGAGTCCATCTCCTATTGGGTGCAGCTTAAAACAACATTTTGCTAGAAACCTCTTCTTCTTCAAATGAACCCAAGCCCAATCTCCAGGTTCAAAGATCATTCTCTTATGTCTTTTGTTAGCTTGAGCAGCACATTGTTCCATTCTCTTTCCATTTTGTCGTTGAATTTTCTCATGCATTGGCTTCACCAAATCAGCTTTCCATTTGTCATATAAACTAGCACACTCATCAATTGGTAAAGGTGTTAAATCTATTAGAGTCAAAGATTTAAACTCATACACAACTTCAAGAGGTGAAATGTAAATATTAGAATTGACAAAATGATTATAAGAAAATTCAACATGAGGCAAACAAACTTCCAAAATTTTCAAACTCTTTTGGACAGCAAGCAATAAGGTAGACCAAGTTTGATTAATTACCTCAATTTTCCCATCAATTTGTGGATGGAAAGTTGTAGAAAACATTAGCTTAGTACCTAGCTTACCCTACAAAGTCTTCCAAAGGTAGCTCAAAAACTTGGCATCATGATCAGAAACAATTCTTCTTGGCACTCCATGAAGCCAAACTATCTCACAAAAGAATAAGTTAGGAAAGAAAGTATGCTGATGCTCCATTCCTCCAAGTAGGGATAAACCATCATGATGTTTATTTAGAAAGACATCAATAAGTTCCTGCAAAAGAGATATAGAAACACTAGACAAAGAAGCGTTAAGGTTGTTAGTATTAAAATAAGCCTCTTTGTACAAAAGTACAACCAGTGGCTGATTTGAATACAAAACTCTCTCAATCTTACTTTCTTTTGCATCAAAAGTAGATTTTTTTCTCTCTTGCACTTGAAACTCTTCTTTTTTTTCTCTTTTTGTGTTTTCAGCCTCTTTTTCACATTCAATCTCATTCTTTATATCAACCTCATTTTTTTCATTTTCACATTTGGCCTCAGTCTTTTCTTTTTCACATTCAGCCTCACTCTTTCTTTTCTCACATTCGACCTCACTCTTTCTTTTCTCACATTCATCATCACTCTTTCTTTTCTCAAATTCATTTTTCATCCTCGCAAGATCCTCCTTCACATTAGCCCTAATCATGGCTACCTCCATTGGATCAGTCTTGCCCAAAAATGAAGGAGTTTTCATTTTAACACTTCCCAAGTGTTGATCATAATTATCTATCCTCCTCCTTCGCCCATTTCTTTCATGACCAAATTTATGCACATTAGGAACTGCAAGAACTTGATTCCTTTGCAAAACAGCAAGGACAGCATCTCTTCTTTCCATTTTGTTCAAGATTTCATCAAATCTAACTTCCATATGCTCAAAGTGTTGTCGCAAAACTTTTTGTTCAAGTGTCTCGACCATTATCCCAATCTGGAAAATATAAGATTTGCAAAAACAGAAAACCTCACAAGTGTTTCACTCAAAAGTGTTTCACTCTTTTCTGGCTTTTAACAAAAATGTGAACACTCTTGCCTTTTACCACTCAATTCACTTAAATAAGTTCTTTAAGGAACTAAAGAAAATCTAATCAAGAGCAATTACCTTGCAATGCCCAGCCAACTTACCCAAATAAAACTCAATCGATTAGGAATCAAGGAAAAGCATAAAAGATAGAGAGGATATAAAAGAGAAGAAATATGAAACAAAAAAGACTCAAAGAAAGGAATACTGATCAGGAATCAAAGAAAGATAGAAAAGATGCTCAAATCAAATCTGTCCTTTTTTGCCAAAATCACGCCTCCACTAGTTTTCTTTGTTTTTCAATTCTTTTCACTTTCTTTTTGCTTTCACCTTTTTTTTAATCTATTTCGTTTTGTTTTTCTTTTCTTTTTTTGGAATTGAGGCAATAAAAAAAACAAACTAAATAGAACAGATATGAAAACTAAAAAGAGCAATTAACAAAGAAAAGAACAAACTGATCAAATTTATAAGATTTGGAGAGTATGTGAATCAAAGAAACGAAACAAACGAAACAAGAAAGGTTAAAGAAGAAATAATCAAATTTGCAAGAATTGATAACTTTCAGAATGAAAGAAACAAATCAAACAAAGGGAACGAAACAAAAAAACGTAATGAAACTGATTTAGATACCAAAAGCTCTGATACCAACTGATGTGAACCCCGTAAATTGAACCTAGGAACCCACGAACAAGTTGATGGATGAAGTTTTCAGGAAAGCCAAATCAGTTTACAACTCAAGAAAAAACCTTGACCCAATGTTTAAAGAAACACGAACCAGAGGTATAAAGAAGGATAATTGACACCACACTCTAGAAAAGGAAGAGATTGAGAGTGATAAGTCAGAAGAACGCCACAAGGAATCAACCCTGATAAGTTCAGAAGTTCAATGAAGAACAAACCAAGTGAATAATCTCACTAAATTCATGAAATTCCAATCTTTCTCAGTTTTGTACAAGAATTGATATTTAAAGGCTAAAAAAAACCCTAATAAATCTTCCAGCAAGACTTATTCCTAAAAATAAGGAAGTTCCTAAAATTTAAGAATGTCACTTTAAGGCACCAAAAAATCAGCTACAAACCTCCTAAAAATCTTCAAATTGTAATAAAGACTTATGTTTTTAATTAATGAAAATCAATCAGGCCAAATAGACCACAAATCAGGCCCATTAAATGCTTGAATTAATGGAATAAGGCTCGTTGATCTCTCCAAGCCCAATTCAGATCCTTTTGTTGCTTCTTTGATCCAAACATCTTCAATTAATCCATTAAGAACTCCTTTCATCCTTTTAGCTTTAATCCAAGCTATTAGACCTCCAACAATGTGTAATGGATCATCAAGTTGCATGGAATCAAATTGCACCATCTTTAGCATGTTCCTAGCTTGGTTCCCATCAGAGGTCCTCGATGCTTTGATATGAGAGAGCGTGTGGACCGAGTGAGAGGCATGCCAAAGACCAAGTAGCCGTGGACCGCCTATCGGAGGGCATGATGAGTGTGAGACCCTGGGAGAGCGCGTAGGGTAACTCGCCAGGGCTCAATGTAGCTGTGTTTCACCACAGCGATTGGCACCACCAAGGGAATAGACTAGAAAAAGAAAAGAGTTAGCCCTCGGTGCAGTAAGGTATATGACCAGCCAGTCGTGCCTTCAATATGTTTGAGGCCAGCCCATTTTATTTATATATTTATTTAAATGATTTTTAAATCAAATTCTCACTTGGAAAATTTGAAAAGAGATTTTGAAAACAAAATTACTTATTATTTTATTATTATTATTATTATGTTTTGGATTACCCCTATTTCCCTAACCCTTGATGGAGATTCATTGAACCTCTGTCACTCACCTGTATCCAATGTGGATGGATGCAGATCTGCGTACGAGGATAGCAAATAGATCAGACACTTAGTAGGAGGCGTCGGTGACTTAGGAGTAATAGTTTCCGCTGCGTAGGTCTTCTTTTAAATAAGTCCACCGGTACTTCTTTTATTGTTATTTATTTTATAATATTATATGTCTTCTAATAAAATTTTAGTTTTTAATGGTTTTGCAACGACGATACTCTTTCTATACCTTGTGCCATCTCGGATAACCCGCCTTTCATGGCGCGCATCTCGGGGTGATACGGCCGTTGCCACGTGACTGGCCCGGTGGGTCAGGGTGTGACATATATAATGTAAACATAATTACAACCCTTTATGGTGGAAAATACTAGTACAATCGAATTTGAGAAGAATGTTAAAATCGAATAAATGTTTCCATTGATTTCACGGAGATGTCAATCAAGTATGTAATGGTGACTTCCAATTATGTTTTTGAAATCAACTTTGAACTTGCAATAAGTCGAATTTTCCTTATTTGATCATATTTTTAATCGAGTTTGAATTTGTTTCAAATTGATTTTCGAGTGATTGTAATCGAGTTTGAACATATTTTGATGCAAATTATTAATCTATTTTAGTATTCAATATTTATATTAGGAAGTAAATATTTAACAAATAGTTGAAATTGATATGGTGGTTAGTGTATTTAGTTTTATTGTAAATGGTAGAGGGTTCGAATCTTCTTGGTTGCAATTAATTTCTTTGTTGTAATTAATTTATTGACTAACATTATACTCAAATCTGGCATGGTTATGAGTGTGATGATGAAATTAAGGGTGACAATATGAAAAACTAAAAAAATAAAAAGAAACTAAGAAAAAGAAACTAAGAATTGAGGGAGGAAAAAAAGGATTGGAAAATAGCTAAATTTACTCAAAATTTTATTGAATCTGTTAGTATTCTGGTTTTGCTTTTAACCTTGATTGAATTTTGGTTTTGGTTTTGTTTTAACCTTGATTGATTTATAGTTTTCTTCCTTCTGGTATTTATTTTTTATTTGGAGTCTTTTCACTCATGTGTTTTGTTTCGTGATAGAGTCTCCATTGGATTGTTTTATGTTCTTTCTCAATAAATTAATTTTCTTTTATGGTCCTTTCAAAAAGAAAATTGAAAATTTTCTCTTGTTTTACCAACGAAAGACAAAGCAATTTGAAAATTTTCTCTTGTTTCTCCAAAAAAAAAAAAGGAAAGTTTCTCTTGTAACATGTTTGACTATTTGTAGGTTTCACCCTAAACCTTACATAAAACAACATTTAAATCTAATGGCTAATAATTAAAGGGGCTGATTGGGAGGGGTTAAAAGGGGCTAACTAAATGTTTCACCTTTATAAAATACTGATTTATTTCTCTGTTTTTGGATTAATTATATCCCCCACCATTGATTGTCCTTTACATTGTTTCCAAATCAATTCATTAAGTCGATTAGACCCACCATATTTTCAGGCAATTGAGACTCAGTGAGGAGCTGCCACTTATTAGCTTGTGCGGCCTATTCTTCAACTATTGTAGGTGAATTTCTCTTAAGAGTATTGGTGATCCATTGTTGGTTTTCATTCCATTGCAATTTGTTTTTTATTTGTTCCGCACAACTATGAATATCATGTTTTGATATTTTATATGGTGGATTTTCGAACAACTGTTATTCAAATACTTTGAAGAATACTATTATGTATAAGTATTTTGATTTGGATTTTTATTGTGGATTTGGCTTTGTTTTGGTTATGTTAATAAATGTCATGCACTATTTTCGAGATGTGGCCAGTCAGCATCTACTTCGAGGTAGTGGGAGGTTGTCTTGTGTTCGAGTCTGCGGGTCAGGACATGACATGCATTTTGTTTTCTTCCTCTTCGTACATTTTATTTAAGATATTTGATTTGCTTTGGCTGTGATTACTAATAAATACCTTGCGATATCTTGGACGCGTGGGCACCTAATACGTATTTCAAGACAGTGCGACAACTGTCTCGTCCTCAAGCTTGCATATTGAAGCGTGACAATTCTAAGTAGAGAGTGAAATCAAATTATGTTCAAGAAAAGTACTTTTATGAGCATGCAGAGTGAGGTATTCTCGTTTCTTTTCCTCTTCTACTTGATAAAATATTTTAAATTGAATGGGCAACTGAACCCTTAAATTAAGTTCTAGGATTACCTAGGCACTAACACGTTATGACATTATTTTTTATTAATCTCACAAAAGAATGTTTTTTTATGCTATTCAAAAGTTTTACAATATCCACGCTTATACATCTATACTACCCTATATGAAATGTGAATGAGTTTAGAGGAGAGGGGGTACAATTTTCACTCCTCCAGTGACTCCTTATTTCTTTTTTTTTTTATCTTTTTTTTTTAAATGTTTTGGGCTAGAAGAGCCCATTTTGTTCTTCACTTTCTTTTCTTTTTCTCTTTTTTTATTTCATTTTAGTGTTTTCTTTTATTTTTTAAATTTTTAATATATATTTTTTAGGAATTTTTTTAACCCATGACAAGTCTAAAAAAATGTTTAACTTAATGATTTTTTGGGGTTTGGGAAAATTTTTTCACATTTTTTGTATTATATTTATATATGTTATTGAAATTTATTTATTATTAAAGAATTTAGTATTTGATTTATATATTTTTATTTAATGGTTAATTTACATATTTAACTTATATATAATATTTGATATATGTATTTTTATTTATTAGTTAATTACCGTTATGTTTGGTATGTATATCTAAATAATTTTTTTATATATTTATATATTTACATTTTAGTCTACATGTAAGATCAATATGTATGATTATATATTCCATCTTTCATGTTAAGGTACTATTTTTTGTTATTAATCCTCTCATATATTTCAAAAGATAACATTTAAATAGTTAAAATTTTAAAAAAAAATCCCGAGGCTAGCCCGGGTCAATTTGTAGTATAAATAAAGTGTGTAAGGTTTTTAGTTGAAAGTTTAAATTAAGTTCATTTAGTTTTTTTCTTCAAAAAAAAAAAGTACGTTTAATTTCAGAAACAAATAGAATGATTCCTCTGCTTCAAAGAATTAACAAAACATACACTACATGAGTAAAATGAAGCTTGAAAAAAAAAATTGAAACAACATTTAAAGTAGTCCATGATTTCCTCGTTGTGGTGTTGAAGTTGGTGGAGTGAGGTTAAAAAATGGGTCTCCAAATGGGTTGGAAGCACCCATCTGTTGAGGAAGATACTGAGGCTGTTGAGAAGGATATTGAAGCTGATGATGGGAATAGGGAGATTGGTTCTGGTAAGGAACCAACATCTGTTGCTGTTGCTGTAGCTGTTGTAACATCATCTGCTCTTGTTGGTATTGCTGTTGCTGTTGGGCTAACATGGCCATTTGCACATTTGTTGGGGGGGAAATGTTGTTGGACATTATAAATGGATCATGTTGCTGCAGGTGGTGCTGTTGGAATGGGTTTTGCACAGCCATGCTTTCATACCCATATCCTGCGTTTGTCAATTGTAATTGTCTCCTGGCTCCTTCATCTTCGTACAAGCTATCTAGTAATAACTTGTCAAATCCACCAGCCTATCCAAAACCCAGTTTATTTCATCACAATTCAAGCCTTTATAAAAACTTTTTGATTGAGGTTTTTCTTTTTTTCTTTTTTTGGTTTCATTTAAAATAAGTAAAATAGTTTCATATTAATAAACAAATATTGAGGAGAGAAAACTAACCAATTTGCTTTCTACCACATGAGCTGTGTTGCTGCTTGGTGTTGTAACAAGCGCTAGCTCCCATCCTGTACCTCCAATTTCACTTAAACCACGATTTGCTGAAGTATCGCCTTCATGAATATAAGAAAAATAATTATATTGAATTTAAAGTATTAATTAATTGATTTAGTAAGAATGAATTTGAAAATGGTTTTCGCTATCCAACATACCTGGTTGGACTATTGCAAGAGCTAATGCATTGCTTTCCTCTAGTTCTAAAGCTTTTGGATTTATTTCATTTAGACCCTGATCACCAAAGAAGAATTTCTTTAGTAAAAACTCATTTAAATTACTGTTAAAAAAATTAAAATATTATAAATAAAAATTTTACCAACAAATCTCCTGTATTATCTGTTGAGATAAGTGGTTGAGGTTCCTCTGGTTCTTGCTTGGGTTGAGTTTCTTCTTCTTCTTGCTCATCAATCAAGGACTTGGGCTCCTCAACTTTTTCTTCCTCCTTTTCTGCTTCTACAGGTTCAGCTGGTGGTGGAGGTGATTGCTCTCTCTCTTGATATTCCTACGAAAATAAAACACACAATATAAATATATATATATATATATTATACTAATTAGATAGTAACTAAAACTTATAAAATGCAACTTAATTTAAGTAATAAGCTAAAAAAGCTAAAACTCTTTCAAGTATTTTCAACTTAAACCAAATAATATAAATAAAACTTTAAAAATGTTGACTTGTGATGTGCAAGACAACAAACATATAAAAATAATCAATTAATTAAGCATATGAAGCAAATTAAAAACCCATCCTTAAAAAAAAAAAAAAAGAACACAAGCAAACTAACCTCAAAAGAAAAAAAAGACTCCAAAGAGCAGGCCTATACGTACATATATTAATATCAAATATGAAGTAGTTAAGTAGTCCTCTCACCAGTCTATTTTGGACAGAACCTGTTTGTGGAGCTTCTTTTATATATTCCTCCATTGTTGCAAGAAATGATGGTGGTGGCTGTTCAATACAAGGGAAAAAAAACTTCTAAGGCACTAGTCATTGGAATTTATAACTAATTCTTTTTAAATTTCACTTTAAGAAAGAACCTGTCTTAATGTTGGGAACTGAAAGTTCCTAGCAAGATCCAATCCTTTGCAATATTCATAAAATTCGGCAAGATATTCTGCCTGTGCAGTTTCCAAAAAATAAGTGTTTTAGGACAACAATAAATAAATAAACTATTTTTGATAGAATAAATAAATAATTTTGGAATATTTATGAAACACAAGTTGTCTTATCAACCTGTTGACCTGCCCTTTTGTACATATTGAGAGCTTTGACAGCATCATGTCTCGACATATCAAAGAACTGTAAAAAGAAATTAAATTTCACATAAATAATGAAATATGAACCTTTTTAATCTTAAAAAAATTGTTTTTGGTCAAATATTAATTTCGATGTTATAAGATAACCTACCATATCCACAAGGTTGATAATTCCATCATTGATAGCACAATATATTTTGAAACTCTCTTTTAATATCTGCATAAATCATAATATGAAAATTTTAGGAAAAAAATTATAAATTTTTTTAAATACTTTTTTTTATTTAGCCAAAAATATTCTCAGATCTTATTAATCCATGACTAATGTCTTTCGAATCGACAGATAAAATAATTCTTCAAAATTAATATATTAGTGGTAATTTAGTAGGTACGTAATTAATCCATACCAAAGCTAAGGCATATTGGACAAGATAATTGTTGTAAGCCGTTCCTTCCGGCTGCAAAATGTAAAATAATAATAATTAATATACTAACAATATCATCGTAGAAAATAACAGAATGGTGCAATATTTTGGGAAGAATTTTGAAATTTTCAACTAAGAGGCTTTAGTTTAGACTTTAGATTCGAATTTTTGGGAGAAAAATCAGAAGATGATGCCATGAGAGCGAATTAAAATTAATCTTCCCTCTAAATAGCTATATTTGAATAGGCACAGATTATTTTTGAATTTAGTATTTCTAATATTAATTTTCAAGCATATACTAAATATTAACTTTAAAAAATTCTTTACAACATTAATAAATATAAAATGTAACAAATTGAAAAAATTGTTTAAGACTAATACTAAGAACTACTAAATATTACTCCCTCTGTCCCTATTTAACTATCCCTTATCGGTCAACTTATCATAATTTTGACCATTAATTATAAAAAATATATATATAATTAAATTTTCAAAAAATATATTTTGAAAAGTTTAAGATTTGTACTTTTTAAATTTTATCTTCAAAAAATTTACAATTTTATAATTTTATCACAAATAATAGTTAAAATTATGATAAGTTGACAAAAAAATGACAGTTAAATAGGGACATAGGAAGTAATGTGTTATTTTTATTTTTCTAAATAAATAATCACACTTTTTTAATGTAATACCTGACAACCAATGAGACGATAAAGAAGTTGCTGTAGTGCAGGCAATTGTTCTAGTAATTCATTACAGCCCAAAAGCCTTGTTCTACTATGTGCCTGTAAGAATCAAGAAACATAGGATTGTGTTTTTAATTAAATTATTATAGTGATAATAATAGTACCATTTTATATTATTATTATTATTATTATTATTTTATATGTAAAAACTAAAAAGAAAAAAAAAAACCTTGCTCGCCCCAGGTGAGGATTTTGTCAAGCGTTCTGCTTCAATATCATATTTTAAGACTCTAAAGCATTCAAGTCTTTCCTCTAAAAATAGTGCATACGTCCTAACCCAGGCAGAGCAATCCCATGCTGCATAAAACCAACAAAAAGTTCCACATATCATTTCCAAAAGGAAGATTATTTTTCTTTACACTGACAGTGAAACTTTTGAAATTTACTACCGTGTTAAAAGTATAATTGACAGTTGAAATCTTTTCTTTTTTTTTTTTTGCCGGTTTAAAGTTAATTTATGTGTAAAAATTCACTGCACTATAAGGAATATCAGGTAAAAAAGGTATACCAAGAGGGCTTGAATCGTCTTTAAAATTTGAAATTTGGAGAATATGTCCTCTGTGTGAGTAGTTGAGAAGCTCTTCTCGGAATGTAGGATCACCTTCTCTCAATGTTCTATGAATCACTATTAGAACCTTTATGGCAACCTGTTGATCATATTGATTATGAGATTTAAATCAAGTAAAAGAAAAACAATTAAAAGCATTGAAACAAAGGCAAATCAATAATTAAGGTGGAATTTATGATTTACAATCCAACTTCGTGTCTTGGATAATCTCTTTGCTAAAGCATTGATGCAATATGCAACATCTGCTCGTGGACGAACAACTGATGTCGCGGAAAATATTTCTATCAAAATAAAAAATATTAAGTCGAAATGAGAATGTATTATGAGAAAATAAAAATCAAATTAAAGCATTCAAAAAACTATAAATAAATTTTAGAAGGTGGCCATTAATTTATCATAAATCAGACGTTTGTAAAGGAAAATAAAGGGGAACTTACTTCGAACATGGCGTTCTTTAGGAGGACATTCAACGTGGTTGGTGGCTTTTACAATGGCAATGTCTAGATCCTGAAATCAGATCACCATTTTGGAAACAAAATAACTTTTTAATAAATAATTAAATCTTATATATTATAGTTATAGCAAAGGGAAAATAAAATGAAAAATTATTATTATTATATACCTTGAATTCAGTACTATTGACCTTTGCAAGGCCAACCTTGGTTGAGTCTTTGAGAGCCCCATATGCTTTTCTGAAACTCTGAAACGTTCCCATCCTTTTTTCTTTTTCTTGTATTTTCTTCTTTTTGTTCTTATTCCTTTGTCAAGAAATAAGAAAAGACAGAAACATGATCTCTAATGAAAATTTTGGTAATTAATGACTGGTGGATAATTTTTTTTTTCAGAAAGAAAGAAAGATGAAGCAATGATTTGAAGCTTTCCTATCTGTTTGTCTGTTTGTCAATGGTTTTTTTTTTTTTTTTCCCTTCTGCTGCATGACCCAGATTGTTTCTTCTAACAGATCACAGCGAATTACTCTTCTCTCTCCCTCCAAATTGGGTGTAATGAAAAATGATAACTAATTTGGCTGTTTTGGTAATTTAACAGTTAGATTTTACTTTTTCTTTCTCTGTAAACCCAAAATGGACCCTAAATACCGACCAAAAAAAAAATGGACCCTAAATACTTTATTTGTAAACAATAAAAAAATAAAAACCCTTTGTTTGTTTTATGAACTAATGTTAATATTTTATTAGCAAAACTACCAAAAGATTAAGTAAAATTAGAAAGTGATAAAATGTCTTGTACGAGTTATGCAGAGAAGGCACGGAACTTCGAGGTTCCAACTTCAAATCTTATCAATTTTGGATTTAGCCAAATATTATAATGGATTTGTCTGATTATATGCTGATTGATTGTTAAATAATTTTATGAGATACAATAAAATGCAAGTTTATAAGAATAAGAAAGTTTCTATGACCCAAGTTTATAATAGGCTGAATATTCAAATTCGTCCTCAAACTATACAAAAAATGATAAATTGGCCCCTACACTTTTGTTTGAGATAATTGACTACTCAAATTATTATTTTTGGACAATTAAACCCCCAAGGTTATATTGCATGAAATTTTCAAGGTTTATATTGTCCCAAAATAATAATTTGAGGGGGTTAATTGTTCCAAAATAATAGTTTTGAGGGGTTAATTGTCTGAAAATAATAGTTTGAGAGATTAATTGTCTCAAAATAATAGTTTGAGGAGTTAATTATTCCAACTAAAAATTTAGGGGCTAATATGTCTAAAAATGTATAGTTTAGGGGCTAATTTGGATATTCAGCCTGTCACGCCCTGACCCGCCCGAGCCGGTAATGTGCCAACCGCCGTAATACCTCGAAGTATGTGTCTGCAGCCACGCATTTGAGGCACCGCAAGGCATGAAATAGATATCATCGCTGCAAAACAAAACTAAAATATTAATTAGAAATCATTTGATAAAATATTTAACTATAAAAGAGATACCGTGGATTTAATTAAAAGAAAACCTACGCAGCGAAAACTACTAAGCCTAAGCCATCGACGCCTCCTAGTGAGCCTCTGATCTATCTGCTAACCTCGTACGCGGATCTACATCCATCCACATTGAATACAGGTGAGTGATAGAGGTTCAATGAATCTCCATCGGGATTAGGGAAAACAGGGGTAATCCAAAATATAATAATTAAAAATAAATATTTTTCTTTTCCAAATCTCCTTTAAAATTCTCTAAGCAAGAATCCACTTTAAAAACCATTTTAATAAAAATATATATATATACATATCTCAAATGGGCTGGCCTCTATCATACTGAAGGCTCGACCCGCCAATCGTATGCCTTACTGCACCGAGGGCTATCTCTTTTCTTTCTAAAACATTTTCTCTTTTTCTAGCTCGTTCCTTCAGTGATGCCATTCGCTGTGGTGGAACATAGCTACCTCGAGCCCTAGCGAGTTATCTCCGGTGCCTCTCCCAGGGTCTCCGCTCACCGTGTCCCTTGATAGGCGGTCCATGGCTTCATCTCATGTATGCCTCTCAAACTCGATCCATGCTCCCTTATATCAGAGGCCCGAGGAACCCACTAAGTTGCTCTTCTCGCATCCCATATATATATATATATGATAAATATATTTAAATATATAAAGCACATAAACATGCACACACACAAGCCTTTATATTTTCTTAAAATTATCCCACCCTCTAAGTGGTTGTATCACAAAATAAAAGTGTGTGTGGTGGATTACCCTTATCCCAAAACAATTGTAAAACCTTTAAAACAATTTATATTTTTAAAACGTTTGAAAAACTTTTGTTCCTAGTGGCTAAGCACTAAAATCTAAGCCACTCACAGTGTTGGGAGGTTCGTATATACTCCCAAGCATTCCACGTAGCTTAACCTCCGGAGCATCGCCGCACTTGATCATCCGGAGCCCTAATACACGGAAATACGTGTTAGCATTCATAAATAATTATGAATGCACCTATGAGGCTCTCGCATGACGTAAGACTGGGTTTGAATGTGATTCGGGGCTTAGAAAAGTATCCGGGAAGGTTTGGGGTCAAAATCAGGCACTTGATGAAAAAATACCAAAATGCCCCTGAGGGCCCGTGGGCCGCCCATGAGGGCTGGGCCCGGACCGACCCAGGTTTGGGCCAAGCAAGCCCTCCCACTCGAACTGGGCTGCACATAGGCCCAAGTCCTGCGTGGGGCACGAGATTGGCCAAGTCCCACGCGGGACTTGGCCAATTTGGTCACTCTAACGCAGGAGCCGCCTGTTAGCCTCAAGAACTGAAGCCCCCTCGGTCCATGGCTCGACACAAAATTCGAGGTGGACGTTCCTCACAACTCCCACAATGCGTTTACAGAAACAGAAACGAGAATCACAAGCTCGAAGTTCCTAGATCTTGAATCTAAACTAAAATCTAGCTAAAAAGCTAAACCTAATTTTGAGCTTGGATCTCTCCTAGACCGATGCATGGAAACGTGTGAAAACTTAGTAAAACGTAGATTAAGGCGAGTAGAATAACATATCAAGATCTTGCCTTGATCGTTCGGTCAGATTGTCCAAATCTGCGAAGAGTCCAAAATTGCTCTGAGAGAGCAAATGAGAGGAAAGGAAGAGAGAGAGAAGAAAAATGAGAGGGGGAAAGCTTATCTCCCCCTATTTATAGATAAGCTCGACACCAGGTCTACTCGAACCCCGGGCCAGACTTTTTCCCCTCTTTGTAACCTCTCATAATTTCGATCCTTGGCCTAATCCACCAACCAATTCACCAATGGACATCCAATCCATTGGCTATGGACTTAAAGAAGTCCAAATTGTGTTTCCATGCATAGTCACTTGTCTCATATTCCAAATCCGTCTTATCTTAGGCTTAACTTCTCTTCTTAATTAGACACATCTGGATCAACGTATTGTTGAATTAATACACCATCTTACACAATTCCGTTTGTACGGAAAAGTCGAATTAGGTCCGGGTGTGTCACAGCCATTTATAATATATAGCTTTTCAGGTTTGGAGGGTTTCTGTTATCAAAGATAACTTTTGATGCAAATTAAAAATTGTTTGAAATTGCATTTGAGGTGAAAAGTAATTTTTTACCTCTAAATATAATGCCAAACAAGCTCTTAACAATCATGCAATCCATTTGTAAACATTATAATTGTTTTTTTTTCTTTTATTTGCTTTCCCCTTTTATTATTGAGGGTTAATTTGGCATTATCGTGAAAATGCTCATTTGGAAAAGCTATATTTGAAAAAGTGCTTTACAAAATTGTTATGAAAATGTAGTTGAGATTTTGAAGTATTTTGTGTTACTATAGGAAAATGTGGTTTTCACTCAAAAGCACTTTTGAAACGTAAAAGTATATAAATATCAACTTCTTAGGTTTGGTGAGTTTTTGCTGTCAAAATATCTTTTAGCCATCCGAATCCTCTACAATTCCATGCAAGGATTCTCACCATTCTTATTATAGATAGATTATCTAACTTTGGCAACTCCAATTCGGATGTTGATCGGTTGATAGAATTGTTGGTGTTGGCTATGTTGTCCCTCATTTGGATGTTTGCGTTTGGATCCGTTACAAGCTTCACTAGGTAGATTGCGTCTCTCCTTCTTAGGTAAATGAAGAACTCGTCTTTAATGGTGACTTCAAAGCTGGTCAATCTCGCTAGTATGAGGAAAATATATGGCTGAAAGTGTAGGAATTGGAAAATGTAGGCTACCTTTGCTACACCAGGCAATGGCGACAGGCTCCAAATGGAGCCAATTGCATTACACTGGTGCCTCAAGTGCCATTTCACTATGCTGGCAATTGCCTATAATACAACTAGCTCACTAGACCGAGTAAAATCCCCATTTCTTAGTTTCTTTTTTTTTAAAAGGTTGTTTTTGCTAATTAATACTTTTTCTAGTCATTTTTTATTCTCATCTCACCACCACCATTGTTTTACCAAACATATATATTTTCCATTACTGGTATTGTGCTCATAACTACAATTCTAATCTCATTACAGTAACTAATCTTACAATTTCCATCTCACTAGAGCAGTGGTTGTTCACACCTGTATTGATGAATTGATCTCTTGATTGAGGAAGCGAGTGTGAATTTGTCGAGTGACGGATTTAAGGCGTTGGATATGTGGCATGAAGGCGAGATACTAGCTGAAAATGTGAAGAATGTGGAGTGGTCTAGATAACATGGAGGGTTTATGTATCGGTCTTGAAGGGTGTAAATAAGGAAATGGTGGTGAAAATGCTAAGTGTGGTGCTTGATTTTGCAACTAGAATATGTGGGTGGATGTTCTAGTGTTTGTTTGGAAAAGGAGGTCAAAAAATGGTTTTGGATTGGTGGATTTATGGTTACTAGTTTGAAAATTGTTAAGCAAATGGGAGATGATTGTGATAAATGGATCTTAGGAAAATTATGAACAATACATGTAACGGAAAGGCTTGAAACATATTGATGGACGCTTTCCTAAAAACAATATTTGCCCTTATCCTTTTGAGATTACCTCAAGGCTTGAATACAAATAGCTTTAATGGATATGACAAGTCTTAGGTTTTCTACTAACACACCTGACCCGAGTTCAACCTTTTTGTACAAATCAGAACAGTAGGACACGACGTATAAGTACAGAAGTCGGGTTTGTCAAGTTCGAAATTTAACCTTAGTATAGGTGATGGAAGAGAAGATTAGGATAGAATTAAATGGAATTGGAAGATTAGGTTTTAAGTTACGCATGGATTGACTTAGGATAGGTTAAAAAACCCTAAACTCAAATTTGGCCCGTATGATTTAGGAAACTTGTATGTGACCTAAATGGAATTCAATTATAGAAGTAAAGGAGCTTAGGAAAGAGATGGAGAAGAGTAGTGATTGGATCGAATCGGAAGCGAACCGGACTAATCAAAGGCAATAGAGACTTCCGACGCCAGAATTAAAGTGAATCGACACTAGATCTAGTAACTTGTGAAGGAACGTTCAAAAAAATAGAAGCAGAATAAAGAGAAAAATATCCAACTTAATTCCAGTGCCGGAACATGCCATAACCGACGCCAAAAGTGAGCCTTTTTATGGGCTCATCAGGGCCAAGAGCCCCCATTTCTCCTCGTCCTCTTCTTTTCTTCCTCATCTGAGCTCTTTTGCCTCTTTTGCCTAAATCAACTCCTTAAAGACTCTTCAAACACTTTTTGAAACTTCCAAATCAATTTCCTAGCATCCTCTTTCATCAAATCAAAGAGAAAATCGAAAGGGAGCAAGCAAATTAGAACCATAGATGCCACCAGAAAGATTTGGCCATGTCTCATAATATGGCTAGCGGTTTGAGGTGAGAATTGAGTATGTTATAGTAGACTCCTTAGGCTTTCAAACACACCTAGTCTTGCTTAAATCCATGCACTAGATAAAAAGATATAGGCTAAAAAATTAGGTTTAGTTTTTAGGTATATAAATGGAGTTAGGTTAGAAATTAAAGTGGTTAGAGTTGATGATTAGGTGAATTGAACTAGGAGATTATTGTGGAGTTAAGAGGTTGGATTTGCTGAATTTGTGGCAGTGTTGATGAAGACTTGAGTTGGATTCGAGCTAGGAGAAGAGGAAGAGCAATCGGGTTTTTGAAACCTAAAACACAAACAGCACTGGTTGTGTTTAGATCCGGTGCCGGATGTGTCATTTGGCCGAATGGCCATATTGTCAAAGAGAAACGACACCAGTTCTCTCTAGATTCGGTGTCGGTTGTGCCCATTAAGGGCATTTTCATAATTTCACACTCACAAAACCCTAATCGACCCCAACTCGATCCAAATAATTTCTGAACCTTTGAATCTCATCCGAACATCATTTTACATAGAGCCTCATAGGTATTCATGATTTTGATTATAAATGCTAATGCGTAGTTTCGTGTAATTAGGTTTCCAGGCGATTAAATGCGACGATGCTCCGGAGATATATCATCATGGATCCTTTGGGAGTATACGAACATCCCAATACTGTGAGTGGCTTTATTTCAGTGTTTAGCCACTTAGGCTAAACACACTTTTATTGTCTATAAAATGTTTTATATGTTTTGGGTCTTGGGTATTCCCTCACACTTACACACATATTATTACATGCCACTTGGGTGGGATGCCTTAAAGTAAATTTAATTTATAAAAATGTATGTATGTATGTATATTTATATTAATATATGTGAGATATGAGATAAGTGCCCGACAGGGCATGATCAAATGTGATAAGAGATGGAGTCCGATAGAGGATAAGACGATACTTGGTGCTCTATGAGAGAGCAAGTGGATTGAGTAGAGCATGCATCTGACAAGTAGCCATGGACCACCTTTTAAAGGGCACGGTGATTAGGGAGACCCTGGGTAGAGAGGCGTGGAGGGACACTCGCCAAGGGCATGATGTAGCTGTGCTCCACCCATAGCAAATGGCATCGTCGAGGGAACGAATTTGAGAGAAGTATTATATATATATGTATGTATGTATGTATGTATGTGTGTATTTATACATGGTATTAAAGGGAAAGAAAAGAAAATAACCCTCGACGATACGAGATCTTCAATCTAGGCCAAGGTCGAGCTTCGATGTATTTTCATGACCAGCCCATAGATAGTTGATATTATTATTATTATTATTGTTATTACTAATTTAATAAGAAAGGTTTTGGGAAAGTGATTTTAAAAAGGATTTATAAAAGTAAATTATAAATATGTTTTCCTAATTTGTTTTGGATTACCTAACTCCCGAAACCTTAGGCGACTTTGCATTGAATCGAAGTCACTCACTAAGTACATAATTGTACTCACCCCATGTTTGCTTTAATGTTTTAGGTTAGACATTGGAATGCTCACTAGGAAAAGTCAGTGGCTTAGAAGTATTAGATTCCGTTGCTTAGGTATTTCCTTAAGTTAATCCACTGTTACCCAATTTTGATTAAATTGTTTCATTAAATGAATTTACATTAATATAAATGTTTTCTAATTAAAGTTTAGTTTAAATGTTTTGCAGCGAAGATATCAAATTTATACCTTATGGTACGTGACTGTAGACAAGTATTTCGAGGCAATGCGACAGTTGCCACATGGCTAACCTCAGGGTTAGGGCATGACATCCATACTTAGCACTAGTGAAGATAAATTGGAATTAGACAAGGATTTTAGTTCTTGAATGCTTTGTTTCTTAAAGAATGAAAACTTTAAGCATTTTTTGTGTTTTTCTTTTTGTTATTATTTGATATGATTGGCCTAAATAAATGATTCTGATTCTTATTTATAGTTCAAGAAAAATGTATTTGAAAAGATACAATTCTTTAGCATGTCACATCCTTTCCATATGAGTAGATGTATCTTTTAAATAACACAACTATATGATAAAATACACCTTTTAGAAACAATGTATTTGTGTATAACAATTGTGTCTTTTTGAATAGATACAAGAAATTCAAACTTGAACAACCTTTCAAATAAGTTTGCCAATAGCTTGCACCTAGCTATTTCAAATTTTTCAACAATGGATTGGAAAGAGATGGCTCCAAGGGGCATTTACCTTGGTAACAACGAGGGAGAATCTACATGATAAGGAAAAAAGGCAATTTGGAAACTAGGGTTAGAGGTAAGTAATGGTAATGGAGATTTTAGGGAGAAACTTGAATATATAGTCACTTCTAAGTATAAAGAAAAAGATAGATTGGAAACTCATGGATTGCTAGCTAACTCACTTAATTTAGATATCATTAGAATGCAACAATTGTTGACTTCACCACATGTGTTCTTTGTTCTTAAGATTGCTTTCTTCCCCTTACGTCTATTAGATACATGTTCACTAGTCACAAAAGAAGGTTTTCAATCATCCATATCCTGCAAGATGTCAAAGGAATAGGAAGAACAATTTGGAAAGTTAGAAGAATATCGATTTACCTACTTAGTCCATACGTATCAAGTACGTTAAATTATTAATTTCTAAGGTATGTATGGAAGATTAGATTATGTGGATGATGTTTTGAATCTTTTTTAGCTCTAATTATATCCTTAGTAATCTTAATTAGGTCTCAAAATTTTCCAATGGTGTTGGGATCGAAAACCGAGATTTGATTGAATGAAACAAAATAGAAATAGAAATTTGAGCAAGGTACGACATCAGAATTGGGCATGTCCAGCATCGGATTTGTAGGTATAGGTCGGTGGGTGGCAATCGATTCCCTTTTCCTCTTTATTCTTTTCTCCTCTTTTTCTCCCAACCTCTGTTCCATTCTCCATCACTTCCACCACCATAAATCTCCACCAAAAACCTCCTTAAACATTTTAAATAATTCCTCTAACTTCCCTAAGATCAAACACTTCAAAAACTAACAAAAATCTCAAAGATCTTTGAAGAGACCTAAGGGAACCATTTTGTTTTCTAAGTCACAACTTTCAATTTTACCATTAAATTGAATTGATTCTTAGATTTGTTAATCTACACACTTCAAGCTTAGATTGCCTAGTTGGTTGCATGATTTCGTTGGCTAGATTAGAAGAAATTATGGATTAAAAATCAAAATCCATTTTATCAAACCCTAATCTTCAATCCAAAAATTTTGAAATCTCAACCATAAAGTTTAGTTTTTGAAGCTATAATCTTGTTGATTAGGTGTTAAAGATTGTGTATATTGATTTGTAGCTTGATTGACTAAGGATTGAAGTAGAAACAAGCTAAAGAAAAGAAAAAGGACGAAGTCTCGAGTACAAACACAGACAAAGTTTGGCGTTAGGCTTGAAGTCATCTAGCACCAGATTTGACCTTCAGGGGGCAATGCTCCCAAATATGTGATTTGGTGCTAGACCACACCAAGTTCGGCCCTAGATGTGCACTACTGAGGGGTATTTTGGTCATTTTACCATTTTGATACCTAATTTGACTCCGAATTTCCCCAACCTAGCCCTGAGGCATTAGAAATCCTAATTTGAGCATTCCTAGACATTTAAATTGTGTTTGAATGTTTAATATGATTAAATCGAATTCCGTAATTGATGGTTTAGGTGTGAGTACATATGAGGACAAGTGAGCATTCGATTGTAGATTCTGGGATTTATTTCAGGAATATACTAACTTCCCTAACTGGTGAGTGGTTTGGTTATAGTGGTTGAACACCTAGAGTCAACTGATTTCTAAATTGTTTTATTAAATATTTTGTTAATGTTTTGGAATATGGATAGTCCACCCTCACACACCATGATTTATAATATGATTTGATGGGTGGGATTTAATGATTTATGAAATGGTGTTATTATTGATTTTATTATATGGTGAGAGATTGAGGATTGGACTAGGTGCTCTAATAAGAGTGAATGGACTAAGTAAAGCATGTTAACCAACTAAGTAGCTGTGGGCCACCTTAAAGAGGGGAATAGTGATTTGGGAAACTCGGGAACTCAGAGGCATGAAGGGAAACTCGCCAGAATAGAAATATGTAGCTGTGTTCACTTATAGTGATTGGCAACGTCAAGGGAACGGGCTTGAGATTTAATTATTGATTTTATGAGATACGAGTTGTAGCCCTTGACGGTCTATATGGCCACCTAGGTGCACGAGTGGGCCTATGGATGTTTTCAAATGTTAGCCCATTTATGAGATATTTTATTTGATTTGGTTTTAAGATTCCATTCATTTTATTTATGTTATTGTTTTATTAAATTATTATTAGGATTTATTCATATCCTCAACCTGAGGTGATTGGCCATTATGGTTAGGTCCCTCACTGGGTACGTGTATTGTACTCACCACCCTCATTACACTTTTGTAAGTTATCCGATTGACACGAGGCATCCGGTGGACAATGATCACTGGTGTACCCAGGCAACTCACAATTTTGTAGTATGTTCCACCTATGATCCTTGTAACTTTACTGGGGGTTTCGAACTATTATTGTTATATCTTTTTGTACTCTAAATATTCCGTTGTACATTTATATCGTAAAATGTGCCACCACTAAATATTTATTTTTCTTTATTTATATTATGCATTAAATAATTATTTAAGTATTTCATCATAATATTTATCATATTGCTCTGTGTACATATTATTTTATGCCTTGTACTATCTTGGATGCTCACCTCTCATAGCATGTATCTCGAGGTGGTACGCGATTGTCACGTGGCCAGACTTTCAGGTCAGGGCGTGATAGGTAAGATATATATTTAAGGAAATTGATATAATGTGCATTGAGGATTAAGTATAATTATTACCTAAGTGAATTCGGGAGTCTTTTGACATCATTATTGATATTAAGGATAAAACTAATTCAAGTCAAGGAATTTAGTAATCATCAATACATGGTAATCAAATGACACGAATCAAACTAACTGTAATACTATTTGAACTTCCTTTAGCCTTACTAAAATTTATTTAAGTGCATAAGTGGGGCATGGTGACACGCCCGGACCTAGTCCGCACGTGTCAAGTTGTATAATTATGTATTGTTGTCTTGTTAAAATACCAAATTTGACTTCTCATGGATGTTTTAAACTTCATTTAGCTCAATTTCAAGCTTAAAAATCCTAAAATTGAAGTCCGGGGATGTGGGCCCCACTTGAAATCGAGAACCAAGGCATTTGGGGCTGAGTTGACCGGAGTCAACTCGGATTTGGTTGACTCCGACGCCGGAGTTGCTCAGGTCCGGCGCCGGACCTGTAATTTCTATAAGGGGTCTCGGCTGCCGAGACCCCCATTCTTCACACTTCTTCAATTTCTTCATTTCTTCGAGCCTTCTTCTTCAATTCTCTCTGAATCAAGCCTTTAATCCCTCTTCAAACACTTCATCAATCATCAATATCAACTTCTTTTGCCTTATTGAAGATCAAAACAACAAGATTTCTAAGGAAATCATCAAATCTTGAAATCTGGAAATTTGGCGACAGTTTGTTCATCAGCTCATATCTTTTGATTCAACCGTGCGTTTTGGCTGAGAATTTGGTATGTTGTTCTAGACTCATCAAGATTTAATTTGATAGTTTACACGCTTGATTTCATGGTCTGTGCTAAGAGAATTTGATGATTGAAGTTAAGATTTCTGTTTTGCCAGAGTAAAGTCAACTCTTGATGTTTTGATCCAAAATTCGAGCATGATTTATTGTTTGATTCTGTTCTTGAAGCTGTGAATTCATAGATCATGTGTTTAACTTGTTGTGTTTCAATTTTGGTGCGGATTGGTGTTGAATCGAACTCAAACCGAGCTTGTTTTGATGAAAGGCCGAGCATGGCCATTTTCTGGGCTAGGTCCGGCGCCGGACCTAGCAGGTCCCTCGCCGGAGATGGCCAAAATCCGGGATTTTTCCCGTTTTGGATCACTCCCGCCCGGGAGTGAGTAAAACTGTCGGCAAGGGGTACTGTAGCACTAGGGGTAATTTGGTAATTTTGCAACCCTAGACCCCATTTGACCCCAATTGACTTCAATTAGCTCCAATTGACTTCCGAACTTGTCAATTTTAGTCCGAGACCTTTAATTGGTGTTGTTTTATGATTTGATCATTGGTTGAATATTTTATTAATCAAATTAGATTTTTAATTTGATTATTTAGGTACGTGATCGTACGAGTTTTGGACCAGTTGCAATATGAGCTAAGGCATTCGTGGGTAATCGGGGAGTATACAACTCTCCTCACTTGTGAGTGGCTTGGATTATATTGGTTGACCATTGAGGGTTAACCGTTTTCGAATTTATTTATAAATGCTTTATTAAATTGTTTATATTTGTTTTGGGGTATGAATTGTCCACCCTCACACACTGAGTTTATAGATGATTTAAAGGGTGGGAATTTCAATAAATTATATATATTGATATTATTATTAATTATTGTATGGGGAAACGATACCCCTGAGAGATTGATATTATTATTGATTATTGTTTGGGGAACGGTACCCCTGAGAAATGAGAGTTTGAGCTATTTCCTCGGAGCTCCAATATGCGGGAGCGTGGACCGAGGGAAAGGCATACTTATGAGATTCCCGTGGATCGCCTTTTTGAAGGGGCACGGTGAATATATATGAGGTTCCCGTGGACCGTTTCTTTTTGAAAGGGCACGGAGAATATACTGGCCTGGAGTAGAGAGGCGCGGAGAAAAGCTCGCCAGGTCAGAGATAGCTGTGTTCCACCACAGTAAGGAAAACGTCAAGGGAATGGGCCAGAGAGTAAAATTAAAAATGTTTTAAAAGTATAAAGTAACCCTTGACGGTCCAGTGGATACCCCAGTGCACGGGTATACCTTATTGGGACGATTTCAGATGCCAGCCCATTTGGATATATTGTTATGGATTTGATATTTGATTTGGTTTGGGATTTCATATGTTTCAGTAGATGATTTATTAAATTGATATTTGGATTATTTCATATCTCCAGCCTGAGATGATCGGTCTTTATAACCGAGTCTCTCACTGGGTACAAGTTTATGTACTCACCCCATTCACTTTTGTTCTCAGATCATCATACTTTGGACGGCGGACGTCCTAGTGGCCAGTGATCCCAGTTTGTCTCTGTGGACACGATTATGTAGGTGCCACCCCTTTTGGCTTTGTGTATCTTGGCTCGGAATATTATTGCATCTTACATATATATTTGTGTATTTATAATAATACTTTCCGCTGCATGGAACACCGTAAGATGTGATATTTTATTTTAAATATTTTTGAATTATATTATCTATGATAATTTCGTATGTTTTCATATATTGCTCGAATATCCTTTATTTTTAAGCCTTGTATCATCTTGGTTGCCCGCCTGACGAGGCACGCATCTCGAGATGGTACGGCGGTTGTCACGTGGCCGAGCCTGCGGGTCGGGGCGTGACAATTAAATTGGTATCAAAGCAAATTTTAAAGATATATAATATATTTATATTTTACCGAGCCAAGCAGTACATGTAATTTTGAGATTTCTGATTTTGGGGTTAGAATTTGAGGTATGGTTGGTATAGATGTATTTTCGTCTACTGACTTAGATTTCATATATAGTTACGCCATGCCACCGAGAAGAAGGAATATTCCGAATTCTTCTATTCCTACCCCTGATCCCTCTGTACCGAGGAGAAGAGGCAGACCACGTAGGCAGCCTGAGATTCAGCCTACTGTAGATCCGGAGACCACTGAGATTCCGGATAAGCCTGTTCCACCTATTACACCTGTTGATGAGACACATCATCAGGATGTTCGTACTGAAATTCCACCACCCCCACCTTCGACGACTGCCACGCCGGTGCAGTTTTCATCCGTTGATGTTGAGCGTATGTTTGATACTTGGGCCAGTAAATTCTTTTCGTCACAAATGGCTACTGGTGCACCACCGACTACCGGTATTACACCACCAGTTCATCCATCGCCACCGATGTCTATACCGATACCACCGCACTTTCAGCCAAGCGGTGCAGCGAGCACTTCTGCTGGTGTTATTTCTTCAGAGGATCGCATGGTGAGGTTCCTTAGCATCATGAAGGGACTAAACACCCCAAAACTTTCCGACACGTCCGTTGATGCAGCGTGGGATTGGTTACATTTCGTCACAAAGAACACACAGGGTCTGGGTATGACCTCGGAGGAGCGAGTGAATATGGTTACTCTATATCTCCAAGGACAGCCACTGAGTTGGTGGACAAATCTCGAAAGCAGAGCTACTGGACCAGTGACATGGGAGACATTTGTTACTGAGTTCCGAGAGAGGTTTATATCGGAAGAGACGAGGATGAGGCGATATGGTGATTTTCTCTGACTGGAGCAAGGCAACAGATCAGTTGAGCAGTTCGAGACAGAGTTACGGAGACTTTCACATCATCTTCCATCTATCACTGATGATGCCCTTTGTCTTCAGTTTGTTAATGGACTTCGGTGGGAAATAGTACAGATGATGAAGCCTACTTCAAAAGCCACTTTTAAGCAGTGTAGACAGGATGCGTTGTGGGCAGAAGCTATGATTGCTCAGCGTCGACCATGAGGATCAAGTTCGAGTGGTCAACGATCTTATGACGTACCGATGAACCTGGAGCAGAAACAGACTCTGAGCTTATATTCCCATGGAGGAATATCTCGGGGCGGTTCAGTTGAGTCCTCAGTACCACAGATGTCACTTTCTCTACCACCACTTCCATCAGGTGGTCGAGGAAAAGAAAAGTCTGGATTTGGTTCCTTGGCAAAAGGACGGTTTGGGAAGAAGAAAGTGGAGTCTAGGCCTCAATGCCCAAACTGTAGGCGTTTTCATTTTGGCCCGTGTAAGGCTGGACTTTGATGTTTTCGGTGTGGAGGCATGGGTCATGTAGCACGTGCATGTCCATCTACATCTGTACCACCCAGGCAGAGTTTTAGTCAGCCACCTGTCAGACCGAGCAACTATGGAGGTTTTCGTCCGTTTCAACCTATGCGAAATTCTTTCGCAGCACCTTCTACCTCTCAGCAGCATTCTGGTATAGGTAGTAGTTCTGCAACCCCGAGACGACCTCTACAGCAGCAGCAGCAGCGACAACATACTCAGGTTTATGCTATGTCGCAGGAGGACGCCGATGCACGTCCTGATGTAGTCACCGGTAAGTAAATATTTAAATATTCATGGACAGTTATTTTTCGCAAATAAAGATGTCATGGTATTCGTAACTGCTTGTCTAGTAAAAGTAACCGCTTTAGAAAATTTTTGAACGTTAGGCGTGGTAATTATTTTCGATCAACCGGCTTATGTGATTATGGACACTGGAGCTGCTTTGTCCTATGTTAATACCAAGTTTGCCGTGCATGCGGATCGATCGTTATCGCCCTTGAGGTACGAGCTATTGGTGAATACACCGTTGGGTGAGAAAATGGTTCGAAATACGGTGTACAAAGGATGTGCAGTGAAGCTGGAAAACTTTATTTTTGAAGTAGACTTAATTCCACTTCAAATGTCTGATTTTGATGCCATCTTAGGGATGGATTGGCTTGGGAGACATCGTGCTCAGATCTACTGCGAGCATCATTTGGTGAGAATTCCACGACCTGATGGCAGCATGATCGACTTTTACAGTGAGCGCAAAAGCACATCGAATGTCATCTCCGCCATCAAAGCAAGTAAGCTACTACTGAAAGGGTGTAAGGCTGTGTTAGCCCATGTAGTATATAAATCTGTGGAAGAGCCTAAAATTGAAGATATCCTGGTAGTTAATGAATTTCCGGATGTATTTCCTGATGAATTACCTGGTTTGCCACCCGAGAGAGACTTTGACTTTTCGATCGAAGTTTATCCTGGTACGGATCCAATTTCTATGGCTCCATACCGAATGGCACCCACTGAACTGATTGAGCTGAAGAAACAACTCGCTGAATTGTTGGATAAAGGATTCATTCGGCCGAGTACATCACCTTGGGGAGCACCAGTTTTGTTTGTGAAAAAGAAAGACGGTTCAATGCGACTCTGCATTGACTACCGCAAACTGAATGCAGTGACTATGAAGAATAGATACCCACTACCTTGTATCGACGATCTGTTCGATCAACTTCGAGGAGCCGGAGTGTTTTCCAAGATTGACCTGCGATCAGGTTATCATCAGTTGAAAATCCGAGAGGAAGATATCCATAAGTCCGCTTTTCGTACCAGATATGGACATTACGAGTTCTGTGTGATGTCATTTGGACTTACCAACGCTCCAGCAGCATTTATGGATTTGATGAATCGCATATTCCATCAGTACTTAGATCTATTTGTCATTGTCTTCATTGATGACATATTGGTTTATTCAAGGAACCAGCGGGAGCATGCAAATCATCTTCGCATTGTGTTGCAAACTCTTCGAGATCATTAGCTTTATGCTAAGCTCTCCAAATGCCAGTTTTGGTTGCAGCAAGTTGGATTCCTTGGACATGTTGTGTCTAGGGACGGCATATATGTGGATTCCGGCAAGATTGAGGCAATCACCAATTGGAAACGTCCTACAACTCCCACAGAGATTCGAAGTTTCTTGGGATTAGCTGGATATTATCGGAGATTTGTGGATGGATTCTCCACGATCGCTGCACCATTGACTAAGCTGACCCGCAAGAACACTAAGTTTGTTTGGTCAAAGGAATGTGAAGAGAGTTTCCAGAAGTTGAAGAATAAATTGACGACCGCACCGGTACTTGCCTTACCTGTGAGCGGCAAGGAATTCACTGTGTATACCGATGCATCGGGCAATGGACTTGGTTGTGTGTTGATGCAAGACGAGCGAGTAATTGCTTATGCTTCTCGTCAGTTGAAGCCAAATGAGGTCAATTATCCGATACATGACTTGGAGCTTGCTGCCATAGTCTTCGCTTTGAAGATTTGGCGTCATCATTTATATGGTGAAACTTGTCGTATCTACACCGATCACAAGAGCCTCAAGCACTTTATGACTCAGCGTGAATTGAACATGCGACAAAGGAGATGGTTAGATCTCATCAAAGATTACGATCTTGCAATCGATTATCATCCTGGCAAGGCGAATTTAGTTGCTGATGCTTTGAGCCGAAATACAGTTACGTCCTTGGCGACGGTTAGAGATGTTTATTTGCTAAAGTTAGAGGAGTTGAGATCAACTGGAGCTAGATTGGCTTATGATTTTCATGATGGTGCACTAATTGCCCAGATTCTAGCTAAGCCAGTGCTAGATGATCGGATTCGTGATCTTCAAAAGTCCGATCCGAGGCTACAGCATGAACTTCAGAAGTTACAGTTAGGAGAACCATCTGAGTTTTCAGTTCACAGTGATGGAATTCTTCTATTTCGGAGTCGAATCTGTGTGCCACACAACCTTGATCTTAAAGGCACTATTCTTCAGCAAGCCCATTCTTCTCCGTTTGCTATGCACCCAGGTAGCACCAAGATGTATCGAACCATCAAAGATCATTATTGGTGGCCTGGAATGAAAAGAGAAGTTGCTGAATTTGTAGCGAGATGCTTGACGTGTCAGCAAGTGAAAGCTGAACGTAGAAAGCCTTTCGGGACACTTCAACCTCTTCAGATTCCAGAATGGAAATGGGAGCATATCACCATGGATTTTGTAACCGGCTTTCCGCGTGTTAGACGTGGAGTTGATGCAGTATGGGTGATTGTTGACCGACTTACCAAGTCAGCACATTTTCTCCCTGTAAACATGAAATGGAGTGTGAATCAGTTAGCCCAACTCTACATGAATGAAGTAGTTTGACTTCATGGAGTCCCAGCTTCAATAGTTTCAGATCGAGATCCGAGGTTTACCTCACAGTTTTGGGACAGCTTTCAGCAAGCGATGGGAACTCAACTTCGCTTCAGTACTGCTTTCCATCCACAGACTGATGGTCAGTCAGAGCGTATTATTCAGATATTGGAGGACATGTTGCGAGCATGTGCACTTGAATTTTCTAGTGGATGGGACACGTATCTTGCAGCAGCGGAGTTTGCTTACAACAACAGCTACCAATCTAGTATTGGTATGGCTCCATATGAAGCTCTGTACGGAAAGAAGTGTAGAACTCCGTTGTATTGGGATGAAGTGGGTGAGAACCGAATCTTCGACAAAGCAGAGATTGAACTCACCACTAAAAAGGTAAAGTTCATCCGAGAACGACTACAAGCAGCCCAGGATCGAGATAGAAAATATGCACAGAGAAGGAGAACACCTTTGGAGTTCCAAGTGGGAGATCATGTGTTTTTGAAGGTCTCACCTTGGAAAGGTGTTATACGTTTCCGCAAAGCGGGAAAGCTAAATCCGAGGTACATTGGTCCATTCCTTGTCACTGAACGAATTGGACCGGTAGCGTATCGCTTGGAGTTGCCACCTGATATGGCTCGGATACATGATGTCTTTCATATATCTATGCTCCGAAAATATGTACCTGATCCATCACATGTTCTTCAAGCACCACCTGTGAAACTGAAGAAAAGTTTGGGCTTCAAAGTTCGACCTGTAGCCATATTGGATCGAAAGGTTCGATCCTTGAGGAATAAATCGGTACCTTTGGTGTGAGTTTTGTGGAAAAGCTCGCAGATTGAGGAGCAGACTTGGGAGCTCGAGAATGACATGAGACGTGACTTCCCCCATTTGTTTGTTGTTTAGTTGTTTAAATTTCGGGGACGAAATTTTTGTAAGGGGGGGAGAGTTGACACGCCCGGACCTAGTCCGCACATGTCAAGTTGTATAATTATGTATTGTTGTCTTGTTAAAATACCAAATTTGACTTCTCATGGATGTTTTAAACTTCGTTTAGCTCAATTTCAAGCTTAAAAATCCTAAAATTGAAGTCCGGGGATGTGGGCCCCACTTGAAATCGAGAACCGAGGCATTTGGGGCTGAGCTGACCGGAGTCAACTCGAATTTGGTTGACTCCAGCACCGCAGTTGCTCTGGTCCGGCGCCGGACCTGTAATTTCTATAAGGGGTCTCGGCTGCCGAGACCCCCATTCTTCACACTTTTTCAATTTCTTCATTTCTCCGAGCCTTCTTCTTCAATTCTCTCTGAATCAAGCCTTTAATCCCTCTTCAAACACTTCATCAATCATCAATATCAACTTCTTTTGCCTTATTGAAGATCAAAACAACAAGATTTCTAAGGAAATCATCAAATCTTGAAATCTGGAAATTTGGCGACAGTTTTATCATCAGCTCATATCTTTTGATTCAATCGTGCGTTTTGGCTGAGAATTTGGTATGTTGTTCTAGACTCATCAAGCTTTAATTGGATAGTTTACACGCTTGATTTCATGGTCTGTGCTAAGAGAATTTGATGATTGAAGTTAAGATTTCTGTTTTGCCCGAGTAAAGTCAACTCTTGATGTTTTGATCCAAAATTCGAGCATGATTTATTGTTTGATTCCGTTCTTGAAGCTGTGAATTCATAGATCATGTGTTTAACTTGTTGTGTTTCAATTTTGGTGCGGATTGGTGTTGAATCGAACTCAAACCGAGCTTGTTTTGATGAAAGGCCGAGCATGGCCATTTTCTGGGCTAGGTCCGGCGCCGGACCTAGCAGGTCCCGCGCCGGAGATGGCCAAAATCCAGGATTTTTCCCGTTTTGGGGTATGAATTGTCCACCCTCACACACTGAGTTTATAGATGATTTAAAGGGTGGGAATTTCAATAAATTATATATATTGATATTATTATTAATTATTGTATGGGGAAACGATACCCCTGAGAGATTGATATTATTATTGATTATTGTTTGGGGAACGGTACCCCTGAGAAATGAGAGTTTGAGCTATTTCCTCGGAGCTCCAATATACGGAAACATGGACCGAGGGAAAGGCATACTTATGAGATTCCCGTGGACCGCCTTTTTGAAGGGGCACGGTGAATATATATGAGGTTCCCGTGGACCGTTTCTTTTTGAAAGGGCACTGAGAATATACTGGCCTGGAGTAGAGAGGCGCGGAGAAAAGCTCGCCAGGTCAGAGATAGCTGTGTTCCACCACAGTAAGGGAAACGTCAAGGGAATGGGCCAGAGAGTAAAATTAAAAATGTTTTAAAAGTATAAAGTAACCCTTGACGGTCCAGTGGATACCCCAGTGCACGGGTATACCTTATTGGGACGATTTCAAATGCCAGCCCATTTGGATATATTGTTATGGATTTGATATTTGATTTGGTTTGGGATTTCATATGTTTCAGTAGATGATTTATTAAATTGATATTTGGATTATTTCATATCTCCAGCCTGAGATGATCGGTCTTTATAACCGAGTCTCTCACTGGGTACAAGTTTATGTACTCACCCCATTCACTTTTGTTCTCAGATCATCATACTTTGGACGGCGGACGTCCTAGTGGCCAGTGATCCCAGTTTGTCTCTGTGGACACGATTATGTAGGTGCCACCCCTTTTGGCTTTGTGTATCTTGGCTCGGAATATTATTGCATCTTACATATATATTTGTGTATTTATAATAATACTTTCCGCTGCATGGAACACCGTAAGATGTGATATTTTATTTTAAATATTTTTGAATTATATTATCTATGATAATTTCGTATGTTTTCATATATTGCTCGAATATCCTTTATTTTTAAGCCTTGTATCATCTTGGTTGCCCGCCTGATGAGGCACGCATCTCGAGGTGGTACGGCGGTTGTCACGTGGCCGAGCCTGCGGGTCGGGGCGTGACAATGGTGCTTGGAAGTTGAGGCCATAGGCCAAAATTAGAAAAGGAAAAAGGATTTGGGAGAAAGAAAAGAGAAGTTCGGCATTGGACTAGTTGTTTAAGAGCGGGGCAGCATGCCACTCCCTTCATTTGTCTTTTTGTCTTCTTTCTCCTTCTTTCTTCTTTATCTATTCCCGTTCACCTTTGCCACCCAAACAACCACTAAAAATCACCCTCAAAATCACCCCTAAACACTTTTAAATAATTCCTAAGCCTTATTGGACAAATAGTTAAAAAGAAAATCAAGAAATTCAAGGAATTGGAGGTTTAGAGGAAAAAAAAGGCATTTTTTTTAATCTCCCAATCTAACTGATGGATTGAAGTGAGTTTCTAGTATGTTGTTCTACTCACTTCAAGCTTTAATTTACCTATTTATTTGCATCAGTCCATGTATTGGTTCGAGAGAAATCATAACTCAAAATTAAGTTAGGGTTTTTAGGTTAATTTGATATTTGATTTGAATTTTAAGGATTTTGAGCCATTGATCTTGGTGTTGGAAGCTATAATCTTGTTGTGTCTCAATTTGTAGTTTGATCCATGGAGAAACAAATGAGAAACCAGATAAGAAAGATGCAGAGAAACCCATTTTCGAGTTTCTATTTTAGGTCTAGCGCTAGACCTGACCAAATCTAGCACTAGAATTGACAATCGATGGACTTCTGGCTTGCCCAACCGGATCTAGCTTCGGATTGTCTCGGGCCTCCATAGGCATTTTTTCCATTTTGCACAAAAGTCCAATTTTGACACAAACTTCCCCGAACACAGTCCTAAGCCCTAAATCACTTCTGAACTTCATCTTAGAGCATAATAAGGTCTCATAGGTGTATTCATAGGTTCGAATTAGAGTCTCAATGCTTTTCTCTGTGTAATTAGGTTTCGAATCGATCAAGTACAACGATGCTTTGAAGACCAATCATGGTGAAGTTCTTGGGAGTATACAAACCTTCTAGCACTGTAAGTGACTTAGTTTCAATGTTTAGGACTAAACATTTAAAATATTAAATGTTTTATAAATTGTTTTATATATGTTTTGAGATTTAGGTAGTCCCCAACACACACATGATCTTATGTTACACCAATTTAATGGGTGGGATGATTTAAAAGGTTATATTATATATATATATATATATATATATGTTTTATGAGACGAGCGCCCTTTCGGATAAGGTTTTATATATTGTGATGAGTGGTCCCTATGAGACATTGTTTGATGCTCTTTTGAGGACAAGTAGACTGAGTGGAGGCATGACATCCTACCAAATAGTTGTGAGCCACCTAACATAGGGGCATGGTGAATGAGCTAACCCCAGGACTGAGAGGCACACAGGATAACTCGCCAGGGCACTAATAGCTATGTCCACCCACAACAACGTACCATCAAGGAAACGGGCTTATTGAGATGCTTTCTATATATGCATACAGTATGACGAGATAGCCCTCAGCCATCTGGGTGTGATGATCACACACATCAGAATGTCTATTGCCAGCCCATTTCAAAGATAATATATTTTAATACATATATATAACATGTTTTTGGGGACCTATTTTGAAAGATAAAACATATAAATATGTTTTTCTAACTTGTTTTGGATATTACTCAATTCTCGAAACCCTTCATGACTTTTCATTGAATCTAAGTTACTCACTGGGTACACAATGGTTACTGAGCACTTATTTCTTTTATATTTTTTAGGTTATGTGTCCGAAGACTCACTAGGATAAGTTGGTGGCCTTAGGAATTATTTGATTTTCACTGCATAGGTTCCATTAGTTATATCCACTGGTAGTCGATTTTATTTCAAATTTGTTTTATTATAGTTTTCTATTACTATTATTATTTTCTAATTACTAATTAAGTTTTAGTTTTAAATTATTTTACAGCGATGATATCTAACATATGTCTTGTATTGCCTCAGGGTGTATGCCGGTGTGCACGTGCTTCAAGGTAGCATGACAGTTACCATGTTGCCAAACCAATGGGTCGGGTGTGATAGGAATTGTGCCTATATGGTCATTGAAGAAGGGATATGAATGTTCAGATGGCCTGATTGAAATTAGGTTTCCATCTTTGGATTGGCCAACCTGAAATTAGATTTTGTTTTTCCTTTTTCAATAAAATCTTTTGCCAAAAGGAGGGACTACGGTTCAATTTCTATTTTGAATCGATAGTTTCATTTCTAGAATAGTTTTGATTTGGTTCGGATTTTTTTCTTAAATAACTTTTTTTTGAAATAAATTGGTTAAAGGTAAATTAATGCTAAACTGAATTAAGTGCAAAAGTAAATTACTTTCACATAAGATTGAGAATTTATTTTTGTGAGAAAGCAAGAAAATAAATTAAATATGTGTATGCAAAGAATTCATTTTATATTATATAAATATACTAGTGCCTTTTTGGTTGAGTATAGGGCACTCAATGCCCCTTTAAGTAAGGTTTCAAATTGAGTCTTATGAATGTAGAAAACTAGCTTGGGAGAACTTCCCCCTATTTTGGGTCAAATGCAACTCGATTCCAGATGAGTTAGAGTCCAATATGACTATCGGATATCAAAATTTTATTTTAAAAAGTATTATATAAATTTAACAATTATAAAATAACATATGTATATTAAAATGATATATCATGTTATTATCTATAATCTATAATATATATAAAAGTACAATATTGTAAAACTTTTAAATCGCCTAAAATATCATTTTCTTTTTAACATATTTCAATAATGCCATTGATATTGTTAAGTTAAATTAAAACTCTTCATTTATCTTTTATTAAGTATTTTGTATATATTTACTAAATAATGATAGTAATTAATCAATTTTTCTTTCAGCGTAATTAACTTACTATTATTTTATATAGAAGAAAATAGTTTTATTATATTTCAATTTCATGTAACTTAATTCAAAGTTTACTCTATAGTTTAATTATCATCCACTTTAATGTTATTTGTTGTTTATTATTTTTCATTTTTTATTATTAATAACGGTTGTATCACATATAGCATATGTGATAGAGTGACTAATATTATAAAATGTATGAGAAAGTAATATATTCATGTCATATTATATATGATATATGAAAATTTAATTTGGTTAAAGAATTAATTAGAACTTTTAAAAGTATCAAATTTTACAACCAAAAAAAAAAATCGAAACTGAACTAAAAATAGAACCATATTCAGTTTTAGGTCTTGCTTGATAGAAGAGAAAGTAGAGAGATGGAAAAGTTAGGAAGGAAAACTCGAGAGAAAATAAATTTTGAAGTGGTTGGTTGGAGAAAAATTTGAGAGGAAAGAAAATTAGAAAGATTGATGTTTTCATTCATGTTTCATATTCAGAATCTTTTCAAATTTGGAAAGAAAAATAGAGAGAAAACAATGTGAGTCTAATTAATTAAGGTAAAAATACTTATATATCCTTTATTACCAAAAACATTCTAACGTATAATACTACTACTCACTAGCATACTAAATAGGGGTATAATGGTAAAAATATATTAAATTGACTTTCTTTTTTCTCATTTTTCTCTTCTACCAACCAATGAGAGGCAAAAAAATTAATTTTTCTACTTATTTTTTCATCTTTCCTATCAAGAATATTAGAAAAAAATTAATTTTATTTCTATCTTTTTATTTTTTTTCCTCCTCTTTTCTTTTTTTTAATTTACCATCTTTTTTGCCAAGCAAAACCTTAAAGTCAGAAACTTTTTTTTGATGTTACAATTCCAATTTCCTAAGTACCAACCATGATTCCAATTTGGTTCCATGGTGCCAACCTTCAAGAGTTTACACAAGAAGGCCGGCCCAACACTAAAGGGCTTAAAGCTAACTGAGCCTGCGGCCTGCCTGCCGCTTTGTGGCTTTGCTCCTTCAGAGAACAAAAATAATCACAAATTTCGTATTGATTTGTCATTTCGTTCCTCTTCAAAGCCATTTAGATCTGCCCCATTTCCGCAGGTGACAGAGAGTGAAAAAAGGGGAACCTAGGGTTTTTGAAAAAAAAATGGCGATGAGGAAAGTTTACAGCGAGATAAAGGGGATGAAAGTGAAGGAAGTCCCAAACTACGTGAAGCCGATGCTATCGATGAATTACGTGAAGAAAGCAATACAGAGGGGGTTGGACAATTACCATGCCAAGCACATTCAGACTGACTCCATCGATCCTCTTTACCATGTCTGCTTCGGTGGGATGATCTTTTCTTACCTCGTCGCTCTTCCCGAGGAGCGTCGCCATCTCGAGCATCAGCAGCATGCCAAGGAACATGGCGGTCACTGATCCCTTCTAGGTATTCCTTGATTTTTCTTTTAAATAATTCTTTTTGGGATTTTTTAAGGGCTATTCTTGTGCATGGACGATTGATGGGTTTTTGTTTTTCTTTTGTTTCTGATAGATATGCAGATCATCTTCCCTTATTGAAATGTGGGTAAATTTGGTTTTAGATTTATGGGTGGTTTCGATGGTGTTTGTTTTTGTTAGTATCTGTTTGTTTGTTGCTCATTTGATCGAATGCGGATTTAATTGAGCTTTGTTATCTGTGTAGTGTGTATACGTTAGTCTCTCTCTCATTGTTTTTGGTGGATTTTGACATTTAGAAAAATTAAGAGGGCTTGATAATGCTTATTAGATGCCTGTATTTGCATTGATGATGCTTTTGATCTTTAGGGTTTGCCCTGTTTTCGGGATGCAAGCATCGTAATACGAGAATGATTCTATTTTTGTGCTTTTGTATTTTACTGGAACATGGCAGGTTTTTATCTTCAACTGTAATGAAGTTTAACTGAGGAATATCTGTAATTTTAATTTTTTTTTCATTGGTATGCATTTGTTTGTATTTGGGCTTTATTTGGTAATGGAAAATATCAGGTTTATGTACTATGTTTTAGCTATTATTTATCTGTGAAATGGTAAATTACAAATGATAAATTACAATTTAGAATTGTGATGAGTGCTAGTCTTCAAGTATTGAATGATCTTTCCCAATTATCATTGTCATTGTTCACATTTTGGGCATCCATTGACACTTTCGTTGGACTAAATTTGGTTTGAAAAAACTCATATTTATCGGATAAATATGAGTCCAGCTTGGAGGTTTTTGTCATTTGATAAAGATTATAACTTGGCATTCCTGATATATTTTACTATATTAGTTAAAGGATACTGTAACATGAATGTTGATCAGATTCTAAGAATTAGAAAGGAGCAAATAGAGTCTATGTTTGCTTGGACAGAAGAAACTGATAGTAGAAGCTAGGACATAACCGCTGTAAATCTGTAAAGTTATTTTCATTTGCATTATATGATTCATCAAAAAATTTTCTTGCTGGCTGTGGGCAGTGGCTGCTGGTTTTCATGTTTCACCAGTAGTTCGACAAAGAAATTGTTGAGATATTTGAAGATTTTCCTGTTTTCCCCTATCTTTTGATGTACTCTTAAAAATTAGGGTTATGAAACCAGGGCCTGGAAAAAACAAACTAGGGAACAGACAACAAAGAATCCAGAGGGAGATTCATGAGTGAGAAGAAGATCATATTTCTAACATGGGTTTTAATAAAAAGCGGAGAAGAGAGTGATAGAAATGATGTTTAATTCTTTGCCTTAATTTCAAATGCTGTATAGATCTAAGATACCACTTGCCTAATGCCAGATTGTGCTAGTGCACTGAATAGCATAATATCCCACTGCTTATCTTGCATAACATTTTTTCTTTACCTTCGAAAGATGATCTAATTTTGAAAGATATTTACATGAATTTTGTATGTAAAATTGTAAAACAGAATCTGTAAAATTTCAAGGTATTGATAAATCTTTTAACTTTGCTCTTATGTTTCAATATCTTCTCACTGAAGATGTTATTAAACTGGTACTAATATTTGAAAATAAATCACCTTGCTGCTGCCTAATTGTAAATGTTGAATCATTAATCATTATTTTTGATGAATGGATATGCCTGTCCTATGAGCAAAAACACCAGGAATATGTGTCAGCTCACAGTCATTTTGTATGTGTCATGATAGTGCATGACTTAGTCAGCATTCTTAGCATGCTCATTTCTTCTCATGCTGACCCGATAAGTTGCATAACGACGATAAGAAGAAATAGTATTGCTGATATCAAATGATGACATTAGTACATTTCTTCTAATCTATATTACAATGTAAAGGCTGCTATGTTCAACACATTTCGTCCTATGTTTGACAAATTTGTAGTGAAATCGGTAGCAAAGGATATGAATTTATCTCTTGAAGATAACGATTCTCTTTTCCTGTATGTGCATTCCAAAACTTTGGTTTACTAATTGGTATTATGCTGTTCCAATTTTGCCATTTAACTCCATCTGCGTCTGCATCTCATAATTTAGATGTTTCCTCAGTTACTTGCTGAGGATTTCTTCTTTTTCACTGCATGTTAAAATTTCCTTTATGTTGCATATAATTTTATTGATATTTTAATATATGCTTTCTCATTATTTATTTTTTTAATGTCCTGTTTTAAACCATCTTATCATGTTTTCTTCTCTTAATGATTGCATTTGAACTCGGTTCTACTAGTTTTCATGTTTTAGAACTATGTAATACTGCGAAGCAAATCAATGCCTGATAGATTTATTGCTTATATTATAAATATTAATGATTTCCCTATTTAATTTTTGCAGGATGAAGATGGTGTCCTTCTTGGGTTTTATGTGATGAATTGGATTCGCTTAATGTTTTGGTTGTAATTTTCTAAAAACTATAGGCAGCAAGATACTGTCTTGATCAATGCATTGCAGCATTAAGTGATAAAATAAAATACAATATTGAATGTCAAAGGAGAATGCCTCAGTTATTTTGTCTTAATTATCATGGAAACACAGTTGATTTTTTATTTGCTTGGTGTTTGCTGAGTTCAATCACTTAATAAGCTCTTTTGAAGTTTGCTGTTGGTATGGGTAAAAGATGGGGAATCACTCCATGCAACATTTCTTGATTTTCTTGGTATTTAAGATCACCTTCACTTAAAATCTTTCAGGTGGAATTTGGGTTAGCTGAGCTCCCAGGCCAATGACTCAATTGGCAAATTTAAGATCCCAAGTGTTTCCCATATAAGACGATCTAACTTTGGTGAATGGATCACCTTCACCCTGTGCTTTTAGATGTCATCCTACAAGGAGACAAGAAGGAAATCCTGACTGCCTCACTATTTGTATTCTGAATATTTTTGCATTTGAGTTCGTCCTTCCTACACTACAACACAGTCCAGTATCTTAAATCAAAAAGTAAATGCAGTTGGCCAAAAAACACACCAAACGGGGTTATATTTACTGCAGTTTAAGAGCACCAGCCAAAGTGCTAAATATTGGTGCTAAAATAATGTTAAAAGATTTAGAACATATTTTTTTAATGGAAAAGGTTTGGAACATAATTAAAAAAAAAATAGTCGCGAATTGGAGTATATCTTCCAGTTAGGAAAAGGGGTTTTTTTTTTTTAGTGTAAATCATAGTTATCCGTAATGTTTAACAATTTACAACTAATGTTACTCGAGTCGGGTTGATCTCATATTGCTAAGAGTCGAGTTGATCACATATTGTTTAACAGTTTACTATTAATGTTGCTCGAGTCGGGTTGATACATTATAAGAGTAAAATTCTTTTATGAATGATTTTCTCAAACTCAATATTTTATTCAAAAAAAATAAGTGACGAGAACCACTTAGACTAACCAATCATTGGTAATTCGGAAAAAAGATTCCAACTACTTGTGAAATTATTTTTTTAGGCCAACACACTAATGGTCGGATTAAACACTCTTTTAATCTATTTTTTACTTTTTGTTAGAGACAAAACACATTATTAACAAAATCATGACAAATTTAGTTTGCGTGGAACCTTATATAACCCACTCACAATCATGTAATAAAGCTCTTCAAAACCTAGAGAGGCTTGAGATAAAAAAAGAGTCAAAATATGTTTATTTGATTAAAGAATTTTAAAACCTAAAACTATGGACCTTTTTTCTTTTTTACAAGCATGGAACTATGCACTTTCAATCCCATGTGTCTAGTTTTGAAAAGAAAGGTATTCATTCTCGCTTACAAATAATGTGCAACAACTCTCTTTCTTCCCAATATATTCCAATAAGGTTTGAAATTTGAGTTTCATTGATATAGAAAATAAATTTAAAAATTAAAAATGTGTCTTTAGTTCAGATCCGATATAACTTATTATATTTTAATAAATTAGTCCGAATCCAAAGTGGAATAGGAGGTGTATACAAAAATAAAAGATACAATTAAAAAAAAAACTAATTAAGATAAATTAGCACAAGTAATTTAACATTTCAAGTTAAACCAAAAGGAAAAAGTTCAAAACGGAAACTTAGAAAAGGAGAGTGTAAGGAACTTGACTGCTCCTCCTATAACCATAGAGACATAAAGAGAGAAGTAGAGAGGCGACCGTTGGAAGAACCCAATTTCAATTCACCTTCGCCATCGCAACTCAATCCCATAACTTCTTTTTCTTGTTCTTTTAAAAGTATCGAGATCGATCAATTAATGATTTTGAAGCCCCTTTTGGTTTTTTTTATATGCAGAGCAGAAAAGAGTTTGAAGACATCTTTCAGGTCAGTTCTCAATGGGATTTTCCTTCTTTCTTTATTCATCCTTCTTATGGTTGATCATGCCTTCTTGTTTGGTTTTTCTTTTTGGCTTTCCAGTTCCCACCTAGAATTTTGCTTTTCTTGATCTTTTGCTTTGCTTTCTGAAATCAAATCATTAGAAATAATATCAAATTATGAAAGACTATTTGATTGAAACATTTCTTCTAGTAGATTGGTAATGTTAAATTGCAAACTTTAAATGAGTAATTGCGAAGATGGTGGTATAATCTTATGTCTTTTTGAGTTAAACTGTGTTATGTTTATTCTATGTTTGTATGGATATAATTACTTATTAATTACCGAAATGTCTTCAGTCTTGGTACTGTATAGATCAGTATGCGTGGTACTGGAAAGAAAGTGACTGATCATGGATCTGCCAAATCGAAGACAGAAGCTGGGTCTAAGCTGATTGCAGCATTAAAATTCAAGAAAAGAAGCAAAATTTCCCATGGAAGAGTATGTAAACGGAAATATCATGTCAAGAAAGTTGGTTCGACCCTGCTGAAAAGGAAAGGCTCTGCCTCGATTAGCAAGAGGAACGGGATGGTAAATGATGTCTCTTCCGGCAAAAAAGTTGGTAATAGGTCAAACCTGTACAAAGCAAACAAGAAAGAGGCCTCTAAGAAGTTGGATTCATCAAAGCTACTAGAGAACAATGCTGCATTTGGTAGTTCTGGGGAGAATGATGAAAAGGCTAATGGAGATTTAGGAATTAAAAAACTAACCAAGAAGAAAAAGAAGAAACAAAAGGATAAGGTTGAGCTGGATGAAGCATCACGGTTGCAGAGGAGAACAAGGTACCTTCTGATTAAAATCAAGCTGGAACAGAATCTTATTGATGCTTATTCAGGGGAGGGTTGGAAGGGTCAAAGGTATGGAACTTTCTTTCTAAGAAACTCAATCTCATTAAGCCTAATATAACTATTAGTAGATACAGTCCCGCACATTCATCAGTGAACATGGCATAATAAAAATTTTGAGCTGTACCATGTTAAAACATTCAACTGATTTTCAACTAGTTATAGTTAGGCCACACCAACTTTCTTTTGCTATTAACCAATTTGTTCGACTATCTTGTTTTATCACAGTCGAGAAAAGATTAAGCCAGAAAAGGAACTGCAAAGAGCTGAGAAGCAAATATTGGAGTGCAAACTTGGGATACGTGAGGCAATTCGCCAGTTGGATTCACTTAGTTCTGTAGGAAGTATTGAAGGCTCTGTTATTGCTCCAGATGGATCTGTTTATCATGAACATGTAAACTTGATTAGTGTTTATTCTATACTATAAATCTTGATTTGCTTGCTTTGTTTAAGTCTTGACTTGGATATTCATTCTTCTGTTGTCTTGCTTTTTAATAGATATTTTGTGCGAAGTGCAAGTTACGTGAAGCTTTTCCAGATAATGATATAGTACTTTGTGATGGAACATGTAACCGTGCCTTCCACCAAAGGTGCCTGGATCCTCCATTGGACACGGAAAATAGTAAGTTCTACTTGTGGAGATATTCTGAACAAGTTCTAAATTATGCATTTAGTGGCTTCACAAATAAGACATTTAAATATTAATGTTACAGTACCTCCGGGAGATCAGGGCTGGTTTTGCAAATTTTGTGATTGTAAAATGGAAATTATAGAAGCCATGAATGCACATATCGGAACCCACTTCTCTGTTGACAGCCATTGGCAGGTTACCATTGCAATCTTTATTGAGTGTTCAGCCCCTTCCCCACCCTTCGTAGTTTAATTGCGTTTAACTGCTCTATTAATCAAATTAACAATATTGATCTTAATGGGTTAGGACATTTTCAAAGATGAAGCTGCTTTCCTTGATGGTGCAATTGCATCATTAAATCCTGAGGAAGAGTGGCCTTCAGATGATTCTGAAGATGATGATTATGATCCAGAGAGGAGGGAAAAAACCTGCAGCATCAGTGGGGCAGCCACTGATGGTGATGAATCGGACAATACAGACTGTTCAACCAGCTTGAGTTGGTCTGTAGATGTTGAAGATTTTTCAGAATCTGGAAGGCATGAAAACCATTCAGTTCAGAGTGCTGCAGATTCTTATGAAACCAGCGACGGGGAAATTATTTATGGCCGTAGGAGGCGAAGAGAAGTTGATTACAAGAAGCTATATGATGTGAGTGTCAACCATTTCATTCACCACTAGTTGAATAGGTGTCAAAGCAATTTCAAGATCATTTAAATGATTTTAGCTGCGTGTTATCAGCCTTCATGTAAGGAAAGGATAAGTTCATCTTAATGCATGTTGAGGGTGGAAATTTAAGGGGTTTATTGAAGCTCCCAAGTGAAATCTCAACAAGGAAAGAAATATGTATGAAGAAATAACAAGGAAAATTAAAAAGAAAAGACAAGTTTGGGAGTTGCAGAAATTGGATAGGTGAAGGGTAGGAATTGAACTTGGTAATGTTTTTGGAGAAGAAAGTTTTTAACCTTATACTTGGAATTCATAATTTATGATGGTGAACATTTGATTTTGTCGAATAGTTATGATTTTTGGTTATAAATACTTATGATTTGCCACAATACTATTGGTTAAGCAAAATAATGTTTTACTCTTCAAATTCTGTATCAGGAGTAGAGTTTTGCATGTTGTTGTTGCCCACCAGTTAGCAGTTTTCCCTTACCGTGTTGTGGTTCTCCCTTCATAACAGGAAATGTTTGGAAAGGATGCTCCTCCATGTGAGCAAGTCAGTGAAGATGAAGACTGGGGTCCTGGTAAAAGAAAGCGTAGAGAAAAAGAGTCAGATGCTGCCAGCACACTCATGACTTTATATGAAAGTGAGACAAAATTTCCAAATGTTGAAACAACAGAAATGAGAAGACAACCTTCAGATGCAAAGAGCAAGCGGACAATTTTCAGAATTCCTCCCACTGCAGTAGAGGTAGGAAGTTCTTGAAAAGTATATGATAGGAGGCTCCTTCATTCTCCCTTCTTAAGCTGTTTTCTGCATGCTTTCTTAATATTAAGAAGAAATGTATTTGTCATCATGCTTATTTTTTGCACTCCTTTCCTCTATGCTTCAGAGACTTCGGCAAGTATTTGCTGAGAATGAACTTCCGTCTAAAGTTATCAGAGAGAATCTTTCAAAGGAATTGGGTCTTGAGCCTGAAAAGGTAACAACTAAGCTTTACAAAATATTAAAATTTCTCCGAAGGTTTCTAAACTAGAGTGACCAACTGAGCATACTTTTCATTCTGGATTAGAGAGATGGAAAAACAATTGCTTTATGATGATGCTTTATTCATCCCACCGAAAGCATTCTTTCCTAAATATTTCCTTGTCTATAACTTGTAATAATCAAATATAAAAGAAGGTATAGTATGCATCTATCATAGCTCTGATAGCTGCTAATTTTGTGGGCTAGAATCAAGTTATCTGCAAGAGAATTGAATTATCATTGTAGCATGTCGATTGTATAGCGAGTGCAAAGTAGCAAAAGAGAATTATGTTGGTTCTAGCTGAAGAACCTAGATCAACACTAGTATATCCTCCACTGAATATACAGTTTGTAACTTGTTAGCTCTCTATTTATTGCACCTTCCCTTTCTTATCCTTGGGTTTCATGTTCCAGGTAAATAAATGGTTCAAGAATGCCAGGTACTTGGCACTAAAAAGCAGAAAGGTTTGTTTGTACCGCATGCCCGCTGTCATAATTGCATATGTCCCTTGCTTCTATTATTCTTTTTCCCACTCTTCTACACATCTCTTGCATTTGGAGTTTGGACTTAATCTTAAAATACACTTGGACTTCCACCAGCTCCAAGTTTGGGGTTTGAACTTAATCTTAAAATACACTTGGACTTCTACCATCTCCAAGTTTCTGATTGATTGTGAACCTACAGATTTCTCAACACACACACCCACCCAGGCACCCCCCCCCCCCCCCCCCCCCCACCCACAACACCACCACCCCCACCCCCCAACCAACCCCCAAAAGAAAAAGAGGGAGAGAGAGAGAGAAAGAAGACACACACACACACTGGTACGTCTTTGATGTGGTTCAAACCTAGGCTGGTTTCTTAGATGGTATAAAGTGTTGTTTCTCCTAGTAGCTATTAAGTGCTAATTTTTTACTACCATACAATAGCTTTATTTTGGAACTGGTGAAAGGGGAATATTTTCAATTGCTAAGTTTTGGCCGAGTCTTTGTTATGTCTGGTGGACAGAAGTTATTTAGATTCTAATTTTAATTTTAATCGAGAAAATTGTAAAAGTTTCTCACAGTTTCTTGCATAAATCAGGTAGAGAAAGCAGACAACCTTCAGCATTCTCCTAAAGTCTCCAAGGAATCTGGAGCGGAAGCTCCAAAGGGGAAAGATCCTGATATGGTGGCATTGGAAGATATGTCAAAAACATCTTTATTATCTACACCTAAGAGATTGAAAAAGAAAGTGAGAAAGAGTTCAAATTCAAACTCATTATGCAGCTCTTTAAAGAGAACTCCTGCCAATGGGCTTTCGCTTGTTTCACCAGCAAAGAGCAACAAGGTAATTTGGCTAAGATTCTGGTTGCCACTTGGACTCCATTTTCCCTTCTTTCCTTCGCTTAATTTGATCCATCGTAGTGATTAAAAAAATATAAGCAACCTAAATAAAGCATTAATATTAATGGTCATTAGAGTAAGAATTCTTTTTCATGATTATTTTTTCGATGGTTTCAACTAAAGTATGGGGCAATCTGCCTTAATGCCCTCTGACCCAAGAAATGTCTCTTAAAAGGTTAAAATTTCATTAGCAACTGAAGTGCATCCTGCAATGCCCTATTTCAAGATTGCTGGAAAAGTAATAGTAATTGCCATCTTTATCTGGATGCAATAATAATGCCTTCTGAGGCAAGAAATGTGTCTTAAAAGGTTAAATTTTCATTAACATCTCAGCTGCATCCTGTGATGCCTATTTCAAGATTGCCAGATTGCTGGAGAAGTAATAATAATTGCCATCTTTATCTGGATGTAGGCTAATAAGGGAAGTATTTCTAAATCAAGTTTTGACTTTAAAGTCATTTTAGTTTTTAGGCTGCACACTTCAGCATAGTGGGCTTTGGATTTGGGGAGTTTTATCTTCCTTGGAATTTCAGGCTGTTGGGGCTGGTTGATCAAATTTTTTAAGGTCAATTTTTGTCACATTTGCCAAAGAGGTTTATAAGTTGCTTCACAATGGCTTGTCTATTTTGAGTCTAAGCAAGCTTCCATGCTTTCATTTAATTTACACTCTGCAAAATGCGTATATATCGAATGAAAATGATCTAATGTTGCCTGGAGTTCCAACTTTGGATTTGACATTAAACCATAAAGCCCTCTTTTATTTATTTCTATTCACTGCAAGTTTTTTCTCATTTCAAACATAAATGGATTGCTAATGATATAATTTCTCAGGATAGTCATAGACACACATTTGAGTGGTGACTTCAAGTTAAATGATTTATACTGACATCTCTTAACTGTCTTTCAGGTCAGCAAGGAGTTGAGTGATGATGTGATTTTGAAGAAGCTTTTTAAAGTGAAAAAGAAGAGGGAGAAGAAGAGGGTTAGCACTAGTGTTGGAGGTGGATTACAAGAATTTGAGTTAGAGATGGAAAGACTTTGTAGAGCTAAGGTTAGGCTTGAGAAGATGAAGCAAACGTTATTAAGATTAGAAACTAACAAAGCTAGGAAGTTAAATAAAAAACGGTTACATGAAGAATCTGTTATCTATATTCCCATTGCTGAGCTAAGGGAGAAGGTTTGATCTTGCGCAACCACTTTTCTGTACGGCACTTCAATGGTGTAGGTTGATGTTTCTGTCAAATGCCCCATTTGACTGGGTTGGAAGTTGCAATGAGAATTTAATATTCCATCTCTTATTTTTTCTAATATGCTCTGTAAGGCGATTGACTGAATCTCTATTGCTATTTAGAGTACTGGACACTGACCCCCCGTTACACCGGGGTATTTTTTTTTGTTTTTTTCCCTCATTTTTAACTAATTGTTGTACAGCGAAGTTGATTCTTAATTTCCAAAATAGCAATATATAATATGAAAAATTTGGTAACACATATACAAATAAATTATGTTTAATAGCTTAATAGCTTTTTTAAGTATAATTTTTGTATCAAACTTCAATGAGCTCTAAATAATCAAACAAATTCCAAGAAAACCAAAATTTTATATCCTATATTAATTGATTTTTATTTATCAATTGAATTCTATGAAAGTGTTAAGATCTTGAATTTTGAACAAAAAAAAAGTATTAACTTTTTTTGGTAAAAAAAAAAGAATATCTCGACTACTTTAAAATATTTTTTTTATTTTTCAGTCATATATATAGTCACACCCCATGTGTCATTAAAAAAATAAATAAAAGTACATGTATTATAATTAAAAAAATAAATTATATTAATGGAAAAAAGGAAAAATGAAACAAAAGAAAATTGGAAAAAAAAAAACAAACAATGAGAGGGTGTCAAATGCCCGTCACATTCTTTCAATTTCCTTGTACATCATTAAAATAATAAATAAAATTAAAAAATAAATTAAAAATGAAACCAAAAAAAAGAAAATAAAGAAAATTTGAAAAGCCCAGCCCAAGCCCAAGTTTCGCACAATGCATAAAAAGAAAAAAAAACTTTTAAAATAAAAAGTAAAATAAAGAAAAAAGGACCAACCAACGGGGAGTGACAAACGCCCCCCATTGTTGCCAAAATCCCTTAATCTCCTTCATGCATTTACTTTAATTATAGTCTTAGTGTCATGCGATACATGTGATACAATACGTTATTAATAATAATATTTTTTAAAAGAATCTCATCTAATTTATTTATTATTTTTGTTTTTCTAAACACATTTAGTTAAAGATTGATCATTCTGTCACATGCATGGCATGTGATATAACAAGTTATTAATAAAAATAAAAATAAAAAATAATTAAAAAATTTAGAAAAACAAACTACATTAAATTAGTTGATAATTTTCATCCCAAAAAATAAATAAATTAGTTGATAATTAGACTATAGAGTAAGTTAAATTACATAAAATTGGATGATAATTAAATTATTTTCTTCGAGATGATATGTAAACTCCTACCCCAATTTGAACTTGTAATATTGTCCCAAAATTTCTAATTTAGTAAATTGGAAGAGTAATTGGGTGTAATTGAGCTTTATAAAGAGCGGAATTGGAGTTAATAGAAGTGAATGTCAAAGTTTGGGCAAATTTGGAATTCTAAATGTTGGGAGGATTTAAGAGTAAATTTCCCAATTTGGGAAAGTATATAAGAGCCTAGTTTGGCTGATGAGGAGCTCGGCTTCTCCTTCCTCAGCCTTCACCACTGTTTCGCTCTCTAATGTGCAAACTAGCTTTAATCCTCTCTCTAGAATATCTCACTCCTCCTTCAACAAATTGAAAATGTAAATAGCCTAAATCATAGTATTTTCCAAGGTGTACAAGTTGGTCATATTAGTTCTTGAAATTGGTGCTGATTTGAGTTTGGATATGAGGCAAAGATTTCGGGTCTAGTTGAGTTCTTGAAGAAGAAAGCTAATCTCTATCGAATTTAAGTATTTGTTAAGCTCTTTGAGAGCTTTAGCTTGATGCATTTGCATGTCAAGATGGTGGGTTGTTGAGGGATTTTAACATCTTAGAAGAATTTAGCTTAATTTTATACCCTTAAGTTAGATTTAGAGTCAATGATGTTATTATAGGTGACGTGGTTGGAATATGCTGTGTATAATGGCCTTGAAAGGTTGCTAAAGAGTTTAAAAGTGTGAAATTTGAGATGTGCAGGTCTAGAATGGCCGAAGGCAGCTATATATAGTGCATTGAGGTGTTCCAGCATCGAAACATGCATGCTTCTGGCACCGGACTTCCAATGAAATGGAAAAGAGGAAGGTTCGGCGTCAATCTTGAAGCAGAAAGATTTGACTTTAAAATTGGCCTAGTTGACTCCTCATCCGGCCTCGATTGAGCATAGAATCGAGTACAGACTTCATAGAGTGAATTATGAAGGTTTAGTTGGGTCCTCTGGCCCTGGTTATGCCTAAGACTAGCATCGGACTTGGCCGTTGACCGCCAATTTGACATAGAATTGACTTTTCCTGGTAGACTCATATTTGATCCCGATTTAAGCTAAAGCACTTCATAAGCTCATTAGAAGCCTATTTAAGCTATCCCGAGTCTGTATATACATGTATTTGAAGAGTTTTCTAATGAATTTTTACACAAAAGGAAGCACCGATGAAGGATTGCGACAAGGCTCTAGCAATGTAGTTGGACCAGTTTCGGAGTATAAAACTCTCCCTAATTGTGAATGATTTAGTATCAATATTTAGTGACATTGATGGCAAATGTTTTCTACTTATTTTTAATATAGATGTTTTTATATTGATTTGAAATGCTTTAGGACACTTTTTCCACTGCACACATTGTTTTAAGAAATGATTTATATAGGTGGGATTATACATACATACATACATACATATCTATATATATATATATGCATATATGAGATATATAAACTATTTTCATAATGTTTGATATGAACCTTTACATAGCATGATGACGGTCCATGTGCGGTATGCCCATTTATGGTGTTTGATAAGGTCCATGTATGACCTACCCATAAGGGGTGTTACTAACAAATTAGTAGCCCATGGTTTGTCCTTTGAGCAGCATAGGTGAGTGTAGTTAGTAGCCTGTGGGATGTCTATAAAGAAACGTACAAGTAAGTGTGGTCTTTTGGCTAAGAAGCTCGTAGGGAAGCTCGCCATGAGCATTTGTAATTGCAAACGCAACAAAATGCAACGTTGGAAGAGCGAGCAAAGAATTACTATATGATATTTTAATTTATTACGTGATGATTGTTCTCCACGGTACGAATTTGTCAATAGACAAGATTCAGTTTGATTTATTGTCGCCCTATTATATAATATGATTTTCCCATAAATGATTTTATTGATGGGATGGTGACTTATGAAATATTGATTTTATTAATATGTTTTTGAATTAATTGTTTCCCCCTCCATTGATTGTCTTTCACATTGTTTTGAAACCAATTCGCTGAGTCGGTTGGACTCACCGTTTCCTTTTCCATGTTTCCAGGCAATTAAGGCTCATTGAGGGGTTGTCGTTCCATAGCTAGTCCGGGCCATATTTTAGCTATAGTAGGTGAACCTTTTCCTACTGTTGGTGATCCATTGGTTTTTTTCTTCTCTGTTGTGTTTTGTTTTCATCCTTTTCGCATACTGATGAACATTCTGATATATGAGATTTCATTATGGGGGATTTTCGTGCTATATGTTATTAATGTATTTTTAAGAATACTATATTATGTATGAGCACTTGTTTTGGATTTTTATTCATGGATTAGATATTTTTTTTGGCTTTGTATTATCAATAAATTGCCTTACGCTGTATTGGACGTGTGGTCGGTCGACACATGCTTTGATGCAGTGCGGCGACTATCTCTTGCTCGATCCTACCAGTCAAGGCTTGACAGTTTTATTGGTAATAGAACTTGTAAATTGTTTTAAAAACACCTTTAAAAACATAGTGTATTACTTTAGTATGAAAAGACTCAGTTCGGGACACTACATACCCAATATAGCATCCATAGTCATCCTTAGTATTCCTAGTAATTTTAATCGATTACTAAACAAGCTTTCTCATTGTGTTGAATTATGCCACGTGCAGAAGGGACCAACAGACATGGCCGTGGAGGTGGTTGAGGCCGCCAAGGCTAACCCCCACTACATGGCTATTTGCTCGAATCAAAACCGATTGTGGCCGATGATCTTGTTGATGCTTAATTCTATCAAGAACAAGAGATTGAAAAATGTTCCTCCACGTCCTAATCATCCACCTTATGTTCCTCCATTGTAAAATTCCTAGAATTCCTAAAATTATGCTCCTCGACTGCAGCAGCGAAATCCTATTCCTTTGCAGCCACCACAAAACCCACAGTATCTTCAAGATTGCACATATTAGTAGAATATGTATTTTGCTCTGATGTTCGCTGTGGCAGAAGTTGATGCTTAGCTTTTACCTTCCCCGTTCTGGCTTACAATCAGCCTTCTCCACCTAATAATCCACCATCGCCACCTCTACCAAATAATCCGCCGCCGCCGCCGCCAAACGATCCTCCTAAACATTTTGGCGGGCTGTTTTATCATGTGAATCAATCAAGTGCGCGAACCATGTATATTACTCAGCGAGCTATCCTTGTAAAGAAAATGAAATGTAAGGATTTTAGTAGTGATGACCGTACTGTAGATCCTAAGAATTGGCTGATGTGTATGGCTGAGGTATTTGATTATTTGGAGCTTTGCCATCCTGATCGATTAGGAATCTATGTGGGATTTTTTACTGATAGAGCTAAAGTTTAGTGGGATAATGTGAAACTCTAGTATGGGAAAAGATTGACATGGGATGAATTTAAAAAAGAATTTAGAGATGAATACTACCTGAAATAGGAGATAAAGCATAGGCGATCGTTGTACCACAACTTGCAGTAGACCTGACAATTTTAGACACGACACAAGAACAATACGAAGTTAACTATTTTCATGTTTAACCTTAGCATGTTTTGTGTTTCGTGTTTTAATTGTGTCAACACAATTAAAATGCATAAAACATGTTAAACACACCTAATTAATTGGGTTTATTTGTTACACACTTAACTGTTTACACGACACGTTAAATACGATAAATTAACTATTAAAATACCTTTTCAACCTTTAATATATTAAAAATATATTGAATTTTAAGTAAGTTTTTTTATATATTATAGGTTTAATATAGTAATATTATATAATCTTATTTTTTAATTATATATTAAAATTATATCAAATCGTATAATTATTGTGTCATAACATGTTAATCATATTAATTGTGTCGTATTGTATTATACGTTAGTTAAACAATTTCGTGTACGTATTTTATATCCTTGACACAAATATTTATTTGTATCATATTTGTGAATGGCTATTAATGGCACATGTTTACACGATACAAACATGACATGAAACATGAATTGCCAGGTCTAACTTGCAATAAGGTGGTATGACGATGAAAAAATATGAGGCTGAGTTAAGGAAGCTAGTCAGATCCATTGTTGAGACCTCTATTATGAAGGTTGAGTTGTGCTCAAAATTCAATCATGGGCTAACACTTGACATCCGAGAAAAGTTGACTCTTATTCCTAGTGTCACTTATTGATAGAAAGTCCAAGAAGCTCTTAGTGCAGAAATATTGATTAATGAGTAGAAAGCAACTTAGCAATTAGGGATTAGGTGGTGGAAGCAAACAAAAGCCTGATGCTTTTTCTTCCGATCAGTCATCAAAGAGAAGTAGAAGGACTAGTACTAAGAACAGTGGTTCACTCAGTGGGCTTTCTTTAAGTGAGCCAACAATCTAATACTAGAAAGGCAAGTCCAAAATGACTTCTATGTTCCACAATTAGTTAAGGAAGAAGAAAAGCAAGCTGATAAATGTGCAATGTCACACCCCGACCCAAAGGGGTCGAAATATGACAATCGTCGCGTACTAAGAATTTCGAATGGCGTGCTCACCCGAAACTCCAAGTACGCAAGGCTTATGGTTCTCACAACCCATTTGCGATTAAATAAACTTTACCAAATATATAAAATGCATATTAAATCAAAGTGAAAAATAAAATATTTTACATTGGTGAAATAAAGTCCTTTTTATAAAATACTAAGTATATGGAAAATATTTTTTTTTCAAGTATTTAAATACACTAAAGTAGCAACAAAATATTGCCGGTGGATCCACAACAAATTTGCAAAAACTGGACCACATACTTGTAAAAGATCGACTCCGGTCGAGTTGCTTGTCTGGGCAGTCTACTCTCTATCTAACGCTACTGGCCTGAAAAATTTTATAAAGAAAATGGGATGAGTATATTTGTTATACTCAGTGAGTGAGACAAGACCATAAAGTTTAACACAAAAAGGCAATTTCATCATAAAATCATTTCTATGTAAACTAGGAGAAGTCCAAGGAAAATTTTATGCACAAAGTTTAGATTTTTACATTTTATAGAATTTCAACTAGTAATTTAATCTGAGCATCTAAAGGGCTCACCAAAACACATTGCTCAAACCTCACCCGGCCAAGATGAGATCTAAGCCCGCCGAGGCTTTTCTTCGTCACATTGTAAGAAAAAGCCCTCTACTCGGCGTTGGCGTGGGCCTTCACCACGGGTGATACGTGGCTATGTCCACAGTATTCCCACTGGGGTCACATAATCACAATCTCAGTGTGCACAAAACCCCTGTACCATCCACCCCAAGTGGGAGTGAAAGCTTACTCACGCCGCCTCCACAAGGTCAGACTGTGAGTGGCGCCACTGCAGTGACCAACATCTCATCCACCACAATCATGCTATAGACGTCATAATTCAATCAAATATCATTTGGCCGACTGGCCCATTATCGAAGTCAATTCTAATAACATCAATTCCAGTCAATTTCATCACATAATCCAAATACTTGATTTCAAAAATATTAAAATAGGTCAATTCATGTCAAGGCCATAAATAATCATCATAAATCAATTTAAATTCAAGGAAAACCAAATCATTGCATTAAAAAAAAACAACTTAAATACTAAAACGTTTATTTAGGTCCGTAAAGTCCCATTCACTAGTATAGGGAGGGTGTGCACTCCCTTCAATCCTCTCCTTCCCCTTTCTCTGGAGGAGGTTCACCGCCTATACAATTTGCGATCCAACGTGTTAAGACTAACTATGGTGGGAAAATGGCAATCTGGGCTAGTTATTTAACTAGTTTGCCAATTTGGGAACTTGATGTCCAAATTTAGTTCTAGTGATTCAAATGGTGGGGCTAAGATATGAACAAGTTCGTTTCGATAAACAGTGCCTGTCAGAATTTCCCATTTTGCCTAAAAGCCCAAAACGAATAAGTTGGACGGCTTTGCCCCTACATGAGGAAATTTTCGGCCTATGAGTTTAATGTGAAGAAAATTTAGCCAATTTAATTTCTTTAAGATTTAGGCATGTTATTAAAGCCTAATGACCATAAGGGAGCTAAATCTATGGGCCTAGGTCAAAGCTTAAAATTTAAAGTAAAACATTTAAGGTTTTCTATAATCTTGGAATTGGTTATTTTCCTCCATAAGTTTTCTATGAATTGTCTAATTATCCATACAAATTTCTCATTTCATTTAGGACTTTTACAATTCCTCAATTTCATCAAATGATTAGTCACAAGGTAAATATTAAAGTTCTCTAGCAACATACTATATTTCTTTTAGGTGAGATTTTGCTACATATATTTCTCTCTATAAATTTTCTTATAATTAAACTAATCATTCATATAAATTTCTCACTACATTTATAACTTGTATGGACTTTAAATAACATCCAATTAAATCTTCAACTATATTTGTCCAAAAGGACTATACCATATCATAAACTAAATTCATTTTACAACTATGAAATTAAATTTCTTTTCATCTCTTTTTTCTTAATTTATTTTTCTTACTAATCCTATTAAGTTATTTATGAAAAATAGTATATTAGTGCTCTTTGGTAAAAGACTATATTTTCTCTAGAATAGTAATTTACTACATAAATTCATTTAACTAAATTATGATCTAGTTATGGTGTTTTTTCATTAAATTTGCTATTTCTAATTTCAAATAAATGTCTAAAAATATAATTTAGTAACTAACATCTTAACTTCATCAAACAAAATATTCTAGGATTTTTGGAATCATAAACTGTATTAGTATACATGAATAAAATTTACAAAATAAAAGCTTTTAAGGAAAAATTTGCATACCTAATTGGAAAGAAAAGAAAAGAGAAGGAAAATCCCTTGGAACTTTTGAAGGAGTTTGAAATCTAAGCCTTGAAAGTCTTGATTAAGGTGTTTAATTTGTAACTTTAATGGAGGTTTCCTTGATTAAAAGCTTGATGGAGGATTTTTGGAGAGATGGTGGACTTTGGGAGTTGAAGAAATGGGTAGAAATTGGAGTTGGAAGAAAAGAAAATGGTGGAAGAAAAATGGTGGAGGAAAGTGAAAGGCAAGGTTCGGCTAGCATGGAGAAAAATGGAGAAAAAGTAAAAAGTTGGTGTCTTGAAAAGTCTTACCTTGTCTAGAAAATTCAAGATTCCTTTGAAATGACAAAAATACCCTCCATCAATTTTAAAAATTACCGTTATGTCCCACAAAATATTTAAACTTTAGTGTTTTATAGAAAGTTATTAAAAATCAAGTGAATTGCTAGAGAATTTGGAAAAACTCTTGAATATTCTAGAGTATTAGGGAGTGAAATGACAATAATGCCCTTATTGAATTTTAAAAATTACTTTTGTGTCCTAAAAAGAAATTATGAAACTGGGAATAAAATGAAAGAAATTTCAAACAAAAGTCAATTGGCAAAATCTCGCAAAATTAAGGTGAATTTATCAAAGTATTTAAGTCATTAGGTTATTGGAAACAATTGCCTCATTTTGGCATTTAAGACTTGTACAAAGGTAAAATGGTAATTTTACCCGATAATTTCCCGCAATAACTTGGCAGTTTTCAAGTTTGAGCAGTGTATGACAGTATGGAACCCTCCAATACTATAAGAAAAATCATTTTCAATGATTAAAAATTCAATTTGTGAATTCACTACTATTTACGAAAATGCCATTGAGTTTCACAACATTCTTTTCTGTAATTTTTTCTCCAACTTAGAATGTTCAGAAAATTAACGTGACAGCTTCGAATATTCTTGGACGCACTAAAGAAGTTAATTGGGTGGTTAAAAGGTCATTTATACTCTCAGTATGATGTACATAATTTTTTGAAAAATAATACAAAAAGTTGACTTTTTCTTCCTAGGTCAAATTTTGTCCTAGGTGTTTAGGAACTAATTCTTCAAAATGAGACAAATTTCACTAGGTAAAAGTTGTTCTTATTCTTACTAAAAATACCTCTGTGTATATACTAAGTATAAAAACCCTCATTACCTAAGTCTACGATTCCAAACTAGGCTATTCTAGGACTAGGTGCTACAAGCTCTACCCCCTTTAAAATAAATTTTGTCCTCAAAATTTTACCCTTTATCTTATGAGAATGAGTACAAAAATTGTTTTCACTTGGTATGTTCAATTCCCTTAATTTCTTCTTCGATGGTTGTACTTTCCTATAACACATTCATTACAAGAGTCACCTACTTAGTGGTACTTAAAATGCATGTGAGTTTTGAAGACGAGTGTTAACCTCTAAGTTGATTTAAGACTTCAAGCATCACGATTTAATCAATATACAATACCTGTCGCATCCGGGTCGGCCTGAGCATCCGCTTTTGTCATAGCAAAAATACGAGTTTGGGCTTGTGTCTGAGGCCTCGAAGTAGGTGTTGGGGCATTACTTCCAACACCAGATGTTGTAGTAGGATTAGCAAGAAATGGTATGGGTGATACAGTTACTCTGGGAGGGACGGATTGAGCAGGAATATCGGGTGGAATTAGTTCAGGACAAAATATTTTACAGTGATGAAATAAAGTCCTTTTTATAAAATACTAAGTATATGGAAAATATTTTATTTTTCATTTTGATTTAATATGCATTTTATATATTTGGTAAAGTTTATTTAATCACAAATGGGTTGTGAGAACCATAAGCCTTGCGTACTTGGAGTTTCGGGTGAGCGCGCAATTCGAAATTCTTAGTACGCGGCGATTGTCATATTTCAACCCCTTTGGGTCGGGGTGTGACATGCAAACTACCGCAACTATTATTTTGGGCCTTGCACTAGACCTAGGCATTGTTATCAATACAGTAGTCCTGATCACATGGTGAAGGATTGTAATAGTCTTACAGTTCCTCAACTTAGACGTAGAGGATAGTATTTCCATAATTAACTTTAATAATAGAACTAAGAGGAGTTAGAATAACCAAGCTACTAATGCTACTTGTACCTTTGGAATGAGAGGTAGCTCATCATCTCAAGGTCACCCTCAGAGGCAGCATACCCAAATTTATACCATGACCTAGAAACACTACAAAAAAAGTTTCATATATTGACGCTTAGATATACTGACGGACTTGTTCTGTAAGAATAGGGGACATATAATGACAAATATTACGTCCGTCGGTATAAACTAATACTATTCTGACAACATATTAATATCCGTCAGTATAGATGTGTCCTATATTGACTCTTTTTATTTTGGCGTCAGTATAGGCTTAAAATTGGAACAAGAAAATGTGCTCTCATTTTTGGCTGGCGCGGGTTTTTTATTTTTACATAATACTATAATTAATTTTATTTTTATTAATTACTAAATAAATTCTTGACCAGAAATATGCTGCCCTTCTATTTGGCAAAAATTCCCAAATTTTGATTACCTAATTCCCAAACTTCAACAGCCGGTGTCTTCGCTTATCTCCTTCGTTACCTATCATCATCGAAATCCAAACAGCCGAAAGCCTGCTCGGAATCTCCAACCCACAGATCGACCATGACGTTGCTTGTTTCCTTCTCTGTTTTCTTTCTCTTCTTGACTTCCAAACTTGAATCTCACTCCGCAACTCTCTTCTCTCTTGCTGGACAGAATCTACTCTCAAGGACGGTGGCTTATTCAACCACGGCTTTCTCCACCTTGCTTCCTTCCATTTAAGGTCCCAAATCGAAAATTTTTTCTTTCTATTCAGGTATGTTTTAAAGCTTATTTTTTCCGTTTGGTTCCCGAGAAAAATCCTCGACTCAGCTGTAACTAGAATGAGTATTCAGTTATTTGAACTAGATTTACGTATTTGAATCTTGGTTTAGTACATCGGTTTTTGCTCGAACTTGCTTTTCATTTTCTTTCCAGTCGTTGATCTTTCGTGGTTGCTTGAAGTTGATTAATATTAAATTAATCGATAGTCGTTGACATCTTGCTGGAATTATATACCGAGATTTAAAGCCTGAAAATGTTCTACTCGAAGCCAATGGACATGTGGCCTTGACCGATTTTGATTTATCTTGCTTGACATGCTGCAAGCCATAGGTATCTAATCTTTATTATCTTCTTGCCATGTTTTAACTATTCCTTTCACAAGAGCAACGAAGTTATGACAGAAAAACCTAATAAATATTAGCTGTGTTTATAGCTGCTGATTCCAGCTACAGATGTGAAGAAAAAACGCCACAAAAGTCAGCAGAATCCAAGCTTTATGGTAAAACCAATGCGTGCATCAAATTGTTTTGTGGGAGCTGAAGAGTACACCGGTTAGTTTATATTTTGTGGGAACCGAAAAGTATTTCTACAAAATTTCTGTTCTTTTCTATTGAATGCCCATTCTTGTACCCTTCTTTGCAGGAAATTATTTCTGGGGCAGGCCATACTAGTGCAGTGGACTGATGGGCTCTAGGTAATTTTGTTTTCTTATAAAGCGAGACCACAAATCTAACAGTGTGCATGTTTTTAGAAGAGAGTTTCCTTCTCAAATCATGTTTGAGTTGTACAATTAATTATTTCCTCTACAAATGAAGTGACTAAAAAAGAATAATTAAGAAAGAACAAAGGACAAAAAATGAGAACCATGCCTCTTTAACCACTGCTGAAAACAAGCAATTTCGTTTCATGTTACTTGTTTATGGTTATTGCTATTTCATCTTCTTAAGCAGTGGAACTAAAGAAGAGTTCCACTTATTATATTAAATCCTTAAGAGGAAGATGCTTGTTAGAAGGTCCTTCCACTTATTATATTAAATCCTTAACGAGCAGATACGTGTTAGAAGGCTTACACTTCTTAGGGATGCATAATTGTTCAAAAGACCCAAAGCAATAATTGTTCTTTTAGTTTAGGACAGAATAGTTTTTTCTGATGCTACAAAATACCTTATTATTAAGATCTAACTCTCATGGATGTTAATTTGTTTATATAGGAAGAGCAATTCTCATATAGAGTTAAAGTTGTATTCTCGAAACTTGCCATAAGGTGTTAGGAAGCAGCTGTGTTCTCATCGAAAGGATGTATGACAATTAACTAAGACTCTGTCTTCAAAGCTGATGATTCAGGTGCCATGTTTGAACTCTTTCTTCTACTGCAATATTAAACCTGTCAGTTAAGTAAAAAAAGAAAAGGAAATTTGATATATTCTGCTTTGCTAATGCATGTTTGACTGCCAGAGAACTTGAACAAATTAGGAATTTGGTCGTCTCCATTATTTTGATTATTTATTTACTAATAATGCACCGTCTTTAACTTGATGTGTACATGCTATTTATATGTTTATATTTGGTACTTGAAAGGAAGTCAAAAGCTAAAGCTTTCATCTTTATTTGAGAAAGCAGAAGTTTTTACCAATAAAGATCGCCCATAAAGATTTTCTGAAGCCCAATCTTGTATTATCAATTCTATGTTGTTATTCTGGATTTTTTTTAAAAATTTTTTTAAGAGCCTTTACTTAATATAAATTAGTTTAGTAGGTGTTTAGTCATTTCCAGTGGTTCATTATAATATAGCCTAACTTTAGTTCGAGTAGATTGAAACTTGAAAGCTCTCTATGAATATGTTTCGGGGTTTGATTGTGCTTGCTTTCGATTTAGCCCTTATGAAAGACCTTGTTGACAGAGGACACTCCTTAGGAATAAGCTCAAACTATTTTCCAATAGTTTAGGAATTAAACTACGTCTTGCGCAGACAACTATGCTTAGATTGTTTATATTGTAAACTAGACATGCTTACCATAGTGAATTAGTCAATAAGCAGGTGCCTTTTTCTTTTCCTTTTTATTTTTTTTATAAGCCATCTTATTATATTAGTTGTTTATTAGTTTTCTCTTTTAACATATGCCTTTAGTGACTAGGTACCTTGACCCTCTTACAATTTCTTGTATTATATTTAAGCCAAAGATACAGGATGTTCTATCTCATCTTTTAATACTATTTTTATACTGCAGGAAATAGATTGCAATATTTATAGCAGCTTAGTTATCTCACTCATTCAACTATAACTCCAATTACCAAACTCTTGTACAATGAACAAGGTAAAAAAATTAATTAAGTTTAGACTTTTGAAATTATGTCCAACTTTTTCTGAATAACTCCACATATGCATTGTTACTTAGATACTTCCAATAATCCTCTTTTGATTTGTTAAGTTTAGTTTGTGCTTTTTCTGCTTTCTGTTGCCTTACTAATATTGATATGCTCATTACACCAAGATGGCTTTTAAGCTTGATTTAGAACATGATCTTTGTCTCTAATAACTTAGATGGCTATCCTCAATGATTCATTACGTGGCATAAGATATTGTAAATGATTGAAATTAGCCAAAATTCCTTGTTATTAGAAGTTAACAAAGTAGCTAGGCTTGCCATCTTCTTGTATTCTTCTTGGAAAAAACATCATAGCTGATATGTAGAAAGGAGCTTGGGAAATATCGTTAGGAGAAATTTCTGAGAAGTGTTTGTTTGCTTTCCTTGGGATAAATTGATCTGGCAGCATTCTTCCTTGTCCTTAAGTAATATGTTGTTACGATCTTCTTCTTCCTTGTTCTTCAATCTTACAAACATTAATACTTTTTGTGCTACTATTTTGACAGGAAATAGGTGATGAAGATGATGCCTCAATGTTAGCATATGATGTTTCATTGTTAGAAATATAAACATTTGTAGGCACTTAGGAGAAAATATTGTATTCTACTACACTTAGAAGAAAATAGTGTTGTACTATTTTCCTAGTTACTCTGTTTTGTGAACTACTCTTAGTTATATATAAATGCAATTTTCTTTCATTAATTACTGTAGATTTTCTTTTATATCATTTTGATTATAATTGTAAATTTTAATCTATAGGTAGAATAAATATATTAATTAACGTGAAATTGACCATTAAACCAACATATATGCTTAAACCTATTCTGATAGAAGAATGTTAGTGTAGAGCTATACTGACGGAAGAGGCCGTTAGTATTATCTTTAAAGATGGAGTTAAAAAGTAGATGTAGCTTTGGACTATCCGTCAGTATATCAATTACCCATAGATGTAATTCCGTCAGTATATCCTAAAAGAATATTGCAACGGGCAAAATTTTCGTCAGTATAGGTTTATACCATCGAAGGATAACTTGACGGACAATTTTTTGTTGCAATAGACTTTTTGACCGTCAGTATAGGTAAAAATGGGCTATACTGACGGAATATGGGGTTTTACTGATGAATTTTTTTCTGTCAGTAAATGGCATTTTTTTTGTAGTGAAAGATGCTGACACTCATCCTAATGTAGTGACAAGTAACTCCAAAATTTCCTTCAAAGTGTTAAATTCTCAGTTGAGATTTTATTGCAAGCATGTTACATGTTCATGCATAAACTTTCCTATTAATTCTAGAAAAAACCTTGCCATATGTACTATTTCTATTCTTTGGTCACCATGCCTTTGTGATCATGGATACTAGCTCTCCAAGATCCTATATAAGTATAAATTTTGCTATGCATTCTGATTGAAACTTATGTTCTCTAGACTGTGAATTATTAGTGCATACTCCATTGGGGGAGAGTTTGATCCGTAATACAGTTCATAAGAACTTTAAAGTATGTACTGAAATAGAGATTATGCCAGCTAAGTTGATTCCACTGCAAATGGTGGATTTTGATGCTATACTTTGTATGGATTGGATAGAAGAACATGGTGTCGAATTGACTGTCCAACTAAACCAACCAAAATTCAAAAGCCTAGCTGAAGCCCAATTCATTTTGTTAGTCAGCATAGAATATTGCAATCCTATGCGATTTCAAAGCTCCAAGCAAGTAACTTACTCTGAAAGGGGTGTCTAACTTTTCTAGCCCATCTCATAAATAGTAAAGTTGATGAAGTTGATACGAATAGTATTTCGATAGTGAGAGAATTTCTTGATGTCTTTTCAAAAGAACTATCAGGGTTACCTCCAAAAAGAGCATTTGCTTTTCTATCATCCTACAACCAGGTATAGACCTCATTTCCATCACTTCATACTAGATGGGGCTGAATGAAATGAAGGAGTTGGAGAAGCAATTGGTTGAACTACTTGAGAAAGGATTAATCAAGCCAAGCACATCACCTTGGGGTGCTTCGATTTTATTTAAAATGAAGAAGGATGGATATTTTCGACTTTGTATTCATTGACGACAGCTGAACAAAGTCACCATTAGAAATCGGTATCCATTGCCTCACATCGACGACTTATTTGATCAATTGCAAGGGGCATGCATGTTTTCTAAAATCGATTTTTTGTTCGAATCTCGCCAATTAAGAATCAAGGAGAGCAACATTCCTAAGATTGCTTTATGCACGAGATGTAGTCACTATAAATTCTTGGTGATGCTATTTGGTCTAACCAATGGACCTACGGCATTCATGGATTTAATGAATTAGGTATTCTAACTATATATCAACCAATTTTTCATTGTCTTCATTCATGACATATTGATTTATTCCAAGAGTCGATGTGACCATGTAAACATCTTCGTTTTGTCTTTAAAAAACTCTAAGAACACCAGCTATATGCCAAACTATCCAAATGTCAATTTTGTTATAGCAAGTTACTTTATTTGCTCAGATGGTGACAAAATAACATATATTTGTAAACCCAAACAAAGTGGAACCCATTCTCAATTAGGAGTAGCCTAGAAATGTCACCTAGATTTACAACTTTTTTGGTTTAGTTGGCTGTTATTGCAGATTTATTGAAGGATTTTCTCTAATAGTTACACCACTTACATGCTTGAGTCATAAATGAGTTGAGTTTCATTAGGATGAAAAGTGTGAAGCTAGTTTTTAGAAACTTAAGGAATGTTTGACTACAACCTCAGTGCTAACTTTGTTAGTTCCGGGCAAAAGTTATATAGTCTACACTGATATGTCCAGAGAAGGTATTAGATGTGTTTTTATGTAAGATGGTAGAGTTGTAGGTTATGTTTCTCGCCAATTGAGAAAGCATGAAGAAAACTATCTGAGGCATGACTTGGAGTTAGCCACCATAATATTTGCACTTAAAATCTGAAGGCACTACTTGTATAGGGAAACGTGCAACACTTTCACCAATCATAAAAGTTTGAAGTACTTTATGTCGTAGCGAGAGCTCAATAGGCAATAAAAGCAATGGCTAGACTTGATCAAAGATAATGATTTGGTGATTGATTATCACCAGGGCAAAGCTAATGTTGTGGCTGATGCTTGAGTCAAAAAGCTTCTTCTTTTGCCAAGATAGTCATATTGAAAGTTTGTTATATGCCATTGTTTGTTGGAATTTGAGCTACTGTTGCCAACTTAGGTGTTAGGCTTGATGGTGCATTGATCTTTCAATTCACTGTCTAACTTTCTTTGATTGAATAGATCCGCATGATGTAGTATAATGACCTTAGTTATGGAAAAAGAAGAGAAGCTACAAAGAGATGAGCAAACTAAATTTTGGGTAAGACATGATGGCGTATTACTCTACCAAGATAGAGTATTTGTTCCGAATTATGCTGGATTTCAAAATGCAATTATGGAGGAACTCACTCATCTAATTTTTTTATGCATCCGAGTAGCACAAAAATGTATCAGACTATCAAATATAGTATTGGTGGCCATGTATGAAAGAGAGATTAAAAAATATGTGGCTAGCTATTTGAAAATCAACAAGTTAAGATAGAACATCAAAAGTCTATTAGCACTTTGTCTATTCCCGAGTGGAAATAGCAACGTATTGCCATGGACTTTACGACCAACTTACCTCGAACTAAGAACGGTCATGATGCAATTTGGGTGGTTATTGATAGACACAAAATCAGCATATTTTCTTCCTATTAGAATAACTTGGAATGTGGCGCAGATGGCTCAACTTTATGTTGATGAGGTTATTAGATGGTATTCTAATGTCTATTATTTCAGATCAAAACCCTAAATTTACATCTCGATTCTAGACAAGGTTGTAAATGGAAATGCGAATAAATTTGGACTTTAACACTACTTCCCATCCCAAACCAATGGACAATCTGAAAGGATAATCCAAATTTTGGAGGACAAGTTGTATGCTTGTGCTATTAACTTTCAGAAAAGTTGGGACATGCATTTGTCATTAGTGGTATTAACCTACAATAATAGATAACAAGCTAGCATCGATATGGCACTATATGAAGCTTTGTTTGGAAGAAAGTACAGAACTCCACTTTTTTGGGATGAAGTGGGAGAAAGACTAATGCTTGGTAATGAGATTGTTGAGTTTACTACCTAGAAACTGAACATAAATCGAGACCAGTTAAAAATAGCTCAAGATTGATAAAAGAAGTATACAGACAATCGAAAAATTGATTTGGAGTTCCAAGTGAGAGATCAAGTTTTCTCTAAGATCTCTTCTTGGAAATGTATGATTAGATTTCAAAAGGCGGGTAAGCTCAACCCAAGGTATATTCTTTTGTTCCTTATCACCGAAAGGATTGGTGTAGTAGCCTACCATTTAGAATTGCCATCGAAATTGGAACAGATCCATTACTTGTTTCACTTCTCCATGTTGAAGAAGTATCTACTGAATCTGTCTCACATTTTTTAAGCTTCTCTAGTTAAGTTTGATCGAGGATTGACCTTTGAAGTTGAGCTGATAGCAATCTTGGATCAGCAAAAACGGTCCTTAAGAAATAAACAAATCCTTTTAGTGAGAGTTTTATGGAGAAGCTCGAATATTGAAAAGCAAACTTAGGAGCTCGAAGATAAGATGTGGCGAAACTACCCTTACTTGTTTCCTACTTAATCTCTTAAATTTTTTAGGACAAAATTTTTATGAGGGGAGAGTTGTAGACTCCTACCCTATTTTGAACTTGTAATCTTGTCCCAAAATTTTTAATTTAGTGAATTGAAATAGTAATTGGGTGTAATTAAGCTTTATAAAGTGTGAAATTGGAGTTAATTAAAGTCAATGTTAAAGTTTAGAGCAAATATGGAATTTTCAATGTTAAGAGGATTTAAGAGTAAATTTCCCAATTTAGGAAAGTATGTAAAAGCCAAGTTTGGCTGATGAAAAGCTTGGCTTCTCTTTCCTCAACCTTCACCATTGGTTCTCTCTAATGTGTAAACTAGCTTCAATCTTCTCTCTAGAATATCTCATTCTTCCTTCAACCAAATTGAATATACAAATAGCCTAAACCATATTATTTTTCGAGCTCCACAAGTTGGTGGTATTAGTTCCTGAAATTGGTGCTGATTTGAGTTTGTATAAGAGGCAAAAATTTCAAGTCTAGTTGAGTTCTTGAAAAAAAGAGCTAGTCTCAATCAAATCTAAGTAAGTATGTTGTTAAGCTCTTTGAAAGCTTTAGACTGATGCATTTGCGTGTCAAAATGATGGGTTATTAAGAGAATTTAACAATTTGAAAAAATTTAACTTAATTTTATACTTTAAGTAAGATTTAGAGTCAATGATGTTATTTTAGATGTTGTTGGAATTTGCTATGTATAGTGGCCTCGAGAGGTTGCTAAAGAGTTTAAAAGTGTGAAATTTGAGATGTGTAGGTTGGAAAATGGGCAAAGGCAACCCTATACGATGCCTGGAGGTGTTCCAATTCCGAAACAAGCATACTTCCTTCGCCAGAGGTACAATGGAATGGAGAATAGGTAGGTTCGAGTAGAATCAACATTAGTATTAAAACATAAAGATTTTGACTTTTAAATTAGCCTAGTTGACTCGTCATTCGGCATCAATTGTGCATAAAACCGAAATTGAACTTCACATAGAAAATTATAGAGGTTTAGTTGGGTCCTTCAGCACCTCACTTGGTCGTTGATTGGTGTTGACCGCCAGTTTGACTAAAGTTGACTTTTCTTAGTAGACCTGAATTTGATCTAGTTTAAGCTAAAACCATTCCTAAGCTCATTAGAAGCCTATTTAAGTTATCTCGAGTCTGTATATGCATACATTTGAAGAGTTCTCTAATGAATTTTCACACAAATTAAGAGCACTGACGAAGGATCGCAGCAAGGCTCTAGCAATGCAATGAAACTAGTTTAGGAGTGTACGACTCTCTTGGACTGTGAGTGGTTTGTGACACACCCGGACCTAGCACGACTTTTCGTACAAACGGAATAGTACAAAGTAACGTATAACTAAACAATATGTCGGTCCGGCTGTGTCAAGTTTGAAGAGAAGATAGGTGTAAGACAAGACGAAGTTGGAAGATAAAATAATTAACCGTGCATGGAAATTAGTAAATGCCAAAAAGACCTCCAAATACGTCCCTATAAATTTATTATGGGCCCCATTGGCACAAGAAATCAAAGGATTTAGCCAACGGGTAAAAATGGAAGGAAGTTGAAAAAGGGGAAAAAGTTTGACCCGGGGCCCGAGTGGACCCGGTGTCGGGCTCCCCTATAAATAGGGGAGGGGGGGTGCCGAACCTTTTTCATTTTTCTTTTCTTTTTCTTTCTTTTTTTTTCTTCTTTTCTCTCTGGAGCCGACCAGAGGCATTTTGGACAATTGGCAAAGTGGGACATGCCCGGCTATCAGATCAAGGTGAGTTTCCAGTATGTTGTTCTTCTCACCTCGATCTACGTTTTGTTAAGTTTGCACGTGCATCCATGCATCGGTTTAGCCTAGATCCAAGTTTTCAGCTTTTAACCAGATTAAAGCTTTAAACTCAAATAAGTGGATTTCGGGCCGGTGGAATAAGGTGAGTTTTTAGTGGGTTATAGTATTCACCTTATTCTACGTCCCATTCCGTTTTTACGCATTTTTGAGCACCGGGTGTGAGTAAATCGGAGATTTAGTCAATTTGGGCTAAATCTCGGTCTACGGGAAAATTGGACCGGTGTTTCTCGTTTCTGCCTCGGCATATCCGTTGTGGATGCCATGAGGATCGCCTCTCTAAGTTTGTACGTCGAAAGGAGGAGAAACGAGTGCGAAAACCGGGGAAGAGACCGGTCGAAGAACTGGCCGATCGAGTCCCTGTTTAGATATTTTCAATATATTATTATTATATTAAAAGATATTTATATATTATATTAATATATTTAGATATTTATATATAATATTATTATATCTTAGATATTTATATATTATATCATTATAATGTATAAATATCTCATAGGAGGGCTTTTTGAGCCCGATTTCGAGTAGAATTCGGCCCAACCCGTGTGGGGCCCAGCCTAGTCCGGGTGTGGGGCCCACGGGCCCCCGGGGGCATTTTGGTAACTTTTCACCGAGAGTCCGATTTTAGCCCCGAAACCTCCCGGACACTTTTCTAAGTGTCGGGCCCGGCCCGAGTGGCCCATGGACCCCCAGGGGTATTTTCGTAATTTTTCACCAAGTGTCCAATTTTTACTCCGGAACCTCCTGGACACTTTTCTAAGCCCCGAATCATATTCAAGCCCAGTCATAGGTCATGTTAGAGCCTCATAGGTGCATTCATAAATTGTAATTATGAATGCTAATGTATATTTCCATGTATTAGGGCTCCGGATGAATCGAATGCGGCGATACTCCGGAGGTTGAGCTACATGGAGCGCTTGGGAGTATACGATTCTCCCACTACTGTGAGTGACTCTGTTTTCAGTGCTTAGCCATTAGGGCGAAATGTTTTAAAAACATAAATGTTTTAAAAAGGTTTTACAAAGGTTTTGGGATAAGGGTAATCCACGGCACACACTTTTTATTTTTATTTTTATTTTGTGATACGCCCACTTATGGGGGTGGGATGATTTTAAAAATACAAAAGCTTGTGTGTGTTAAATGTTTTAATATTTAAATAAAGAATTTTATTATTATTATTATTATGATTATTGGGGTACGATGCCCCTGTAAGATGAGTGATTGAGTGGGATTCCTCGGTGCTCCAATTTACGGGAGCGTGGACCGAGTTTGAGAGCATGCATGATACTCAGCCGTGGACCGCCTATCGAGGGGCACGGTGAGTCGAGCCTGGTTGGGAGAGGCGCGTAGGGAAACTCGCCAGAGCTCCAGTTCACTGTGTTCCACCACAGTGAGGCACCACCGAGGGAACGGGCTAGTGTATGAGATAAAGAGAAAATGAATATGAAGAGAAAAGATATAGCCCTCGGTGCAGTAAGGCAATACGACCGGCCAGTCGTGCCTTCAGTGTATTAGGTGCCAGCCCATGAGTAAATAATTATTTTAAAAGATTTTAAATTTAATACTCCTTGAGGAGAATTTCAAAAGAGGTTTTGAAAACAAAGATTTTACTTTATTCACTCCCGGAGAATTTGATACGGGAAGTGTTGAAAACAAAGTTTTAATTTAATTTAATTTATTTTATTGTTATATTTTGGATTACCCCTATTTTCCCTAACCCTGATGGAGACCCATTGAATCTCTGTCACTCACCTGTATTCCATTTGTGGATGGATGCAGCTTCGCGTACGGAGTCAGCTTTAGAAAGGAGGCTCACTAGAAGGCGTCGGTGGCTTAGGCTTAGAAGTTTCCGCTGTGTAGGTATTCTTTAAATTAGTCCACTGGCATTACTTGTAAAGTTTATTATTTTATTAAAAGATTTTAATTAAAGTTTTAGTTGTTTTGCAGCGATGATATCCATTTCTATGCCTTGCGGTGCTTCTGGTGCGTGACCGGCCGGCACGTACTTCGAGGCAGCGCGGCGGTTGCCACGTGGTCGACCCGGGCGGGTCGGGGCGTGACAGTTTGATTGGTATCAGAGCGATTAAAAGATTCTGATGATTTTCAAAACCTATAAAATATTTTTCAAAATGTTTTCAAATGTTTTTGAAGCCAGTGGATTAAATAGGTTTAAAATTCAAGAGTTCGAGTATGTAGCTACTCGAAGGCGTCATAAATGATCCAACCTACTCTTAGAATACCTTCTTTAGCAGCAAGCCACCATATAGTGTTCTCGAGTGTGGTCTTTAAGTGAAAGACATCACGACCACCTTTTTCCTCGAGATTCGTGCAAGCAAGGCACACTTTCTAAGATACTCCCCAAACTCAAATTTTCAATTTCCAATGTTCCTTCTACTCGACAGCCAAACTATGCAAGGGACTGTGTTTCCCTTGAGATGACGAGATAGATAATGTTTCGTCCGAATTTCTAACGAAGCCTAGTTAGAGGCTTACCAGTAGTGAAACTGGTTCGATGCCCACAATCTTCGATGTTCAATCTTGAAGTTGTGAACATCGAGACTCGCTAGTAAAGCAGCGAGTGTCAAACGTAAATTAGATGCGTTGCTCCAATTCTTTACACTAGTGATGTGTAAGATTTGGGAGGAAATGATACAACTAGAACGAGGCCAAGGTGGGTATAACGTGCGTGAACGCTAACCTCACTTCTCTCGTTTTCTACACCATCGGTGTGTAGCTTTGAAGAGAGAATATGGTTAAGATGACTGAAATCAAAGAAGTCAATCACGGAAGATGTGGTTGACCTAAAATTTCAAGACGTGAGATGAAGCACCCGCACAACCAGATGAAGGATCGAGAAGGAGTTCACAGAGCATCAAGTGGAGATGAAGACAAGCGATTGCCGAAGATCCCACAGGTTAACAAGTCTGGTGGGATAAGCCCACAGATTGCCTGGATGATGCTCCGAGGAGTGAGCACGAAGTGAGAGAAGTGGCAGCAAGGGCTAGCTAACTTCAATTATTCTTACACTGTGGGGTGTAAGGGGTGAGACATACCATCCAAAGGAAAGGATTGATAAGAGGAAACCCCAAAGGATTCAAGGATGGCAAAAAGGAAGAGTAAGGAAAGAGAATGAGAGAGAAGCTATTCTTGGGAAACGATGAGGAGGAATAAGGCAAGGATGACACGATGGAGAATGAAAGAATGAAAGGAGATTACATCCAAGTGGTCTACGAGTAGTACATCTGTTACTACTTGTTTGACCATTAGATACCAACGATAAAAAGGATATCGGAGGAAGAGAAGAAAGGAAATGAAGATGGAGGAAGTGGAATAAAGAAAGTAAGGAGGAGGAGACCCCCAAAGGATAATAAGAAATGATTTTGAACAAAGTGAATGGGAAGAAAGCAAGCGAAGAAAGAGTGTAATGCATGGCGATGATGAGAATGCCTGCATTCGTGCTAATGGAAGGCATGAAGGGAATTTCCTCCAATATTTTGAAGTTATCACCAGAAGGAACTGGTGGGAAAGAATAAGAGGAAGGGAGAAGAAACGCGGACCCTTAATCAAAGGATCAAGAAATGTGGTGATGTAGTGCGGAGGCTTTCTTAATGAAGAAAGAAAGCACGAAAATCCTAGGTAAAAGAAGATCCTAGGCTAATAAAAGAAGAACAAGGTCTAAAAGAAAGAGAGACTTAGTTCAGTTGATGAACTAAGTTTTGTTAACTAGGAATAGAGCCTTAAAAGAGGAAAAGTATAACACATCACTAGAAAACTATAACCTTAAATAGCGATAATGTCATAATGAACCATAGGTTAATAACTCCAAATGGCTGACCAGGATTAGTATAAGAATAAGACTAAGAAACTAGGGTTAGAGACAAAACCTAGGCGAGTAACTTAGAGCTAGATTAAAGAAGAACATGAAAAAGAGAATAAAAGAAACTTAGAAAGAAGACTAAGAAAGACCTAAGGAATAAAAAAAGTGAATAAAAGATTTAGAAACGGATGTTAGTTAAAGAAAGTCGTGCATAATGAACCCCGAACTCGAATCAAGCCAAGGCACTACATCCTAAAATGAATAAATCAAGGAAAAGAAAGAATAAACAAGGATTATTGGAGGCCAGAGTTGAGAAGCAAGAAAGGGGTCAAGGAGACAAATTGGTGAAAAGAAGGGAAAGGAAAACCCCTGATTTGTTAGATGATAAAAGAAGAGATAAGGAGATTGGATAGAAAGAAAAATTGGAGAAACCATAAGAGAATGAGCACTCGTAGGAAACGAGTGACGGAAGATGATCACATCCCAATGGATAAGGGGTGATAGTGGATGATACAAGCAAAGGATGAATGAAAGAAAATGATAAGTAAAGGAAGTGAGGACAAACACAAGGATGAATATGGTGATAATTGAAACTGGAGAAGACAAAAAGGTGATTAAGGATATATCAGAATAATGATTGGAACCGAAAGAGATGAAAGGTGGAGAACCAAAAAGTTAGAGTGAGATAGAAGGAATTAAAAGTAAAAGGTTGAAGAATATGGAGGATAAGTTCAATCTTTTAGAAGGAGGGGAGTAAGCTAACTTTGAGGATAAACTCCCCGAAGAATGATAAGTGAAGAAAGTATGTAGGAGATGAAGTCAAACCAAGCTAAGATGGAATCAGCTTGGCGTGGGTAAGATAGAGAAATAATGGAGAATAGAGAAAGGTGTTGCCCACGATAAATAAACCATGACATCGAAAGACAAAGGAGATATAGCGGGAAATCAAAGGCATCAAAAGCCAAGAACGGCTGAAATAAAGGAACACCCATACGTGGAAAGCAAGAGATAAGGGAACTGGAACAGAAAAGGTGACAAGAGACAACCCCGAGTACTTAATGGAAGGAGAACGGGAGTAAGGAGAAGAATTGATTAAGCTCATAAACTTCTATGAGCACAGCCAGTATGAAGAGCAGAAAGGAAATTCTAACACCCAAGAAAATCAAAGGTGTTAGAAGAAAAGAGGAATAAGGATAAGAATGATAAAGAAAGCAAAGAAAGGGAATAATGAAGTCAAGGTAAAGTAAACCTTGGATAAGACGTGGGAGGTCACGCAAATCGAGGTACAAGGTTGTGTAAGAGAAAGGATACGGAGATGACCCTAAGGGAGAAGGGTACGAAAGTGACAAGGGCTGCAAGTGATGCCTAAGGAAGGCAATGGACCAAAGAGAAGGCCAAGTTAAATGAATAACAAGATACCTCAAGAGAGAAGAATGCGAAGATAATGAAGCTACAAAGGATATCGTACGGGTTGACATGTGTGATTGGCCTAGTCTCGTAGTGACGAGAAGGCAAGAGAAATGTGGACCCCACTATGGATGTGGGTGAATGGGAAAGAAGAAAAAAGAAAGAGATGGGGATATGGAGACCCCAGAAAATATTATTGACGAGAAGAAGGGAAAAGAGATCGACCATTAGCAAGGAAGCTAATGTGAAGGAAAGAAGACGGAAGGAAGAGAAATACGCGACACCACCTGAATTGGATACCTCAAGAAAATAAAATTTAAGGAATGTCGATGAGGCAAGAGAAATGGTATGGATGGGTATGAGGTCGAGGCTCAAGTGTGATGATCTGGGAGCCATGTAAGGCGTCCCTATGAGAGAAAGGGTCAGAGATCGAGATCTTGAGGATCTCTGTGATGACCACTCGAGAGGACCGGCCTAGCATGAGATTGGGGAGAGTGTGAGACCTCCCAGAGTTCTCCGTCCTTATAAGGAGGAGAGATGAGATATGATGGGCCATGGGCCCTGTATGTGATATGATGGGCCGAGGGCCCTATTTGTGATTGTGATGGGCGGTCAGAGAGTGGGTCTGATTGTGAGAGCCGAGAGGGCATGATCTCTGATTCCTCTGTTATGATGTGGCCGTGTGTGGGCCAGTGTATGTTGGAGCTCGACTCATACACCATGAAATTTGAATGGAAGAAGAGTTAAGGAAAGAGAATGAAGTAAGAGACGAAACGACAAACGAAACCAAGATAGGGGGAAAGATAATTAACTCACCGCATCCTCGCCGTGGAGGCGAGGGAGTTAAGCTAAGGTCTTTCTCGATAGCTTGGTTACAAGGATGAGTACAAGACCACGAAACAACGAACAACACATCGAGTAATGGCCTCGAAGCGAGAGGCAGTGGTAATAAAAGGAGAAGAACTCCTAAGAAGAGTAAGAGGTGTGAAACCTCAAAAGAAACCAAAAGGTAATCTTGCCGAAAGAGACTTGAAGGATGAGACAAGAACAAGCGAGAGGATCAAGGAAGCACATTACAGCATTACATCAAGGAAGAACCTCCCAAGGTCAAAATCAGAGTAAAGAGAGCCTAACCCATAAATGGTAAGGGTAGGCTATGTTAAGGAAAAGATGAGGTTCAAACTCAAGAGTGGAAGAGTGATGAAACCACTCTTGAGGAAGAGAATGATCAGAGCGCGCAGCGAAAGCGTAATAAATTTCAACGGCGAATAGTGAGGAGAACACTATTCGAAAATGATTAGGGCTTCAAGTGGAAGCCGAACCTCCCCAAGGCACTTTATTTAATTTCGAGGACGAAATTTTAGAAGGAGGGGAGAGTTGACACACCTGGACCTAGCACGACTTTTCGTACAAACGGAATAGTACAAAGTAACGTATAACTAAACAATATGTCGGTCCGGCTGTGTCAAGTTTGAAGAGAAGATAGGTGTAAGACAAGACGAAGTTGGAAGATAAAATAATTAACCGTGCATGGAAATTAGTAAATGCCAAAAAGACCTCCAAATACGTCCCTATAAATTTATTATGGGCCCCATTGGCACAAGAAATCAAAGGATTTAGCTAACGGGTAAAAATGGAAGGAAGTTGAAAAAGGGGAAAAAGTTTGACCCGGGGCCCGAGTGGACCCGGTGTCGGGCTCCCCTATAAATAGGGGAGGGGGGTGCCGAACCTTTTTCATTTTTCTTTTCTTTTTCTTTCTTTTTTTTTCTTCTTTTCTCTCTGGAGCCGACCAGAGGCATTTTGGACAATTGGCAAAGTGGGACATGCCCGGCTATCAGATCAAGGTGAGTTTCCAGTATGTTGTTCTTCTCACCTCGATCTACGTTTTGTTAAGTTTGCACGTGCATCCATGCATCGGTTTAGCCTAGATCCAAGTTTTCAGCTTTTAACCAGATTAAAGCTTTAAACTCAAATAAGTGGATTTCGGGCCGGTGGAATAAGGTGAGTTTTTAGTGGGTTATAGTATTCACCTTATTCTACGTCCCATTCCGTTTTTACGCATTTTTGAGCACCGGGTGTGAGTAAATCGGAGATTTAGTCAATTTGGGCTAAATCTCGGTCTACGGGAAAATTGGACCGGTGTTTCTCGTTTCTGCCTCGGCATATCCGTTGTGGATGCCATGAGGATCGCCTCTCTAAGTTTGTACGTCGAAAGGAGGAGAAACGAGTGCGAAAACCGGGGAAGAGACCGGCCGAAGAACTGGCCGATCGAGTCCCTGTTTAGATATTTTCAATATATTATTATTATATTAAAAGATATTTATATATTATATTAATATATTTAGATATTTATATATAATATTATTATATCTTAGATATTTATATATTATATCATTATAATGTATAAATATCTCATAGGAGGGCTTTTTGAGCCCGATTTCGAGTAGAATTCGGCCCAACCCGTGTGGGGCCCAGCCTAGTCCGGGTGTGGGGCCCACGGGCCCCCGGGGGCATTTTGGTAACTTTTCACCGAGAGTCCGATTTTAGCCCCGAAACCTCCCGGACACTTTTCTAAGTGTCGGGCCCGGCCCGAGTGGCCCATGGACCCCCAGGGGTATTTTCGTAATTTTTCACCAAGTGTCCAATTTTTACTCCGGAACCTCCTGGACACTTTTCTAAGCCCCGAATCATATTCAAGCCCAGTCATAGGTCATGTTAGAGCCTCATAGGTGCATTCATAAATTGTAATTATGAATGCTAATGTATATTTCCATGTATTAGGGCTCCGGATGAATCGAATGCGGCGATACTCCGGAGGTTGAGCTACATGGAGCGCTTGGGAGTATACGATTCTCCCACTACTGTGAGTGACTCTGTTTTCAGTGCTTAGCCATTAGGGCGAAATGTTTTAAAAACATAAATGTTTTAAAAAGGTTTTACAAAGGTTTTGGGATAAGGGTAATCCACGGCACACACTTTTTATTTTTTTTTTTATTTTGTGATACGCCCACTTATGGGGGTGGGATGATTTTAAAAATACAAAAGCTTGTGTGTGTTAAATGTTTTAATATTTAAATAAAGAATTTTATTATTATTATTATTATGATTATTGGGGTACGATGCCCCTGTAAGATGAGTGATTGAGTGGGATTCCTCGGTGCTCCAATTTACGGGAGCGTGGACCGAGTTTGAGAGCATGCATGATACTCAGCCGTGGACCGCCTATCGAGGGGCACGGTGAGTCGAGCCTGGTTGGGAGAGGCGCGTAGGGAAACTCGCCAGAGCTCCAGTTCACTGTGTTCCACCACAGTGAGGCACCACCGAGGGAACGGGCTAGTGTATGAGATAAAGAGAAAATGAATATGAAGAGAAAAGATATAGCCCTCGGTGCAGTAAGGCAATACGACCGGCCAGTCGTGCCTTCAGTGTATTAGGTGCCAGCCCATGAGTAAATAATTATTTTAAAAGATTTTAAATTTAATACTCCTTGAGGAGAATTTCAAAAGAGGTTTTGAAAACAAAGATTTTACTTTATTCACTCCCGGAGAATTTGATACGGGAAGTGTTGAAAACAAAGTTTTAATTTAATTTAATTTATTTTATTGTTATATTTTGGATTACCCCTATTTTCCCTAACCCTGATGGAGACCCATTGAATCTCTGTCACTCACCTGTATTCCATTTGTGGATGGATGCAGCTTCGCGTACGGAGTCAGCTTTAGAAAGGAGGCTCACTAGAAGGCGTCGGTGGCTTAGGCTTAGAAGTTTCCGCTGTGTAGGTATTCTTTAAATTAGTCCACTGGCATTACTTGTAAAGTTTATTATTTTATTAAAAGATTTTAATTAAAGTTTTAGTTGTTTTGCAGCGATGATATCCATTTCTATGCCTTGCGGTGCTTCTGGTGCGTGACCGGCCGGCACGTACTTCGAGGCAGCGCGGCGGTTGCCACGTGGTCGACCCGGGCGGGTCGGGGCGTGACAGTTTGGCCTTAATATTTAGTGATATTGATAGCAAATGTTTTATGCTTGTTTTCGATATAAATGCTTTTATATTGATTTGAAATGCTCCGGATCGAGATACATTAGTCCACTTCACACGCTATTTTAAGAGATAATTTATATGGCTGGGGTTGTGTGTGTGTGTGTGATATGAACTATTTTCATAATATTTTATATGAATCCTTACATGGCGTGATGTTCGTCAATGTGTAACTTGCCCATTTATAGTGTTTGATAAGGTCTATGTGTGGCCTTCCGTTAAGAAGCACTGCTAACAAATTTTAGCCTATGGTTTATCCTTTGAGCAGCATAGGTAAGTGTGATTAGTAGCCTGCGAGCCATCTATATAGAGAAACACAAGGGAGTGCAATCTCTTGACTGAAAAGTGCTTAGAGAAGCTCTCCAGAAACATTTGTAGTTGTAAGTGCAACAAAAGGCAACATTGGGAGAATGGAAAAGAATTACTATAGGATATTTTAATTGATTATGTGATGATTGTTCCCAACGGTATGAATTTATCAACAGATGAGATTCAGTTGATTTATTGCCGCTCTATTATATGATATGATTTTCCCTTAAATGATTTTTGTGGTGGGATGATGATTTATGAAATATTGATTTTATTAATATGTTTTTGGAATAATTGTAAACTCCTCCATTGATTGTCATTTACATTGTTTTCAAACCAATTCACTGCGTAGGTTGGACTTATCACTTCCTTTTCCATATGTTTTCTGGCAATTAAGGCTCATTGAAGCACTACCATTCCATAGCTAGTGCAGGCTATAATTTAGCTATAGTAGGTGAACTTCTTCCTACTGTTTGGTGATCTATTTGTGTTTTTTCTTCTTTGTTGTGTTTTGTTTTCATCTTTTCCACACACTGATGAACATTCTGATATTTGATATTTCATTATGAGGGATTTGCAAGCTATATGGCTTTAAATTATTTTTAAGAAAACTATATTACATATGACCACCTGGTTTGGATTTCTATTCATGGATTTGATTTTTTTTTTTTGCTTTTTATTATCAGTAAATGCCATGTGCTGTTTCATAGACGTGGCCTGTCGACATGTATTTTGAGGCAGCACGACAACTGTCTCATGCTCAAGCATACAGGTCGAGGCCTGACAGAATATAGTAGTAAGTTAATTATGATGAATGTAAAATTGGTTAATTACTATCATTATTTAATAAATATATAAAAAAATATTTAGTAAATGATAAATAAAGAGTTTTAATTTAACTCAATAATATCAATGCGTTTCTGAAATATGTTACAAAGAACAAGGTAGTTTAGGTGATTCAAAAGTTTAACAACATTCATACTTTTATATATATTATAGATAGTTTTAATTGACGAAAATATTTGTCTTTACCCTAACTTTGTGAGAGACCAATATGGGGTCCTAAATGTGCATGGATATGATATACTATAGCAGGGCCCATAAACAGGGTAGGTGACCAGATGGATTTTGTATAATTCATTAACTAAGAATGAAAAGGATACAATTTTAATCCCCCCAAACTCATTTGTTGTGAAAGGTTTACTTTTAACGTTCTCAGCACAAAAGGAATTAGTTTTGAGTTAATGGCTTGGGGATACCTTGGTTAGAAATTAAAAAAAAAACACCATATAAATTTATTGTTTAATCAAATTCATAGTACAACTTAATAAAAAATAGTATGTCACGCCCCGACACCATGATCGAGCACAAAACAAAATTCAGAGGGTACTATTAACCTCGCTTTAAAGTCCATGGGAAGTTTGGGAAATATTTGAATAACGCTCAAACATTTATAGACGGTTTATGTGACCATGCGACTGCTTGATCGTAAAATTAGTCGAAGTTCGAGTATCAATATCTGAAGGTAACTAAGGGTTTAGTACTAACAATAAGGTGTGAGTTACCTACAAGTTTGGAAAATGACTCGATCGGACCCGAATCCACTTCGCACTTAACAATTTTTTTTTTAGAAAACTATTTTAAAACACTGTTTAACAAAAATTGAGTTATGATATCACTTTAATTGTCACACCCCGATCCGAAGGTCGAGAATGTGACAACCGCCACGTGCCACAAATTGTGAATGGCGCGCTTCACCCACAACTCGAAGCTCGCAAGGCTTATAGCATCTTGAACCCATTTAGTAAATCGATTTTAGCTTGTCATGCAAAATGAAAAATAAGATTTTAGAACATTTATGCAGTCTAAAATTTAAATGAAAACAGTCCTTCAAGTTTAAAAATGTAGGTGAATAACAATTTAACCGTATTCAAATTATGCCAATGGATTCAGTAATAAACACACGTAAGCCGTATAGACTTACTGCGAAAGGTCCGGAGTTGAGTCTTAACACTTAGCGGTCTATCTCTTTCGCGCGGTTAATTATCGTAGGCTGATTGAAAATAGTTATATACTAATCTATAATCTCGCTCGGCCCAGTCGATGTTTCCTCCTTAGTCAATGCAAGTTTGAGTTTGTGTCAGAGACTAATTCGACCGGGCAAGCTTTGCCTCGATCGGCCGCGACCGCGCTGACGTTGTGGTGGCGTCGCATATCTATAACGAAAGAGGATTAGTCTCTAAATAACTATCTCTACATGAAATTTTACATGAAATATGCATGTTCTAACACTTTGACCAAGTTTGATCGAGGTTGACCGGGTTTGACCAAGTTTGACTCGGGCCCACCGACACTGAAAATTCACCAAAAACTGACTTAAAACCTCAAGCTCTGATACCAATCGAATTGTCACGCTCCGACACCATGATCGAGCACGTAACAATTGCCGCAACTCTTGAAATGCATTCTATTAGGTTAGAATGCACTCCAAGGGTCGCAAGGCTAAAACGGTCATTTTACACATTTTTCCCTCATACGGTTTTCATCCAGTTCAATATTTAAAACATTTAGTTAACATGTAAATAAGTCAAAATAGTTTAAATGTCAGATTGTCGTGACGTAAAAATTCATGTAAACACAAGACACCAAAACTTCAAGAAATTTATGAAAATGCCATTGGTTACTCGATATATTTTTCCGTGAATTTTTAAACTAAGCTACAGGATTCAGAAAAATACGGTAACAGTTTCAAAATATTTTAAACACACTAAAATCGTAAAATAGCTATTTAAACCGACATTTATTTACTCGATGGACCCTACACGAATTTTTGAAAAATAGTACATAAGTTGACTTTTTCACCCTTGGTCAAACCTGAGCCAAAAGCCTAGCAGTTTTCCCACCACAATGTACCTATGAGCGCGGTTGGTATCTACAGCCTGAAAAATATTTTATTAAAAACACGGGTGAGTAACAAAGTTACCCAGTGAGTGGATAAAATAATTATATAAACGACAATGTAAAAACCAGTATTTATTATAAGGCAATAAAAGTCAAACCATAAACATAATAAAACCATAAACATAAACATAAATAAGGTAAGATTTCCATAAACTTTGGCCCATGTATTATCTATTTTGTCCGTCAATTCCTCACTCAAGTTGTCGCCTTGGCCGAGGCCGACAACTGAGTAGCGAGTCCCATCTTGAACGGTGGATACCACAAGATGGACTCAAATTACCTTGCGGGTTTCCCTCCGCGCCTCCCGCCAAGGTACATACCACACTCACCACGCCTCTCAAAAGACGGTCCGTGACTACTTAGCTACTGCAGTAACAAAATTCCTCCCTTGGAGGCCACCATATAGTAACAATCTTAGAATTGTGATGGCTTATAAACCCTTTGTTTTCATTTCTACAAATTGGCACATTTCAAAACCATATAAAACCTTTTTCCATTTATTTCAAAAAAACAAGAATAGGGATTTGTTTTAAAACTGTTCTTATAAAATATTTCCCAAAACCAATTTCATAAATTAGCCATCACATTCCATGGGCCATATATTTCTCATTATCCCATCATTTAACACATGTAGATAGCAAATAATTTCAGAAAAATAGTATTTAATAAAAATGCAATAAAACAGTAATTTAATTTAATTATCCACTCACTGTGCTCTCCGAGCTAGTGTTGACTTTCCTCGACTGGTTCCTTGTTTTTTGATTGATCTCAGACTCCTAATTTTTATAAACTCATTTAGTTTCCATAGCCATTACTAAATTTAATTAAGACTTAGACTAAGTGTAATGCCATGCATGCCATGCACTAAATTTGAATTCTAACTCCTAATTAGTATTTTTCACTAATATTCTTCCAATCTAATTTCTCCAAAATTCACATATATACCATTATAGGTTGAAAATTTCCCATAGCTATGGCACATTAAAAATTTCGGCCTTTGCTCCAATTTCACCCAATTTCCACATTTTTCTTTTCCAACATTTTTCTTTAACATTTTCACATTAAAATTACTTTAAAACAACTACATTTTCATTTAAATTCCAAAATGGCAAAAATGCTATTTTCCTTGTAATTTTTGGCATAAATATTGAAAAATTAAAATATTATTTTCTAATGTAATTTGATGGCATTTCCTAGTTTAGTAAGCTTCCATGAACTTCATATTTTAATCCTAAGATTCATTGAATTCAATTTGACCCAAAAATCTTAAATTCAAAAATTCTCCATAACTTTTCTAATTTTCTAGATTCACACTCCTACAAGTAATTTCAAGTTAAATTGACCCTATATTCATGTTTAGCATGCCATAATCTACATTCTAACATCAAAATTAGGCATGCTTACCTTGATTTGTGAAAATCCACCAAGAACCCTAGACTTTCCAATTGCAATTTCTCCTCACTTAGCTTGAATTTATTGAAATTTATTTAGGAATGTTAATGAGCTAATCAAGAAGTTTAATTTGATAGGTAATTTTAATAGGCTTGTTTGGAGAATTTAGGACTTGTGTTTTGTAGTGGAAGGTTTTTAAGCTTTCATCAATGGTGGTTGTTCTTCATTTTGCTCAAGGTTGAAGACAACAAAAGCTTAAATGAAATTTCTAGCAATTTCCAAAGTCATGGCCGGATTCTTTTTTCTCTTTCATAAGATGATGAAATTTGTCCCAAATCTTAGCCATCCATTCCTAAGCCAATGACACTTGTCATCATGTGATGAAATTCATAAAAGATAATTTTGTTCTTAGTTCCCATTTTGTCCTCCAACAATCACTAAAATTCCATCTATATCCTAAGTTAGTGTAATAAAATTTTCAGTGTATATTTTTATTCTTCGGACAATTTCCTTTTATTCCATTGGCAGTGAAATTTTTAAATTCTCTGTCAATTTTTGTAAAATCAGTCTAAACTTCTAATCATATTACTAAACTTCAACAATTCATTTAATTCCATTTATATCCTATTCATAACTTAAGGAAGGCTTAAACTATATTTTCCATGTCTTCCTACTAAATGATGCATGCCGGACGGACTAAAAGAAACAATAATTTAGAACGGGTATTACAGCTCTCCCCCCCTTAAAATAAATTTCGTCCTCGAAATTTCACGTACTGGAATTAGTGAAGAGATGAGGATATTGTCTCCTCATTTGCTCCTCGGGCTCCCATGTTTCCTCTTCTACTTGCACATTTCTCCATGGTACCTTGACCATCGGAATGCTTTTATTTCTAAGTACTCGCACTTGGGTATCTAGAATCCTGACCGGTTGTACTTTGAAGTTCAAAACTTCTTTCAAGTCGATCGGATGAGTTTCTAAAATATGGGAGGGATCGAGTACATACTTCTTTAATAGAGATACATGGAATACATTGTGGATTTTATCCAATTCTTGTGGCGGCTCTAACCGATAAGCTATTGGACCTATTCTTTCAATCACTCTGAACGGTCCAATGTAGCATGGATTTAGTTTTCCTCGCTTCCTGAACTGGATAACACCTTTCCACGGTGACACCTTTAAGAATACCATATTATCTACTTGGAACTTTAGGTCTTTTCTTCGTATGTCCACGTAACTTTTCTATCGATCTTGAGCCGCCTTCAATCTTTCCCTGATAACTTTGACCCTTTTCAGTGGTAAGGTAAATTAATTCACCATTATGGAGCTTCCGTTCACCAACTTCATCCCAATATACCGATATTCTAAATTTCCTCCAATATAATCTTCTTTAATTCTGGATTATTGGGACATACACTTTACCATTCTTAGTTAACACTTTATCACTTCTAAGTTGTAGATTTACTCTTAAGGCTATTGTCTTGTGCGGTCTAAGTCTAGCTTGTTTACTTTATACCTTAGTAAGCCTTGTCCACGAAATTGGGTGTTTAACCTTTCGGCTCCCTCAATGGGAATGAACCGATCGTAAGCAAGTAAAGATACTAATGTTAGTGATAAAGAACTTAAGAGAGTTTGGAAGAATGACTATTACTGGTATTCCGTACAAACTCGTTAGTACAAGATAATCCGGGGTAGGTTCTCTCACTACTACAACACTTCCCTCATACACCACAAGATAGTAAGGGAGTATCCCTTATTCTTCTTGCCTTTATAGTTTTTTTTTTTTGAAATTCTTGGTTCAACCTACTATCCGTCCTTTAGCGCTCTCGAATTCAGTCGACCAAAATAGGTTTCACCACAAAGCTAACAAATCAAGGCTCCACTTACTACATTCCCTAGTTTTTCTTTTAACACTTTCACTTTTCCTTGATGTCTTTACCATGGAAATCGTCATACTTCACGGTACTCAATCTTTGATGTTCAAGAAATTTCACCAGTTGTACCTCATAATTTTAATCTTCCTTAAGTTCAACTGGTGGTACTTCTAATATACGCGAGGGGTCATATTTATATTCTCTGAGCAGTGTGAATCCTTTTCAACTGTAATAGTAGCTGTCGGTTTATAGTTTCACAAATTCATCTTTTATTCCTATCTCTCCAAATTTGGAATTTTTCTTCTTGACTCTATAATTCATATTGGTCAACTCATAGTCCTCAATTCATAACCTATGTAACTCCAAATAAATCTCCCAGTCGATCTACAATTTCTTCAATCCATTTTTTTTTTCGTTAATGGAATTTCATATTTAATATCTACATCAATCTACCTTGCCAACTTTCTTGGTTCTCTCTCTTATAGTCCAATTTCCATTCTAATACAACTGTAATAGTTCCATACTAGCCTTTCATAACTCCAAGCATATACGTTTTCTTATTGAGTTATGACCTTTCATAACTTGAAGAACATTAAAGCTTCCTTTCTTCCGCCCTTCACCCATGACTCATTTTCTTGTTTAATAAGATATCCTTTGACTTATATTGCTTGAGCAATAATGTCTTTGTCTTATGGTGAAACAATTAGGTTGAAAAGCACTTTGCTTCCTCTCAGAACCCAATCAAATCTTCTTTGAAGTAGTCAATCTAAACGATTCCTTAAGAACTCCAATCCTCTCTTCATTTCAATGAATCACATTTCCATTATTATCTTGTCAGTGTATATGTACATCCCTTCATAATCTTCTCTTTATTCTTGGACGTTTCAATACATAAAAGTTGTTTTACGAACCTTCCTATCTCTCATCTCTTCCTACTTAAGATTTATTCAAAGACTCCATAACATCATGGAAGCAATCATAATTCATTCTACTACCACCCTTGACCTCAACTATTTCAATTCCAAAAGTTCTCATTATTCATTTAACAACTTGAACAAATCAAAACTTTCCCCACCTAATTTCACTTAGTTACCATCTTCTTCTTTAGCTTAGATTTCATATCTCGTTTTTTCGCACAAGTTTATCACCTTTAGTTCGCAATCATCAACTTATTTGCTTGAATCCCCTCTTTCACCATCCATCACATACTTGCTTTTCCACAAATTTATCTCGTTTTCACATTCATACACAACTCAGTACCAAAATCACTAGAAATTATTCTTGTTAACCATCCAACTACACTAAATTTCACTTAATTTATAATTATTACTTTCTATCCTTCCAATTCCCCCCCCCCTTTTTTAAGCCTATCCAGCAGGTTTCTCATAAGCAACCCTTTATCTTATAATATTCAATTGGCTTTTTGGCTTATCTTTTTCAATTGTACACCATTAAGTTTCTTCTTACATCAAGTCTACCATAGTTCGTTGCTCATACAATCACATTTAATCATGCCATCATCACTGGCTCATATCAATCTCGTAATCCTCATTCATTCATTTCACAATTAATGTCCTTAATTACACACTTTCATCTTTAGTCTTTAATTCTCTTCTTTCAATTAACTTACTTCTCTATACACATATATCCTCAACAGGTCTTTCTTCGTAATGAAGAAGAATATCGTTCCCAAGCTTTTATCAAAAAGAAATTTTGGACTTTGCTACGAAATTCTAATTTAGGTCACAAAACAAAAATCAGAGGGTACTATTAACCTCGCTTTAAAGTCCATGGGAAGTTTGGGAAATATTTGAATAACGCTCAAACATTTATAGACGGTCTATGTGACTATGCGACTGCTTGATCTTAAAATTAGTCGAAGTTCGAGTATCAATATCTGAAGGTAACTAAGGGTTTAGTACTAACAACAAGGTGTAAGTTACCTACAAGTTTGGAAAATGACTCAATCGGACCCGAATCCACTTCGCACTTTACAATTTTTTTTAAAAAAACTATTTTAAAACACTGTTTAACAAAAATTGAGTTATGATATCACTTTAATTGTCACACCCCGATCCGAAGGTCGAGAATGTGACAACCGCCGCGTGCCACAAATTGTGAATGGCGCGCTTCACCCACAACTTGAAGCTCGCAAGGCTTATAGCATCTTGAACCCATTTAGTAAATCGATTTTAGCTTGTCATGCAAAATGAAAAATAAGATTTTAGAACATTTATGCAGTTTAAAATTTAAATGAAAACAGTCCTTCAAGTTTAAAAATGTAGGTGAATAACAATTTAACCGTATTCAAATTATGCCAATGGATTCAGTAATAAACGCACGTAAGCCGTATAGACTTACTGTGAAAGGTCCGGAGTCGAGTCTTAACACTTAGCGGTCTATCTCTTTCGCGCGGTTAATTATCGTAGGCTGATTGAAAATAGTTATATACTAATCTATAATCTCGCTCGGCCCAGTCGATGTTTCCTCCTTAGTCAATGCAAGTTTGAGTTTGTGTCAGAGACTAATTCGACCGGGCAAGCTTTGCCTCGATCGGCCGCGACCGCGCTGACGTTGTGGTGGCGTCGCATATCTATAACGAAAAAGGATTAGTCTCTAAATAACTATCTCTACATGAGATTTTACATGAAATATGCATGTTCTTATCTCTCTTCTTCTTTAATTCTCTCTCCTATTTAGGAAAAATATTTATTTAAGAGAGAAAAAAAGTAGTTTAAAAGGGTAATTTTAAAAAATTAATAATTAATGCTGGGATATAGACAGATAAAAAGGAATAAATAAAGTTTCTAGAAACAAATAAAGCTTCTAGCAAGAGGCAAATAAATAGGGACAGAGGGAGTATTTCATTAGTTTGTCGGGTTCTTTGGGTTAGATTCTCGGGTCAATCGGGTTTCGGGTCAATCGAGTTTCGGGTCAATATGGTTACGGGTCAATCGGGTTACGGGTCAGTTGGGTTTCGGGTCAGTCGGGTTCGAGTCGTTTACTTTTTTTAGTCAAACCAGGTCGGGTTAGTTTCGACTTCGGGTCGATCGGGTCTGGTTATCAGGTTCGGGTCAACTTTTGACAGCTCTACTAAGATTCCATGAATTCAATTTGACCCTAAAATCTTAAATTCAAAAATTCTCCATAACTTTTCTAATTTTCTAGATTCACACTCCTACAAGTAATTTCAAGTTAAATTGACCCTATATTCATGTTTAGCATGCCATAATCTACATTCTAACATCAAAATTAGGCATGCTTACCTTGATTTGTGAAAATCCACCAAGAACCCTAGACTTTCCAATTGCAATTTCTCCTCACTTAGCTTGAATTTATTGAAATTTATTTAGGAATGTTAATGGGCTAATCAAGAAGTTTAATTTGATAGGTAATTTTAATAGGCTTGTTTGGAGAATTTAGGACTTGTGTTTTGTAGTGGAAGGTTTTTAAGCTTTCATCAATGGTGGTTGTTCTTCATTTTGCTCAAGGTTGAAGACAACAAAAGCTTAAATGAAATTTCTAGCAATTTCCAAAGTCATGGCCGGATTTTTTTTTCTCTTTCATAAGATGATGAAATTTGTCCCAAATCTTAGCCATCCATTCATAAGCCAATGACACTTGTCATCATGTGATGAAATTCATAAAAGATAATTTTGTTCTTAGTTCCCATTTTGTCCTCCAACAATCACTAAAATTCCATCTATATCCTAAGTCAGTGTAATAAAATTTTCAGTGTATATTTTTATTCTTCGAACAATTTTCTTTTATTCCATTGGCAGTGAAATTTTTAAATTCTCTGTCAATTTTTTGTAAAATCAGTCTAAACTTCTAATCTTACTACTAAACTTCAACAATTCATTTAATTCCATTTATATCCTATTCATAACTTAAGGAAGGCTTAAACTATATTTTCCATGTCTTCCTACTAAATGATTCATGCCGGACGGACTAAAAGAAACAGTAATTTAGAACGGGTATTACATAGTACTTCTTTTTTCAACAATTCCAATTGATTCTTTTAATGTCTTATTTGATTTTATTTTTAAACTAGCCAAAGATTGCTACTGCTTCTTAATCCTAAGGAAGGGTATTGAAGTCCGAAGAAGAGATTAAATTATTTTGGAATCAAATCTTAATGAAAAAAAGGCTTTAACCACTTCTAATGCCGAAGTATGCACTAACCAGCACCATACCTTAATGGGGAAGGAAAAAAGCTTCAAGAAAAAACAAGAAAAGAGAAAAAGGAGTGTCCAGGCCATAACTGACTCTGAAACACTCCAAAACTAGTGTCCGTGTTAAGCTTTATAAGCTCAGGTCCTAGCCCGAGCCACTCATTTTCTCTCTTTTTCCTCTTCTTTCCTCCACCTATTCCACCTTCACCATTTCCCTAAACACCCTCTAAACCCACTGATGTGTGTCGTAAAGCACCAAAAATAACCTCACTACTCTAGCATGTAGTTAGGGAAGCAAGGATCGATCCCACAAGGAACTATCCAATTTATCATTACTTTCACAATCCAAATTCAAATCTAGAAGAGCAATAAGCAATGGAAAGGTAAAAGCTAACAACAATCCATAACAAACCCAGCATTCATTATTCCAATTGCATCTTCAAATCTCTTTGGATGTAAAAACATCCTCTTGCTACTCAAGTTCTAAGAAATCCCCAACTCTAGCATTGGAGTTCAAAGATTAGCATGCTAATGAACTACTCAATCAATTATTTGCAACTAATTAACTCAGCAATTCAAAAGACAAGATAATAAACATGATAATCATCTTCAAAGCTCAAGAGATAGAAGAACAAGAAAGCATTAAGAACAAGAATCTCACAAATGCAGAAAATAGAGATTGAATCCTATAATAGATTGGAGTTATAGAGTATTTTTGCTTAAACGAAAATTACAAGATGATAAGTCCTCCCAAATCCAGCAAAAGATGCAAACTTAAAGACTGCCTCCACTCCACTTTCCAGCTTCTTCTTCTCATTTTCGGATCTCTGTCTCCAGCTGCCAGCCCACAATCCACTGCTCCTCCATAACTCTTCCCATCTGAGGTGAGGAATCTTAAGAATAAAATATGCTAAAGTAGAAGCCATTAAGGAAAAGAGGGAGACAACTCTGAGATTTAGTTATGGCTCCTTTCCACTGAATCTCCGGAATGTGTTTTTAAAGGGTTTGATAGTGGAATGACAGCATTTAAATGGGTCTGTCGACGTTTTGACTTTGTTAGCCGTCGACGTCTCTGCTTGTTTTCTTCATATTTTTCCCAACTCGATCGATCCGTCGACGTCTAGATACCTGCCCGTCGACGTCTAAGTATTCAATCTTTAAGTGTTCGAAGTCAGAAACTTCTACCCGTCGACGTCTAGTGTCTAGCCATCGACGTCTAGCATGATGAACTCCCTGGAAATGTTGGCCGTGGACGTCTAGCTTCAGATCCGTGGACGGTTGCTTTGGATTCTAGAATTGTGGTCCTCAAGTAGCTTGTCTGTCGACGTCTAATGAGTTAGCCGTCGACGTCTGTGCAGGTACAAGTGATCCCGTTGTTCATTTCTCGAGCAGCCGTCGACGTCTAAGTGTCTGCCCGTCGACGGCTCTGCATGTTGGTTCAATTAATCATGGAAATTGTCCCTTTTTAGTTCAAATTTCATTTTTTCCTTTTAAGTACACCTACAAAGCAGAATTGAGCTAACTTAGGCCTCCCAGTATAAAAGTAGGAGAAAGAGGAGTGATTTTAAATCCTAATTTAAGTAATAAAAAGGGGTTTAACAAATTCCCCCACACTTGAATCTTACTCGTCCTCGAGTAAGCCTAGAGAAATAACAAAATAACCCTTAAAATAGAATGCCACATGAGAAATTTAAACTAGTTAACTCATCAAATCAAATTTCAGAGGAAATTCATATGGTATATAGAAGCATATTGTAAAGTAGAAGAGAGCATATCAATTCAAGAATCAAGATAACTAAGTAACAATGGAAGCAATTTCCCTTCAATCAAACATGTTTGAATGGAATAATTCATCATTGGAAATCTCTCATTCACTCAAGTGTGTTTCATGGTGCGCTCAATCTTTGCATGAAAATAGACCTACCATAAGCTTGCTAGTCTACCTCATCTCCATTACTCCAGTATGCACATCATGGATGAAAAGATGAAAAAGATGAAAAAGATGAAATAGGGTTGTAATGAGGTCTTGGTTGAGTAAGCTATGAAGAAAAGGGTAAAGGAGTTCAATAAAAAGTTTCTTTAAAACTTAGTGAAATATCAAGGTATCGGGGAGAAAATGAAAATGGTCTTAGATATTTTAATAGCCCGACTCTTTTGATCTACCCATTCCAACTTTTTCCTTTCATTTTTCTTTACAATGAACCGAAAAGCTGTTGCTTTCTTCTGTTGTGCCATTCTTTATACATTAGGATTCTTTTGGGCACATTTTTGAAAATTAATGTCTTTTGAACTTCTCATTTCTAAAGCTTTTTCTTAATTGACCAATTCTTGAAGCGAAAATTTCCCCCACACTTAGACTTGTTACTCTTCTGCCCAGAACATAAAAATCATACTCTTGAATCTTAATTGACTTGATTGATACTCCTGGATACCTATCGTCCGTAGTCTGATGACTTGACAACAAAAGTGAATGGTGTGAGTACAAATATATATGTACCCAGTGAGGGACTCGATTATAATGACCGATCACCTCAGGTTAGGGATATGAAATGATCCAAAATTCATTTGTTAAATCATTTAGTAAAATCATTTAGTAAAATCATATGAAATCCCATACTAAAACAAATATCAAATATAATATTCATAAATGGGCTGGCTTTTGAAATCGTCCCAAAGGTATACCCGTGCACTTGGGTGCCCCGTTAGACCGTCAAGGGCTATCTAATAATTCAAATCCTTTATCTTTATTCATTGGCTCATTCCGTTGACGTTAGCCTTGCTGTGGTGGAACACAGCAAACTGGAGCCCTGGCGAGCTTCCCTACGCACCTCTCCCAGGGTCTTGTCTCACCGTACCCCTCGATAGGCGGTCCACAGTTGAGAATCATGCATGCTCTCAAATTTAGTCCACGCTCCAGCATAATTGAAGCATCGAGGAACCCACTCAATCACTCAACTCCCAGGGGCATTGTACCCCTAATAATCATAATAATAATAATTTATAAAGTCTCTTGAAATTTCCACCCTTTAAATCCTTTATAAACTTTATGTGTGAGGGTGGACATTTCATACCCCAAAACTTTATAAACAATTATAAAACAATTTATAAAATAATTAGTAAACGGTTGACCTCAACGGTCAACCACTATAATCCAAGCTACTCACAAGTAAGGGAGGTTTGTATACTCCCAAATAAATCCCCACGAATGCCTAAGCTCGCATGCTAGTGCCCGACCTCGTACAATCACGTACCTAAATAGTGAAATTGAAATCTAGTTTGATTAATAAAGGCAATTGGCTAACAATTAAACACCAAGGCAAGATCTAATTAGAGTTTCTAGGGTCTCGAAATTAAATTGGATAAGTCCGAAGGTCAACGGAAGTCATTTGGGGTCATTAGAGGTCTAGGGTTGCAAAATTACCATTTTACCCCTAGACCCAGATTGGGATATTTTCCTAACCCGAGAGGATCTGGGCTGGGATCAGTGCTACACCTGGCCCGGATCTTCCCTATTCCGAGGCCAAACTCGGCCCTTCATCTTCCCTTGCCCAATTTTGCATGCAATCCAACTTCAAATTGCATGAAATTCGAAACGCATGTTCTTCAATACTTAAACTAAAATCCTATAGCTTTAAGAACTGATTTAAATAATTGATCATGCAAGGAATTTGAATCAAAATTCAATTGGTGCAAGTGTTCTTGAGTAAAACAAATTTCAATCTTCAATCTAACATAACTTTCAGTTCAGACCACGAAATCATGCGTATAAGCTATTAAATTAAAGCTTGAAGAGTCTAGAACAACATACCAAGAAATCAGCCAAAGCCCACAGCTGGATTAAAAGTTGTAGCTCGAAGAACAAACTACCTCTAAGTTGGTAGATTTTGATATTTGAAAAATTCTTGATAGAGTTGATGTTTTTGATCCTCAAACAAGCTAAAGGAGTTGTTATTAATGATTAATCAGGTGTTTGATGAGGGATTGAAGTGATGAAATTTAAGAAATTGAAGAGGGTTGAGAGAATTTGAAGAGTTGAAGAAATGAAGAATGACGAAGAAGAAGAAATGGGCAAATGTGGTGGTCGGTTGGCCGACCACCACTTTTATAATTGTTGGGTTGACTTTTGGTCAACCAATCTGGGTTGACCAAAGTTCAACCCGACCATGGGTTGACTTTTGGTCAACCCAGTCTTCGTGCCCAAGGGCCCCACCGACTCCAGATAAAATTTTAGGCTGTTAGGTTCGGAGTTGAGCTAAAAGAAGTTCAAAACACCCATGGAAAATCCAATTTGGTTTCTTGGCCAAACAATTATACACAAATATAAGATTTGACACATGCGGACTAGGTTCGGGCGTGTCAACTTATCAATACTTTAGTTTAAGAAATCCATACAAACCAAAGTATTAAATCTAACGTTATTAAATAAGATATGAAGGCAAAATTTAAGTTAGTCATCCACTCATTGTTCTCGGTGACTAAGTTGTTCTTGGTCTTCGTCTACGTTTTCCCTTCCTTTGGCTTGCATGGTTCCTATATAAACATTGAATGATGGATGCACTTCATTGTTTATACATAAATTACTAAACATTGTACAATTTCTAATTCAACCTATATGCATCCAATGCATGAAATGCAAGACTAATTACTAATTTCTCTTAATTTCTCCCTTTTTCCTAACAAACTTATGTATTTCTCCTTCATCAATTTTCACCCAAATTTGTAAATTACTAATGCCAATTACACCTCAAATTTTTGGCTGACATCCTCAATTTCACCACCTTGGTATTTGTTCATCTCCAAAATTTCCATTTTCATATTTACACTTAAACTACTCCAAAAATATAATCAAGCTAATTAAATCTTGCAAATTGGGCATAATAATATTTTTCTTTAAAATTTTTGGCACCCATTCCTTTATATTGTAAATTCCTTCTTCAATTTATTCAAAAATCAAATCCTAGTAATTTAATTCTCCCACACTAATCTAATTCAACTTTAAATTCTTTTAACAAAGATATCTCATGAATCAAAATTCATAACATACCCATTCTTTTCTCCCTAAATTTGACATGCAAAATTCACATTTTATACCAAATTAACCTAATATTCATAATGAGCTTGCCAAAATCTACAACAAAACTCAAAATTAGGCATGCTTACCTTATGATTTTTTCAACTTTAACATAAACCCTAATTCTTCTTCTATAAATAACTTCCAACCAAGCTCAAATTCTCCAAAATTGGTAGAGGGCTATTGATCGGCTTGTTGAGAGCTTCAATTTGACTATAAACTTGTGGGTTTTTGGTAGATTAAACTAAGAAAATTTAAGGTGAGAGAAAATTTGATGGAAATAGAGAAATATGGAGAAAATGGCAGAAAGTTATGGAAATTTCTTGAATTTCCAAGAGCTTGGTTGGCCATGGCCTTTAAATATGGCCACTGGCACATAACCAAAAAATCTTATGGCAAAATGACCATTTTGGCCCCATGGACAATTTTACCCTAAAAAAATTTAAAAATTCCACTTATGTCCCTAGTCAGTTCCAAACCTTTCGTAGTCAGTTCCAAACCTACATTGTCCCAAATTATTTTTTAAGCCCTATCAAGCAATTTTATGGGTCACAAAATTTTCAAACTCCTCACCGTTTGTAAGCTATACTAGTTCAAACTTTTCTCACATTTTTCACCAAAATTCTTAACTACCCATTCTACACCACAATATTTTCCATACGTAATCTTATGCAACGCATAACAATATCTGATAAAATAAATTTCGCGAAGCAAGTATTACAGAGGGAGGCTCCGTTCGATGGTTCAATAAGATGACAAAGTGGTATGCAGCAACTTAAGTTCAGTGAGAAGTGGAGAGAAGTATCGGCAGAAAGTGAGGAAGAGGAGATTTAAAGAAAAAAAAGGGGAGGATAAAAACGCTGAAACTAGCACCATTCGGACACTTCTATTATTATTATTATTATTCATTCATTCATTTTATTTACATATTTCCATGTGAGTTAGGTTATAGTTCCTTCTCCATTGGGCCATCAGTTTATGTTTTAACTTGGCCTTTTGATTTTCACATAAGATTGGGTTTTGTTATGTTTGTTATAGGCCAGTGCTTGTGATAGTCTATGGCTTTAATCTTAAGGGCTATGGTTGATGTATTTGTTTTGGACCATAATCTTTTTTTTTTTTGGGCTGTGTTATATAATTATTATTGTTGGGATTCTTGTACTTATTGTTTTGGGCTCTTGCTCCATGTTTTACTTGTGTTGAAATTGTTATTTAGGTTTTAGATTTTAATCATGCTTATTGGGTTAAAAGTTCGATTTAGTTTGAATCATTGTTAGGCTATCATGTATGCTAGGCTTTGATATAGGGCTATGGATATATCCTTTCTTTGGTTGCCTGCATATTTGAATTCCCTTAGTCTTTTAATTAAAAACAAAATTAAAAAATATAAAATATAAAATAAAAGTCATGCATTCAAGATTAGATTAGCGATTTCCGTGGCATGCATTTTATGTCAGGTTATAAATTAATTTAGGTTCATACATTTTATTTTTATGTCATTTAGAATTAGGCATGTGCATTTAATTTTATGTCATATAAGAATTAAGTTCATGCATTTTAATTTTATATGCTATTTAGAATTAGGCACGTGCATTTAATTTTATGTCATATAAGAATTAAGTTTTTACATTTTAATTTTAATGTCATTTAGAATTAGGCACATGCATTTAATTTTATATCATATAGAATTAGGTTCGTACATTTTAATTTTATGTCATTTAGATTTAAGCTCATGCATTTTTTTAATTATATACTTAAAATATGTTTATATATCTTATTGATGCCTATATTTATTCCTTGTACTAACCCATGCTTTTGTTTGATAACATATCATGTATTTAGTAATTAGGGCATCGTTTTTAAAAAACTCATATGCATAGGAAGCCGAAGAGTGTCTCGAAAATACGAGGCGTTCCAAGGTCTATCAAAATAAAAATTTCTCTAATTTTCTCACCGAAAGGATGGTAGGAGATTTAGGAAAATTTTTATCCCTTCAAAAATAAAAAAAAACAATTTTTCCTCATTTGATTTTCTTGCAAGCATATACATGTCATGTTTACAATTTCATCAAATTTTTAAAATTTTCAATAAATCCCAATTTTCAAAAACCCTAAAAAAGTCTCTTTTTCCAAAATATCCCCTTATCAATAAAAAGAATTCCAATTCTGATGTAGCTTTGAAAATTTTTAAAAAGATACCTTTTAGGAAAATCTCAACTTAAACACCTATAGTTTGGGTTTTTCTTACAAATCATACTTCGATAATTTTTTTTATCAAAGTTTTAAGATGATGTCCGATAATAAAAAGGAATTTAATGATTCTGACATTAATTTCAAATTTTCAAAAGAAATATTCTGAAAGATTTCAATTGAGTTATTATATTGAGATCTTTCCAATTAAATTAGATTTTCAAATCTTGTTTTTAATTAAAATTCACTTATCAATAAAAGAAATTTAAATTCTGACATTAATTTCGAAAAATCCAAAAAAATATTTTGAAAGATTTCAATTTAATCCCTACATCGAAGTCTTTCCAATCTAATCAAGTTTCATTTCAACCCTTATTTTTAAGGTTTTTTTTCTCTCTTTTTTTAACTCTATTTTTAAGGATTTGGCTCCTCTTTAGTCAGCCTTTCAACTGGAGAGTCCATTTCACGGATGGATTTAAAGCCACGTTATCTAATCTCAAATCTACGATTGAGACATAATCTGACACACCCGGATCTAGCACGACTTTCCGTATGAATGGAATAGTGCAAGATTACATATTAATTAAACACTATGTCGGTCCGATTGTGTCAAGTCTGAAGAGAAGATAAGCTTAAGACAAGACGTAGTTGGAAGATGAAATGGGTGACTATGCATGGAAATACCAAAGTGGACTTCTTTAAGTCCATAGCCAATGGATTGGAAGTCCATTGGTGAATTGGTCGGTGGATCTGACCAACGATCAAAGCTTTGAGCGATTAAAAGATAAGAGAAAGTTTGGCCCGGCTACCGAGTAGACCCGGTGTCGGGCTACCCTATAAATAAGGGGAGGTCGAGCCTCTCCCCCTCATTTTCTCTCTTCCTCTCTTCTCTCCTTTCTCTTTTCTCTCAATTTTGGACTTTTGGCGGATCTAGACAAACTGACCGCAAGTTCAAGGCGAGATCTTGGTGAGTAGTTCTTAACTCCTTGAACTACGTTTTATTAAGTTTTCACGCTTATCCATGCATTGGTCTAGGAGAGATCCAAGCTCAAAGTTAGTTTCAACTTTTTAGTTAGATTTCTAGCTTAGATTTGAGATGTAGGAACTTTGAGCGTGTGATTCTCGTTTTTGCTCCGATAAACGTGTCATAGGAGATGAAGGAACCTCCATCTCGAATTTCACACGAAACGGTGGACCGAGGGGCTCGGGAACTGAGAAAATACCTCGGATCCAGAGGTGGTCAGACGGCTCCCGAACGGGAGAGAGCTTCAAGTCAGGTACACAGCGGGACCTGGGCTGTCCGACACCGGACTAGGCCTTTGGCCCCAATCCGTGCGCTTGGGCCTTATTGGGCCCAAGTCGAGTTGTGCTTGGCCCAACTCGCATGGGATGGGCCTCCGGCCCAAATTTCAGGCCAGGCCTGACCCAATCACGTGGGGGGCCTGCCTGGCCCAGCCAGAGTGTGGGGCCCACGGGTTCGTAGGGGCATTTTCGTAATTTTTCTCCAAATGTCCAATTTTTACCCCAGAACCTCCCGGACACTTTTCTAAGCCCCGAATCACTTCCAAACATCTTATTAGGTCATATTAGAGCCTCATAGGTGCATTCATAAATTTATTTATGAATGCTAACATGTATTTCCGTGTACTAGAGCTCCAGATAATCGAGTGTGGCAATGCCCCGGAGGTTAAAGCTACATGGAGTGCTTGGGAGTATACGAATCTCCCATCACTGTGACTAACCTAGACTTCTTTGTTTAGCCACTGGGGAAAAAGGTTTTTAAAATGGTTTTTAAAACATAAATGTTTTCAAAAAGGTTTTGGGATACGGGAAATCCACCCACACACACTTGTTTGTGATATACCCACACGGTGAGTGGGATGTTTTAAAAAGAAATATAAAACTTATGTGTGTGTGATTTATATGTTCTAAATACAAATGTTTTATACGTATATATATATATATATATATAATTTTTCAAATATTATTATTATGATTATTGAGGGTATGATGCCCTTGGGAGATGAGTGATTGAGAGGGTTCCTCGGGGCTCCAATTTGCAGGAGCGTGGACCGAGTTTGAGAGCATGCATGATACTCAGCCGTGGACCGCCTATCGAGGGGTACGATAAGTTGAGCTTGGTTGGGAGAGGCGCGTAGGAAAACTCGCCAAGGCTCCAATTCGCTGTGTTCCACCATAGCGAGACGCCACCGAGGGAAAGGGCTAGAGAGATAAAAAAAGAGAAAATAGTTATAAATGAGAAAAGAGATAGCCCTCGGTGCAGTGAGGCGTAAGGCGACCGATGGGTCGTGCCTTTAGTATGATAGAGATGCCAGCCCATTTGAGATTTATATATTTATTTATTAAAGAGATTTTAAAAGAGTTTTCAAAATATATATATATGTTATTATTATTTTATTTTGGATTTTCCTGTTTTCCCTGACCCCGATGGAGATTCATAGAACCTCTGTCACTCACCTGTATCCAATATGGATGGATGCAGATTCACATACGAAGTCAGCTATAGAAAGGAGGCTCACTAGGAAGTGTCGGTGGCTTAGGCTTAGAAGTTTCCACTGTATAGGTATTCTCTCATTAGCCCATTGGCAATACTTTTAAAGTTAATTATTTTATTAGATATTTCTAATTAAAGTTTTAGTTTTATTTGACAGCGATGATGCCCATTTATGCCTTGCGGTGCCTCAGAGGCATGACTTGCCAGCACGTACTTCGAGGCAACGCGAGCCGAGGGCGGGTCGGGGCGTGACAAAATCTCCAAAATTTTTTTCGTTAAAGTCCTTACGCATCCGTTCTCTGTCTTCCATCCATAGTAAGTCATCACTCATCTTCTTCAAGATTATTATCTTCATAAAAGAAAAACATGAATCCCTACCAAACTGAGTTAAAAAATCTGCTAACAATCCGCCCTATTGTAAAACTCTATCCAATTCCCCAATCAGATGACAAGATTGTGGAATTGCCTAGTCAAGAAATTGCAGGTCCTTTGTAGTGAAGTCTCTGATATATCAGAGCCAAAGAGTCTTAAAAGAGTGAGAGATTCTAAATTTTCCTGGGCATTTAATGGGTACTCCTCATATAAAAGCAATTGATGGTGGTGCTGATTCGGTACTTAGTTATATCAAGTATTATTTATTCAATAACGACATAAAATTCCTTGACAACCAAACCCACAAAAAAAGGAAAGAAAATCTTAGAAAATCGTTTATGGAGGAGGGATATGTATAGCTTCTTTTTGGGTAAAAAATGCATCTATATCGAAGATGTAAAGAAGAACAAGGAGAAATTAAGGAAGGGCAAATGGAAATACAGGGTAAACTGAGAAATAGACAGTGTTAGTATTTCATACAAGTCTCTTTACAGCCATTGATTTCAAAGTAAATGATGCAGCATCCCATCTCCCCATGAAATGGACTCTCCAGTTGAAAGACTAACAGGGAGAGGAGCCAAATCCTATTTTTAATCAAAATCTACTCATCAACGAAAGGGAGTTTTAATTCCAACATCAATTTTATTAAAACATCCAAAAATGGTTTTGAAAGATTTTAGTTTGATCCTTAGTAATTGAAGTCTTTCTAAATTCGATTAAATTTCAATTTCATTCTTTCCTTTTTAAATTAGGATTCATTAGATCATTTCAATTTTCAAAATTCCAAAAGTTTTTAGAGAGTTCTCAATTTGATCAATTTAACATCGGGACCTTTCTAATTAAATATCATTTCAGACCTCATTTTAAATAGAAAATTGTTTCCAAAAGGATAAATCAACCCATGATAAAAGGAGTCTTACTCCGATATTCAAATTTCATTTTTTAAAATTTTATATTTAATTTCAAAAGCATTTTATAATTAACCCTAAAACACATTTTTACAAGCCCTTATGGTACTGATTTTTGGGCGCTTCGGGGGTGCTAATCCTTCCTTGAGCGTAATTGACTCTTGAACTCAAAATCTTTTTTCGATTTTCTAAATCTCAAGCAAGAAAATAGACGTTTCGACAATTCTTATTTCCCAATATATGATATTTTTCTTCCACCTCAGTAAAGTCTGACCACGTCAGCTTTGACTTCTCATCATTTACCATGTTTTCATCGCCGTTCCTCTTTCCCACTCTCAAAATCTTGGCTTTTTTCCTTTACTTTTTTTTTGGATAAATGGATAATATTTTATTAATCAAATAGAGAGACAATCCATCTTAATAACTATTACTAATAATATCTTAGTCCATATTCTACCCAGTACATATCATGATTAGAATTAAAAGCTAGTTTTGCCAAAGGATGAGCAGCTTTAATGGCTTATCTCTAAGCACGTTTGATCTGGAATTCATGAATCCTTTTCAACATCTCTCTCACTTCATCAATAAGGTTCCCTGTAGCTATATAGATAGACCCTGAAAATTGAAGTTGTCTTTTTAGTTTCTTATTTTCAATAAAATTATATCTTTCCTTGTAGCAAATTTTATGCTCTTAATGCTTAGATGAATGTATCAAAAATATTTTTCAATAAAAACTAAGGCAAATTCCACATCTAGCTTTCATCTTTGAAAAAAGAATAAATGTTGAAGTTTCGATGCTATAACTAAAAGATTATCAATAAATTAAAAGAATTAGTATGAGTTTCTTTTCCCTTTTCTTCTTTAAAAGACTAAAATTCAGTTCATAGAAGCACAAAATTCTAAATTTTCCTCACAGTAATTTAAAACCCAAAGAAAAAAAAATCAATTTATTGCAAATTAGTTTAAAACCCAAAGATTTTGTAAAAGCACAAAATCAATAACTGTCTGCCTAATGCTCAATGAGAGGGACTACGAGAAAAGGAACATTCAAAACGAACGAGAAACAAAAGTCAAGAGAGCTAATGTAGCAATTACATGCTTACATGGCAAGTTTTTGCTTAGGTGGAAGAAAAGTACTTTATATTGAGAAATAATAATACCACATTTTGGGAATAAAAATTTTCAACTACCTTAGTTTGAGGAAACTCGGTAAACTTACCTAAGGCTGTATGTGGCTGTGAACGTGGAACTATATGAGGTTGGAGTATAACTAGAAAATTGTGTCTTTTTGACACGTCACATCACGGGTCGGAGTTAAGATACCATGGGGGTCGGAATTGGCAGGGCATTTTGGTAATTTTATATACCTTTAGCCCCAAATTGACCCAAAACGATTCGCAAAGCCCTAAATCAATTCCAAACCTCATTGTAGAGTATAGTAGAGCCTCATAGGTGTTTTCATAGTTTTTCTAAATTAAAATTCAAATGTGCTTTTCATGAATTATGTTTCCGAATCGATCAAGTGTAGTGACATTCTTACCACCGACTATTATGAAATTCTTGGGAGTATATAAACCTCCAAGTATTGTGAATAGCTTAGTTCCAGTGTTTAGCCATTTAGGGCTAAACATTTTTATGTTTTAAACATTAAATGTTTTATGAAATGTTTTATTATGTTTTGGGATTCAGATAGTTCCCAGTACACACATGATTTTAAGTTATACGAATTTGCTAGGTTAGGTGATTTGATTATGATCATTTTTTATATGCGTTATGAAAAGAGCACCCACTAAGGTAATTTTATATGTTATGATGTGTGGTCCTTTGGAGACGTTGCTCAGTGCTCCTTTGAAGGCATGTGGACCATAGGGATGCATGCTATCTGACAAAATAGTCGTAAGTCACCTAGCAGAAAGGCACGGTGAGCATAATAATCTTAGGTGAGAGCCACATAGGGTAACTCACCAGGGTCTAGTAATGGTGTCCACCCACCACAAAGGCACTGTCAAAGGAATGGGTAATAGCATTCTTTTTATATGTATATGATATGTGATACGATGAGTTAGCCCTCAATGATTCAGATATGGTAGTTCCACATGCCAAAATGTTTTTTACCCACCCACTTTAGAAATATTATGCATTTGGGAAATGAAATGTGACACACCCGGACCTAATACAACTTTTCCGTACAAACGGAATAGTATAAGACAGCATATTAAGTGGACAATACGTCGATCCGGATGTGTCTAATTAAGAACAGAAGTCAAGCCTAAGATAAGACGGAGTTGGAAGATGAGACAAGTGACCATGCATGGAAACACCAAAATGGACTTCTTTAAGTCCATAGCCAACGTATTGGACGTCCATTGGTGAAGTGGTCGGTGGATCGGGCTAAGGATCAAAATTATGAAAGGTTTCAAAGAGAGGAAAAAGTTTAGTCTGGCATCCGAGTAGACCCGGTGTCAGACTTACCTATAAATAGGGGGAGATGAGCTCTCCCCCTCTCATTTTCTCTTCTCCCTCTCTTCTCTTCTCTCATTTGCTCTCTTGGAGCAATTTTGGACTTTTGGCCGATCCGGACAAACCGACCACAGGATCAAGGCAAGATCTTGGTATGTTCTTCTACTCGCCTTAATCTACATTTTATTAAGTTTTCACGCATTTTCATGCATTGGTCTAGGAGAGATCTAAGCTCAAAGTTAGTTTAGCTTTTTAGTTAAATTTCTGACTTAGATTTGAGATCTAGGAATTTTCAGCTTGTGATTCTCGTTTCTACTTCATTTAACGCGTCGTGGGAGGCGAGAGGAACGTCCGTCTCAATTTTCGTGCCGAGCCATGGACTGAGGGGTTCGGGAATCGAGGAAAAGCCTCAAATCCCGAGGCTAGCATACGGCTCCCGCGCGGGAGTGCCCTGCTGCCCACTTTCCCCCACACGAGACTTAGGCCAGGCACAGCCCAGTCCGCATGGGAGGGCCTGCCAGGCCCAGACTAGGGTCGGGCCCAGCCCGTATGGGAGGCCCATAGGCCTCCAGGGGCATTTTCGTAATTCTTCATCAAGTATCCCGTTTTTACCCCAGAACCTCCCGGACACTTTTCTAAGCCCCGAAACACTTTCAAACACCCTCATAAGTCATGCTAGAGCCTCGTAGGTGCATTCATAATTGTTTATGAGTGTTGACACGTTTTTCCGTGTATTAGGGCTTCGGTAGAATCGAGTACGACGATGCTCCGGAGGTTAAAGGCTATATGGAGCGCTTGGGCGTATACGAACCTCCCAACACTATGAGTGGCCTTTTTTCAGTGCTTAGCCACTAGGGACAAATGTTTTTAAATGTTTTAAAAACACAAATTGTTTTAAAAGGTTTTACAACTGTTTTGGAATAAGGGTAATCCAAGGCACACACTTTTTATATTGTGATACACCCACTTAGAGGCTGTGATTATTTTAAAAATATAAAGGCTTGTGTGTGTTTACATGTTTTAAATATATATTTGTATATATATATATATATATTTGATAAATATATAAATGGGATGCGAGATAAGTGACTAAGTGGGATCCCTCGGTGCTCCAATATGCGAGAGCGTGGATCGAGCGAGAGCATGCATGATACTCAGCCGTGGACTGCCTATCGAGGGGTACAATGACTTGAGACCCTGGGAGAGGCGTGAAGGGAAAGCTCGCCAGGGCTCCAGGTCACTGTGTTCCACCACAGCGAAGGGCACCATCGAGGGAACGGGCTAGAGAAAGAGAAAAAGAGGAAATGGTTTCAAAGTGAAAAGAGATAGCCCTCGATGCAGTAAGGCATATGATCAACCAGTCGTGCCTTCAGTGTATTAGATGCCAGCCCATTTAGTATATTTTATTTTAAAGGTTTTAAATCAAATTCTCATTTAGAGAATTATAAAAGAGATTTTGAAAACAAGTTTATTTATTTTATTTTTATTATATTTTGGATTACCCCTGTTTTCCCTAACCCCAATGGAGATTCATTGAACCTCTGTCACTCACCTATATCCAATGTGGATGGATGCAGATCCGCGTACAGGGTCAGCAAATAAAATGGAGGCTCATTAGGAGACATCGGTGGCATAGGCTTAGAGGTTTTCGTTGCGTGGGTATTCCTTTAATTTAATCCACTGGTATTGCTTTTAAGTTTATTATTTTATTAAAAGATTTTTAATTAAAGTTTTAGTTGTTTTGCAGCGATGATATCTATTTCAAGCCTTGCGATGTCTCGGATACGTGGCTGTAGACAAGTACTTCGAGGCAGTGCGACGGTTGCCACGTGACAAAATCATTTTGGGACGTGTTTTTATAAATGAAAATATATAGATATGCTTTACATGTGTTTTCAATTTTACTCGATTTCTCAACTCTTTATAGCTTTTCATTGAACCTGAGTCACTCATTATTGAATATATAATGTATATTCATCACTCCTTTTGTTGTTATTTTTCAGGGAATTTGTGTTCGAGACTCACTAGGAAATGTCGGTGTGGCTTTAGGACCTATTTATTTCCATTGTGTAGGTTTCCTTTAAATAAATCCAGTGGTACTCCATTTGATTTTCAATTTATTTTATTAAATTGCTTTTTATTATTTATATTTATTATTGTGGATTTCTAATTAAGTTTTGGTTTTCGAATGTTTTGCAAATATGATATTCAATTGAAGTCTTACGTTGTCTTAGAGTGCGGGTCGGTTGCATGTACTTTAAGATAGTACAACGATTGCCACGTGGCCATACCGACATACCACGGTGTGACATTAAAGAAAAACTAGGATAACAAGGGTAAAGGTCCAAATTAGGCCTAAATCTTTAAAATCAAACAATCAACACCAAAACATTTGCCGTAACAACTTAGGCCTAAGTTAAACAGAAATAGCCATGTGAGTTTCACTTGCTGCTAACTCCGTTAAATGCCAGTATGGACCACCAATTTGCTGCTAACTCTGTTAAATGCCACTCTGGACCACCAATATTAATGTACTTTGCCAATGGGAAGGTACAAGTTATGCTTAGATGGAATTTTTGAGATATTTTTCTTTTTAAATAGAAAATAAAAATCAATTTTTATTTTATCAAACAAAAATATTAAAAAGAAAAATTCACTTGGAAAATATAAAACTAAAAAATTCAATCCCCACCTACAGAAACAGTCATAATCAATTTCACCTGTTATCATATCAACTAGACTAAACTCACAAAAATCAAATTTCCAGTAAAATGAAAATGCAAAGAAAGCGGGGGTGAAGATCCTTTCTCACTGAAAAGAAGAGGGCTCTTTTTTCCTTATACTTTTTGTAGAGTCTTCGGTTTAAGAACCAAAGACTTCCACATCCAAGACGAACTAATGATCCCAATACCACCATTTCTTCACAAATCGCCCACCCCCATCCCATTTTCTCTAAGTCATTGCTGTTTCTTTCTTTGTTTTTATGTTGCAAACGAAATGTCATCATCTGTTCAGAGTAATTTTCCTACTTTCCTGTTTCCTCGCAAATGGTCGAACACTACAAATTTCAATTGGCTTTGGGAGCTTTGAACCAATGAAAAAACTTACCACTTGTCCTATGGCCCAACGACATTTCCACTGCATGAGTCGACGGGTTTGAGGTTTGGTTCGAGGATTTCAAGTATTTCAATTTGTAAAATTTATGAAAATGAAAATGGAAGAGATTGAATGTGATTTTGAAATTTGAATCCACAAATTTCAGGTAGATTTAGAGTTTGAGTAGGTCAGTGCTTTTCTTGGATCTCTACAAAATGAAAGTGTAAACACTTATTTTTAATCTTAATCAATTAGTTAATTAATTTTAATTAATTAGTTAATTGATTTGTCATTTCCAAATTTTTATTTTACTTATCCTTTTAAGTTTAGTTTATTTTTGCTATTGTTATTATGATTATTATTATTTTTTTTATTTTAATTTTATCTTATTAATTTTATTACCTTGTAGGTAATTTTAAAACCAAAGCAGCCACCAACGACAACCTTTCATTTTGGTTTGAAGTAAAAGACAATTTTGGCGGGGGCATGATTTTGTGGTGCATGTGAAATAGAGCTGTTATGTTTTAATTTTGCAAAAGATTATTTTCGTGGCTTTGGCAGTGTTGACAAATGGACAAAATGCTCTTGATATTTCTCCCAACATCCCATCATCACCGGATTAATTTTAAAACCAAAGCAGCCACCAACGACAACCTTTCATTTTGGTTTGAAGGAAAAGACAATTTTGGTGGGGGCATGACTTTGTGGTGCATGTGAAATAGAGCTGTTATGTTTTAATCTTGCAAAAAATTGTTTTCGTGACTGTGGCACTGTTGACAAATGGACAAAATGCTCTTGATATATCCCTTCCAACATCACATGACGGGCCCATGTAGCTCTCTCAAACAACTGCTCTCTCTTAGACAGCTGGATAACCCTGCATGGACCACAAAAGCAAAGTTAGCAAGCTAGCAACCAATGACAGCCGAGAAAGTGAGGTTAAAATTGGGTTCACAATACCAAAATTGAGGGCCATCAAATAAGGTTGAAAGAAAGGGAATAAAAATTTAAAATAAAAAATATATTAAAATTATTTTTAGACCGAACCAAATTAACTCAGTTATCACGCAAAATATATATATATATATTTATGTGTATATATATATATAAATATGTATATATATATTTATAATATACATATATTTATATATATTTATGTGTGCAAATATATATTTATATATAAAGATATAACCAAAAGTCATTGCCCCACCCTTTTATTCTTTTAATGGAGCCATGCTCCCACCAATGCCACTCCACTACACAATATTCACATACTTTTGCTTGTACAAGACCTCCCGTCAATGTTGTCATGATTGGGCATATGGACCATGGAAAGGCAATGCTGACTGTAGCAGTCACAAAAGGGGCTTCAACTTTGAGAGAACTCTGTCATGAATATGAAAAAGCAAGAGGCAAAACAGGAAAGGCTTACTCCTGACAGGATTTATGCGTGTCATGACCTTGGAGGTTTCCTCCTTAAGGTTGCTCAAATTATTGGGAAGCCAAATCAAACCCCAACAGCAGCTGCATGAAAGCAGAGGCACACTTCGCATGATTTCTATCTTTTAACTCCTCAGATAAGAATAGGTCCTTCGCTTTCTTCAAGTGCGGATTACTCCTCGTGACCTCCCAATAGGCATATGATGCTCGCTGTGGAAGTTCTGCATCAAATTAATTCTGCTGTACTCCGAGTGCAGTTGCTACATGGCATGATGAGTTAGCACCTTTGTCAAAGTTCTTGTTGGTTGCTAATATTGGTTAGCCTGTAAGCCACTGTCGATATGGTGCAGACCTTGCCAAGCAGTTAACTGCTTCTCCTTTGGATAGGATTGGTCAGTTCAGTGGAAGTAACGTATGTAGGTGGGGATGTGGTGTTGCTTTGAGAACGCAATATTCAATTGGCAGAATCAATGCTGTTTCGCCCGTTGGTGATGCTGACAAGGAGGTCGTGGCTATAAAGTTTGATAGGAGTGGGGTTTCCTCATGGGAGTTGGAGTTTTCAAGTCGGCCATTTTTGTTTTTTTTTTTGGGCCTGTTGTTTTTTTATTATTATTATTTTTTTCATTTTGCTGAAAAAAGAGAGCAGCGAACTTTAGTTTTAAAAGGAAGAAAAAAAAGAGGGAGTTTTCTGAGGGGGGTTTCAAAAAAGAGCAAAGAGTCTTCTATAGTTTTAAAAAAGGGGAGCTTCAGCATTTTTTTTGAAAACAGAAAAAAAATGAGAGAGAGGAAATAAAAGAAAAAGAGAGCACTTAGAGATAGGCAAGAGGGTCAAGTACTCCGGTGAAAGTCTCTGTATGGCTGCAAGTGTTGGTTAGGGAAAGAAGAAAAAGAAGTGTTGGTAACAGCGAAAAAAAGAAAACTTGGTTTTAACTAAAAGTCAAAAACGGAACAAGCTTTTATGCCTAGCCTAAAATTCAATCTTTCTTTGTAGACCCGTTTGCTCCATAGTGGGCCGGCCAGTCCATCCTTACGTACAAGCTCTTGTTCGGGGTAAAATTTCTGACCCAAGCCTGATTCTATCTTAGATATTCGATCTCATTTCCTTTCAATTCATCTACGCAATATTGCAACTTTATTTATGCCCATTTAAATTTAAAATTCCTATGTGAAATCAGTTTTGTTAATTGTCATCTATGCTTATGCTTGCCCAATATTTTGATGTGATTGATAATGTACGTGTTCCTGTGTGTCATTTGGATTTTTTATTATTATTTTCTTTTCATTTTTAATTATTGTTCTTATTATAATTTCATTTATATTCTGTTATATTCACCGTGAGCAAATATTCATGCTATTGAACTTTGTACCATGTGCTTAATTTTGGATCTTAATGTTATGATGTCATAATCATGTCCGTTTATCTAGCCAAGAAAATAATATTACTCATGTTCATCTATTAATGTTCAATTTGGCCTATGCTCTTTCAATTCGTCATGTCATGTTCACTTTCGTTTGTATATATTATTATTCGTGCTTTATCCTATGTTCATATTTATCCTGTATGTATATGTGATCCTATAATATTTATCTAATTTGGGTCATACCTTCCTTTTATATTTAGTGTGTATATATGTCTATGTTATTGCCATCTAGATACCATGTTCCAATTTATGATCCCAGTGTTTATACTTTCATGACCCCACATTTTTTGTGCTTATTCAAATTAGTGTTAGCTTTTTTTTCATTTAATTCGTTATATATCATATCTATTTCCCATAAATTTCCTTTATACATAATTTTATCCATACTTTATCCCATGTTCACGTGTCCATCTGCAAATATGACCATCCACATATGTTACATGTAAATGTCCATGCGCCCATTAATCTTATTTATGATCATGACCAATCCATGTTCATATGCCTCATCATCATCCTATATCCTAGTTATTTCTATACTTATCCATGTCTATATTTTGTGATCTTTGTCCAATCCTATCATACATTTGATACTTAAAACATCGATTTTCAAAAATTCATAAGCATGGGGTGATCGGAGGATGTCTCTAGAGTCCGAGGTTTTCGAAGGTTTTCTCCGATGAAAAGTTTTTTCGATGTCTAATCGGGAGTCCTATCGGACTCGGGAAAATTTTTCATCCCTTCAAAATTAAAATATATTTTCTCATTTAATTTTCATAAAAATCATACATCATATTCATGTTTTCTTTAATCTCTTAAAATTTGCAAATGAATTCAAAAGAAATTACCTTCTTTTACAAAAGAAATGTTTATTCCAAAATCTTTTATTTTTACTCTTATGTTTTATTTTCAATTTATTTTAAGAAAATCTCTTGTTTAAGAAGCCCAATTAAATTAAAACGAATGTTTATTCCGACATTAATTTCAAAACACATTTTAAAAAAAATTTTGAGAGATCTTAATTACCCAATTATAGTTAAGGCCTCTCAAATAAAAACTACTTTCAAAATTTCTTTTCTTTTTTTTATTTATTTCTTTCCAATGAAAGGGAATGTTCATTTTCTTTCTTTGTCTTTTTTAATTTTTTTTAAAGCATTTTTCTTGAGAAGACTTTAGTAGGTTTAATTAATTAAGACCTTTCAAGTAAACTTCATTTTTATCAAAAGGCATTTTTTACTCCACTAAAAAGAATATTTATTCCTTAAAATATTTAAAAATATTTTTCAAAATTAACTTTGTTTAATAAAAAGGACATTTATCTTCTAAAGCTTTTTTTTTAAAGGTCGTAATTTATCAAATCTGCTAAGGTTTTCCTATTAGACTAAATTTTTGTCAAATTATTCCCTTCATTAAATTAAAAGGAATATTTATTCCGACATTGTTTTAAAATTAAATCTTTCTAAGAGATTTTAATTTAAGTAATCATAATTAAAATCTCTTAATGTAAATTTCAAAGCATGAATTTGAGGATGTTTATCCCAACTTTTTTGTAAAATGTTTTCTAGAATGTTTCAATTAATATTCTCATAATTGAGACTTTCTAAAATTAAAATTAAATCTTTGTTTTTCATAAAAGGATATTTATCCTCATTTTTAAATTTGACTTTGATTTTAGAAGAATATTTATTCCTATTTAGAAATTGAATCTCAATTCTAAGTAGGAAATTTCTTCAAATTCAAAATTGGGATATGGATTTTCACATTAAAAGGAATGTTTATTCCAACATTAAGTCTTTAAATTTCGAATTTAGTTTTTATAATGGGATGTTTATGTATTTATTCCGACATTTAAAATTATGTTTTTCTTAAATGATTTTAGACACATTTTATTATCATTTTCCAAGTAAAATATTTTTAAGACTTTTGTGGTACCGATTTCCGGATGTCTTGGGGGTGCTAATCCTTCCCCAAGCGTAACCGACTCCCGAACCTAAAATCTTTTTCATAGACCAGGTTCTTTCCTTAACTTGACGTAATCTTTCTAGATTTATGTTAAGTTAAACCAATAAGTGACTAATCACACCTATTAAAAATAAAAGGTTAGTGGCAACTCCATTTTTTTTTTTTACTTTTTAGTCCTGAACATTTTTTACACCATATCATTATCGTCGGAGCGGTAAAACGTCTCGACAGAAAGAATTTGTCAAAAATCTACTTCTATAGATAGAAAGAGGAATACGAGAGGAAGAAGTAGGTTTATTTCAGATCTACTCCAGGGTCGGTGAATAGGGATGGTAGCAAGTCGACGATGATGACAATAGCGAATGGGCCATCAAATACTGGGAAAGGGTGCCTGTTATTTTTGGTGAGGGATGAATATGAATTTTTAGAGAGAAAGAATAAGGAAATTATATTTTAGGATTAAAAACGATGTAGTTTTACTCTTTTAGAAAAGAGAGAAGAAAAATAAAATCCACGAGGGATAAGTGGTAGACCTTAACGCACTTTTAACACGTGTGTAACTCAGACATCTAATTTGGGCCTAAATTATTACAAACGGTTAACGTTTAGGCTTTGATTGTTTGATTTTAAAGATTCAAGCCTAAATTAATTTTCCTATAAAGTTTTAGGCTAATTTGGACTTTTGTCTAGCATGACAATGAAGGGAGAAAAAAGCATGCCAAGTTAGCATAAGAAATCTTATTAAAGTATCCCTCAAAAGTTAATTTTAGAAAGTAGCAACTTGTAATGACTTTGTTACAAATCATATCAACAACTTCTTAAAACATAAGTTATGAATAAAACTAGCTTCAGCTGGTCTAAAAAGAAAAATGCTTCTTGACTCTCTAATACTTAATCCTCCGACAACCCTCCTGACGTGGCTTTTTCTAATTTGTCAAGTTTTTATGAGTATTACAAAAGTTTAGCCCCTTATTTAATTAAGGTTTAGCCCCCACATTAAAAAGTTATTATATTTATAGGGTAAGTTTCCTCTTCTTGATAATTATAATGGTAGGGTGTTAGAAAGAAAAATAAATGGGACCTGCCACATTAAGAGGGTTATTGGAGAGATGGATTTAGGCGGATCATGTAGCAAAATTACTCTAAACAATGTAATTTCTTCTTAAGTTGGTACTACATTTTAATTACATTGAGTGGAGGGAAATCAACTCTCGACTTTATAGATCATAATTGCCGTGATTTAATTATTCAAGTTAATTATTTCTTACCACCATGAAAATTAAATGTTTTTGTTTTTCACTTTCTCACTAGCAACAAATTCATGCCACAATAAACATTTTTATATAGCTAGCTTAAAGACTAATCACATGCACTTTCTCACACCATAACATAACTTTAATAACTAATAGTAATTAAATGACACCTAAGCAACATGGTTTAAGACTTATTTTCAAGATTTACCATGCCAAACATCTTCTTGGGTTTTAAGAAAGCATCCACCTTAACTTCGTAAAGATGTTTGCAGCTCACTCTTTAGATGGCAAAACTAAATCACGATTTCATTATCTTTCACCAAGTCTCAAATGTAGTACACTTAATGTTAATGTGCTTGTTATAACTGTGGAACATGAGATTCTTTACCATTGTCCATTGCAATTGCTGAATTGTTTTGAAAAACCTTTGTTAGCTTAACTTGTTCATGCTTCAACTCATTAACCATGCTTTGGAACTACATGGAACCACCTCTTGCTTCTTAGACACCAAGAAAACATACTAGTGCCTGAAAAATGAAGGTAGAAGTACTCTTACTTTTCAGCATCTCAACATCACCTGGCAATCACTATATGAATATCCAATAAGCACCATATCATTAGTACAAGAACAAAAATAAAAAATACTATCACTAAGTGTACTTTTGATGTATCTCAAGATACGCTTGGCTGCCTGCATGCAAAGTAAAAACTAAACTTTTGTAATTAGTTTCATTAACTAATGCATGTTGCCATTTTTCACAAGGTTCAATTTGTGTTCCAAATACCCAAGTCACATATGTTTTTTTCATTTGAGATTTTGTGTACATATTACTAATTTGATAGTGCAAGATGCTCAAAAAGAGGTTGATGGGCTATCCATAAAATGAGAGACAATATCTGACACACCCGGATCTAGCACGACCTTTTCGTACGAACAGAATAGTACAAGATGACGCGATAATTAAACAATATGTCGATCCGGCTGTGTCAAGTCTGAAGAGAAGAAAGCTTAAGACAAGACGTAGTTGGAAGATGAGATTGGTGACCATGCATGGAATCTCTAAGTGGACTCCTTTAAGTCCATAGCCAATGGATTGGACATCCATTGGTGAATAGGTCAGTGGATCGGGCCAAGGATCGAAATTATGAAAGGTTTCAAAGAGGGGAAAAAGTCTGAGCTGGGGTCCAAGTAGACCCGGTGTTGGGCCTTGCTATAAATAGGGGGAGATGAGCTCTCCCCCTCTCATTTTCTCTTCTCCCTCTCTTCTCTCCTCTCATTTGCTTGGAGCAATTTTGGACTTTTGGCCGACCCGGACAAACCGACCGCAAGTTCAAGGCGACATCTTGGTGAGTTGTTCTTAACTCCTTGAACTACATTCCATTAAGTTTTCACGCTTATCCATGCATTGGTCTAGGAGAAATCCAAGCTCAAAGTTAGTTTCAGCTTTTAGTTAGCTTTTAAGTTTAGATTTGAGATTTAGGAACTTTGAGCTTGTAATTCTCGTTTCTACTCCGGTAAACGTGTTGTGGGAGGTGAGAGGAACCTCCATCTCGAATTTTACGTGAATCGGTGGACCGAAGGGCTTGGAAACTGAGGAAATGCCTCGGATCCTGAGGAGGCCGGACGGCTCCTGCGCAGGAGCCAAGTCTCTCCCGCTCAGGAGAGACCAGCAGGCCAGGTCCCGCGTGGGACCTGGGCTATCCAGCACCGGACTGGGCTTTTGGCCCAAGCCGAGTTGGGCACGGACCAACTCGCATTGGATGGACCTTCCGGCCGAAATTTCAGGCCAGGCCCAACCCAGCTACAGGGGCAGGCCTACCAGGTCCTGGGCCCTGGGGACCCATGGTCCCCAGGGGCATTTTCGTAATTTTTCATCAATTGTCCAATTTTCATCTCGGAACCTTCTGGACACTTTTCTAAGCCCCGAATCATTTCCAAACATCGTCATAGGTTATGTTAGAGCCTCATAGGTGCATTCATAAATTTTATTATGAATGCTAACTTATATTTCCGTGTACTAGGGCTCCGGTTGAATCGAGAGCGGCGATGCTCCGGAGGTTGAGCTACATGGAGCGCTTGGGAGTATACGATTCTCCCATCACTGTGAGTGGCTTAGATTTCTTTGTTTAGCCACTGGGGAAAATGATTTTGAAAACATAAATGTTTTTAGAAAGGTTTTAGGATATGGGAAATCCACACACACACAATTGTTTGTGATATACCCACACAGTGAGTAGGATGTTTTAAAAAGGAATATAAAACTTATGTGTGTGTGATTATATGTTTTAAATATAAATGTTTTATGTGTGTATATATATATATATATTTGGAATACTATTATTATTATTATTGAGGGTACGATGCCCTTGGAAGATGAGTATTTGAGAGGGTTCCTCGGAGCTCCAATTTGCAGGAACGTGGACCGAGTCTGAGAGCATGCATGATACTCAGCCGTGGACCGCCTATTGAGGGGCACGGTGAGTCGAGCTTGGTTGGGAGAGGCGCGTAGGAAAACTCACCAAGGCTCCAGTTCACTGTGTTCCACCACAGTGAGGCATCACCGAGGGAAAGGGCTAGAGAAAAAGAAAGAGAAAGAGAAAATATTTTTAGAAAGAAAAGAGATAGCCCTCGGTGCAGTGAGGCATAAGACGACCGACGGGTCGCACCTCCAGTATGATAGAGATGCCAGCCCATTTTATGTATATATATATATATTTTTTTTATTTATTTATTTAAAGTGTTTTTAAAAGAGGGTTCTAGGCAAGAGTACCAGAAAAGAATTTTTAAAAGAAAAATATTTATTTTATTATTATTTTATTTTATTTTATTTTGGATTTCCCTTATCCGCTCTAACCTAGATGTAGATTCTTAGAACCTCTGTCACTCACCTGTATCCAATGTGGATGGATGCAGATTCGCAATCGGAGTCAGCTATAGAAAAGAGGCTCACTAGGAAGCGTCGGTGGCTTAGACTTAGAAGTTTCCACTGTGTAGGTATTCTCTCAATTAGTCCACTGGCATTACTTTTAAAGTTAATTATTTTATTAAATATTTTCTAATTAAATTTTTAGTTTCATTTGACAGCGATGATGCCCATTTATGCCTTGCGGTGCCTCAGGTGCGTGACTGGCCAGCACGTACTTCGAGGCAGTGTGACGGTTGCCACATGGCTGACCCGGGGCTGGTCGGGGCATGACAATATCAAATATGTGAAAAAATTCTCAAGCGAGAAAACATTAGCTTTTAGAGTGTGTGAATTTAGTGAGCTTGAATTCCAATAGGGGCTTAAGACAAAATATCCCAACTAGGAGGAACTCAAAATTTCCCATGCTTTAAAAGCTATTTATTTTAGTAAAGCCTTTACTCACTTGAAAGTTAGTAATTCTGGTAATAAGGTTTGTCTAGAAAAAAATAAGTGGGTAAGAAGTGTAGCATATTCTCGTCTGATTTTTATAATGCCATGATTTTTCTAAAATAAAGTGGCCCAAAAAGAATAAAAAACAAAGTTGCCAACTTGTACTTTCCTATCATATATCTTGTATGCATGTACTTGCAAGAACTCACAAAATGGAATAATTTGTATATAAAAAATATGGCTGTCAAGATGCATACTAAGTTTGAGAAGTATTGGTGTAAGTTCAGTTTGATAAGCTATAGTTGTGATATTTGGACCCTCGTAAGAAGTTGTCATATGAGGAATTGGTTGGGCTGATTTGGTCAAGTTCAAGGGAGTTAGAGAGCTATTGTTCTCTCTTTATGATGAATATGCTATTGCTATGATTGATGCTCCCATTATATCCACTTCCTCCAAATCTATTACTTCTGAAGACCAAACTTTTGGTAAGGGACTTTATGCTTAGGACTACGAGAAGAATCTGGCTAGAGAAGATAATTTCTATTTTTGAAATCAAATTTTGTTTATTTCAATCTTAATATCTTTTATGAGATATTTGTCTTATATATATATATATATATATAACTTGTTTTGTATGACAAGTCTAACTGGAGGTGACATGCAAAAATTCAAACTAGAGCTTTATGTGTAAGGAAAAAAAAAAACAAAACAAGGAGGAAGTTAGAAGGGTAGTTAAGATGTTTTGCATTATTGAAAGGTAAATTAGATTCGATATCTAGAGCTTGTTGTCATTGCCCGAGATATCTTGAGCATTTCTGCATCCACAATGGCATTGGAATCTGATTTTAGTGTCATGCCCCGACCCGAGGGCTCGGCCACTTGAAAACCAGCGTACCGCCTCGAGATGCGTGCCTCGAAAGGGGGGCTATCCAAGATGGTACAAGGCATAAATAAGGGGTACTTGAGCAATAATTGAAAATATATAAGAAAACAATATAGAAAACATCATAAGATATTTATATAATAAAGGCGGCATGTTTTACGGTGCAAATATGCGTAGAAGAAATAATAATATAATAATTTGCAATACTAATCCGAAGCCAGGATTCACAAGGGATTTAGGTGGAACCTACAAAATCGTGCCTGTTGAAACGTCTAAAAAGCCGTCCGACGGGAATAAAAAGAAATAAAAGGATTTGGAAAATAAGAAAAGGAGTCGCCACTAACCATTTGGTTTAGGTAGTTTAGTCACCTATTTTGACTCCGTTTGACCTAACATAATCTAGAAAGATTACCTTAGGTTAAACAAATATTGGTCCACGAAAATAAGTTTTGGGTTCGAGAGTCAGTTACGCTCGAGGAAGGATTAGCACCTCCGAAGCGCCCGAAAATCGGTACCATAAAGCCCTGTGAAAATTCATTTTAGGGTTAATAACAAAAATATTTCTTTTGAACTGAAATAAAATAAAATAAAAATAAACTAAAATAAAAAATCTACATAATGTCGGAGTAGAACTCCTTTTACTATGGGTTAATTCACCCCTTAAAAAAATTCAATTTAATGAGATCCGTGAAGAAACAAAATAAAAAAAGGTCTCAACGTTGAACAACCGAATTGAGAGCTTTCCAAAAACAAGCTTCAAAATCAAAGGTTGAAAATTCATAATTTGTTAAAGAAAATTTTGAGTTTTAAACAAAATTGGATTGAATTTGGAAAGACTCCAATTGTTAATGACTGAATTGAAATCTTTCAAAAAAATATTTTTGGATTTTTGAAATTAATGACGGAATTATTAAATTCCTTTTATTGATAGATGGGTTTTGATTAAAGGCGAGATTTTTAAAGGCAAGATTTTTTTAAAAAAAAATTAATTAGAAAGACTCCAATGTAAAGGTTTAATTGTAATCTTTCAAAATATTTTTTTTTTGTTTTTGAAAATAATGTTGGAATAATTAAATTCCATTTATTTTTAGATCTCATTTTTAAAACCTTGATTAAAGAAATTAACCAAAGTTTAATTTTTTATAAGAAAATCTCAACTATTGATTAAGTTTGAGATTTTCCAAAAAACCATTTTTAGATTTTTAAAATTATATCGAGATTGAAATCCCTTTTGCTGATAAGGGGAATTTTGAAAGAAAATATTTTTTTGGGTTTTCTTTAAGAAACGAAATTTGTAGAAAAACTTTTGGAAATTTGGAGAAAATCATGAATATGATATGCTAATGTTATTTTTTGAAATATGATTAAAATCATTCTTTTTGTATTTTTTTTTAAATTGGGGTGGAAATTAGTTTATTGGAAACTTCCTAGGCCCAATTGGAATTCCGAAAATGTGAACTAGAAAGCCCCCTCACCCTAAGGAAGCCTTTGAGAATCTCGTAATTACGTGATCCCCTCGGACTCCCCATTATCGGGATTTCCATGCATATGCGATTTTTGAAAACAATGATTTAATTACTAAATGCATGAAATGATGGGACAAAATAAACCAAGAAAATGGGTTAGCACAAGAGATATATTAGGTAAATATTAAAAAATGCATGAGCTCTAATTTCTAAAATATCATAAATGATGTAAATGGGCCTAAGCTAAATGATATATTAAAATGCTAATGGGCCTAAGCTAAATGACATATTAAAATGCTAATGGACCCAAGCTAAATGGCATATTAAAATGCCAATAAGCCTAAGCCGAATGACATATTAAAATGCTAATGGACCGAAACTAAATGGCATATTAAAATACTAATGGGCCCAAGCTAGATGACACAAAAAAACTAATGGGCTTAATCCTAAAATGTGAATGGGCCTACATGCTAAATGACATAAATTAAATGAGAATGGCTTAAATTTCTAAAAATGTAAATGGGCCTGATACCTAAATGGCATAAAATATAAATGTCCTAAGTTACAAAATGACATGAATGTTTATGGACATGAAATAATGAAATATTAGAATGACCAAGTTTATTATATACATCATATGATATAAACTAACAGGCATAAAATATCAAAAAGCCTAGGTTGGTTGAATGGCATGTATTACATGGTCATAGACTTAACAAATTAATTCAAACCCTAATTAATGGTCTAAGCCCGCGCATTAATGCCCAATCTAAATGATGTATTGCAACAATTTCAGCCCATAAACCATGCAATGATTAGGAACCAAATCATAAGCGAAGTCACGCAACCCATCTAGCCCAAAACATGAGATCTACTGCAAAGATAGAATAATAAAAAAAAAAACAAGTAAAGGAAAGTGGCCCATGGCCCCATCTTGAATTAATTATGCATAGTATATGTAAATCAATAATTAAAAAAAAAGAGTTGAGTGGGCTCATACGAATAGAAAACCAAAGGAAAAATAAAAAGAGAAAGAAAATTTCAAACCAACAGGATCAAAAAAATAAACAATAAGACAGAGATATAAATATAGTCGATAATAACAAGAACAGTTCCATATTGATCACAACCCAGTAGGCATGAATCTTAACCCATATATAAATATATGAATATAAAAAGGAAAACAACTCAGCCAAGGTTACTCACAAATCAACTAAACATTTAAACAGTTTAATGCAATTATTTACAAAAGATCTAAACTGAATATAAATATCATATAGACTACGATTGGTGCAAAACCAAACCCATTCATAGATAAGCCTAAAAGTTTTAAAGTGTGTACCCGAAACGCTTAAGTCTTAGCGTTTTGAAGAGGATTCCTTTTTGTTCAGCCGACGCTCCACTCCTTTCTTCAAAATCTAAAATCCTCACTCTGAGATACCAAAAAAAATTCTCCAATATCTGATGAACCCTAATTTTGTATTTTAGGGATTCGGCCTGCTACTACTGTATGAAACAGTGGTATTTAAATGAGCCAGGAAATTGATCCAAGGGTAGAAGTTGTATTTCTAAACCTAAAATCAACGATGAGGATGACTTTTTATTCTTTCATTTGCCTGTTTTGCAGGGATTTGGGATATAAAGATCTGGGCTTCAATTTGTAATTTTTTTAACCCATGTATGTCCAATTCCAATACTTTCTCCAATTATCAAAGCCCGATCCATCCTAATAGCAAATCAAAATTAAAATGTGAGCCATAATAAAATATAAAAATCAAATAATTAAACAAACAAAAGTTGTGCAAAAAGAAATTAAATGATATATAAAAATGGTGTCTACAGTTGCCCCTCTTGGAGCGTTTTCTAATGATCATGAAGCTTGCTTCTAGATAATTAGGAAATGGTCTAAGACGTAGACACCATGTCTTTTTAGAACTTTTTCAAGAGCCAAAACTTGGTCTCCAAACGAAACAAATGCCAAAAATTGGCCTTTAAATGAAATTAGAGCTGTGACTCGGTCTCTCAATGAACTAAATGAATCTTTAGAACCTAAACTAAGTCTCCAATTGGATTAAAAGCCATGACTTGGTCTTAAAATAAAATAAGTACCGTGATTCGGTCACTAACTGCAACGAGAGCCGTGATTCGGTCTCTCAGCGAACTAAATAAACCATGAGAACCTAAACTAGGTCTCAAAATGAAACAAAAGCCATGATTTGGCCTCTAAAATGAAATAAGCGCCAAGATTCGGTCACTAACTGCAACGAGAGCCGTGATTCGGTCTCCTAATGAACAAATTAAACTATGAGAACCTAAATTAGGTCTCAAAATGAAATAAGAGCTATGATTTGGTCTCTTAAATGAAATAAGTGCTGTGATTCGGTCATTAACTGCAATAAGAGCCGTGATTCGGTCTCCCAATGAACAAATTAAACTCTGAGAACCTAAATTAGGTCTCAAAATGAAACAAGAGCCATGATTTGGTCTTTTAACTGAAATAAGTGAATCCCAAAACCTTAATTGGGTCTTAAAAATGAATTGAATGTCATACCTTGGTTGCTTAAAGAAAAATAAGAACCGTAACCTGGTCTCTTTTGATGAACAATCACATTTGCTGGATTCTTAGACAAGGATACTTCCATCTTGATCTGGAGTTAATGTATCAAATACCTTACATGTTATCTGAAAACCTGATGCTCTAAAATGATGCAATGATCATGTCATGATGCATGCAATGCTTAATGCTTGATTTGCAATGACAAATTTATTATCTTTTTGTACAAAACCTGATTATTATTTGTAACAACATGGAACCTCTTACTCAATCCCAATCTCCTTGCTCATTCATTCTGATTAACAATTTCAAACTGTATCAGTACCTTTCTTGACCCAGATTGCTCGTGTCTGTTATTTCTGCACATTCTTGATAATTTGCCACAAACAGCTCCCATTTTCCTTACGAGTTACTGGTTAGTTAAAACCCTGTCTCTTAAACCTAACCTATGCCTTTGAAAATTAAATGAGCATTTTCATACCTGTATGGTTTCTCGCATGTTTATTCACATTTTGAAATTCATGAAAAAATTTAATACAAGCAACAAACCAATTAACATTAAGATTTATCGCATTATTAAGAAAAGGATCAAAGAAATAAATCAGCTTGACTCAATTTTTGCATTTCAGAACAAGATTCATACAAAAGAAAAGAATTCAAACTTCAATTCACATTTAAAAATAGGTTCATACAAACGAGAGAGCAAGTTCATTGATTCAATACAAGAGAAACGATAAGGGATACCTCCCAACAATGAATACTCAGAAACATGTGCGAATGAAACCTGAGTTCTTCCTTTGATCGATTGACGATACCAACGAACTTGACAACTCAGTCTATTGAGTGATCTGATCTTCCCCAATTAGACCCACTGAATTTGATCTTGCTTCATTCAATAGCTGTGCTTATGCCTTTTTCCTTCTACTTAAGCCGCCTTTTCAGGTTTTCAACTTAAGTAACCCCTCAATTGATCAAGCTGCCCTTTCGGGTTTTCAACTTAGATCTCTCCTTTTTCTTTTTCATCATTTTTTCATTCTTTTCATTTTTTTCCATTTTTTCATTTTTTCGTTTTTTCGTTTTTTCGTTTTTTCGTTTTTTCGTTTTTTCGTTTTTTCGTTTTTTCGTTTTTTCGTTTTTTCGTTTTTTCGTTTTTTCGTTTTTTCGTTTTTTCGTTTTTTCGTTTTTTCGTTTTTTCGTTTTTTCGTTTTTTTTCGTTTTTTTTTTTTTCTTTTTCATTTCATTTTTTCATTTTTTCATTTTTTTTACTTCAGGCATAGTATTTCTTTACAGCATCAGCATTGATAGGACTGGAGAATTCTTTCACATCCATCTCTTGTAATATTAAAGCTCCACCAGAAAAGACCTTCTTGACAACATATGGGCCTTCCCAATTTGGTGCCCACTTGCCTCGAGAATCACGTTGGTTCGGGAGTATTTTCTTTAACACCAACTCCCCATCTTTGAATTGCCTCAGCTTCACTTTCTTATCATAAGCTCTCATCATTCTTTTCTGGTATAACTGACCATGACAAAGTGAGGCAAGGCGCTTCTCATCAATCAAATTCAACTGATCATGTCGTTCTTGGATCCAATCAGCTTCATCCAAGTTCACTTCTCTAAGCACTCTGAGAGATGGAATTTCCACCTCGATAGGCACCACTGCTTCTGTCCCATATACCAATGAAAAAGGAGTTGCCCCAGTAGATGTTCGGACTGTAGTTCGGTAAGCAAGAAGAGCAAATGGCAACTTCTCATGCCAATCCTTATAAGTTTCAGTCATCTTTGCTACAATCTTCTTGACATTCTTGTTAGCTGCTTCCACTGCTCCATTCATTTTTGGCCGATATAGTGTGGAATTACTATGAATGATCTTGAACCGAGAACATAGTGATTCCATCATTTTACTATTCAGATTTTGAGCGTTATCGGAAATGATTCTCTCCGGGAGGCCAAATCTACAGATGATCTCTTTCTTCAAAAATTTAGCAACCACAAACTCTGTAACACTGGCATATGAGGCTGCTTCAACCCATTTGCTGAAATAATCACTCATAACAAAGATGTACTGATGACCAATTGAAGCTTTCCGAGTAATTGGTCCGATAACATCCATTCCCCACATAGAGAAAGGCCAAGTTGATGCCATAACATGAAGAGGATTCGGAGGAACATGAATTTGATCTGCATAAATCTGACATTTGTGACATTTCCTTGTGTAATTGATGCAATCTGATTCCATGGTTAACCAGTAATGGCCAGATCTCATAATCTGCCTAGCCAATTTGTGTCCACTAGCATGAGTTCCACAGACTCCTTCATGCACTTCACTCATAATCATTTGAGCTTCTTTAGCTGCCACACACCTTAACAAGACTTGATCACGGGTTTTCTTGTACAAAATTTCCCCATCCAAGTAAAAGTTCAGTGACAGTCTCCGGATAATTTTCTTATCATTCTCTGAAGCATGATCGGGATACTTTTGATGCTTGAGAAACTGTATAACATCAAAGTACCATGGTTTGCCATCTTCTTCTTCTTCAACATTCACTCCTCAAATCGATCTTGATGGGCGGAATCTCAATGTCTGCATCTACTTTGAACATGGAGGCTAAAGTGGCCAAAGCGTCGGCAACTTGGTTTTCCTCTCGAGGCAAGTGATGAAAAGAGATCTCCTTGAAGTTCTTTATGAGATCTTTGATGTATTCATGATAAAGGACTAACTTTGAATCTCTAGTCTCCCATTCTCCCTTCAACTGATAAATCACAAGTGCAGAATCACCATACACCTTCAAATTTTCAATTTTTCTTTCCATGGCCATCTGAATACCGAGAACACATGCTTCGTATTCCGCCATATTGTTTGTGCATCGAAAATCTAACCTTGCAGTGGCTGGGAAATAGTTTCCTTCTGGGGATGTCAGCACTACCCCAATGCCATGTCCAATTGCGTTTGATGCTCCGTCAAAATACATTGTCCATGTTTCATCATCATCTAATTCTCCATCAACATGAAATACTGCCATCAAATCTTCATCAGGAAAGTCAAACTCCATAGGCTCATAATCATCACTAGCCTTTTCTGCTAAGAACTCTACCAGAGCACTTCCTTTGATGGCTTTTTGAGAAACATATTGACTATCATACTCGGACAACAATACTTGCCACCGAGCAATTCTTCCTGACAAGCCGGGTTTCTCAAATATGTACCTAATTGGGTCTAACTTGGCCACCAATAAGGTAGTATGGTATAACATGTACTGTCTTAGTCGGTGAGCGACCCAAGCCAATGCACAGCACATCTTCTCTAATGGGGAATACTTGGCTTCATATTCAGTGAACTTCTTACTCAAATAGTACACTGCATGCTCTTTCTTTCCAGTCTCGTCTTGTTGCCCCAATACACATCCCATTGAATTTTCAAACACTGTGAGACATAAGATCAAAGGTCTTCCGAGTACTTGAGGTATCAGTACTGGTGGATTTGTGAGATATTCCTTGATCTTTTCAAAAGCTACTTGACAATCATCATCCCATTGACCTGGATTTCGCTTTTTAAGCAATTTGAAAATTGGATCGCATTTAGCAGTCAATTGCGATACAAATCTAGCAATGTAATTCAATCTTCCAAGGAAACCTCTGACTTCTTTTGGGGTTTTAGGTGGTGATAAATTCTGAATAGCTTTGATCTTATCTGGGTCTACCTCAATCCCCTTTTCACTAACTACAAAACCCAATAGCTTCCCGGAGGTTGCCCCAAAAGTGCACTTGGTTGGATTCAATCTGAGCTTGTACTTCCTCAATCTTTTGAACAACTTCTGCAAATTGACAATATGTTCTTCAGTAGTCCGAGCTTTAGCAATCATATCATCGACATACACTTCAATCTCTTTGTGCATCATATCATGGAACAAAGTCACCATAGCTCGCTGATAGGTAGCACCGGCATTCTTCAAACCAAAAGACATCACTTTGTAGTTAAAAGTTCCCCACATGGTGATAAAAGTTGTTTTCTCTTTATCTTCTGGTGCCATCTTGATTTGATTATATCCCGAGAAACCATCCATGAATGAGAATATGGAATAGCGGGCAGTATTGTCAACTAGGGTATCAATGTGAGGTAAGGGAAAGTTATCTTTGGGACTGGCTCGGTTGAGGTCTCTGTAGTCTACACACATTCGGACCTTTCCATCTTTCTTCGACACCGGAACTATGTTGGCTACCCACTCCAGGTACTTTGCAACTTCAAGAAAACCTGCATCTAACTGCTTCATTACTTCTTCCCTTATCTTCAATAACATCTCCGGTTTCATCCGCCTTAATTTCTGTTGAATCGGCTTGCATTCTAGCTTAATTGGCAGCTCATGAACTACAATTTCTGGATCTAATCCCGGCATATCTTGATAAGACCATGCAAAGACATCTGAATACTCTTTCAACAAATCAACTAGCTGTTATCTTTCAGTTTCTGATAAAGTGGTGCCTATCTTCACTTCTCTTCTGTCTTCCTCTGTGCCCAGATTTATCAACTCTGTGGTTTCTTTATGGGGCACTATCTATCTCTCTTCTTGCTCAACTAACCTCAACAAGTCTTGGGGCAGATCAGAATCATCAATATCGTCGTTATCAACCTCATCAGTATCAATCAACTTATCAAAGTTGAACTTAGGCCCGCTGCTTGTGCTATCTTAGCATTCATTGACGGTGGACCTGCAAAGGGCAATTTGGAATGGATATATACAAAGTAATAGAATAGGAATGTATGGTAAGAGATAAATCAAAGAATAGTGAATTGGGAAACAATAGAAGAAAATATAATGAATATATTGCAATCTAATCTCATTGTGTCAAAAGTCTGTGCATGCATCAATTCATCATTAAAGTTCAAATTATGTATAAACAAGAAAGAAAGCCTTAACCAATTATGAAAATACTCATCAACACTCTTAGGCATAAGCGTTGATTTAATAAACAAAGTTTCAGCTAATTACATCCGCTCAGAAGATGAAAACACAGCTGGTATCTCAACAACAGACCAATTGTCTAATTCAGTGCCCACTTTAGCTGCATAAATCAAGCTATCTAATTGGTCCGATTCCTCATCATTAATTGCATTCACTGTTACCCTACCATGATTTGGCATTCTGGGAGAAGCTTAACCTTCCTTCCCTTAGTAGATCTTGCACCTTGAGCTTCAAAACATAACAGTTTTCTGTTGAATGATCAGCAGCCCCATGGTGATAGTCACAATGTTCATTGGGTTTGAACCAATCAGGGTATGGTGGCGCATAAGTCTTTGCCACACGAGGTTTTTCAATTAGCTTCTGTTGCAACAATTGTAGGAGTAAAGCAGTGTAGGTGTATGGGATAGGATCAATTTTAGTATATGTCCGGGCAGGCTTTGGATTGATTTCGGCGTTTGTGGTGGTGTTTGGTTTACGTGTGAAAGTTTGTGCGGTGGGATGGAAAGTTGATCCGGAAACAATGTAATTAGCAGCTGGTGGTTGGTATGGAACAGTGGGTTGGTATGAAGTGGGTGGTTGGTTTGGAGCGTGCGACTGGTAGGAAGTATGTGGTTGATATGCACCTCAAGGCCTATAAGAACCTGAGTGCCAATTGTGTGAAGGCCTTTGATTGTGGTAGTGGTAGTTTTGATGTTGATAGGTATATGGGTATAAATACCTATCAGTAGCATGAACCTCCCCTTCTTTTTTTCTAGGATTCTGTACTTTTTTTCATCCAGATAAGTCTCCACCATCTATCTTTCCACTGTTGATTGCATTTTCAAACACTCTCCGGCAACCACAATATCGGCAAATGAGCCAGAAATGCTAGTAACAAGCCAGTCATATAGCGGTCCTTTCAAAGTTTCAATGAAGGTATAGTTTGACTCTCTTTCTATCAATGGAGGGTCAACCTGAGCAGCCACATCTCTCCACCTTTGGGCATACTCCTTAAAGGACTCACTGGACTTCTCTTCCATGATTTGAAGAGTAAATCGATCAGGAGCTAGATCTGTCATATGTTTGTACTGGGCAATAAAGGCCTTCACCAAATCTGACCAAGACTGTACCTTAACCCTATCAAGCTGATTATACCACCTCAAAGCTGCCCCAGAAAAACTGTCTTGGAAAAAGTGAATCAGGAGCTTGTCATCATAAGCATAAGCTGCCATCTTTCTTACATAGCTAGTGAGATGCTCTTAGGGACACCTGGTTCCATTATACTTTTCAAAATCGGGGACCTTAAATTTCGAGGGTATCACAATACCCAGAACTAAGGTAATGTCAGCTACATTCATAGCCCTATAATACTGTACCCCTTTAATTACCTTTAGCCGTTCCTCCAACATGCTCAACATTTTGCTATCCGAGGATGCTTTTTTAGAAATTTCTGGATCAAGTACCGCTGGATCTGCTGAAGTTGTATCCACATTAATGATTGGGACATAAGTAGGTTGGGTAGTTTGGGTGGGTAGAGTGGTGTAGACAAACCCACTAGTATTGGGTCCGATAGGTGGTAAAGGTGGGTAATGATTTTGAGTATTTGGCACAACTGGTGGAATAGGAATGTTGAGTGTTGGTAGGTTTTGCTGGGCTGAATCGGGTGTGTACCTCGGAGAATGACTTGGTGTTTCATTATGAACAGGTGTATTCTCTTTGACCATTCTAGTCAACTCACTGATCTTTCCCATTGCTTCTGTCGAAACGTGAGGGTTCGGGAGTTCATTTACGTGTGGGGAAGGATTAGCACCCCCACAACGCCCGTCAAAATAACGGTACCATTTTAAATCTAATCTAATCCTAGGTCTTATTGATGTAAGGTTGTGTTTTATTTTAAGCATAACCAAAAACTTTTTTTTATGCAATTCATTATTCATTTTTTATTACATTTTCTAAAAAAATTTAAAGTATTAAGTTTATACATGATGCATGTGATGCAAAATTATCTAACTTTTAATTAAAGGCGAGAATAGAATTTTAATAGAAATTCTCTCCAAACCGCTTCGGCTTACCTGATTGAGTTTAAAGAGAACCTCTCCCTAAGGGACCATCCCAAAAAATGCCTACACGACTTCAAGGAATGACCACCCTCACTGGGTCCTTTTAATTAAACAATTTATATTTCAAATGCGATGACAAGTATAATATGATATGCAAGTACAGTAATTTAATTTAAATTAAAAATAATTAGTGAAAGGAAATTTTTATTTGGATCCCCTCCAAACCGCTTCGGCTTACCCGATTGAGTTTAAAAGAGACCCTACCCTAAAGGATCATCCTAAAAAGCGCCTACACGACTTCAAAGAATGATCCCCTCACTGGGTCTTTTTTTTCAATTTAATTTTTACAAATGCCATGACAGAAGATATATATGCATACGAATTACAAGTATCTTAATACATACAAGGCTTGTTTTAATTCTTTTGGGCTCAACTTTAAAAACCGAGACAACAAATTCAATATATGACCCAAGGTTGCAAATATACTAGTCTAAATAATCATGCAGGGAGATGATGGTTCAAAATATAATAAAATATTGAAGCAAGACGTAAATTGACTTACAAAAATTGGATTAAACTAATTTATGGGTGAATGGCCACGTATCAAATCCAAGCCGCCACACTTGCTTCCTTTGACCAGAAACATTGATGCTTTTAATTTTGTCTCGGCTTCTCTGACTTGCTGCTAATTTATTCTCTTTCTCTCCACATAACCCACGCCACCTTGGAAAGGATTGCTCTCCTTGACAGATTCAAAGCGATGGAAAAGCTAAGCAAGCAGTGATACCTCCTTGTTCCACGCTCGTGTCCTTTCCTTGAACAAGATTTTTTTTTTTTGAGGAAACAAAAGCACTGAATATTTTTTCCTTTTCAAAACAGCCGTCCCCCCTTCTTTTTTTTTTTTAGCCCTACGTACTCCTTATATACTATTCCAAGAATTAGGGTTTCAATAGGTTTTCTTGCAGACTAAGATTAGGGTTAAATCTTAATTATTTCCTTTCCTTGTTTACCAAGATTTTCTCCTTGATTTTTATTCTAGATCATTCCATAATTTTTAAGCCCACTCATAAAGACCCAAAGCCCAAATATTTTCATTTTAAATTAAAGCCCAAATTTAATTTTAGTTTCAAATTAAAGTCAAGCCCACAATTAATCTTAATTAGTTAAATTAAAAATTTAAATCTAGTCTAATTAAAATTAGACTAGATTTAAAATTGAAAATAATACTAAAATTAAAACTTTAACTTCAAATGAAGAGAGGCTATTTTTTCGGACAAAATGTGGTGTCTATAGCTTCATTCAGCTTATTTCCCATATCCTTGTTAGCCCGTTTCAAATTCTCAATCTCTGTATTTTGCTTTGTCATTTTCTTTGCCTGTAATCTAGTGTACTATCGGGGAGCTTGGGACGCTATCTTGAAACCTTTAATTATTACAAACATGAATCAAGATATTTTATTATGAAAATAATGAGATTATGACGCAATAAATGATGATCAATGCATGTAATGATAAAAATCTATCCGCAACAATTAAACCATAAAACAAAATTGACCATTAAACGAGGCTATCATCCATCATCCCTAAATATTATCTTGTAGTTGTCACTCATTCTAACTTTGTCCACCAGCCATGATCAATTCTGTTTTATGGTTTCTTTCTTATGGATAGATTCCTATAATGAAATGTGTAGAATGGGATGCAGAGATAGAAGAAAGGAAAAGTAAATGAGTTAATATATAATCATACTGACAATGATAAAAGAAATGCAAATGGAGCATGCAATAAGGATCCATCCATGACAAATTTACTATTAAAGATAACTAATCATTTCAAAAGTGGAAAGAGTAGTTTCAATCCCATAACAGCGCCATGCCATTTTCATCAACTACAATTTAAAGTATTTACAAATCACAGCAGATCTTGTCTCTATATCAACTTTGCATCACTAATGCTTCCTAACCCGTTACTGGTTCAACTTCTCTGTAAGCTCCCTGACTTGACGCTCTAAATCTTCATTTCTTTTCACCAAAAATCGTTGTATGCGACTTTGCTCTTCCTCGGCTTTCTTCATTCCCTCTTCCTTGTTTTTCAGCTAAGTCCCTTTCATTCTTCAACTGATCGTTCTCATTCTTCAGCTCATCTCTTTCATTCTTTAGTTGATCTTTCCTTCTCTTCAGCTCATCTCTTTCACTTTTCAGCTCATTTCTCTCATACTGAATTTCAACATATTGGACTCGAGCATTGATCAGATGCTTGTTAGCATCCTCTTTGGCATCCCTGAGTTTTGAAGCCTCATTGCCTTTACTAGTTGCCTCTTGCCTCCAACCATCCGCCATTTTCTTCATCCTCGCACTATCTTCTTGCGCCCTTTTTATAGCTCGGACCCATCCTCTCTTCTTCATCCTCTTCTTTTTTAGCTTATCTTCCAACTCACGAGTTACCCACCTTAATTGTTCACATTCGTGAGTTAGCTCGATCATTTCAATCCCTTCTCTTAATCTCCGGTTCTCAACTCTCAGTCTTCTAAATTCATCTATCGATCTCTCAATTATGGGGTACTCCCTATCTGGCGTGAAAGGAACAAAAGCATCTCTTTCTTGATGCCACATAGAGTATTCAGATATGACATTCTCCACATATGCAGTATGCTCCGTCCTATTAGCTACTTTGTAAAGCTCTCCCCAAAGTTTAACTTCATCCATATGATCAGGATTGTCATGTGAGAGATCCAATAGGTTGAGGTAGAAAGTGAGAAGGATAAATTACTCTGAATTGTACTATCTTCTGACTAGAAGTGGAGAGTAACTAGTTGTTCCCCAAAGACCTACTAACGGGACCCATGGAATCTTGACATGTAAGTAAGGAATCTCTCTCGCTTGCATCCACCGGGCTGTCCACGTGATCTGATCATCACCCAAACTCTTGAACCATTCATACCACTCATCCTCATCTTTTTCTGGTGGCCAACTATTCTTTCCATAGATGGCTATTGGAACTCTGTCTTCATCAATAAAGGACATTCCCAACTTTTTCTTATAGCCGAAGTGACTCTTGAACCAGATGACCAACATCTAAGCACATGCTTCAAACCTTCCACCAGCCTTCCTACAGGTATGCAATGACCGAATGGTTTCTGCTAGAATTGCTGCTGAAGGATCTGTTTGATGCTTTATCTTGGTGAAGAGCGTCACTACTGATAAGTGAACGTACCCAAGCTTCTTTGGGAAAACCACTAGGCCATATATTAAGAAGGCTAAGACATCTATCCCTTTCTGAGTGCCACGCTTTTCATCCACGAACTTCATCAAGAAATCTGTCTGGAAATAATCCCCATCCTTGTGTTGGCGTATCCCCTCAATACCCATTTCAACCATCTTGGCGAGGAACCTCGGGTTATCTTTCATGTCTTTTAAGGGCAGAAAAATCTTACTTGGTTTGGCTTTTTTCATCATAAGGAAATCTCGACATTCCTCAACTGTTGGCACCATATCATGTTTCCCAAACACAAAACACCGATAAGATAGATTCCAAAAATACAAAGTTGCTTTCAAGAGATCTTCTTCCACCTTAACGTCCAATAACAGAGCTCTGTCCCCATGCGTGTCTTTAAACTTTTTTTGTCCATTCGGCCCAATCTTTATCCATAACTTTTTTAGCTTTGACAGGTCATTTTGGGCAAGGTCAAAATTCACAAATAAAGGTAATGTAGGCTCTGGGTATTTTCTCGATCGATCTCTTTGAAGTCTTTGTTCCAACAGATCCAAAGCATTCCCCAAAATAGAACTAGCAGTGCTGATTCTAGGTTCATCCAAATCCATGTCGACTACCCCTCCCTCTTCAGCCATGATTGGTTTCCTTTAGCAGCAAATTCACTATAGATGGACCCGGATGAGATGCATGATGTATGTACATAAAAGAGAAGCATAAAACAAGACAAGAAAGAAAGAACATTAGAACTTCGTTATGAAATAAGAAGGCAAGGTAATAAATAGATCATATATACAAGGAAATATGAAAGGAATTGATAAAGGTTTAGAAGGCGTCCCTCCTTTGTGTCCTAAGAAGATCGGTTTCTCTCGAAAAGGGTTTAGCTCTACCTAGGTTTAGGGTTTGGCTCTACTTAGGCGGGCTTTCCTCACAAGTATTCTATATGCAGGGTTCGAAGTTCTAGACAAGGTAACCATCGTGGACACTACAGGGTGGAAGGATACAAGCACCTTCCTTCTAATTTGGAGAAAGACCCAAAATTCCGGATCTTTATGTTATGAATTGTGTAGTGTGTGGGAGGGACTACCTACCTTTACCAACTGCCTTTCATCACATGTTGCCTCGAAGAATAGAAGAATAGAACAAGAATCACTATCAACCAATCAAATAAACGGTTAGTCCAATTCAAAGAATAAACACAGAATAAAGAACTGAAATTAGCACGCAATATATCGAACATAAAAAACATAAAATAAGCATGAAATATATACAAAGATGAAGGCAATTACAGGCAAAAGAAACCACACAGTGCATATGCAATATATATATAAATATATATAAACAAAGAACAAGGAAGAAGCATACAAGACATATACATAGAAAAATAGATAATCAAACAAAGTGTATACAAATATGTACAAAGAAAGTAAGGCCAAGGCGAGACATACACATATAATACAATGAAATGATTCAAATAATGTGAGGTGCACAATACAAATTTGAAAAGTTTTATTAATGCGATTTAAGGTGCAACATGTAATTTTGAAAAAGTTTTATTGATGCAAATATAAAATGCAAAAAGAAATTTTATTTACATTTTTGTCCAGATCAATGAATATATAAAAAAAATATGAATGTTCATGAATGAAATCGAACTTTAAAAACATTTCGAAATTAACCCTAAATTCAAAACAAGACTTTTTCGAAAAATGGCTCAACTCTCTAAATATGTCCCTAGTGGAGTCGTCAATCTGTCGAAACATTTTAAAAGCCGTCCGACGGGAATAAAAAGAAATAAAAGGATTTGGAAAACAAGAAAAAGAGTCACCACTAACCATTTGGTTTAGGTAGGTTAGTCACCTATTTTGACTCCATTTGACCTAACATAATCTAGAAAGATTACCTTAAGTTAAACAAATGTTGGTCCACGAAAATAAGTTTCGGGTTTGGGAGTCAGTTATGCTCAAGGAAGGATTAGCACCCCCGAAGCGCCCGGAAATCGGTACCATAAAGCCTTGTGAAAATTCATTTTAGGGTTAATAACAAAAATATTTCTTTTGAACTGAAATAAAATAAAATAAAAATAAACTAACATAAAGAATCTACAAATGTCAGAGTAAAACTCCTTTTACTATGGGTTAATTCACCCCTTAAAAAAATTCAATTTAATGAGATCCGTGAAGAAACAAGATAAAAAAAAAGTCTCAACGTTGAATAACCGAATTGAGAACTTTCCAAAAACAAGCTTCAAAATCAAAGGTTGAAAATTCATAATTTGTTAAAGAAAATTTTGAGTTTTAAACAAAATTGGACTGAATTTGGAAAGACTCCAATTGTTAATGACTGAATTGAAATCTTTCAAAAAAATATTTTTGGATTTTTGAAATTAATGTCGGAATTATTAAATTCCTTTTATTGATAGATGGGTTTTGATTAAAGGCAAGATTTTTAAAGGCAAGATTTTTTTAAAAAAAAAAATTCATTAGAAAGACTCCAATGTAAAGGTCTAATTGTAATCTTTCAAAACATTTTTTTTTTGTTTTTGAAAATAATGTTGGAATAATTAAATTCCTTTTATTTTTGGATCTCATTTTTAAAACCTTGATTAAAGAAATTAACCAAAGTTTAATTTTTTATAAGAAAACCTCAACTATTGATTAAGTTTGAGATTTTCTTAAAAACCATTTTTAGATTTTTAAAATTATGTCGGAATTGAAATCCCTTTTGCTAATAAGGAAAATTTTGAAAGAAAATATTTTTTTGGGTTTTCTTTAAGAAACGAAATTTGTAGAAAAACTTTTGGAAATTTGGAGAAAATCATGAATATGATATGCTAATGCTATTTTTTGAAATATGATTAAAATCATTCTTTTTGTATTTTTTTTTAAATTGGGGTGGAAATTAGTTTATTGGAAACTTCCTAGGCCCAATCGGAATTCCGAAAATGTGAACTAGAAAGCCCCCTCACCCTAAGGAAGCCTTTGAGAACCTCGTAATTACGTGATCCCCTCGGACTCCCCATTATCGGGATTTCCATGCATATGCGATTTTTGAAAACAATGATTTAATTACTAAATGCATGAAATGATGGAACAAAATAAACCAAGAAAATGGGTTAGCACAAGAGATATATTAGGTAAATATTAAAAAATGCTTGAGCTCTAATTTCTAAAATATCATAAATGATGTAAATGGGCCTAAGCTAAATGATATATTAAAATGCTAATGGGCCTAAGCTAAATGACATATTAAAATGCTAATGGACCCAAGCTAAATGGCATATTAAAATGCCAATAAGCCTAAGCTAAATGACATATTAAAATGCTAATGAGCCGAAGCTAAATGACATATTAAAATACTAATGGGCCTAAGCTAGATGACACAAAAAAACTAATGGGCCTAATCCTAAAATGCGAATGGGCCTACACACTAAATGACATAAATTAAATGAGATTGGCTTAAATTTCTAAAAATGTAAATGGGCCTGATACCTAAATGGCATAAAATATAAATGTCCTAAGTTACAAAATGACATGAATGTTTATGGACATGAAATAATGAAATATTAGAATGACCAAGTTTATTATATACATCATATGATATAAACTAACAGGCATAAAATATCAAAAAGCCTAGGTTGGTTGAATGGCATGTATTACATGGTCATAGACTTAACAAATTAATTCAAACCCTAATTAATGGTCTAAGCCTGCGCATTAATGCCCAATCTAAACGATGTATTGCAACAATTTCAGCCCATAAACCATGCAATGATTAGGAACCAAATCATAAGCAAAGTCACGCAACCCATCTAGCCCAAAACATGAGATATACTGCAAAAATAGAATAATAAAAAAAAACAAGTAAAGGAAAGTGGCCCATGGCCCCATCTTGAATTAATTATGCACAGTATATGTAAATCAATAATTAAAAAAAAAGAGTTGAGTGGGCTCATACGAACAGAAAACCAAAGGAATAATAAAAAGAGAAAGAAAATTTCAAACCAACAGGATCAAAAAAAATAAACAATAAGACAGAGATATAAATATAGTCGATAATAACAAGAACAATTCCATATTGATCACAACCCAGTAGGCATGAATCTTAACCCATATATAAATATATGAATATAAAAAAGAAAACAACTTAGCCAAGGTTACTCACAAATCAACTAAACATTTAAACAGTTTAATGCAATTATTTACAAAAGATCTAAACTGAATATAAATATCATATAGACTACGATTAGTGCAAAACCAAACCCATTCATAGATAAGCCTAAAAGATTTAAAAAGTGTATCCGAAACGCTTAAGTCTTAGCGTTTTGAAGACGATTCCTTTTTGTTCAGCCGACGCTCCACTCCTTTCTTCAAAATCTAAAATCCTCACTCTGAGATACTAAAAAAAAATTCTCCAATATCTGATGAACCCTAATTTTTGATGTTAGGGATTCGGCCTGCTCCTACTGTACGAAACAGTGGTATTTAAATGAGCCAGGGAATTGATCCAAAGGTAAATGTTGTATTTCTAAACCTAAAATCAATGATGGGGATGGCTTTTTATTCTTTCCTTTGCCTGTTTTGCAGGGATTTTGGGATATAAAGATCTGGGCTTCAATTTGTAATTTTTTTTAACCCATGTATGTCCAATTACAACACTTTCTCCAATTATCAAAGCCCGATCCATCCTAATAGCAAATCAAAATTAAAATGTGAGCCATAATAAAATATAAAAATCAAATAATTAAACAAACGAAAGTTGTGCAAAAAGAAATTAAATTATATATAAAAATGGTGTCTACAGTGTCCGTCGGTGATATACCGAGATCACTGTCCACCAGGACGTCTGTCATCCGAAGCCTGATGACCTGACAAAAATAAGTGAATGGTGTGAATACAAATATTTATGTAACCAGTGAGGGATTGGGTTATAATGACCGATCACCTCAGCCTGGGGATATGAAATAATCCAAAACTTATCTGAAAAACCATTTTATGAAATCATATGAAATCCCACACCAAAACAAATAACAAATCTCGTAAATAGGCTGGCATCTGAAATCATTTCAAAGGTACACCCGTGCACTTGGGTGCCCCGCTGGACCGTCAAGGGCTAAACTCATATCTCAAAATCCTTTTCTTTTATTCTTTGGCCCATTGCCTTGACGTTGCCAATGCTGTGGTGGAACACAGTTACATCGAGCCCTAGCGAGCTTCCCTACACGCATCTCCCAAGGTCTCCACTCACCTTGCCCCTCAAAAGGTGGTCCGTGGCTACCTCATGCATGCCTCTCACTCGGTCCACATGCTCCTTCAAATCGGAGTACCGAGGACCTCTTTATCACTCAACTCCCAGGGGTCATATCATCAATAAAACATAATAATAATATTTCATATATTCTTTTGAAAACCCACCCTTAAATCCATTTCTAAACTCGTGTGTGAGGGTGGACAATCCATATCCCAAAACGTTATAAACATCTAATAAAACAGGTAATAAAGTAACTAGAAAACCGGTTGACCCTCAGTGGTCAACCACTATAATCCAAGCCACTCACAAATAAGGGAGATTTGTATACTCTCGAATAATCCCCTCAAATGCCCTAGCTCGAATGCTACCGGTCGATCTCGTACAATCACATACCTAAATAATCAAATTAAAATCTAATTTGATTAATAAAGGCGTTCGACTAATAATCAAGCATCACAACATGACCTCATTAGGGTTTCTAGGGTCTCGCCACTAAATTAGACAAGTCCGGAAGTCAATTATGGTCAAATGGGGTCTAGGCTTTAAAATGACCAAAACACCACGGCTACAATGCAGGTTCGGTGCGGGAGTGGCCAATTTGGGGAAATCCCCAAATTTGGTGAGTCCAGCATCGAACATGCTCTGTTCTAGGTCGAGATTCAGCCACCCATCTTCCCAAGCTTGGTTTGAGCTCAATTCTCCACCAATTCGCATGAAATTCAAAACATAAGCACTTTAACACTTAAACTAAGAACTATAGCTTCAAAAACAGAATTAAACAACTGATCATACATGAATTTTGAATCAAAAGACTAAGGGTGCAAGTGTTCTTGAGCAAAAACGAATTTTGATCTTCAATCCAACATTTCTCTCAGCTCACTCAACGAAATCAAGCAACTAATAGTCAAATTAAAGCTTAAGGAGTCTAGAACAACATACCAAGAAATCAGCCAAAGCCTATAGTTGGATTGGAAGATATAGGCCGAAGAACATAATGACTCCAAATTGCCAAATTTGAAGATTTGAAGAAAACTTGATGAATTTGATGTTATTGATCTTCTTGGAGGCTAAAGAAGTTGTTGGTGATGATTAATGGAGTGTTTAGAGGTGGATTGAAGAGATGGAATTGAAGGAAATTTGAGAGAATGTCGAGATGTTTTACCGCTCCGACGATAAATGATATGGCGTAAAAAAAATGCTCGGGACTAAACAGTCGAAAAAACAAATGGAGTCGCCACTAACCTTTTATTTTTAATAGGTGTGGTTAGTCACCTACTTGTTTAACTCAACATAAATCTAGAAAGATTACGTCAAGTTTAGGAAAGAAACTGGTCAACGAAAAAAGATTTTAGGTTCGGGAGTCGGTTACGCTTGGGGAAGGATTAGCACCCCCGAGACGCCCGGAAATCGGTACCACAAAAGTCTTAAAAATATTTTACTTGGAAAATAATAAAAAAATGTTTTAAAATTCATTTTGAGAAAAATGCAATTTCAAATGTCGGAATAAATATTTTTTTTTGTGTGGGATAATCATCCCATTATAAAAACTAAATTAGAAATTTAAAGACTTAATGTCGGAATGAACATTCCTTTTGATGTGAAAATCCATAGCCCAATTTTGAATTTGAAGAAATTTCCTACTTAGAATGGAGATCCAAATTCTAAATAGGAATAAATATTCTTCAAAAATCAAAGTCAAATTTAACAATGAGGATAAATATCCTTTTGAAAAATAAGGGTTTAATTCTAACTTTAGAATGTCTCAATTATGAGAATATTAATTGAAACATTCTAGAAAACATTTTACAAAGAGGTTGGGATAAACATCCTCAAATTCATGTTTTGAAATTTACATTAAGAGACTTTAATTATGATTACTTAAATTAAAATCTCTTAGAAAGATTTAATTTTAAAACAATATCGGAATAAATATTCCTTTTAATTTGATGAAGGGAATAGTTTGACAAAAATTTAATTTGATAAGAAAATATTTTGAAAAACTTTAAAAAAAAGGATAAAAGAAAATAAATATTCCCTTTGATTGAAAAAGAAATAAAAAGAAATAACAACAAGAAAAGAGATTTTGAAAGTGATTTTTTTTTATATAAAATTTGGATTAATTTGAGAGGCCTTAATTATAGTTGGAAAATTAAGATCTCTCTAAAAACCTTTAAAACGTGTTTTGAAATTAATGTTGGAATAAACATTCCTTTTAATTTAATTGGGCCTCTTAAACAAGAGATTTTCTTAAAATAAAATGAAAATAAAACATAAGAGTAAAAATAAAATAAAAAAAATAAAAGATTTTGGAATTAACATTCCTTTTCGTAAAAGAAGGTAATAATATTTTTGAGTTCATTTGCAAATTTTAAGAAATTAAAGAAATCATAAACATGATGTATGCTTTTTATGAAAATCAAATGATCAAAATATATTTTTCATTTTTTGAAGGGATGAAAAATTCCCTCGGACCCAATCGGACTCCCGATTTGAAGCCGAGAAAACTTCTCATCAGAGAAAACCTTTAGAAACCTTGGACTCCCGAGGTACCCTTTAGTAACTCCATGCATATAAATTTTTTTAAAATCAATGTTCTAAACCTAATTATGCGTGAATGGGACAAGAAAACATAGGTTAGTACATATAAACACAATTAATTATATAACAGGTAATCAAACTTAATTTAAATAAACACATATATAAAGTCAAAGATGCAATTTTATACAAAATTCAATTCATAATTTAACAAACATGTAGGCAAGGGCCAAAGAGCAATTTTACACTCATGATAATTTTACACACATGATTAAGTTTTAATTAAGACAGACATGGATTTAAGAACAAAAAGGTAATTTAACAAGGTCAAAATTAAGTATTATACTAAATATGGACCTATTCAAAAATACAATTTTTATAACCAAGATTTCTCTTTTTAAATTTTTTTTTTACCTAAATAGATTTGAAAATGCAAATTTTACAATCAAAACCAAATTTTTAACCTAAACAGGTTTAAAGATATGCAAACTTCACAATCAAAATTAAATTTTTAAAGCCTAAATAGGTCTAAAGATGCAAACTTGACAGTCAAAATTGAATTTCTAAGCCTAAACAGGTCTACGAACTTGACAATTAAGACTGAATTTTTAATCTAATCAGATACTCATACAGGCCTAAAGATGCAAACTTTATGATCAAAATCAAATTTAAATAAAGTCGCTACCATAAAACATACGAATTAAACACAGAGAACTATAAAGATTGACATGAAACATATAAAGTTGGGACCTTTTTACACAAACATGGAAGAACCGCAAAGTAACAAGAAAATTTAAACACTGAAGGAGTTGCAAAACAGACTAACCACAGCAGACAAGCAAGAATTTGACAAACTTAAACAGGCATATCACCGCTGTTGTAATTTTGGGACATGCAAAGCCAAACTTTAACGATCGGCCAGGAAGAAGAACAAACAGAGCAAAGTATTTTTTGATATTTTGAAATTCTGGTCTGCCCGCACACCTGCAGACTCATTACATTTCTGTTTTTATAGCTTTGGCATTTTCATTACACTTGTCTTAGCATGCAAAGAGAGGAATTACAAAGCTAACACCTGTACAAACATGTGGCATTGACTCAGACTAACAACACATGCATCATATTGCTGATCGGCCAACTTCAAAGATACTATCGACCTGTTTTAACAGGTGATCGGTCTAACAGCACAAGCATCGGGCTGCTTTAACAGGTGATCGGCCTGACAAAATTATGATCGGCCTACTTCAACCGCAGATAAGCAAGAATTTGCAAAACAGGAATATTCGCATTCATGACCACAAGAAGAAATAGGACTTTCATTACTCCAAATGAAGACTTGGACTAAAAGTACTTCATATCAGGTTTCGTAAATCACAGAGATCAGTCTAAAAGAAATGAAGTCTGGTTCCTTTTTACACTTAAACAAACAAGAGACAGATAAAACGTAACAATAAGAGCTAAAGATAATAGCTTTACAATAAAAGAAGAATTTTTACCCTTTCAAGATAGGATTTTGCTTGCAAGAAGAAACTCAGGAAGAAAGAACAAGAAAGAAATTTTCTCAAAACCGTTTCTTTCTTCTTCTCCAAAAAGTAAACGAAAGAGCAGTTCTTTAAACAATGGCTGTCTTGCTCTAGAGGAAAGAACGGCTTATGTTTGAAGAACAAACCTAGCCCTCTTCTTTTTCTCCGGCCAGCCCTTCTCTTCAAAGGAAACCTGCTCTTTTTGTTTTTGCAAAAATAAAGAACAGAAAAAACACCAGAGCCCCCCCTATCTTTTTTTTCGGCCAGCCCTTTTTCAAAGGAGAAAGTGTTCTCCGTTCGACTCTTCTCTCCTCTTTCCTGGTCGCTGGAACCCTTTTTTTTTCTTTTCTAAAGGCCGACCTCTCCTCTCCTTTTCGACCAGCCCTCTCCTTCTTGTTCTTTTCGGCCAGCCATCTCCTCCTTCCCATGTTCTTTTCGGCCAGCCCTCTCCTTCCTGTTCTTTTCGGCCAGCCCTCTCTTTCCTATTCTTTTCTTCTTTTGAAAACTAAAGCTCGCTGCTTTCTTCTTTCAGGAAATGAAAAACCAGAGAGAGACCCCCCCTATCTTTTTTTCAGCCAGCCCTTTTTCAAAGGAGAAAGTGTTCTCCGTTCGTCTCTTCTCTCCTCTTTCCTGGTCACTGGAACTCTTTTTTTTCTTTTCTAAAGGCCAACCTCCCCCCTTGCTTCGAACGCCCTTCAGTTTTTAAGACACCGAATGGAATGCAACTGATGATTTTTTTTTTTCATTGTGAAAGTTGATGAGCCATGATTAAAGATGGGTTGGCAGGCAATAATGGTGGAAAGGCAGAATAGCATGTGGGAAAGCAAAATGGTGCAAGTTGGCGTTATGGGTTGCATTGACAGCATCCGAGAGATGCAGCTGGCGTTATGGGTTTGCTGACAGCATCCGAGAGATGCAGCTGGCGTTATGGGTTGGCTGAAGAGCAAAGGACAAGTGACGATCTTCTTCCATTCGGCCTCAGGGGCAGCAGCTTCTTCCTAACAAAGCCATCAGGTGCCTTGTGACACATTTAATGAGATGATATAATCAGTGTAGGTAGAACGGTGGCACCTCCTTGCAGCAAAGCTATTGAAGTGAATACTGCTGTGGTTGAAAGACAGCAAAGTTCAGCCATCAGAAATCTTTTGTTTTGCTGCAATTTGCTGAAATCAGAAACTTTTTGAAGACTTTGCAACATTGAATATGCTATGAAGTTGGCCGATCATCATAATGAAGCAGGCCGATCATAATTTTGTTAGGTCGATCAACTGTTAAAGCAGCCCGACGGTCTCTTGAAGTTGGCCGATCATTTTTAGAGTTGGCCGATTATCATCATGAAGTTGGCCGATCATCATACTGAAGCAGGCCGATCATAATTTTGTCAGGCCGATCAACTGTTAAAGCAGCCTGACCGTCTCTTGAAGTTGGCCGATCACTTTTAGAGTTGACCGATTATCATCATGAAGTTGGCCGATCACTTTTGAAGTTGGCCGATGATCGTTTTGGAGTTGGCCGATTGACTTCGAGCTGGCCGATTGTCCCAAGTTGGCCGATTGCTTCAAGCTGGCCGATTGTCCCAAGTTGACCGATTGCTTCAAGCTGGCCGATTGCTTCAGGCTGGCCGATTGTCCCAAGTTGACCGATTGTCTCAAGTTGGCCGATTGCTTCAAGCTGACCAATTGACCCAAGTTGGCCGATTGCTTCAAGCTGGCCGATTGTCCCAAGTTGGCCGATTGCTTCAGGTTGACCGATTGCTTCAAGCTGGCCGATTGTCCCAAGTTGGCCAATTGCTTCAAGCTGGCTAATTGTCCCAAGTTGGCCGATTGCTTGGCTTTGCATGGGAGTCGAGTTGGCTCTCTTGGCTCTCCGGCCTTAGTTCAAAATTACTTGCAATATAACAATACGAAATTAAAATAAAGTAAAGTAATAATAATGATAATAACTGGTAAGATAAATAAACTAAATAAACTGAAGTTAAAAACATAAATGAAATAAATATTTGAAAATGACAAACCAATTAATCAAATAATTAATTGACTAAGATTAAAAATGAGTGTCTACAAAGAATTCGAAGGAAAGTGAAGAAGAAGAGAAGTGGTGCAAATGGAGCCCGAGACCCCATTTTATTCAACGGGTCCAGTGCCGGATCCAACCTTGTCCAGCACCGGAGTCAACCAATTTGTGTTGACTTTTAGTCAACACGACCCCGTTTGCCTCGGTTTTCAAACCCTAGTGTACCATTCGACTCCGAACTATAAATTAGGGTTTCTAAGCTCAAAATTGAGCTAAAGGAAGTTCAAAATGTCTGAGGGAAGTCCAAATTCATTTCTTGGCTTCACAACTATATACAATTTCACAACTTGACACGTGCAGACTAGGTCCGGGTGTGTCATTTAGGTTTTACTTGCTAGAAGAGAAAAGCGGAGAGATGGAAAAGTTAAAAGGGAAAAGTGGAGAGAAAATAAATTTTAAAATGTTTGGTTGGAGAGAAATTTGAGAGGAAAGAAAATTAGAAAGATGGATGTTTTCTTTCATAGTTCATATTGAAAATCTCTCTAAATTTGGAAAAAAAAAAGTGGAGAGAAAACAAGTTGAGTCGAATTAATTAAGTAAAAGTACTTGTATATCCTTCATTACCAAAAACATTCTAACATATAATATTACTACTCACTAACATACTAAGGGGTATAATGATAAAAGTACATTAAGTTGATTTTCTTTCTTCTCATTTTTCTCTTCTACCAACTAATGAAAAGAAAGAAAATTAATTTTTCCACTCAATTTCCATCTTTCCTACCAAGCATACTAGAGGAAAATGTATTTTATTTTCCATCTTCCTATTTTTCTCCTCCTATTTTTTTTCTTTCCAATTTTCCATCTTTCCTACCAAGTAAAGCCTTAGTGTTGGAGTAGAGTTATTAATCAATATCGTAGCTCACTCAAACCAAATGTTGTGGAAGCAATATTTTGTTCTAAGATTGGCTATTTAGAGAAGTTGGTATTGGCATTTTGCTTGCATTATCTATTTCATTCTTTGCTCTTTGGTTATTCTTATTAGGCTTCATTGGATCATTGTATTATGTACTAATCCATCTTTATGAGCTGAATTTTGCATGAAATGTAGAATCTACAGAGTATCATTGAGTTGACAGAGGATATAATGCATTTGAATATTGGCAAAAAAAGAAGTTGCATCAGCCCAATTTTCTTATACTCCTATGAGTTCTCAACGGTGAATGGTTAAACTAAATTTTTAACTTCTTATTTTTTGTTTTTTCCTACGCATGTCTATTCATCTCTTTTGTGGACAACGGATATATTAGCTATTAACATGCTAATGAAGTTTGTCTATAGTTTAATTAAGTTGAAACTTTTTGTGTAGTAAAATTCTTACAATAAACTTTTAAGTTTTAATTGTTATTTATGCTTTTGTACGGATTCTTATACGAGATTTTAAGTTTTAACATTATGCAAATAGGACATATCAGAAAAATAGATTTAAATAGGTTAAATGTGTTAATTGTGTAATCATATATAAACATATCATGTCGCATCGGTCATAAGGTATTAGCCATATCATATCATGTTACACACTAATTTAATGGTTTCTTCTATGTGTTTATATCTTGACATAATTAACCAATCTATCAATCATGTCGTATTCATGTTTTGATAAATGATAATTATTATAACTTATTTACACGACATGAATACAACATGAAAACACAAATTCTCAAGTCTAGCCATACTCTCTAAACACAAGCTTCAATGTGACGGACTCTTTGTACCATTCTCCTTAACCAATCATGTCGTATTTGTATTTTGATAAATGATCATTAATAGAACTTGTTTATATGACATGAAAACATAAATTCTCAGGTCTAGCCATACACGTTAAACACGTGCTTCGATATGACAGACTCTCTATACCATTCTCCTTCATGTTATCTTGTATATATTTTCGTTATATATTAAACTATGAAAAATGAATTTTATAAATAAATAGTTAAATATTTTCAATTAACTTCAAATTCGACATGTATAATCTATTAAAATAGAACATTAATTAAACAATTGAATTAATCGAATATTAACCATATAAAAAGATGAGTGAAACTTATAGTTTTACAATGGATGTAAATCTCTCTCTCTCTGTTACGAGCTTGGTAGTGAGCCCAGCTGCACAAGAGATTTCGGCTTAGCTGACTAGTTAGGATTTTCTTTTACTTAAGTTACATGTTGAGAAAATTATGTAAATGGGTCCAGCCTATTAGTGGCCCATGATTCAAGTATATGTATAAGCTAAATGAATGAAATGGGTAGAAAAGATTATTCCTGCAAATTCTCTATTCTCTGTTCTCTCTCGACTTCGCCTCTCTGAATTCTCTTTCTTTGTTTCTTTATTTCTGTCTCTATTCTTCTCTTCCTTTGCTCTATTCTGTTATTCTATCTCCCTCTCTAATCAAGGTCCTATCACTCTCTCTCTCTCTCTCTCTCACACACACACACACACACACACACACACAAGCGAATATAAAAGTTCATTTTCCACGGAACTTTCAAGGAAATATGTTCTTGAATAGATTTAAACATGACATCATCTTCATGGTCAACCCTATACCATGGAGGGGGCTTCCTTCTGAACGAGAGGCCTATTAGGTTTTGGAGCTGAAAGATAAACAAAAATTAAAATGATGAACAATAAGATTGCCACAAAAACACAACAATCACAAAATGCTAAAACAACAATCCAGATATTACATATATACACGAATGAAATAAGAGAATATGCTATGATGATGCCAAAGTTTGGATCAATCCCTATTTCCTGCATAACAGCTTCACTGTTACGTCAAAACTAAGTCCAATACTGTAATATTTGTTCATTTCAGATGACGTGGGATAGAATTTTCTTTGCTATCAAAAGCAAATCAAAATGCATCTTTTGGTGGGACTAAATGATATCATTGTTTACTTCCGGATTGCTTTTAGTAGACAAGAATCTGGAATTTCGATAATGCATTGAAGCAGACATAAATCAATGATGAAATTACATACCATTAGGATTCCCCTGTTCATAGAAACTTCGCAAAAGAGAGACTGCTTCTGAGGCCATCAATCCTCCTGTACATTGGAAACCTTTTCTTTGGGAAACTTCACTGCTAAAGAAGACAAAGAAAAAGAGAAGACAATAATGGCAAAACGTACCAATAAATTGAGGAGGATGAATATAGAAAGATAAAAAAAATTTTCAGCATTAGGGTTCCCACTTCCCACATTGAAAATACTGTAAAAACTTACTATAATGAAGCAAAAGTTAAAGCAAATAAAGAAATATAGCAGTAACGAGGTTGATATACCCATTTACTTATTGAGATGATATGGTATGTACAGAAAACTTTTGTGCTCCCCCTTTGTTAGGGAGAATTCCATACGCGGATGAGTCGTTGCTTCTCTTTTTTAGGAACGTAATTTGGCTACAAGCTAATCGTTTCTTTTAAGGGGGGGAGACATTAGAATCCAAAAGTGGGATCAAGATGTGAAATTTAATTTCAACAAAGAGAACACAGTAGGCAAGGGATAGCAATCAGTCATCCATCAGGTTGATAGCAACCATTTCAGAATATAAATGATTAAAAAGTTTTCGAATGAATTTGCATGAATATTAGTTGAACAATTGGACAACTATTCTAAATTTTACAGAAAGCATAGACTAAGAAAGGAAGTGGAGTTGGAAAGATGTTAAAATAAAAATAATGGAAAGGTTAAGAAGGATAATCTTACTTTTCAGCATTGTTTGTCAGCAAAGAATGACAAGAACATGATGAATTTTCAAGTCAAAGCTTAAAAACAGAATGAAAGTTTGGTGCTGATACCTAAGAAACTGTTATCAATGAAAGGACCAGGGCGTAAGATTAACTCAACATTACTGTAAGGCTCATGAATATGTTGAAGTGGACATGTCTCACCTGGTAAGCCCATGAAAAGTAGAAAAAGATAAAACAGAGAAACATGATTTTGTGTTTGGTTGCTTAATTGTTTCTACTTTGCAATGTTCTAAAAATGCATTTAGCAAATGGAAGTAAAAATTGATTTCTTGAACATAAGAACTAAAATGCATTTGCTATTAGCTAATTATTACCCTTTTCCAATTAAAAGAAAAACTACAAGAATTTTGTTATTTGCACACCCATACTCATCACAGGCACAAATTAACTAGGGTATATACTCTCATTTTCTTTATCTATGCCTCGGGTGGGTATGGGGTAACATAAATGGGTATGCAAACATCATTTCTCAAAAAAGAAAAAGGTAAATAAATTGTACAATACCACTATATTAGGTTTTAGATCACTTGTTTGATATGAATACATTAGATATAGATAGCACAAGGCCTCTTCCCACTCAATCATATGTTATAGTCAGCTAGCTTATTTAAACTGTAATGAATAGCTCCAATTATTAGTACTTTATGTGTACGCATTATTTTCCATACTTGTCACATCATGAATGTATCACATTTGATTTTGTAGAAAGGACAAAACAAAGAAAAAGAAAATGGAATACTTTTACGTGCACTAATTTATGGCATAATAAAATAAGAAGATTAAATTCAGTTTAACTAGGACAAAGAAAACGAACAATAAATTTCATGCAAAAATCAGTTCCAGGACAAACCTGATGAGCGGTTCAAAGCAACTTGAATGCAGGGACAAAATTGACCCGCATCCCCCAAATTTCTCATTTGCACAACCATAATATACTTCCTTTATACCTAGGATGAGAAATGGCCAATCAAGGATCAGTCTAATGAAAGAAGTAAAAACAAATCGACACTAATACCTTCATTCAAGTATTATAATTGGAAAAGAAGGATACCAAGAATTGACAAAGCGGCGGCACACATTATGCATGGTTCACATGTAACATACAAAATGCATTTTGAAAAGTTTTCAGCAACTTCTGATTTTGAAAGTCCATCTCTCTGCCATTTTTCTAGAAGAACATCTATGGCTTCCATTTCCGCATGCCTTGTTGCCTGCACAAAGAAAATTGAATAAACTCATAAAATTTTCATGAGCTAAAAAAGATGGAGTTGGATTGAAATAATAGTCAACTAACATAAAAGTGTTAAATTATAGTTAAAGTCTAGACACATGACCAAAAGTATAATAAACTTAGGGACTGAAGAACCTAGTAAACTGTGGCCTAAATTGTTAAAAGCACTATTGTTGTATGAGGAAACTGCCCCACAATTTTAGGGTTGGGGTTCATATGATTCTTTTCCCTCATAGGTGGAAAATCGTAAGGCCAGAAAAATAACATTAACTTAATGGTTAATGCTCATAGTAAAATAATTGAAGAAAAGAATGGATTAAAATTCATTGGGCCGTTGGAAAGGGAAAAAGGGAAAGACGAGGAGGAAGAAAAGGCAAATTTCTCTTGCTTGTTGGAGCTTAGAATTAAAAAAGAACAAATAAATTTTCAGTTTCGCTATTAGCAGACTGCCAAACATACTTGATAAAAGACCAATGAAGTCAAACATGAACAGACCTGAAAGCTTTTTCGTTTACCATTCGGAATTAAAAACTTCAAACAAGATTTGAGGATGTTATATATTTTAGGGACTAACATAAGCATCTGGAAGAAAGATGGCTCGAAGAAAATTCATCGTTCATTTGCCATATCTGCAAATCACCTATGTATGGATGATGGAAAACAAGCAATGAAAAGTGAAAAGACTCAAAAGGCATTTTCTTTACTTTACTTGGCCAGATTGTAACTTTTCATGCAGATTCTAATGATTTTGTACACCTTTAGACCATATTGTCCATAAGAATGATTAACATCATTGAAATCTTCTTTAGGCTATGAACAGTTAATAGAGTATGTGGCAAGCAACAAAAAGAATGTTGGAAGAAGAGCATATGAAGGTCAAGTGTCGACCAAATGTTAAACAAACAAGCATTAATGTTTCCCATAAACATGCACGCATGCAAGAGACACATTTTAATATGAAAAACGAAATGTCAAGAAGAAAAAACGAAAAACAGGGGGAGGATTGGAGGGGGAGACTAATTTACATTACGTGTCTCAGTGGTTCGATTTCTGCCTGATGCAATGACCTTTCCATCCTTGACGAATACACAGCTGATAGATAAAAAAATTTAGTTTAGTCAAGAAATTAGCATTAAGATTTTGTACTGTTAGGTCATTGACTTAAGCAAAAGAAGCAGTTTAGTTTTCAAAACTGAAATACAGACAAAGAACATGAGGAATTGCTGAAGTTAACTGATCCTTAAAGAAGTTTCAGGCCCTAGCAATATAAGATTTGGTCCATGGCTTGAAACTTGGTATCGGATTTACATTGGCATCAACTTTTGCTTATACTTTTAATCCTAGCGTAAAATAATGTGTTAACTGTTGGTATTTAATCTATAATTCTAAGGCAAACAGCATGCCATTGAAAATTTTTCACACATTTGATGATCATGTTGACTCCCTGTTAGTTGGTGAAGAGCAAATTATGTGCTTAACAATGCTGTTTTCTGCTGGACTTAAGTTATATGAATGATTTGTTTATTGTTCAGTTCTCCAAGTTGTTCAAGCCCTAGGTCATTTATACAAAAGTCACGCACCCTAATAGAAAAGTGAAATGACTTCTTTTCTTAGTTGTTTCAACTCTTGAATTAGGAGAATCTTGAAAGCAAAACCAATAATTGCCTTTCTATTGGGGCAAACATTTCTTCAGCTCAAAGGTATATTTCTGAGTTTTAATTAACTTCTCTCATCATGGAATGAATTATAAATCTGTCATTGTAAAGACCTTTTGGGATATCCTAGCTCTCTATTTAATTTGCAATATATTTCTTCATAAGCCGGTAGCATTTAAACACTACCAACCATAACACCAAATTGGGTACACTTCCAAGAATTCAAATTATTTAGAACTTCCACCTAACTATATTATTATGTAGGCTGAAATTAGGCATATTTTCAACTCAAAATCCATTCAAACATAATTGCAAACATTCTGAACATAATATTTAAAAGATGTAGTAACAAAAAAGAACCCAAACTTAAATGTTCGGCTAAAAGAATGAGATTAAAACTTACCCAACAGGCACCTCAAGGCTTTCCAATGCAAGTTTTGCCTGAAATATTAGGATAAAGAGGAAAAAAAAAAGCGAATAGCAGAGGATGAATTCCAAGAGTAGCTTTGTGAAATTATATTATAAATAGGGAGAAGTATGTGGTTCCAAATTACCTGCTGAAATGCAAGTTCCATGAATGCAAGGTTTCCAGAAGAAAATCCTTTCTCTTCACTTTCCATCTCGACCATAACAAGACACAGAGTGATAACAAGCCGCCAAGAAAGTGAGGCAAATGGTAAACAATATTTGATTAACACTACTAGAATTTAAGCCTTCAGTGAAGGGAAAACCTGTCATTAAAAATACAAAAACTTGTCACTAAATGTTTTAATGATAAACTATTCATTCGTCGCTTGCGATCACTAAAACCCTCGTGGCTAATAACCTAGTGACAAGTTTAATGAAGTTTGTCATTAAATATATTAGTTAGTGACATAAGAACTTGTGGTTAAAGAGTTTGATTTAGTGACCACCTTAATATTTAGTCACATCCTTTTTTAATTAACGAACAACATTATCCTTTCACTAAAACTAAAACAAATGACGAGTTAATTTGTTTGTCACTAAAAGTGAGGTTTTTTTTTAAAAAAAAATGAAAATTCTATTTTATAATATTTAAATATTTCTTTATACATGACCTAAAGCTAAAATAGATTGATATTTACTGTAAAAAGAAATTCAATTTTATTATTGAATGCTTAACAAAAAGTACATAAATCTCTATTTCTCACCAAAAGAAAAAGTGCATAAATCAAAAGCACAAAATGTTCTTTAGTAAAATACATAAATATTAATAAAAGGATACTATTAAAAGGAAAATAAAATGACACAGCGAAAAACTCGACATTGACTCAGTTGTTCTTGCTACCGGATACTGCAGCAATGTTCCCTTTTGGCTTCAGGTGACAAAATGTTCTAAAACTCCTCTGTTTCCACAATTTTTTTCTTATTTTTCAAAGAAAAAGAAATGTCAGAGTCAGACTATAATTTTCCCTTTGTCCTATTTCCTTAAACCACAAATATTTATCATTTTTTTTCTAAAAAGGGCAAAATAACTAACTTGTCTCTCTGTATACTTCAGCGGTGTAACAGGACAAAAATATAGTAAGTAACACCACTGGTTAGTTTTTACCAGTAAGATTACTATAACTAACTTTTTCATCTGGTGATAATCTAGGGGGAAGCCTGGGTGCTTTTCTCAAAAGCTTTTTAAATCTAATACCAATATCAGTAACTATCTTATGTTCTTCATTTGTACTAATACCTTTTGCTAGTCCATCAGAAACAAAAACCAGAACCTACACTATTTTCAAAAGGTGAAGCTATATCAATGTGCTCTAACTAAACAGTATCAATTGTATTTATTTCAACAAGCATGAGAATTATGACTGTCATTCAGGCTACAGCATATAATTAAGCATGAGGAAATACCATCATATTTCTTCCCGAACATACAATCTGCCAATACCGACATACAGTATATTGTATAAACAATCACCTCATACTAGAATAGAAGTTGGAAATCACAATCTGATAAAGAGTAGTAATAAGAAAGTACCAACAGAAACAGAATACACTGACCAAGACACAAAACCAACCCAGAATGTGAAAGCAAACCAAAAGTACTTTCACAAAACAGAGTGATGGAAAGTTATCTACATTCATGATTGACTCTCCGACTTAACACTAAGTTTCTAAGATTCATGATCAACACTCTAACCCAACACTTAACCGCCTAGAATTTACTCTAAGCATGCTTGCACTATTATATTGGGACTGTATTCCAGTGAGTATGTAGGTTTTATCAGATCTTCTGTTTGTTGTAGAAAGTCACAACTTGAAGATAAGGGAATTGACAGACATGAGATGAATCAGCTGGAAGTGTGAGATCTACAACTACTATTCACACTCCACCTGCTATTCAACTACAGTCCTAACCCCACGTACGGAAGTCAAGCAGTGAAATTAGCTATCTCCCCAACTATCACTACAAAATTAAAGCACATATATTACATTTCAGAGTGGAGACATGAAAAGTACAACTAGATATACAAGTTAAAAAAAGATTGTAATTTACCTGGAAAGGACAACTAGATTAGAGTTGACTAAAAGTTTCTTGGTCCAACAGATATTATATTTCAGATGTATATTGCTGCCTTATCTAATCCTACTCGAATCGATATGCTTCAAGTCATAAATTGCTAATATTTATGATCTAAATCAAGAACATAATGAGTACATGGCTGTCTTAAAACATATTAAAGGCCTCCATTACTTGCTAATATTTATGGCATTCTATATATACTTGCTCAAATAAAGCTCTTGCTAGTCATGGCCTTACTCAATCCTGTCTTTCTAAGAGTCCAAATTGCAAAGTTAATCAATTTTTAGCTTTAATCCAAAGCATTTTAACCATGTTTTGTACACTCAAAAAGGGTACAACATTATCAATATTTTTATAGCGAAACCAATGGACAGCACAGTATAACCTATATCCTGTATATACATAGCAAAAATAGTATGCTCATAAGAAAAAATGGTAAAATCTTTTAAAGATAAGAGACGAAGACAGAGAAGAATGAGTATATATTCTTACAGCCAGGTCAGAAACCTCAAAGCTAAAAGCTCCTCTGGTCTTTGTCCTCATGCTTCCAAAGCAAGTACCCTCCTGAAAAAACGTTAATTAGCGATAAGGAGGTCACTAACTGTTGGACTCGACAAGTGTGAAAAACAAATCTGCCTTGCATTTTTGGTTAATATTGATGACAAGCTCGGTTAGTAAAAATTCTAAAATGCTGGTGAAACTAGCCAACTTGTAGGAATTCGAAGTAAAACCAAATATCTAACCTATTATCAGCTATTCTACCCCCTATTTCAAACTCATCTCGGCACGTTCATGTTGGCAAGAGAAAGAAATTTGAAAAGATATCTCAGTATGGTTCAATCTCTAGCAGCCTCAAGTACCAAAAACAAATAAAGAACATGGGAACATGATTAAGGCTCACATGAAGACAGAAAAACTACATGATGCTTTTCCTCCCATCTTGAAAACAAGGATGTCCCTAATAACTGGAAACACTTACAACTAAGAGGTGCAGATAACCAGTACTTACAAATAAACATGAAAAGGCACTGTTGACATATTTATGCTTAAAACTACAAATATACAAATGTTCATGCTCCAAGAAAAGATTAAGCATTCAATTGTCATGTCAACACTTTAGTAGTGCGAGTGTCTTTACTTGACTTTTTATAAAATATAACAGGGAAACAAGGACAATATATGATCTAAAAGAAGAAAGCAAAAACCTATGTGATTTGCAAATAAGAATACAAGATTTTTCCCTTTTCTCTAATCGGAATTAAAAAAAATTAGTAAAAAATTAAATCTGTAAACCTAACTAGAAATTCCACTAATCAAACACTTAAAATAACAAAAGAAGTTAAATCGTTCAAATACCTACCTCCTGGATAAGCTATATTCTAAGAACTGGATACTTTGAACTTTAAATTACAATGAAGAACTTCGAATATGTTAGAACAAAAACTCAAAATTGTTAGGAAATAGAGGAAAATCAAATATTTAGTTAAAATTGAATTAAACTTTTGATAAACCCTAAAATTTTGAATAAATAACTTTCAAATGCAATCAATAGAGATCCTAAAGAAAAACGGGTGGTAAAATCTAAAAGTAAATCGAAAGAGAGAGCAAGGATTGAGGATGCATCTCGACCGCTTTTGTTCCACCATTGCTAAAAATCTCGCTTAGACGGCGACAGCCATGAGATAAATCATTGGAAGTTTTTGCGAGTTCTAAAGAGAGAGTGAGTTGAAATTTTCACTGAGATGTAAATAGCGAGCAAAAGCCGAGAACGCAAGTTTTTTTGGTGGGAGAAAATCTGAGGAAAACGGGGAAAAAAGAGTCGTGTGTCTGCCTCACTTTTGCCTTTTTTTTCTTCTTTTTTTTCTTTTTTTGTTTTTCCTTTTAACTTTCAGCGCCAAAATAAAAATTTTGGGCTTTTGGTTTTAACCATAAACATTCTCATTTGTGGTTGATGACTTGGGCTTGGGATATATTTAGGGTTAAGTGTTATTTAGGGTTTGAAGAAATTTGGGGTTTATTTGGGGTTTGAATTTAGTTAGAGATGACAAAATGGGCAGGCAGCACGAAGCCCAGCACGGCCCAATCCAATATGGACTGTGCTAGCACGATTCATATTATTTTTTTGGTGGACCGTGTCGGCACGGCCCATTAGTCATGGACGGGCTGGATAGTCATTTGGTGGCACATGTACTGGCTCGGCACGACCCACCAAAATAGCCCAACACGGCACAACCCGTGTACCCATCTGGACCAGTCCATTTTTAATGTAAAATTAGAATTGTATTAATAATATAATAATTATATAATTATTCATTTTTTATTTTAAAATGAAAAAAATTAATATTATAGTGATAACATTAAATAAAATAGTAGTAATAATTATTAATTTTAATTTTTATCAAATTATATTTTAAAATTATTATTTTTAATGAAGAAATTAATTGTAAATAATAAAATCATCAAAATGAGATAATATCATAATAATAATAAAGATGAAAATAAATAAATTTGATTTTCTTTTTTTTTCATTTTTTAAGTGATAGATTTTTCTCAGTTTATAATATCGATTAGTATTTATAAATTTTATTATTTATAGTGAATAATGTTCCCCTTTCCCGTGGACGTAGGCATTGTAAGTCGAACCACGTAAATTTGTGTGAAATTTTTCATTCTTAAAATCTAATTTAATAATCAATATTAAAAAAATCTATAAAAAATAAAAAAAATTAACAAAATTAACATTTAATAAAATTCATTGGCCCATGTGCCAGCCCAGTTTGGCCCATGTGCCAGCCCAGTTTAGCCCATGTGCTGGCACGGCACGATTCATATGGACTATAGACTGGACTGGGTTTAACATTCAAAATATATGGGCTAGCACGGCACGGCCCATATTTTTTTTGGGCCAGCACAGCACGACCCATATTTGCAGGGGCAACACGACTTTTTGGGCCGTGCCAGCCCGCCCACATTGCCATCTCTAAATTTAGTTATAAGAAATTTAATTTGTAATTAAAAATGATTTTTAATGATAAGATTTATCGAGTATTATTAATTAGTTGACACTAATTAAATTTTGATGGGTTTAAGTGATAGACTAAAATTAATGTGACTAAATTCTATTATTATAAGTGACAAGAAAAATTAAGTTGACATTAAAAGTTATTTTTAGTGAAAACTTTTTTACTTGTAATTGATAAATTGACAAATTAAAATTTGTGTCACTAAATTATGGTGTTTAGTGATAAAAGTATTTCAGTTATCTTTAAAAATTAGTTTTAATCATAAATATTATTGATTGTCACTAATGATTTGACATTAAAGATTAATTTTCTAGTAATGTAATATGCTTTGAAATTGAAAAGCTAAAGCCAAAACGAATATAAAATTCAGCGGAAACTAAAACAAAAGAAAATGAGCGGGAAGCCTAGGGGTGCATTTGATTGGGGTGATGTTACATTACCTGTGGACATAAGATTACCACCACATTACCTAGCAATGTGATGTCATGGTAATGTATGCATTTTGTGTTTGGTTGGAAAGATGGACATCTTAGATTATTATGTTTTGTTGATGTGGGAATATGACGTACATAAATGACTATTTTACTAATTTGCCCTCACTTATATAAAAACTTTCTAAAGTTATATTCTAATTAAAATAATATTCTAACTAAATTAACATATTTTGAAACTATTAAATAAATGCAATAACAAAAGTAAACATTAACAAAATAAAAAAATTAACAATAAAAATAATAATTTGATAAATAAGATTTATAATTGACAAATATATAAAGATACAAATAATCTAACATTCCTTCAATTAAAAATACCTATTATTTTTTGTTTAAATATAAATATTGTCAAACTAAAAAAGAATATCATTGTTTGTTGGTATAATGAGAAATAAGTGAGGGTAAAATAGGAATATTGGAGCCAAAATGGTAGAACATGTAACATAACCTAAGAGGGGGGTGGTATTCACATTCCTGCCTATATTACCACCTCTGTGGTAATCACATGTCCTCTGGCACTATTGTCAGAGCAATCAAACGAGGACATATAACTTGACATAGTGCACATTCTCATAGGAAATGTAACATGACCCGAACCAAACGCCCCCTAAGAGTTTTTATGGAAGAAGAAAACTTTTCTTGCAGAAAAGAAATCATGGGAAAGCAAGAACCGACAAACGAAGAGAGAATAAGTGGATAACTGGATTTCCGTTGGTGATGGACGGTAGACTAAAAGGAGGAAGAAGAGCTGAGATATTACGGCTTCGTTTACTTATCAATAGTTCAGGTAAAGCTATGTCGTTTTGAGGTGATAGAAAACAAAAATATATGATAATAAGAGAAATTCATGCTATATAAAATATATATATATATATATGAAAATTATCATTTTTAAATTCCACAAGCGGGGTTAGAAAGTTAATATGTATCATTATAAAGTATATTTGATATATATCTGCGTTATATATTAAACTAGCAATAGATCCGTGTTTCGTTGCGGACACGAGAATTAATATGTTAATTATGTATAGATATTATATAATTTTATGTATATATATTATAAGTAAATTATTGAAAGTTGGTGTATATTAGAACAAAAAAAATATTAGTGCAGATATCATGTATATGGTTTAATATTAAAAGGTTCCAAAATCATATAGAATTTAAGAAAATAACCAATACTTATAAAGTATAAAAAGTCTAAGAAAATGGACTAAAACCATTAAACTTAATCTAATAAAATATCTAACAATTATAAAGTATAAAGCCAAAGAAAAAAAATTAAAGCTATTAACTCTATCAATCCACTAATATGTATTGAAATGTCTAATAAATCCCATCAACCAACCAAAAAATGACTTGAAATTATATGAAATTTGAAAGCATGATGGTAGACTTTCTTGTAATTTAAATATCAACTTTATATGTATTATTATATTAATATTTAATAATTAATTAAAATTAAATTAATTAAAATTAAAATATTTTAAAAAGGTAGTGAAAAATAAATAAATTATAAATATATATAATATATAAAGATATATAAATATGTAATATTTAAAGATATTAATATATAAAAAATATATAATATATAAAAGAATATTAATTTTTTAGTGGATTGTGGGGTCCACACTTGAAAAAGAAATAAAATTAAAAAAGAAAAGTGAAATGAATAAATTATCCTAAACCTTTTAGAATGAAATTAACGGGTTGAGAGAATGATGGGTATTTTTTGTCATTTCACATCTAAGTTTATATGTATTATATAAATGTATAGATATATAGATGTATAGATGTATAGATGTATATATATTGTATAGATTGTATAGATATATAGATGTATAGACATATATATAGATTGTATAAATGTATAAATATTATATAGATGTACAGATATATGGATGCATAGATGTATAAATATATGCATAGAAGAGTTTTACTTATAACCTGCTTAAATCTATCATACTTATAACTCATTTGACATGGTGTTTTGTTAATTGGTCCTACCTTTTTTTTCAGCTAAACCCTTAGCACTATATATATAATTTTTAAAGAAGAAAGATCTACTTACACTAAGGGCCCGTTTGGTTCAATGTATCTTAGATTATTAGAGTTATGTGATTACCAGGTTATAACATAATCTAGTGCATATTCCCGGAATGTGCACAATTTTTGTTTTTTTGAGATTCCCGAAATATAAGATTAACCTGTTTGGTTGGAGGGTATATATTCTGTTAAAATGGGTAGTTTACTATAATGCCCTCAATACAACACTTAAACTTATTTCTTATTTGTTCAATATTTTGTACAATTATTGTAATTTTGTTAAGTTTGATAATTAAACATGACTAATATAAAAATTATTTAAGTAATGAACTTAGTAAAATATTATATAATTAATTTAATGATTATATAAGTTAAGTTTAATTATGCTTTTAATAAAAAAGAAATTATACTTTTAGTTTAATTGAACTAACATATAATTATTAATTTAGTAATTATATAAACTAAGTTTAATTATGTTTCTTAATCAAAATAAATTATGCTTAAAAAATTGTAATTTATCAATTACATAAGGTTATTAGGGTCCAAAAGGTCAAAATACTAAGGATAAAGTAGGAAAAAATTTTAACATAACATGGTAATCTCACATTACCTAAGAATTTAAAGGTTATGAGATTCTTGGTAATGTGCACCAAAAGCTGACGTATCAGTAATCTTACATTACCTCCGTAAGGTGATTACCACAAATCAAACGAAGTAATGTTACATTCCAATATGCATATTACTGGGGTTATGTAAGATAACCCCGAACCAAACGTCCCCTAAATATAAAACTTTTTTTTTTATAATTCGACATATGATTAATATTTTAATAATTCGACCATTGAATTTAATGATATATTTGAATTTATCCTACTAAAAAAAAAACTACAACCTGCAAATTTACAGAAAATATACAATTACTAAAGACCTTTGACTCTTATACACAAAAGCTAATATGTTATATGTGGTTAGCATCTTCTATTCTACTCACTAACAAGTATTAGTTGAGGTGATAGCGATATCTATTCCGATAAGAGTTGAGATGGTAGCAACATCTATTCCGATAAGTGTGAGGATATAAATTTTGATTTTTTAAAAGCGTACGTGTTGAGAGAACTTTACATTTAAGACTCCAGATCCGAAAAGAATTAATTTTGAACAAAAAAAAAACTGAGGATACTTTGAAGTCCAGGATACTCTTGGCTAAAAAAAAAAAAGAACTTCTATTCTCCTTACATGGCCTCATTCATTCAAAATGGCCATTCTTTGGCACGATTTGTCCGCTTTTGGTTCTCTGTTTTCTTCGTCTAGTGTTTCTCAACGCTCACTTGTTTTTACTTTTTAGTTAACTGAGAAATTCTAACGGCTACTCATCAATCACATTAACAACATCCATTTCAAAGTGAAACTCACAACTCTGCGCATAACTTAAAAAGGAAAATGGCTATTTTCTTTGAGGAATATTATCAAATACCTGGTGCAGAAAAATGATAATCTTATTTTCATCGTAAAAACAAATATATGATAAGTGATCTAAAGAAAAAAATATATATGATAGCAGATCAAAGTAACAGAAAAAAACTCAAAACAATATTTATGTAATCGAAGGAATAAAAGCAAGTAAAATCCAAAATTTATACCTTAATCCAAGCACAACCGCACCTCCCAACCTCTTATTCACTCTCATTTTCTTCAATTCCAGCCAAATAGAACCCAAGCAACAATCATCAATAAGCCTTCTAAGATCAAATAATCAAGCATGAAAAATTTGTGTCACTCTTCGGTTTAGTTTATTTCAAAATGTACTCTTCCTTTTTATCTCGCCGGTGCCTGCTCGGTTCACTGGGCTGGGTGGGCTGTTGGCCTAATGATATGATAATAGGTAAAAGTACTCCACAGGTCTCTCTACTATAGGAAAATATTTAATTTAGTCCCTGTACTACAATTTGGGTCAATTTAGTCCCTCTATTATTAGAAATTAAACAAATTAGTCCTTATTCTTAAAAAAGTCAGCTTTTATTATTAAATTGATGATGTGGCGTGCCACGTCATCACAAATGCTGATGTGGCACGGCCACATCATCACAAATGCTGGCGTGGCATGCCACGTCAGAAATGTTAATTAAAAAAATTTTAGAAGGATAATTTGTTTAATTGTAAATAGTATAGGGACTAAATTGAACAGATTTATATAGTATAAGGATTAAATTGAATAAAAATATAAAGTATAGGGACTTATTATAAACTTTAACAGCAATCCTTGAAAATTTTTTCTAAAGTTATATGCAAATTTATATAGTATATACAAATTTACATAATTAATGGTAGGAAGAAAGTGAAAATAAATTAATAAATCAAAAGTGTATACCATATTTTCTTTTTTTTTATTATAAAATGTTAAACATTGATTAGTGATTATACGAAAAAATAATTTAATATTATATAAATTGACACTTGTTCTAAAGATTTTTGTTTAATTTTTACTTATTTAAAAATTAATTTTCATACATTTAAAATATAAAATTTTTAAAATTAAAGAAAACGATATTTAAATTCAAATGTAACTTTATTTAATTTTTAATAGTTTTATAAGTAGAATTTATTAAAAAATTGACTACTAGAAAAATAAAATATAAACAAATATTTTTATAACACGTATCTATTTATATAATATAATATCGAACAATTTTTCTTAAATTATTATAAGTAGATATAATTATCATTTAAGATATTTTTATGTAATGAATGATAGGAAGAAAGTAAAAATAAATTAATAAACCTAAATGATTATGTATATATTTTGAATATGATTATAATAAACAATGAATTTTTCAATTTTTTTTATAAAAGTACTCCACATGTCTTGATTGTCTTCTATTAGAAAAATAAAAACTAAACAAATATTTTTAAAACATGTGCCTCTTTATATAATACTAAACATTTCTTCTTCGTATAATTAGTAACCAATGTTCAATTTTTTATAATAAAAAAATATAACACGATATAATATTTTTGATTTATTAATTTATTTCCACATTCTATCATTAATTATATAAAAATACATTCAATTAATAATTCTATACCATATAAATTTGCATATAACTTTAGAAAAAATTTTTAAGTATTGCTGTTAAAGTTTCTAGTAAGTCCCTATACTTTATATTTTTGTTCAATTTAATCCTTGTACTATATAAATTTGTTCAATTTAATCCCTATATTATTTACAATTAAACAAATTAGTCCTTCTAAAAATTTTTTTATTAAGATTTCTGACGTGGCATGCCACGTCAGCATTTGTGATGATGTGGCAGTGCCACGTTAGCATCTGTGATGACGTGGCAGTGCCACATCAGCATTGTGATGACGTGGTAGTGCCACATCAGCATTGTGATGACGTGGCACTACCACGTCATAAAATTTAATAATAAAAGCTGATTTTTTTAATAATAAGGACTAATTTGTTCAATTTCTGATAGTATAGGACTAAATTGACCCAAATTGTAGTACAGGGACTAAATTGAACATTTTTCTATAGTAGAGGAACCTATGGAGTATTTTACCTATGATAATATCAGCCAAGCCGAACATAGGAACTATTATGAGCACTTAGTAAAATATATTTAGTACATACATAGCAGAAAAGAATAAATCAATTATGGAATGCATTATTCTACTATGAGGAGGGATCTATTTACATTCGGTATAAAACTTTTAGTTTTATATCTTTTTTATAACTCGACGTAGAATTAATATTTTAATAATCCGACCGTTGGATTTAAAGATATATTCGAATATATCATCCACGTAAAATTTTAAATCAATCTAATATTTTTATGATAGCGATCTAGATTCTAATATTTTTGAATATTTTTAATATATATTTAATGATAAAAAATTCTATCGCATTAAAACGTATACTAAACATTTTAAGTTAATTTGAAATTTTACATACACGATATATGTGAATAGAACATAAAAAATTAATGATTATATTAATTAAATATGAATTAAACCTCTACCTCTTGGCCTAGTAGCCAGAGAGACCGAGGGAAGTCACCAAGGTAGAGCCGGAGGTGTCAAATGGGCGGGTTGGGCGGGTTACGGGTTCGGGTCAATCGGATCGGGTTAATTTAACTCAAAGAAAATTTTGGGTCACACGGGTTTCGGGTCATTTGGGTTCGGGTCACACGGGTTTCGGGTTATTTGAGCTCGGGTTTTTCGGGTTTGGACCTCGGGTCATTCGGGTTTCGGGTCATTCAAACCCGGGTTTTTCGAGTTTGACCCATGGGTCATTTGATTTTGGGTTTTTCAAATCTGTTCATTGAGTCATTTTGACATGAGTCATGGGTTTAGTTTGAGTTTTTAGGTTAATTCATAAATTATTTTCATTTGAGTTTCCAATTATTTATTTAAAAAAAATTAAATTTATAAGTTAACTCTTCAATAATATATCAAGTAATTAACTAATCGAAGTCAAGTAATTATTTATTGTCATCTGCTAGCACGAGTCTTCATGCACATAAATTACATACCATTAAACTTGTAATTTATAAATCTTAATTATTAAGTAACAAATTAATAAGTAACTCTTCAATCTTCAACTCTTTATGTTTTTTCTTTCCACTTTCCACTTTCTATTTCTAATTCAACAGTAAATTTTAATTTTATTAAGTTGAATCAAAATAAGTAAGTAATTAAAATAAATAAAATTATGCATTACTGCTTTTTAATACTATTTATAAAACATATTAACACATATATAAATGATAAAATCAAATTAAAGTATTAAATCTATAAATATATTGGGATTATATCGACTTATAATTTATGAGACATGTGACATGTCTCATTTAACATGTCACACGTTACATATGATAAGAATTAAATAGATTTTTTCAAATATAGATTATCTATCATTCTATCTCTTATTAGAAGTATAATATAATAAGAGATATATTAAATTATAACTTATAATTTATAAATTGTAGGACAAAGATTAAAATTTAAGAATATGAAATATGTTTTTTATTTCTATTTAATAAGACATTTATTTTTATTTTTTAACAAATTTATTAAATAAATTTAATAATATCTAAGAATGAGAAGGTAATATATTACTTAAATAGGTTTTGGGTTAAATAGGTAAATAGATTTTTTCAAATATAGATTATCTATCATTCTATCTCTTATTAGAAGTATAATATAATAAGAGATATATTAAATTATAACTTATAATTTATAAATTGTAGGACAAAGATTAAAATTTAAGAATATGAAATATGTTTTTTATTTCTATTTAATAAGACATTTATTTTTATTTTTTAACAAATTTATTAAATAAATTTAATAATATCTAAGAATGAGAAGGTAATATATTACTTAAATAGGTTTTTGGGTTATTTCGGGTTAGCCTCTCGGGTTAAACGGGTTTCAGATCAAACAAGTTTTGGGTTAATCGGGTTTCGGATCGGTCGGGTTCAAATCGTTTTCTTTTTTTAGTCATTTTCCACGTTTGTACAAAGAAAAAATTAAATATTAATTGTATGTTAAGTTATAAAATGATATAAAATTTTTAATCTTACATGATCACTCCTCTTCTACTATCAGACAAATAGAAAATAAAAAGACAATGAGATGATCTTCATTATTAAAAAAAAAAAAAAACTCAATTTAACAACAGATAAAGGGAAAAAAAAGCTGCTTTACCGAATTCACCGGCAAGTATTTTTCCAATACTTGTTTCCTCTTTTCGTGCTACTGTATATTGAATCCATCAAAACGTTTTTCTTTTTTTTTTCTTTTTTTGTTTCTTGGAAGAGAAAAAAACCGAAAGTGTTGCTATATCCAAAGACTAGAAAACAAAGAGAAATACAAATAATAAGAATAACTGAGTAAGGCAATAGGCAAAAACTCGGTCTATTTTCTCCGCATTTCCTCTTCTTAGCTAGCCTTAATCTCCTTGACTTTTACCGTGAGACAAAAAGTTTCAGAAAGAGGTAAAAGAAAAATATATTGTCAAAAAAGAAAGGAAAAAAAAAATGGGGGCCAAATGTCTTCTTTTATTGCATTTTGTGTCCTCAGTCTTTCACCTTTCTTCTCTTGTGCTAGAAGAATTTGGCCTTCTTACAAATCGCCCCTGCAACATTATCAACAAACCTTCAATCCAAAAGAAAACAAAAAATCAGAGAATGAAAGAAAAAAAAATGAATCATGGGCATAGGAAAATTTTTAAGATTTTAAAGGATTTGAGATTCAATGTCCTTTATTAAATATTTTGCTACTTGCCGATGGAAAAAGTATGGGTAATTGTTCAAATTCTCCAATAAGATGATGTTATCGGCTTAGCATAAAGGATTTAGACCCCAAATTTTAAATCTATTTTAATTTATGCAAAGGGTGATTGAAACCCAATTTTAAATGACAACATGAATCTCATTATTAAAAGAATCCTCTAATAAATTTTTTTCATTTCTTGACTTTTTTCTCTAAGTTTTTCCAATTTTGAATGTCCAAATTTCATATATAATTTAATTATGAAAAAGTTCATCTCCTGTAAATTTTTAACTTTACAGGCGAAATTAAATAACTGACAATTACGTATAACATTACTTAATAATTAATTGATTGCTTAATATTTATAAAAGGACATTTGTCAATTATCTGACATTACTGGGCCATTAGGCAAAATCGGACCCTTTGCACTCTTAAGTCCTAAATATATAAGAATTAAAATTGAAAGACATGACGAGGAGATACATGTAGGTACCAACCAAAGTAATTCAGCCCCTAAAGTTTTATGATGGACAAATTTATTAAAAGTTACTACATTGTTGCACGTAAATTTTACTATCTCTTTACTCGTTGTATTGTTGTATTCAAGTATAAACAAATTTTACTATCACTTCAAATCGTTCTTCCTTCTCATTTTTGCCCTTTTGTCTATTCACTTTGAGCCTCTATTAAATCCAAAAACATTAAGAAAGAAGCAAAGTGAGAACCTAGAAGTTACTAGAAGAGCTCTTTACCAAATGATGAGGTACTATAATTTTTTTTTTCAAAAAAATACTGATGGCAGGCATAATAATAATATATATTTTATTAGAATCACCAAGTCATATTTAATTGGTTCCTTTTTTTTTTTTTGGGTTACAAATTGGTTCTATTAAACTCAAGTTCCATTTAATATTTTATACCTAAATTCCATATTTTACTATATATATATATATATATATATATATATATACTACAAGTACCCGAAAAGGAAATTAAAAAGTGTGAGAAACAAAAATAGAGAAAATGAGACCCAAGGGGAGAGAAAAAAATGGGAGTAGAAGGTAAAACAAACCTTCATTCTGGGCCGTCGATCAGCATTGACTTTTCTGACTTGATATCTGATCTTCTTGGAGAAAAGGCGCGTACGCCGCTTTTCTTTGTAGCGAAGCACGCTAGCCTCTCTGACCCCTCCACCGTCTGAGAATAAATCAATCTGCGCCAGTCTGGCCTGTCCCAAAAAAAGTTCGCCAAAAGAAATGATTCAGTGCCACGCATCCTACCCATTATCATTACATCACTATATTTATTTTTTAGATCATCAAAATCAAAAGTTAATAAATAAATAAAAAATAAATATACTACTAGAACTCTGTCATTTTCACTCACATTCTACTTAGTCAATACTTAAAAAATATTTTACCCAAAAAACTAAATCCGAAAATGACTCCTACGTCTGAAAACAAAGCCAAGCGTACGAAGCCAAAACAATGGCCTCTGATTTGAAAGCAAATTCAAATAAGTACTTGAAAAAATTTTTTAAAATTTTGCAAACCATCCGATTCAGAAGAGTCCCACAAGAAAAACCAAGGTGAAAAGATCAGCAAACGAGAGCCGTCGATGGATGCTATTGCTACCCCACTGCTAAAGATAACACATTTAAAAGGATTTTTTCTTTTTAAAAATAGTAAAGTGGTAGTAGCAGTAATGAAAAGCTTTTGTTGTAGTTGGAGGCTGCCAAAAGTCGTGACACTTTTTATTTTTAAGCCATTTGTCATGGAGGAGCGGGCCTTTAACTAAAACTACTACAACGACTTTTAATTTTAAATAGAAACAGAAAGTAGTGGGTTTTCCCAATTGCAATCATGGAAAGTTTGATTTCCCCGGAGAGATGAAAGACATACATAGACATCATTTCCAGGAAATTCAGAGCCTGGAGATAATTCCTCGGAGAAGGGCGAGCCACGGTCTGACCAGGCATTCACCACCTCTTCGTAATTCAATTTCAATTGCAGCCCAGAAATTGGCTTCGGATTTGGATTTGGATTTGGACTTGGATTTTCTTTCGGGACTTCTGAACTACTCTTTGTTTCCACCACTGTGGCAACCGGTTTATCTACCTTCTTTTTCTTTTTCTCACCTCTGTTAGGATTACTAGCTGTGACCTTGGTGTTAGTTTTTGGTGAGATTTGTAGCACATCCACTGTCGGGAAATTCCACCAATTCCCTTCATCAACATGTCTCAATGCTCGTATTCCCCTCCTTGATCCAAACCCGAGACCAAGTTCGAATTTCCCGCCAAATCCTAATCCCATTGGATTCCCATACCAAGAGCAACTTTGGCTAATTTGGGCACCTTGACATGTACCATTGCTGGACTCATCTAGTGTTTCCTGACTCACACTAAGGTTTCCCATAATGCTATCGATACCTTCCTCAATTTCCTCATCAAGAATCGACTCTGCATCGAAATCTTCCTGGAATTCAGCGCTGAGTTCCATTTCCATGGAACGTCCTCCTCCTCCACCTCCTCCATGGGAATTGACTTCTCCACTGGTACTTTGCCAGGACTTGTCACAAAAATTCCCGACCTTTGGCTCAATTGGTTTTTCCCGGATTGGTAGATTCTGGAGCAAGAAACCAGAGTCGTCAATTACACGGAGAGGCAACAACAATTCAGAAGATTCATGGAAGAAAGAGTCGTCAGGCTTGGTGAATTTGCGGGGGTTTGTAAGGTTCTTGGAGGAAAATATATTGGGATAGGCAGTGGAAAGGAGGGCAGCAGCTTCATTGTAAGTTTGGTTGGGGCGTTTTCGAGGGGTTCGAGGTTTGCGAGTGGAGATTGCAAGCGGCGAATTGCTGGATTCAGACAGAGTTGATGAAGGCGAAGAAGATGTTTGAGACGTTCTGGTTGAAGTGGATGGAGATTTTATTATTTCAAGGTCTAAAGCATAGGTCCTGCCGCCTGCGCTTAAACACGAAGACATCTGTATAGATAATAACAAATAAAGTTGAAGAAGTTGAAAAATATTTCTATGGGAATTCAAGTTCTACAACTCAGTCACTAAAACCGAATTCATGTCTAGGAAATTAAAGAAAAGGAAAAACCACCGACACAAAAAGCAGAACAGGTTTATTCCCGTAAATTTAGGGCTATTACAAAGCAAAAACTGATCTAAAATAACAAAGCCATGGAAAATGTTGGAAATCTAACAAGAACCCATTTGAGAAGACATCATTTTGTGAAGAAAATTCTGAGACCCAATAGCAAGAACAGCTGAAGTTCTCACTCTTTTTCTGGTTTGTAAAAAAAGCGCAAAACCCTAAACCCCCTGAAAGTACAGGAGTCAAAAGTTCCTGGATTAAAAAAAGAGGAAAAAGCCAAAAGCTTTTAGACTGAAGTAGTAAACAAGAACACCCCAGAATACTGAAATGGAACTCCCCACCCAATTAAAAAATATCTACAGGCAACGAAACAGAAAGGGAATATACCATAGAATTAGTATTATATTTTCTCTAAAAACAGGAATTGAATTCCAAACAAGAATTCAAAAACCCATCAAAAACCCCCTCACAGCAAAAACTAAACAAACAACCAGCAGAACAGAATACCAAGAAACAAGCTTATAGGAAACGAAGGGAATTAAAAAACCCTACAAAAACCCATATATGCAGGCTGCCTAAGCAATGGAAAGGAGAAAGGAAATTTAAACAATAAGAGTAAAATTTGAGGTAAGGAAATTATATAAGAGAAAGAAATGAAAAGGTGAAAAGAACAAAGTGTTTTTAAAGGCACACAAGGGAAGAAGGAGGTCACGAGGAGGAAAGAGATAAAAAGGGAAAGAAAGATCCGTTGAGAGGTAGGCATATAAATCTCATAGAAATGGCAGGAGCTCTGCTACTGCCCTTCTCTCTCTTTTTAGAGTTTGGAGTGGGACTTGTTCTGAAAATAGATAGATAGACAACAGAGGAAAAGACAATGCTAGTTTTCCTTTGGGACCGCTCATATAAATATATTAAAAAAAAAATTATTTTTCCTCCTTTCTTTCATCATTCTCCCTCTTTTACCTCTGTTGCGCCTTTTGGCAGTTCAATCATTTTATGCAGTTCTTTTACTATACTATCCCTTCCTCTCTCCCCATTTTATATTTCTTTAATTAATGTTTTTAGGAGAGCGTTTTCGAGAGCACATTTCGTACCAATTAAAACATTGAAAATGACTTGAAAAGGAAAATTTTTATCTTCAAATTCATTTCTAAATAGGAACCATAATATTTAATGAATTGAATAATTTATAGAATCTAATTGAATGTTTTATGATGAATTTATTCTCGACCAAGATGAAGTAATTACAACTATAATTATATACGTTATGTCTATCTATATAGTTATTTTCTTAATTAATCCAATCATTTATCTATAAAATTAAAAAAATTAAAAACCTTAAATGAGATTTTGGCTTAATGATAAGAAAATTTTGAAGCTTCAAAATTTCGTATTTGAGTTCCATATTCAATTCATGGGTTTTGTTATTTTTTTCATTGAATTTTGTCTAATTTTATGATAATTTATTAGTTGATTAATTTATATGTTCAAGCCCCATGCCGGTTGTAATTATTGACGGCAAATTTTTTTTAATTTTTTGAAAAATGAAGAAAAAGCATAGTAGCAGAGTGGTGGCAATTTTGTTAATCATGGATGGAATATAGGGCATTTGAGTAATCCCCACCATGTAATCCTAATGATGGGCAAAGTTGGAAGGACTGGGTTTGGATTAGTCCAGGTATGCCACCCATACGTCCTGCAGAATTCTTAGGAGATTTATGGGATGGGCTTCTTATCTACTGAGTTGGCACCATGTCATTGGCTAACTGGATTTTTAGGGCTGAGGTGGCATGTTCTTTATTGGTCGGATGATGTTCACGTGTCTCAAGAGAAGGGGGTAGGGTTTTGGACGTCGTCGCAACACCAAATGATTGATTGAACCCTTTTTGGTGTCTTTTGCCCTTTTTTGTGTGGCGAATGCTAATCAAACGTTGGGCTTGTTAGGTTCATTGGCTTCTGAATCTCTGATTACATAAACCAACAATATTTTTAGATTTTTTCACATCTACCCCTCACTTTTTAAGCTAATACTCTTTGCCCCACACATACATTAATTTAATTCTACTTTCTTCCATCCTAACTAATTATCTTATCTATTCGGCTCGTTCGGGTAAGATTGAGAGAAAATCAATTCACTATTTCTTATATTGCCTTATCTTAATTAACTTTTATAATATATATAAGATCAAAAAATCAAAATTAACTAATTGAGATTTTGTTAGAAATTTTATTTATAGCTCAACAAATTCTCAGTATATTTTCTCAAGTTTGGTTTATTTATAGGGCCATAGACACATTTCGTGATTCCTTGGTTCAAACCTTAGAACAGTAAAATGTTATCGTCTCTTTCCCTATTCGGCTTAAACACAAAGGAAAGAAAAAGGAGATGTTAGGATAAATCGAAGTTTGTATTTAGCCTTTATTATATTAAGTTAATGTGAGGTTTTTTTATACATTGTAATGAGTTGGTGTTAACACATGAGCATTTGAATCAATGATAAGTTTGAATATAGTTCGAATTTCAATTCTCAATATACAATATCTAAGCAGTTAGAACTTATATTACTTAATTAAGCTAAGATGTCTCAACTCTCAAGTCAAATTTAAAGTAGAGCAGCAGAGTGAGACTATTGCTTCTCATCATAATAGTTTGAGCATCATATGTACAAAATAGTCAAAATATTCAAATGAAAATTTCCAAATTCAAGACATAAATAGAAAGATTCAAATTTATGAAATAAAATAACATAATTAACTAAATCAAGACTATAAGGTCTCTCCATAAATATGCAAAAGAATACTAACATCTATTATGTTGAGTGGAAAGAGTTCAATGCCCCTTAAATAAAGTTTTGGGTTTGAGTCTTGTAAATGGAGAAAATATGTTTGAGAGAATTTTTTCTTATTTGGGTTTAACACAGTTCGAACAAAATTAATTATAAATCGTTAATAGATAGGAATACTTGTGATTATATCAAAAAAATACAAAAGAATAATAAATAAATAAATAAATTTCAAACAATAAAGATAAAAAAAATATGTAATAGAAAGTGAGAGCAGTATGTACAATTTTTTTTAAATTATTAGTTCTTGTAAAAATGTACTTAAATTGAAAAGTTTAGTTGTGAATGTTTTGGTTGAAAAAGTAATTTAAAAGAATGTTTGGGGCCTTAGTGTAATATTTATAAACTCCTATTTTCAATGCTAATTATAATATACCAGACAAATAAAAAGAAAAAGAAAATATAGAATGCGGATGTCATCGTATATATAGCCAATGGCTTGCACTTTTTCTTCGTTTTCAGGGTCAAAGGCCTTTTTGTTCTTAAGATATTTTACTAAATACCCAAATATTTTGCAGACATTTGGCTTAGATGGATAATTTACTTCTTTATTGATTCAAAAAATATCTCTGTTGTCATTCGATTTACGAAAATAACCTGCAAATTTTCTCGATTTTTATTATAATTTGGAAAAATATTCGTATTAAAATAGAAGTAGCAGTTTTAGTAAAATATATATTATGACTTTTGTTTCAAAATTTGAGTGAATTTTTTTAATTTTTATATCTATAAATAAAAAAATAAAAATAAAAAGTAAAAATTTTTCTACAAAAATGAAAAATGTGTACAAGCCTTTTTTTAATAAAAAATTTAAAATTAAGTACTCGTGAACATTTTAATTGAAATGATTGGTGCATAATCCTATCGTTCAAAAATAAGTCCCTCATTTTAAAATATCAAAGAAAAAAAATTTTAAATAGACAGGTTAAAAATCTATCTGACATTGGGGTTAGATATCAAAAAATTACTTTTTATCTCAAATGCAATGCTAAATGATTTTTTGTTTATGTAAAAAGATAGTTTTGACAATAAAAGTTTATTCTACGTGAAAAGTTGATACTAGGTATTCTAACATTTGAAAAATATTTTTAAGCTAAATAAGAAAAATTCAGGTTTGAGTCTTATTAATAAATAAAATAAGTTTGAAATAGTTTTTCTTCATTTAAGATTTAACACGACACAAATAATATTAGTAGTAGAATATTATTTTTTTGGCAAAAAAATTAATAGTAGAGTATAAGATAGATATGGATTATAAAAAAAATAAGGTAATTTATTGAAAAAGTAGCGGACAATATTAGAGTTTGAAAAAAAATTTGGAGAAGTTAGAGTTTGACAAAGGCATATCCTTTCGGAAATGTTGTTTATGGCCACAAAAGCATGGCTCTCAAATTGTATTCATACACAGCAAAAATGGACAACACCTTATCTTTTACGAAGGAAAGAGATGAGTTGGAAATCTTATGGCCTTTAGATCTGGATAACCACTGGCAGCTGCCTGTTGGGTTTTTAACTTTTCAATTTCAAAAACAAAATATAAACAAAATATATAGAAATTTCAAGAGAAACATGTGACTCATTCTTCTCCGGACCAATAAACTCCCTTTCAAAAGATTTTTTTATTAATCTTTTTTTTCTTTTTAAAATTATATTGCATGATGGGCCGAAGAAGAAAACTTTGAATTAAATCTTCATCAAAGGCCTTTTTCATTATGGTTCTCCTCATCAACATTATCGTAATCTTATTAATCCAATTGTTCTCTGACACATGTTTGATCCTTTAAGTGTTTGGTAGTTTATTAACTTTTTTTAAAAAATTTATTTTGTAGATTTCGTATTATTTAAATCTCAAAATGAATGAGAAAAATTGAAACGAGGAGAAATCTATACATCTATACAATCTATACAGTATGTTAAAGTTATCCTTTAATATTTCTAAAGATTGACACGTGACGCTCTCTATTTAGAGTTTTCTTTTGTACTGCCAAAAACTGACACGTAACACTCTAATAGAGCTTTACAACAAAAAAAATGTAGTGTTAATTATATCTTTTTATGAAGAAAAGGAAAAAAAAACCTATTCACCTTCTATCATCTCTTCAGTTCCGGTTGTTGTATTTCGACATTTGATTTTGTTGCCATTTAGTTTCTAAATAATTTCATAATCATTTACACCACTTCCTATTTTCTTTTCGATCTTGCATTTTCTTTTGAGGAATTTTCTTCTAACAAGGTATATTTTTTAAAAAAAATTTTACACCCTATTCTTTCATAATGATTTACAACTTAGATTTCATTTCACTTCTAATGATCACTCTTTTTCGATCCTTTCAGATTGTTGTGGGATGTTTCTCCATATGATTTTTTTTAATATTTGTTGCAATCATTAATGAGTGAAAAGCTATAGATGGCGATGAATTATTTTGGGAAGAACTAAACTTCAAATTTTTTTATTCGAACCTGTTTATTTATATACTAAGTTTTTCAAAATCTAAAATTGTAAATTTTGAATCCGATTTGATTTAATTTATCACTCTATTTTTTTTGTATTTGCAGGGAAAACCAAAGGTTTAAAGTAACATGTAATAATTAATTAATAAAGAAAGAAATGAATTGTTGTTATGATAATTTTTGGAAAAGAATCCTATTGTGCATAGATTCAAACATTGTAAAGTGAAGATGATTGTTTTCTAAGACAATATTGACTTCCTTATTATAATAGACCTACATCTATTATTAGAAATAACAAATATATTTAACTAAATCCTAAATACACCCGCAGCGTAAGCGCGAGACACCCTCCTAGTTAATTATTATTTTTTTATGAAATTGATTATTATTAATTTGCAGATAGAAGTCAAGATTTTTATCTAAAAAGAGCAAAGAGTCCCAATCAAATCACCCTACTTTGTTGATTTCATCTTTTTTTTTTTTAATTAGTTTGTGGCCTCGTATAATTAGACGGCTTAGTTTTATTTATTTAAATATTTAGAAATATACAAAATATTATTTAAACCTTTTGAATATTGAACATAATTTCATAAATAAGTTGTTAGATTAAAAAGGATTTCATAAACCCATTAAATTATTAGTATTGAACTTCTGTAATAAAATATGTTAGTTATAATTAACTTTCACTTCAAAAATATATGAACAATTTCAATTCCTCCATTTATTTTCTTTTTTTTTTCAAATTGATATATCTTTCTATATATTATTTTTGTAGATTGGAGTTTCAATAAAGCAACTATTTATTTTTCTATTATTTCACTATATATATTTTAAACATCACTAGATGTTAAACTCTCATTTCTTTTTAAGGTTATATATTTAAGAAAATAAAAAAATACTTAATAATCATGATATTAAAGGAAATGAAAAAGTCAAGTAAAAAGACAAAGAATAATAATAATATAGTTTAAAAAAATAAAAAGAGAGAAAATCTGAAATTTTGATTAAAAAATGAAAAAAAAACTAAGTTTTTGTGGAACCGTCTTACTTCTCACTTCTCTCAATTTTTTTATTTATTTTAAAAGACCCTCATTGTTTTTTTATATAATCTTTTAGGAATTATAAAAGTTCAAAAAAACATAATGAAGCACCCAAACTCTAGTTCAAGTGATAGGTATACCTTCCTTGATATTTGAAATCTCAAGTTCAAGTCTTATCATGAATGTATTTTGTCTAATTTAAATATTGACTTAGTTAGTTTGTTTATTAATTTGTTTGTTTGTTCGATGATTTTTCAATAGGTATTTGTGCACAAGAGATTTATCCTACATAACGAAAATTCATTGTATTATCCTAAAAAAAATGTGTAATAAATTTAATAATTCATTGAATTAAATGAAAGAATTTTCATTAAAAATATATGAAAATAGGAATAAAAAATTTGATAAAAATGCATGAAAAAAATTCTTGAATTCAATATATAAATTCATAATTTTTTCAAAAAAAATATAAACTAATAATATTTGAAATTACTAAAAATATTAAAGCTAAAAAAACTAATATTCAGACTAAATTTTTTTGAAAAAAATACATATTTTTCCAAAAAGAAGTTAAAAATGTTAAAATAACTAAGAAATTAGCAATCAAAATCCCCCAAAAAAACCTAATGACTAAAATCTCTAAATTTCTCGTAAAATAATAAAATGTAATGATAGATGATAACTTTTAATTAATTAAAGAATTACAAATATTATTATTATAATTATTTATTTCTAAATGTAATTCCCATGAATATTCTCTCTCATGTGTGGCACTTCTCTTGTCTTTGTTTGGTTCAAAGTGGGGGAGGGGACAAGAGCGGAGGGGAGGAGTGAGGGCGAGAGGAGATCGAGGGATTTTAGAGGATAGTGGAGGAGGATAATCTTTTTTTCTTCTTGGTTGGTTGAAAGAAGAATAAAGAGGAATTTAATGCATGGATATTATCAAATTTTTCTTATTTCTAAAATGATATAATATATGATTGTCTCTTTTTTAATTAAAATATTTGGATAAATAAAACGTAAATATTTATTTTAATTAAAAATATAATACCATTATTATATGATTTTTTAAATGAAATATTAAGATAAAATAAAAATTTTCAAAATAAATTTTGACAATGTTAAACGAGCAGATTGCTCAATTTTGAATAATATGGCTTGACTCCATATCAAGCATGCTTTTATTATGTATTTCTTCTTTCACAAATTATGTCACAAATATGATTATTCAACCAAAGAAAAGAAGAACCAAAAAAAAAGAAAAGAAAAGAAGAAATGACACAATAAAAATAAAATTTGAATCAAAGAATAAAGTTGTCCAAAAACAAGCCACTCCCCCCAAAAGATTCCGATTTGGTGGAGTGGCATATGGGCTTAGGAGGATTTTTATCCTCCTCCCCTCACCCCTCATATGCAAACAAATAAAACTCCATTTAACCCCCTTCACTCTTTCTAAATCTTACAACCAAATAAGGGACAGAGTTCTATAGGAGATATCTATTATATAGTGTTATAGATAATCAAATGAAACTTTAGATGTCTATAGGTATGTTACTAATGTGGGGAAAAAAAATTAGATTTTCAGTTGCATATATTATTATTTAATATTTACATATGTTATAGGAATTTCACTCTTCTATCTCAATTTTAAAATTTGAAATATTTTAAGTTATTTCTATTATTCTAATTTAAAAAGGATTTTTTGGTCAATACTAATTTTAAAAAGGATTAGAAAATCCAATTGGTTATGATTTAAATTGTATTTAAATTTAAAATTTTGAATTTAAAAAAATAGAAAATTTATTTGATAAACCATTGTCCTATGTGGCATATGCCCTACATGACATGCACATAGCCTATCCACATAAGCGTCCATGCAGGATTTCTCACTCATGTTATGCTTATTCTCTTTTTTAATAATAATAACGACAATAATATATGATTTTAAGTTTTTTTTTTTAATGTGGGCCCATGTGGGATGCTTCATGGGGGAGCCATGTCACACCTTGGGAGACGAGAAATATTACATGGGATAGTCTCACCACTTCATCTATAATTGTATCACATCATCATTTTATGCCACATGTAATCTCTTTAGTAGGGGTGTACGAAGCGATCTAATTGAGTTAACAGTGTTGGTACATATAATTAAAATGCAGGTACTAAATTAAAGGTTTTGATCGTAGAAGTATCACATTAGAACCTTTAGCAAAATACAGGAAAAAAATGTGATATTAGCCGTAATTCTTCAATCTTGTACCTTCTTATCGACATGCACGTTTCCTTCATTTCTACCAAATACGGTGTAAAGATGGGTCAAAATCTAATTTCATAGCGAGCATGGCTTTGCATGCATGGCTGTGAGCTAACAGCTAAGGTACCCCTTGGGTTGTGTTTTAGGGCAAAATTAAAGTTGTTTGTAGAGCCAACCATGGGCAACTCAATGCGTATGGGGGGACCGTTTGACCTCTGGATTTTATACGAGGATGGCCCGTGGCTGCTCAACATGCTGCGTCAATTTCATCTCCATGCCCTAAACATAGTCATAACAGTTACACTTTTTACTTATCATTTTTTTCACCTGCTTAGACCTTTAATTTCTATTTTTGTAATTTTAATAGTATGCGTTTTGCCCTTTTATACTTACCAACAATTACATCATTGGGTTTAAACTTTAAAATATTTAACACCCTTAACAAAAGGAATTTTTGTAACTGCGCATTTAGCCTATGTTTGGTAGGAAGAAAGGAAATAATAAGGAAAGGAAATAGGTGAGGAAAGGAAATAGGTAGGGAAAGGAAATAAATTTATATTTCCTTCATCATGTTTGGTAGTAAGGAAAGAAATAAGAAGGAAAGAAAAAAATTTATTATTTCCTTTGTTTGGTATAACTAAGAAATAGGAAAGAAAGAAAATTTATTTTAATTAATATGACCATTTTACCATTGTTTACTCTTTAGTTAAAAATTCACTTTCAATATCTTTTACTTGTAATTGTAAATTTTGTAATTAAAAATAAATTTTAAGGGTGTAATAGTCATTTCTATTTGTTAGACTCAACAACCACTTTCTTTCCCTCTTATTTCCTCTCAATTTGGAAGGAAATGATTTCTAAGGAAATTGACTCTTTCATTTCCTTCCTATTTCTTTCCTTAGGTGTATTTCTATCCTACCAAACAAAGGAAAGTTGTATTTCCTCACTCACTTTCTTTCCACACTCTTTCTTTCTTCCCTATTTCCTTCATACCAAACATAGTGTTAGTGCAACAAGTTGTTGGTGTATTTTTTCAACGATATTAGTCTCAAGTTCAAGTCTTATTGTACGTGGGTTATAGACAAATCATACATGCAAAAGGATTCATGTAAACTAAATAGCTGTACATCATTTTATAAATTCATGTGGGATAATATTTTAACAAATCAACAAATTAGGTTTAACAATCTACTTGTTTGTATCATATCCGTGAAATTTCACATCTGTTTAATATCTTTATCACCTCCATCGAAAATCTAAGTGAAAAAAATTATATTGCACTCCCTTTATCCCAATTAAATTATCACTTTTAACTTTTAAAATTATCCTGTTCAAAATGTCACTTTAGAAAAATAAAAAAAAATTTAACATCTGTCTTTTCTCTTTTTACTTTCAACATTAAAACCTTTCCGTTATCTAAACCTTCACAAAAAGTCAATAAGTGACAACTTTTATGGGCTGGAGGTGGTATTAACTAATATTTAATATTTAAGCGCTTTCAATTAGCATGAAATTTGGCATGAGAAGAGACGGACACTTGACATGGTACTTAAGAAGGAGGGGGGAAAAAAAAGAGACGAGACAGACACTTGAGTCTTGAATTATAGTACATTAAAGGATAATTATTATTCATTAAAATGACAATGACATAGTACATCCAGATTGAGGTAATTAATGAATAAAAGGAGGAAGCCTACGGTTGATAGAATATATGGTGGTACAAATCCAGCGAGACATGATTCATTTGCAATGCTTCCAATTGAGGTATATGCTCCGTTTGAGCCACTCAGCAGTCAGCAAGTTGAATGTCTCAAAGGACATTAGTCTTTCTATACCCAGAAAGAAAAGAGAGGTTCTTCAGTTGATCATAAACAAACTTGGGTCCTGCACAAGTATGACTCAAAGTTGGAATGCTTAATTTCCATGGATGTATACCCATTTGCGCCACTCAGAACGTCGAGCCATTAAATCCAAAGAATGAGCGCTGGACAAAGAAAAACATGAATTGTAAAATGAGTTACTAAAGGTGATGGATGTATCACAAGAAAATTATGCGAGTGTTCTTCCTCTTGTTAAATCATGCATGCTGAAAAAAGGGGGAGGGGGTGTTGAACACGCTGGAATACACAGGAAATGAGCAAAGGCATTAGTTTTGTTTCAGCACCAAGTAAACCACTAGTCACTTCATCCGCCAAAGAGTAAATTCCTTATCCAGATATTAATTGAAATCCAATTGAATTGCTAAGTTTCACTTGCCAGATGGTACTTGGTGCACTATAGTTCTTCAGATCTAGCACTCAAATACAGAAGTTCACATGTAGATACAAAGTTGCACAATGAACAAGCATGCAAATGGACAGATACTTTGCACCTCAAATGGACACGCTATCCTATTAAGATTTGAAATGATTTAACTACAACAAAGGCCGTAAAGCTTGTTTTTAGCAAAGGTTCTGCTAGCTTACTTCATCTTCAGAGGTAGCTAAGCAACGAAATCAACACTCCAATGTACAAGGTTTCAGTCTTGAGTTGCCTTGGTTTGTTTGTTCAAAGGACCTTCTTATCCATTACTCAAGAAAAGCATAACATATTATGTCCATCCTCTGGTTCATCAATCTTCTACGTATGCCACAATTCAGCCATTCTCAGTAAACTTGCGCACATAAAGTTAAGTTATTTAGATTGTGAAATATTTTTACTGTTGTTATATGAATTTTAACTTCCTTAACTAAGAAGACAGCATTAACCTGTGCACACCTACCAAACTATAACGGATAAAAGGAGATATATGACTAATACCAAGTCCTAATGTAAGAACATCCTAATAAAAATCCTCCCAAAACAATGCTACAAATTAAGCAGGATTCTTTTGTTCACTCACAATGAATTTTTTGACACAATCACCATTTAAAAGCCCACCACAATGATCAGTTTAACTGAACTACAGATCCAAAGTGCATGCCACAAGACACAAATACATTTCTCCATATTTTCTTCCTTTAAACCGAGATTATATCCCTCCACTTTTTGAATTTCACTTATGAACAATAGTGAAAATCATATGAAACTCTGAATGGAAGATGATAAAATTATAAGAATCACTTAAAATAACTAAAATAGAAGCTAGGAATATCTTCTGCTAGTGATTTACAATTTGTTGACCTCTTTCTCATCGGTACAATGCATTTTATATACCTCCCTAAACATGCATGCAGAATGAGAATAGAATCCAACCATAGTAGAAGCCTGATCAGAAGCCAAAGAGTATAGTTTGCTCGTAAAAGGGTCATCTAGAATAAATAAAGGGTTCGAATTCGAAACAAGTTAATGATATTTTGGGAATGAATTATTAGAACTGAATCAATAAATCAAATAAGTGTATTGCCCAAAGTTCATTTGAACATGAACTCAATCTGGGAAATACAGTGTCCTAAATTCACTTTTCTCTATGTTGCCCAAGCCCATAATTGAGAAATTTCTACTTGTATGTTCCAGAAACATCATCTCTTGAGAAGAGCAGAATAATCTATCAAGTGTACTCTCAAGGAAATGGGATATGAGTCATGGGATTTTTCAACAAGTGTGTGGAAATTAAAAGGAAAAGGAAAAGGAAAATAGACCTGAACATCATAGAACTTGATGTAGAAGCGAGAAGCATCAATAGAAAGCTTGGTTTGAAGAATATCGGCAATAGTTGAACTGAGTTTGGGATTAACAGAAGGGCCAAGGCCCCCAATAGAAATCAATTCTCCATAAGCAGCAGGGGCTTCCGTCCCAGCAAACGCCATTGGCACTCCGCCATTAACCAAAATCATCACGTACTGTTCAAGTGTTAAACCATTTTTATCCAACAGAAATGGAAAAAAGATTTCAAAAACAAAACAGGGAGAGAATAAGTAAGAAAAGAACTGACAGATTCAGGTTTGCCGATGATTTTGGCAACAGCTTTGGTGGCGTCCTTGAGGATGTCAGAGGTTGTTACTGCGTCCACAGGCACGTTTGTGTATAAATTCAAGGTAGGCATTTTCTTCTTCTTCTTCCTCTTCTAGTTTAGAGTGTGAAGATGTTGGAAGTTAAGGAATGCCTGCAAAATGGGTGGTCTCCGAGGGAATTATATCTCCTGTATGTGCTATCCTCTCCTTTACCCTCTATCCGCCAAACAAACTGACACAGAGCTTAGATTTGTGTCGTTAACTGGGCCGCCCGTTTGGGCCAAAATCTAGACCTGTCTCTGATTGGGCCTTAGACAAAGGATTTTTGGTGTTAATCTAAGTCCCGGGAGACCGATTGGCACCAGTGTAGTGAAGTCCAAACGCACCATTATCGCTGTTTATCAACTATATATGTTTTTTTCCAGCTGTATAGTAATTACTTTAATAACTTTCTTATCTGTATGGTAGTTTTTTGATTTGTACATTAACTTTATCAAGATTTCGATTTCACTGCTCTCAAATAGAATCCTGGTGTGAAGTCTGAACCATGAATAGCTCACATCACGTTGGATTACGCCTACTTAAGCATATTTTCTTGGCTAGCATATTTCCGGCACACCAAAGAGGGCATGCTGACTATCTAGCTAAGATGTGTGTCGATTTAGACTCCGATTTTGCTGTTTTTGATCAGCCGTTAGCTTGTACGAATGCTATATTGTTAGCTGATGAAAATGGGAATTACGTTTCCCAGATCCTTGTAACTTTGTTATAGGCCGTCTGGCCTTTATTTTGTTTTAAAGAAGTTGCCCGGGTTTTGGCTCGACAACCGGATCATTGCACACGACGCCCAATTCATAACATTCTACCATTCAAGTTTCTGCACCAACCGGAAACAAAACTGAAGTAGAGGCTCTGAAGTTTGGGACACCATATAATTCACGTGCCAAAGTAGGGTCAATTTTAACTGGATCTATAAGGAAGGGGATAAAACGGGTATGATATCTTATGCTTATGTTTTATCTGTCTTTGCTAAGACTGAATAAATTAGATAATAATTCAGAAACATAAGATGGTATAAACTATAGAAGCCTATTTGTGTATTCCCAGCCTGTACAATGATATAATTATCTCTATTCTTGAATTTAAAATGGTGCACATAAAGCCTTTCAACTACAAAAGGTTAGTAATTTTCATGTGTAAGCTCAGAGTACCTAGCAAAGGATAGATGCCACTAGAATCAATTTGGGAATCATAACCTGAAAAAAACTGATAAATAGAGCCATTTAACTCTAGACAACTTTCACCAGCCATCTTTTTCAGCCCTCCATCCCTCATAACCCTCCGTATATTTGCTGCTCTTTCCCACATCCCAGCTTCTGCGTACATGTTTGCAACCATCACCAAATTTCCACTCCTCCTAGGCTCCAACTCGAGCAATTTCTTTCTCACCTTATTAACCACCCTATCCGTGTCACTGACCTTATGAATGTTGTACGCACTTAGCAAAGTCCTCCATAAAATTGGCTCAGGCTCAATAGGCATGTTGATTATGAAATTGTAGGCATCTTTCAACCATCCAGCACGACCCAAGACATCAACCATGGTACTATAATGAACCATCATAGGCTTAATCCCATGTATGTGCTCCATTTCATGAAAATATCGATACCCATCATCCACCAAACCAGAATGGCTACAAGCACAAAGAACTCCAAGAAAAGTAACATAATTTGGTCTTATACAAGAACTTCTCATCATCTCATCAAAACGTTCAAGAGCCTTTTTAGCGAAACCATGTTGAGCAAATCCTAAAATCATTGCACTCCAAGTCCACACGTTTGTCTCCTCCATTCTATCAAAAACTCGACTGGCGTAGCAAACATCTCCGCTCTTTGCATACATATCAACAAGTGCAGTACCTAATCGGTAATTCAAAATCAAACCTCTCTCAATAATTTGCAAATGAAGTAACCTTCCTAGCCTCAAATATCCTAGCTCTGCACATGCTGAAAGCAAGATGACCATCGTGGTTTCATCAGGCTCAAAACCCCAATCCCTCATCTTATCAAAATACCCGATAGCATCCTCAATGCAAGAATTCTCAACGGATGCAGTAATCACCGCATTCCAAGAAACCACGGTTCTCTCGCTCATTTCACCGAACAGTTTCTTGGCATCCAATATCTTCTTACAGCACCCATAAAAATTCACCAAATTGTTCCCAACATAAACATCATCATCTAAACCGTGCTTTAGAATCTCTCCATGGACCTGTCTCCCTTCTTCAAGCGCTTCAGCCCCCGCACAGGCCTTTAAAACAAATGGATATGTAAGCTTATTACGGTGAAGTCCTCGTTTTTGCATTTCTTTAAATACCCAGATTGAATTTTTGGGAGAATCGCTGGAAGCATAGCCTCGGATGAGAATATTCCACGTAGAGGGAGTTGAATTGAGTGAGTTAAAAAGAAGGGAACGCGCGTAGCCGAGGCTTTTGAAGGAAGACAAAGAGGAGAATCTGACGAGTTCGGTGATAAGAAAAGAATCTTGGTGGAGATCGGAGATGACGACTTGGGCGTGGATTTGAAAGAGGTGTTTGATTGAAGAACAGAGCTTTAAGAGAACCAGACAATGATGCTTTTTAGAGAGGAAGTTTGAGTTGCACATTTTTGGAGGGAAATCCGTTGGCGGTTGAAAAACATAATGAGAGAATCTAACAGGAACTTTAGAAGAAGACAGAGCCATCGGTACCAGTTGACACGCTAGAGGACAAATACACCCAGTATTCCAGACAATTTTTGCTGTTTTCTTTCTTGCCTTTGTTAATATACGTTACTTTGGTTGCTGTGAACCCCTGCATGACTCTGACTAGGGAACAAGAAAAATATCTAGCAGAGCAGAGCAGAGCTAGCATCCATGAGATGAAAGAGGGACCAGGTGACCAAATTAAAACAATGACAGTATTGTCAAAGAATCTGCGAGATACTGAACTAAGGTAATATATAATATAAACATGGAGAGATGACCAAAGTGAAGAAGCAGGGCAATTCATTGGTAAGTTAGAAACTCACGCAAGGGGTGAGCAAAGCAATGCCTGGAGACCATGGCGGTTTGAGGCCTTGGGCGGACTTAGAAGCTTTCTTCAACGATGGGAAAAAGGTGGTTGTGTGAAGAATCAGAGCCATTTTTGTTCCACTAGGCTTTTGCTTAATTTTTTTAGCTCTGCTCTGCTTGTTGCATGTTTCAACGCTATGATATTTATAGAGCAAAAAAGTAACAGCCAACTATCCTAGCCCGTTTGGCATTGATTGCATGTCAAAATGCTTCATCTCTTATAGGCAATATCAAACTACTTTTATTTGTGCTAAAGAAGGGCTCGCTCAAAATGAAAACGACTGGTGTTGTGTTGTGTTTAATACCTCAGGCTCAGGAACGTGAAGGATTCAAGTCTCACCCTTTCGCCATTGGAACACCGCCATCAACCAAAATCGTCACGTACTGTTCAAGTGTTAAAGCATTTTTGTCCAACAGAAATGGAAAACGATTTCAAAAACAAAACAGGGAAAGAATAAGTAAGAAAAGAACTGACGGATTCAGGTTTGCCGATGATTTTGACAACAGTGAGGATGTCAGAGGTTGTGTTAGAGTTAGTTGAAGATCAGCAAAGTTCAAGACAGTAACGTTAGTTAAGTTCTTGTCCTTTTCTGCTGCAGATTTCTTCCAATCAGAGACAAGAGCTTCAAAACTTTTGAAGTTAAGATCTGAAACACAACAAGCTCACTGAGTAGCTACCAGAGGCGGTGGAGCTGTGCAAGTGGAAGTCTAAAGATTGGACAGCAGCCACCTTGCCTATTTTTGTACCAATGGCAGCACAAGTTTCTGTTTTAACTTGTTCTGTTTTTCAAATATATTAAACCAGTTTAATAGCTACTTTAGCTTGGTCAGTGAAGTAGTTTTGTTCTTGAAACTTCCAGAAATCACGTGGTTGCAATGAAAGTTGTATAAATTCAGCAAAGCTTAATGAAATTATTGAAGCCTTTTCATCATTTTTCTGCTCTTGTCCGAACACTATCTCACTGCTTTGTTTCAACTTTTAACAAGTTTCAATCCTGTTTCACGTTTTGAACTTTGAAACTAAGTGTTTTAAACCAACAATTGGTATCAAGAGCTTTAGTTGATCTTTAAGGGACCTGGAAAAACCTTGAGAGAAAATCTGAGAGCTGTGAGGTAGTGAAAAAACCTTTAAACCTTGTCTGATAAATCTCTTAAATGGAACCTTCAAACAGTAACCTTCCTCATCCTCCTATCTTCAAAGGAGAAAATTATCATATATGGAGTGTGAAAATGAAAACACACTTGCAGGCTCTCAAACTTTGGGATCTTGTGAGTGCTGGAAGGGAGCCATCGCCTTTAACAAGAACCTCAGAAGAAGATGTCAGAAGATATCAAGATGAAATAGCAAACAAGTACAAGGCTCTCACCATCATACAAAATTCAGTCTCAGATGAAATTTTCGCAAGAATCATGGCTTGTGAAACACCCTGGAAAGCTTGGAATCAACTCAGAGATGAATTTCAAGGTTCAGACAAAACCAGGAAGCAGCAACTTGTTAATCTTAGAAGAGACTTTGAGAATCTGAGAATGGGAGAAGAAGAAACTGTCAAGCAATATGCAGATTGAGTAACTGCTATTGTCAATAGAATAAGGATGCTTGGTGATGATAGTTACAGTGATAAGAGAATTGTAGAAAAGATTGTGAACACACTTCCAGAGAAGTATGATCCAATCATTACTTCTATTGAAATAGCCACTAATGTAACAAACATCACCTTGCAAGAGCTGCTAAATTCAATGTACTCTCTTGAACAGAGAAGAGCAAGTAGACAACAACTGAAGGTTGAAGGAGCCATGGTGGTCAAATACAAAAACAAGACAAAGAAACAAAAGGACAAAGGTAAAAAACAAGCTGAATCCAGCAAAGATGGTGAAAAGAAGAAGTTTCCACAGTGTCCTCATTGCAAAAAGGACACTCACTTAGAGAAGTTCTGCTGGTACAGGCCTGATGCAATATGTGGTATTTGCAAGCAGCAAGGCCATGTAGACAAAGTTTGTAAAAACAAAGGAAAGCAACAGCAGCCTCCAAAACAAGCTCAAGTAGCAGATGACAACACACAACAGGAAGAGCAATTGTTTGTAGCCACCTGCTATGTTTCAAGCACGCCAAGTAGCTCGACTTGGTTGATTGATAGTGGATGTTCACATCACATGGTGTTAGATGAGAAAATGTTCAAATATTTGGACAGATCTTATTTTTCTCATGTGGAAATAGGTGATGGTAACTACCTGGATGCAGTTGGGAAAGGTGAGGTGTTTGTTCAAACACCCTCAGGTACAAAGCTGATTCCTGATGTTTTATTAGTACCTGCAGTATACAAAAATCTCATAAGTGTTGGACAGTTGATGGAGAATGACTTTTCCCTGTTGTTTAAAGGAAGATCATGTACCATTTATGAACCATCTGGTCGTGTGTTACTAACACTACCTATGGTGAACAGAAGTTTTTACTTGAAACTACAAGATGAAGTTGCCTGTACTAGCACAGTTGATGTTTCAATCCTATGGCATAAAAGAATGGGACATTCCAACTACCATTCTTTATGTCAAATGCAGAAAAACAGATTGGTAGAAAATATGCCTGCTGTCACAGAACAACAAGGAGTTTGTGATGTTTGTCAATTTGGGAAGCAAAGTAGGCTTCCTTTTCCAAATCAATCTACCTGGAGAGCATCTCAGAAGTTGCAATTAATCCATTCAGATGTCTGTGGACCTCAAAGAACTGCATCACTAAGTGGCAGTAAGTTTTTTGTATTATTTATTGATGATTTAACCAGGATGACTTGGGTTTATTTCTTGAAACAGAAATCTGATGTTGCTGGAGTGTTCTGGAAGTTTAAAACTTTAATTGAAAATCAAAGTAGTTGCAGATTGAAAGCAATAAGGTCTGATAATGGAACTGAGTATACTTCTGAGAAATTTCAACAGTTTTGTGAAGATGCAGGTATACAGCATCAATTGACAGTAACTTACTCACCTCAGCAAAATGGAGTGAGTGAGAGAAAAAACAGAACTGTCATGGAGATGGCAAGGTGTTTGATGTTTGAGAAGAATCTGCCAAAGAAATTTTGGGCAGAGGCAGTTAACACTGCAGTTTATTTGCTTAACAGGTCATCTACAAGGTCTGTTAAGAACTTGACACCTTTTGATGCTTGGTTTGGTGTCAAACCATCTTTTGAACATTTGAGAGTCTTTGGTTGCAACTGTTATTCCTTAATTCCCAGTGTGAAAAGAGATAAGCTGGAAAAAAGAAGTGAAGTTGGCATTTTCATTGGCTACGGCAACAACTCAAAGGGCTATAGAATCTACAACCCTTCTACCAACAAGATAATTCTTAGCAGGGATGTTAAATTTGATGAAGAAGAAGCTTGGAGTTGGCCTGATGATGAAGTTCAATCTCAAATTGATAAAGAGGTTGGATTCAATCAAAATTTCAATAAAGATGAATTTGTTAATGTAGATGATCCACCAATCCGAGGCACCAGATCACTGTCAGATGTGTATGAAAGCTGCAATGTTGCTGTTCTGGAACCTGCAGATCACCTTGATGCTTTGAAATCTGCTGGTTGGAGAGAAGCAATGCAGGAGGAGCTGAGGATGATTGAAAAGCATCAGACTTGGCAATTAGTTGATAGACCAGAAAATCAGAAAGTAATTGGTGTAAAATGGGTTTATAGAACCAAACTAAACTCAGATGGTTCTGTGAACAAGCTGAAGGCAAGATTGGTGGTAAAAGGATATGCTCAGCAACTTGGTGTAGATTATTCAGAAACATTCTCACCAGTAGCTAGGCATGACACAATCAGAATGCTTCTTGCATTTGTAGCTCAAAAGCAGTGGAAAGTGTTTCAGCTTGATGTTAAGTCTGCTTTTCTAAATGGCAGATTAAGTGAGCAGATTTATGTTGAGCAACCAGCTGGATTTGAGGTCAAAGGGCAAGAAGATAAGGTTTATTTGTTGAAAAAGGCCCTGTACGGCCTGAAACAGGCTCCAAGGGCCTGGTATGAAAGACTTGATGAGCACATCCTGCAAAATGGGTTCCAAAGAAGTGTAAGTGAACCTACTTTGTATATTAAGTCATCTAATCAAGACTTGTTGATAGTTTCAGTGTATGTTGATGATCTTCTACTAACTGGAAGCAATGCTGATATGGTGGAGGAATTTAAAAGGGATATGCTAAAGCACTTTGAAATGACAGATCTTGGTTTGATGAGTTTCTTTCTTGGCATGGAGATTCTACAGACAAAGAAAGGAATCTTCATTTGCCAGCAAAAGTACTGCAAGAAGGTGCTAAGGAAGTTCAAAATGGACAATTGTAAATCTGTTTCAAGTCCTCTTGTACTTGGTGAAAAATTTTGTAGGGAAGATGAATCAGAGAAGGTTGATGAAGGTGTGTACAGAAGTGCAATTGGATGCCTGCTGTAGTTAACAGCAACTCGGCCTGATATCATGTATGCAGTAAGTCTTCTTTCCAGATTTATGCATTCACCAAGTGAAATTCATTTCAAGGCTGTTAAAAGAATTTTAAGATATGTTAAGGGTACAACCTGTTTTGGAGTTCTGTTTAAAAAGGTTTCAGACTTTCAGTTTGAAGGATATGTGGATAGTGACTGGGCAGGATCAACTGATGACATGAAGAGTACTACAGGTTACTTGTTTTCATTTAGTTCTGGTGTATTTTCATGGAATTCCAAGAAGCAAGAAACTATGGCACAATCAACTGCAGAAGCTGAATACATCGCAGCTGCTGCAGCAGTAAACCAAGCAAAGTGGTTGAAGAAAATCCTAACTGATCTTCATCATGTTCCAGCTGAGACAATCACCATCTACTGTGACAATCAAGCTGCAATTTCTATAGCTAAGAATCCTGTTTGCCATGGTCGAACCAAGCATTTTAAAATCAAGTTTCACCGTGTAAGGGAAGCTCAGCAAGCTAAGGAAGTGAACTTGAAGCACTGCAGCTCAAGTGAGCAGTTGGCTGACATTCTTACAAAGGCCTTACCAAAGGCCAGGTTCGAGCATCTTAGAGAAAAATTAGGAGTTTGCTGTTATTCAACTAAGGAGGAGTGTTAGAGTTAGTTGAAGTTCAGCAAAGTTCAAGACAGTAACGTTAGTTAAGTTCTTATCCTTTTCTGCTGCAAATTTCTTCCAATCAGAGACAAGAGCTTCAAAACTTTTGAAGTTAAGATCTGAAACACAACAAGCTCACTGAGTAGCTACCAGAGGCGGTGGAGCTGTGCAAGTGGAAGTCTAAAGATTGGATAGCAGCCACCTTGCCTATTTTTGTACCAATGGCAGCACAAGTTTCTGTTTTAACTTGTTCTGTTTTTCAAATATATTAAACCAGTTTAATAGCTACTTTAGCTTGGTCAGTGAAGTAGTTTTGTTCTTGAAACTTCCATAAATCACGTGGTTGCAATGAAAGTTGTATAAATTCAGCAAAGCTTAATGAAATTATTGAAGCCTTTTCATCATTTTTCTGCTCTTGTCCGAACACTATCTCACTGCTTTGTTTCAACTTTTAACAAGTTTCAATCCTGTTTCACGTTTTGAACTTTGAAACTAAGTGTTTTAAACCAACAGGTTGTTACTGCGTCCGCCGGCACGTTTGTGTATAAACTCAAGGTAGGCATTCTCTTCTTCTTCTTCTTCTTATTCCTTTTTTGGTTTAGAGTGTGAGGATGTTTAGACAAGGGATTTTTGGTGTTAATCTCTTCTGAAGTTTTTTTTTTTTTTTTATGTAACCAAGGATATTTTTAGGTCTTTGATCCAAAATTAATCTCTTTCGAGTCGGATTGATCCAATACGGGATCTATTCTGAACTTTGAATCATGAATAGCTCGCATTAATTGTCATTTTCTATTTTCAAAATTTTCTTTTATAATTATGCCGCCTAAGTAAGTTATTATTTACTTATTTTGGGGGGTTTTTATCCAAAAATGTTATTTTGGGGAATTACCTTTTAGTGTAATGATGGGTCAATTTTACCTCGAAGTAATAATAGACCAATATAATTCTATATATGTTTGGTGAATTACTTAATACTAGATGAGAAACCTGTATTTCATTTCAGTTATAAAATTAAACATAATATAATAGATAAATTTTGATTAATTTGTTTTTCACTATATCTAAAGTAGCAATTGTACGAACAAATTCACTTCATTTTAGGTTACAAAAATAAATGTAATATAATAGACGAAATTGAACTATATTGTATAAGAAATTTAAATGTATGATAAATTCAATAAATATTAGAAAAAAATTAAACATAATCATACAATCAAGAAATTTTTAAAAAGAAAATTTGTGAAAAATGAAAAGTCATAAGTTAAATATATCTAACTTCTTGTGAAATTAAATATTTATAATAATTTAAAGTATTCCAATTAATAGCACACCAATATATATATTTTTTTATCAAAACAAATAATTATCATTTAAAAAACACAATAAAAACTATTTTCAAATTAAATATAACCATTTTTCTCCTTCTATCTTCCAAATACAAATAACTCATATAATGTATTTAGTACACTTAAAAAATAAAATAAATTTTAAATTACCTATGATTGTTTTTCTCTTTTCTATTATCCTATATGGCACTCCCTATATTCTTCATAAAGCATTCTTTTGCTTTAATGGTATAAATAATCCCTCCCAAGTGTAATGAATTTCTCTCATTTTTACTATTTTACCTTTGTTTTTTGGCCAACCTATTTTACCCTTTTCATTAATTAAATACTCTCAAATTTATCATATAATTTAAATTTACTTGCATGACTAAGACAATCTTATGTTCATTTTCATAGTTACAAGAAAATTTTTATTTCGCATCCTAATTATTTTTAAATCTAATCTAAAGGATAAAACAGTTGACTCAAAAATTAACTTTATTCATAGGAATTAATTTTATAATTGAGGTAGGAAATATAAAAATTTCATCTTTTTATAAAAAAAATGAAAAAACAAGTAAAAGATAAGACTTATTTTTATCATGTAAACTTGATATTATTTAGGTAAAAAAAATAACATCTTTAACTAATGAAAAATGTAAAATAGTTAAAATAAAGGAAATTCATTGCACTTGTAAGGGATTGAGTTGAGTAATACATGTACACTAGTCTCATAAAATTATGTTGGGCTATTGCACTTTTGGAGCAAAATTGGCTCATTCAAGGATAATTCGCCGTTACTTTGTCCTAACAAGTCTTAGTTAATTGGCTCAAGTGTATAGGGATGCACTCAAAATCGGTTTGACATTGCGTTTGGGTATCATAAAATTATTTTTCACCTCTAACTGCATAAACTTACCAAACATGAGAAACTCATATTTAGATGCTTTTTCCATTTCAAAAATGTTTTTGAATTAAAACCATACAATTTACGGTTATGCTAAACATTTAAAATCCCAACTATGCTTTTTCGTAGTAGCAATTTTACTATGCACTAGTTTTCAAACACATTTTTAATTTTCAAAACAAACTTTTCCCAACTGCAACATCAAATACCAAATTAGCCCTTAAACTATTAATAGTTGAAGTGTCACACCCCCCGATCCGAAGGTCAAAAATGTGACAACTGCCACATGCCACGAATTGTGAATGGTACGCTTCATCCACAACTTGAAGCTCGCAAGGCTCGTAACATCTTGAACCCATTTAGTAAATCAATTTTTACTTGTCACGCAAAATGAAAAATAGGATTTTAGAACATTTATGCAGTCTAAAATTTAAATGAAAACAGTCCTTTAAGTTGAAAAATATAGGTGAATAACAATTTAATCGTAGTCAAATTATGCTAGTGGATCCAGTAGGAACCACACATAAGCCATATAGACTTACTGTGAAAAGTTCGGAGTCGAGTCTTGACACTTAGCGGTCTACCCTTTTCGCGCGGTTAATTATCCTGAAAAATAAATTTTTAAGAAATGAGATGAGTATATTTTCTATACCCAGTGAGTGAGACAAGACCATAAAGTTTAACACAAAACCAGCTATTTCACCATAAAATAACTTTTATGTAACTTAGGAGAAATCCAAGGAAAATTTTATTCACAAAATTTAGATTCCCATATTTTATAGAGTTTCAACTAGTAATTTAATTTGAGCATTTAAAGGGCTCGCCAAAACATATTGCTTAATCTCACCCGGCCAAAATGAGATTCAAGTCCGCCGAGGTAATTTTCTTTAATTCCTTTATTTAAGAAATAAAAAGCCTTCTACTCGGCGTTGGCATAGGCCTTTACCACAGGTGGTACGTGGCTATGTCTATAGTACTCTCACTGTGTCGCATAATCATTATCTCAGTGCGCACAAAACCCCTGTACCATTCACTCTAAGTGGGAGTGAAAGCCTACTCACGCCGTCTCCACAAGGTCGGATTTTAAGAGGCATCACTGCAGTGACCAACATCTCATCCACCATAATCATTTTGCAAAACAACATTATTTAATCATATACTATTCGGCCAATTAGCCCATCATTGAAATCAACTCAATCGCAATAATCTCAACCACATTTACCATATATATGAATAATTGATTTTAAATATCATAAAATAAATTAATTCACTTCAAGCTCATCAAAATTCGAGGTTTATAAACAGACATCAAATTTTATACACGGATTTAATTTTTGAAAAATCGAGTCTTCTTATTTTTGAAAACAAATTTTAATTTGTAAAGTAATTCATATTAAGACCATAAACAACTATCATAAATCAATTGAAATTGAAGAAATCAAACCATTGAATTTAAATAAAAACAACTTAAACAGCAAAACATTTATTTAGGTCTGTAAAGTTCCATTCACAGGTTTGGGAAAAGTATACACTCCCACTATTCCACACGCTACTTGTCCTTGAAGAAGGCTCTCCACCTAAATATTTATTTTGAAACAATACATCAATTTTTTTTATGATGGAAGTAAGCGTCAGGTGGACGTACAAGAATGCATGTCTTGCATGAAATGCGAGACTAGTTACTAAATCTTCTTGATTTCTTCTTTCTCACTAACAAATCTAATATTCTTTCTTCATCAATCTTTATTCAAATACATGAATTACTAATACCAATTGCATCTCAAAAGTTTCCGCCAGCCTCTCCAATTTCACCAAATTGATATTTGTTTATCTTCACAATTTCCATTTCTATTTCCATATTTACACTTAAGTTACTCCAAAGACACAATTAAACTAATTTGGTCTTGCAAAATTAATACCTTGCATTTTCTCTTGAAAAATTTTGGCACCCAATACTTTCACATTGCCAATTCCTTCTTCAATACATATAAAAATCAAATTCTAATAATTCAATTCTTCACATTTACACCCAAATTATTCCAAGAATACAATCAAACTAATTAAGTTCTTGCAAAATTGAAATCTTACATTTTTCCCTAGGAATTTCGGCTTAACCATTCCATATTGCACCTTGCCCATTTGACACTCTCCAATATCAATTCCTAGCAAACTTTAACCTCTCATACTACTCTAATTCAACTTATGAATTCTATTGGGACATAAATTTCAAAAATCTTGAATCCATAAGATAACAATATCTTTCTTCATTAATTTCACATACATAATTCACTTTTCATGCAAAATCAACCCAATATACATGATGAGAATGCTAAAATCTCCAATATAACTCAAAATTAGGGATACTTGCCTTATGATTTTTCCAACTCCAACATAAACCCTAATTCTTCTTCTCCAAATTACTTCCAACCAAGCTCAAATTCTCCAAAATTGATAGAGGGTTATTGATGGGCTTGTGGAAAGCTTCAATTTGACTATAAACTTGTGAGGATTTGGTGGATTAAATTTGTAGAAATCAAGGTAGGAAGAATTCCTAGTGAAAAATGGAGAAAATGGAAGAAAAATGGAGAAAAGTGTAGAATTCTCTTGAATTCTCTCTATGCATAGCCGGCCATCTCCCATTTATATGGCCATGCACATGACCAAATAAAATCTTATGGCAAAATGATTATTTTGCCCTCACGGACAATTTTGCCCCTGAAAAATTTTTAAAATTTCATTTATGTCCTCGATCAGTCCCAAACCTTATACATTGTCCCAAATTATTTTTCAAACCCTGTCGAGTTATTTCATGAAATTTCCAAACTCCTTACTATTTGTAAGTTATACTAGTTTAAATTTCTCAAGGGTAAAATGGTAATTATACTTTAATTTTTCACGTAGCAACTAGGCAATTCTCAAGTACTAACAATTTATAATAACATGGCGTCCTCCCATACTGTAGGAAAAATCGTTTTCAGTGATTAAAAATCACATTCCATTTATTTACGAAAATGCCATCAGATATTACGACATTTCCTTCTGCAATATTTTCCTTCAACGAGGATGTTTAGAAAAATACTGTGATAACTTCGAATATTCTAAGGCATACTAAAGAAGATAACTGAGTAGTTTGAAACATCATTTATGCCTCAGTGAGGTGTACAGAATTTTTAAAAAATAATACAAAAAGTTAACTTTTATTTCATAGGTCAAAATTTGCCATAGGCGTTTGGAGGCCTAATTCTTCAAAATGAGAAAAATTTTACCAGGTAAAAGTTGTTCTTATTATTACTAAGAATACCTCCACATACATACTAATTGTGGAAACTCCCATTACCTAAGTCTACGGTTCCGAACTAGGTCATTCTAGGACTAGGCGTTACATGAAGACAGATTCAGATTAGTTTTTTTTTTGGTTAGTTACCCTCCCATGAAAAGTGGGATGTCCTACTTAAATTTGGCAGATTCAGATTAGTTTGATTTCATATTCACTGGGTCTTGTTTTAAAACCATTTTATTTTATAGACAGAAAACACATTACGCAAGTTCAAGATAATATACAACAGATTATTCAACGCAAGATATATAAAGTCATCTAAGACTTTCAATCAGCAAAGCAACAAAATCCAGAAACATAGATATATAAACAAAACTACATATAAATAAAATCCCAATAAAGCTAGCCAGGGGTCTAGGTTCACACAAGCAACAAGGCCTAAAATTGTGCTAAAGACAGGCATAAAAGAGAATTCATAAAAGAGAATTCCCCTCTAGCCAAGATGGTTAGAGTTTGAAACATGCATGAGGTCTCGAGACACTTCCCACTCCCACTGGGTTTATTAGGCCCATTTTTCTACCTCCTATATACCTAAAGAAAAAAAAAACATAAAAGCTATAAAATGTAAACTAAAATTAGAAGCTGTTGGCACATGAGATCAATTGATTATCATGGCCGGTTGGGTGATGCAGCGCCTGAAGCGAGCCTTCCTAACGGTTGTGAAGATCTCAGTTTGAGCATTCTCAAGCATATTGACAACCTCAGCAAAGGAAGGGCGGGCATCGGCGTTGGAGTCCCAGCAGCGGCACAGGATTTCACTCAAAACAGGCAGACAATCGTTTGGAATGGGTGGCCGACAGCCCCTAACCACAAAATAAGGAACAAGCGCTCCTTTCATTTCTTGGTAAGGAAGCGACCCTGTTATCAGCTCCCAGAGCACAATTCCAAAGCTGTAAACATCTACCCGTTGGGTGCATGGAAAGTTTTGGATCATCTCGGGTGACATCCATCTGTATGTTCCTGCCTGGGTTGTCATTGTGTCGGGATTCCCTTGGATCCTTGCAAAACCAAAATCCGCAATCTTGATCGATCTATCAGCAGCAATCAAAAGGTTATTCGACTTCAAATCCCTGTGAACCAACCCCAGCCCATGCATATACGCCATCCCTCTCGCAATATCCAACGCTTGTTTGATTACCAATTTCAATGGCATTTGACGATTCTGCCTGTTTTGCAGAAACTTTCGGACAGAGCCTCCTTTTGCATATACCGTCACAATGACCCAAACCATCGGCTTTCGACATGCACCTATAAACCGCACCACATTCGGATGGTTCATCACCGCAAGCGCCATAACTTCCTGCTGAAACTGCCGCTCCAGAGCCTCTGCAACTACCGAATCAGCGGGTCGCCCTAATATCTTAACCGCAACTTCCTCCCCATTATATTTTCCTCTAAATAACTTGCCGAAAGTTCCTTCGTCAAAAGATTCACCCATGGCGAGCTTTCTCAAGTCAAGAGTCCACTCCTCGTAGTTCTCCAGTCCTTCGGTTGGATAATTAGTATCCATCAAAGCTTTGACTAAGGCATCGTCACCGAGTTTAGGGAGAGCACCGGTACCCTTGTTCCGACGAAGCGGATAGAAAGGGAAATTGGTATTGGTGTGGCGGCTCACAAAATGGACTAAGAATGGAGTCTGAGAAACATTGTTAGAGCCCACACTGCTGTGCAAACTTCGATCGTCGTCAAGTAACATCCCATTGCTACCCTCCGCATTGAGTTTTCGGTGAAATCTTCGAATCAGATAAGCAATGTAGCTTGTGTCGATGCTGGCATTCATAACTACGGCCCAAAAAATTAAAACAAACACAAAATTGACAGAAACTGATAGAGACAAGACTTGAAAGTGAAAAATAATTGAGTGATGCAAAAAGAGAAGAACGATGAGTGATATAATTAGTGGGAAATAACTTCCATTTTTAACAAGAATTCAGGAATTATAAAGAAAACGAATCATGTTAATTAATTTACACAACGATATATGATCCTATAATTATGTTTAGCAGAATTTTTTTTTTAAGTTGCCCTTTTTATAAGCGTCGTAAAGGTGAATTAATGTTGATGCAGCCTAATTGGAAGCAACTTAAATTTAGCCTTTGATTAATGGAGAAATGTGGGATTATTGAGAAAATTAATGTGAATTTTTTTCAATGCGATGACTAATAATGCGATTGATTTCTTGTTTCCTTCTTCTCGTCCCCTTCACCAGCACCAGACGACTATACCTTTTCGTCGGAAGCGAGTAAGAAACGAGGTTATATGAGTGGAATTCTTTCTTGTTCCTTTTTCGTTTTTCATTTGTTTAATTTATTACACCACGACTCGTAAGTTTCCATTTATTTCAGCATTTTAATGAAATTGATTAGGATTATATTTCGCCCTCATCTTCGTCTCAAACTACTACTGTACAGTGTATTGCAAGCAAATGCTTTCTTCATATGATTTTACTTCCTTAATTGTCCAAAGATCACAATGAAACTCACCTTTTTCATTTAATATTAATAAATATCTAATTATCTAAAAAAATAAATTAAAATAAATTAAATTATTAGAATACATTCACAGTGATATTTATTATATACTTTTTTACATTTTTCACCTTTGGATCGATGTATGCAGGAGAAAAAAAAAGAAGATAAAACCAAGTGCCCGTGGCCGGATGCCATATTGATAGAATGTAAAACTCTTGTTCTAGTGACTAGGGTTCACAATCATTCTGTCAATCAATTACATTTTCCTCTTTGTGCATCAATATATAATTCTTTTGTTGTGTTTAATGGATCTCATTATCGGAAAAATGTAATTAATCCAGGTTAAACTCCCCTCTCCCTAGCTAATTGGAAAAGGGGATCAGAACAAATGTGCTCAAATTATCACATTATCACCACCTAGTTCCAGTATATCCACATTATTGCTGCAGAACCAAGGCAAAAAAGGATGAAAGTTTCAGGTTTTGACTCAAATTTTTTATGTGATTCATCACATCTTTTCCTTGAATCCTGTTTATATCAAATGAAGAAAGCATGAATGAGAACTACCATTCTATGTATATATTACATAGTAACACTTCAACTGACACGGCAATCCTCCCCCCTTGCCCAGATTTCTCTACCATTCCATAAGCCATAACCACCCAGACAAATTCGGCCAGATAAAGAGACTCCAAAGTTAAATAAGGTCATTCTCTTAAAGCCTAAAAGTAGAGTAGCCACCTACAGTAGAAGATCCCCCATATCCACCATAGGGTTGCGAAAGTGAAGATGTGGGGTAAGATGTGCTGCCTAACTGTGAGAATGAGGAACCGTAATTCGTATCTCTATAGCTGCTGCTTGAAGCTGGATCTTTGTGATTGTTCATAAATTCCTGCATTAATCAAAAAAATAATCGGTCTTCTTAACAAGCAAAACTAATGCACAGACGGAATCAACCACATTAAAGACAAAACAAAGCAATCATAGTTCCATTTTTTTCCAACCAAAGAGAAAAGTAGTACTAATGAAGAGCGAAACTTAAAATTTTGGCTAGTAATAATTACATCATATGCCTCCTACCCTGTGCAGCAATAAAGAAATGCAATCTAGAGCAGAACCCTGTGAGATTAGGGCAAAGAATACAATTTTCTTTTGTCCAAATTAGCAAATTAGTCATCTGGGAAAGCCACCAACCTGAATCAGTTGTTGAGCCATCTGAACCTGTGATGTGGTGCCTTTAATTTCCACAGTGAATTCATCAGAAAGCCCCCTAGTCTCTTCCACAGTTATGACGGCTCCGCTAGAGCGACGAATGTGTGCTATATTAGCCCCTCCAATCCCGATGATGTCCTCAGCATAAGAAAACGGTATTTGCATTGTTTGAGCAATCTGATTCAAGGAATACAACAAGAGATATGATGATACATATGGTTGAGAGAGAGAGAGAGAGAGAGATGATACATAGCCAAAGTATATACTATATATGAAGAAAGTTAAGCAGGGCGAGTCTAGCCAACCATGACAAAGTATCACTTCTAAAGCATATATACACAACAAACTATCCATTGCAAAATTCAAAACTGAGCAAAATGTTGCAATAGACACTACCGTCAGAGATCAAGCTGGACATGATGAATGGATATAAAAAAATGTTACAACCAGAATGGCTAAAATGAATTTGTTCTTGTATTTTATTTTGATTAGGTTGGGAGTATCTGAACCCAGCTCTTTGAACAGGGGCATATAACACGCACAACTTCAAATTCTCAAATTTACATAGTACTTCATGCGATGGAGAATCATATTTCGGCATCATTATGACTTATTATTAATTGATTATTTACATTGAAGTTTATGGCTTGCACTACTAAATAATTCAATGGATTTTCAACCAACTTTGGATAATAATTTCCTGGGAATTTGGATATTGACTTTGATATTCCTCTACTTGGTTCTCTTTGTTTCTCTCCCCTCTTATTTCCTCTATTCTCCCCAGTTTCTTTCGTTTCTTTGCCCTTTTCCCTCTAACAACCATCTTATCTCCATTTCCCCTTCCTTTGTTGGCTTGACATAAAAATCTCTTATTTCATGCTAAGAAATTAAAAATATATATACATGCATACTTGGAAACAAACCTGCGTGACAATTGGAACTATAGATCGAACAAGTCCTGAAGTAGAATGCATTGTAGAAATTGCAGGATCCTGCCCATAGACTGAAATTCCAGAAGACGGGATTCTTGACTCCAGCTGCATTTCACGTTCAAGTAACAAAGAATCCCTCCTTGCAGTAACAGGAAGATCAATTCCAATTCCAATTTGAGAAGCCGGGAGCAGCGATGACTTTTCAGCCCTTGTCTCTGCTTGAAGATCTTGAGTGACTACTGCATTCTGCTGGAAATGAAGATAGTACCACTTAGCACGAAAGAGTTGGAGTGCACCTAACAACAGTTTGATAGCAATCGAACTTACAGTTTTCTCAAAAAGAGGAAGAACACTAGGATCAACCAAAAATTTTCTCAGGTGTCCCACCACTGCTTCTAAAGCTTTAAGGACCTTCAGGGCTTCCCCATGAATCTCCACAATCCTCTCATCTGCTGCCGCATAAGATGGTAGTTCATCTGCAATGACAACAATACCATGTGTATCATAAATTTTACAGAATTTGACAACAATGATTCATAGGGTACTTCTTGAATTGATAATTTAACACATGGGACATTCAAGGACCTGAACACATTTAATGCTTGTATCTGAGGTCATAGCCTTAAAAGTACAATTGACTTAATATAAAAATGAACTTGTTGGAGTATGCTACGTAATGCAGATTCAAAAATTTATATTGTTATCATTTTGCATTCTAATCCAAGTTGTCTATGGTTTTACTTCATTAAAACTGAATATTTAATAAAAATACATTCTCAGATACAAGTATACACATATACATCTATGTCCATGTGCCTGGATTTCTGGAAACTGTGGTGTATAACAACCAACATGAGTGCCAAATATGGAGACTCATATTCGAATGCAACAGATCAGACTTGAAAACAAAAAGGAAATAAGACAAAAAATAAAATTAAAAAAAAAGAAGAAGAAAAATTAATTTCAAGACAACAACTGGTGAAGTGAAACTAATAAATAATAATAATAATAATAATAATAATAAAATAATAATAATAATAATAACCATAATTTAGGTAACTACAGCTGGGAAGATAGAAGCTACATCTGATGGCTAAAGGGTGCTGACACATGTGAGTCTTCATTAGATAGTAATGCATGGAACTTCAAGGTTTTATCCATGTGGCTTCTTATATGAATAGGATTAGACAACTCTATGGAAGCGTAAAATATTGTACAATCTCACATGAACAATTTTATGCAAAATAAGATGCATAAGTTTATGCCGCATCACAAACGAGACAAAATAAAAACAATTTATCAGTCAATTCCATCTTATTCTATCCTAGTCTCCTTTCAAAGTCCTATGCACCAAAATGTAACCTCAAGGCAAATATGAGTTAGAAAAGATACCCATAGAACTCTTATGTATTGAAATAATATTATTACCAAATGTCAAAAACACACCTCCTGACAACACCCTCACAGATGCACCTGTACTCTCTTGAAGTGACTTAATTAAGGAGCCCTGCTTTCCAATTAAATTGATTGCTTGTGTAGATGCTACCAACAACCGGATTGAACAAAATGCAGCCCCAGCTGCTTTAGCATCACCATCATTCTCAGGCAATCCGGAGACACGTTTGAACACTCTTATAGCAGCATCCATTGCAGGGGAAAGAGGTGCCTCTGGTTCTTCTTTTGCAGATATTAGAACCTACAAGAAAAAGCCAATTTGTTCAAGGAACGCCTGAAGGGTAAGAATGAAAAAGAATATTTAACGGCAATACTTTATTGGACATAAAATGGGGGTGTTGAAATCCAAAAAGTTAGATAAAACTAATGTTGGTAAAAGAAAAGCATATGTATTGGAAGTTGGGAACATACATAAATTTACATTGTATCATGAACAAGATGCCTTCTTTCTCTGGAAATTACATCCACAATTATTTGCTATTTGCTCCAGTTGACCTAAGATGCAATGCTTTTACTACTCTAAGCAATAAAAATTGGCAAAAGGCAACTCAATCTATATAAATTTGGCAATAGGCAACGAGCTACTGGCTTTTTGCTTCCCCAAGAGCAAGAAGGAAGAGACTGTTTTGGTACAATTAAAGATGCAACTTCAAGTTTTTTGAGCAACAAAAGCATAATTCTCCTTTCCTACGGATAAATTGGGTTTGACTCGATGTCACAAATTTACCTCTACTTCATTTCGGTCACAAAAATCTAAAGAGAGCAAACCCATAATCAGTTTTGGGTCAAAAGAAACAGAGTTGCAACTCACAATGCGATCAGGAGTGGAAACAGCAGCAGCAGCATCAAGGATGCGTATGCGGGCGCGTGTTTCCTCGCACATCTTTTTGATGAGTTCGCCTTTGCGGCCAATTATGGAGCCTACTTTCAAAACTGGCACAATCAGGCGAAACACGCAGTTTCCAGGCCATCCCGGCCATTTCTCCGAGGCTGGCTCTGAAGAATATTTGGTATGGGCAGAAGGGTCGGCTGCCGTGGTTGTTGGTGCCTGCGTTTCTGCCGAACCGTTTTCCATGGGTTCTGCGATTCCAATACGAAGATTTACTGCAGAGGCTGCTGCGCCTTCCCGGAGCTTGGTACTTTTGAAAGGTTTCGATTTCGACTTGCTAAACAAATCGCAATGATAAAACCAGCTTCCTCCTATCCCTCCCCTTCCGTAAACCCACTCTCGAGTCTCGACCCCGTTTGGATCAAGATTTTTGTAATTTTTGTTTTAAAAAGTATTTTTTTTAAGCTAAGGCTAATTAATCTCTTTCAAACAGAATTGACTCGTGTAAGGAAAAAACTCTTCTAACAATGATTTTTTCTATTACTATTATTATTATTTTTTTTTTGAAGAAACTACTACTAGTGGTGCTATTACTAATATATATATATATATATTATTTATACCTATATATTAATTTTATTTTTGATTAAATTCTCTTTCTAATTTTATAATATAGCATTTGGTGGTTTCCTTACTAGATTTATCAATAATTTCGCGCTAAAGAAATTAATGTTTTATAGAAATATTTTTTTTAGCCCTCTACATTAAAAATTTAATTTTTTTAAAGATATTTAAGGGATAAAAAGGCATTTTCATGTTTTTCAAGAAAATTTTTTTCCTTTTTATAGACTTTTTTCATCAAAATTAAGTGATGTTTTAATTGTAGTTTTATAACACCTAAGAGATGGAAATTCTTTTGATATTTTTCATGGACTTTATTTTTTCAAAAAGATTTAATTAAAGATAATAAATTAATAAGTGTTATGAGAAAAAGAAAAGATAAAAGAAAGAGTAAAGAAAATGGGAATCAGAAAGTAATTAATACCTAATGATAAAAAATAGAAAAGGAAGAGAGAGGGCAATAACAATGGTTATAGGGTTTTTAATTTCAATTTGTTGCTTTGCTTATTTGATCTTTTAATCTTCTCTTTTTTTCTTCATTCTTTTTATTTTACTTTTTTTTATATTGTCTCCCTAAAACCTTGTAAAAGTAGTAAGAAGGGCTCTCAAAAGTTTAAAATGAAAATTTTACTTTTAATCATCAAATATTATATCTTATGATAATAAAAGAATTCAAGTTTTTTTGCAGCTTAGCTACGGGTAGTTTCTCTAGTATATATTAATTTTAACACCTAACGTATTTACATAAATGACCTTATGCTAATTGATGTGGTTACAAGTTTAATGTCCTTTTTGGATTTTTGGACTTTTTTTCCATGATTTAAATGTTTATACATGAATTGTCAAGGCTATCCCTTTAATTATTCTATTTTTAAAAGAAAGTGCCTATATTTGTCTTTTTCAATATAATAATTCTTAGAATTCTAATAATATTCCTTTTAATTCCTTTAAAAAAAGAATTAATTTTTTTTCAAATATTTAGATTTCCAATAATATTATTTCTTTTAATCCTTTTTAAGAAAAAGAATTGACAAAAAAATACCACTCAAATTGTCACACCCTTGACCCACCGGCTAGGCCATGTGACAACTGCTGTGACACCTCGAAGTACGTGTCTGCAACTATGCACCCTGAAGCACTGCAAGACATTGAATAAATATCATCGCCATAAAACAATTTACGAAAACTTTATTAGAAAACATTTATGATAATATAAAATTATTTAATAAAATAATTTATTAAAATTAGGTACCAGTGGATTAGCTTGAGGGAATACCTACACAGCAGAAACTACTACTCATGAGCCACCGACGCCTCCTAGTGAGCCTCCGTTCTTCGTATGATCCTCGCACGTGGTAACTGCATCCAACAAAGTTTTCTACAGGTGAGTGACAGAGGTTCAGTGGGTTTCCAATAGGGGTTAGGGAACAGGGATAATCCAAAAGAAATTCAGAAAATAAATATTTTGTTTTCAAAAACCTTTCTTCCAAAATCATTTTATAAATAATATTTTAATTTAAATAAAATAACTTTAAATGGGATGGCATCAAAACAATGAAGGCTCGACCCGTCGATCGTATGCTTTACTGCACCGAGGACTATCCCTTATCTCATAACCTTTTATACTTTCTCTTTCTCTAACTTGTTCCCTCGGTGGTGCCTTCACTGTGTGTGGAGCACAGCTACAATAACCCTGACGAGTGTCCCTACGCACCTCTCTCTACTTCAAGGGTTCTCACTCACCTTGTCCCTAGATAGGTGATCCACGGATACTTGGTCGGACGCATGTTTTGCTCGGTCCACACGCTCCCTCTCATGGAGCACTGAGAACCACTCATTCACTCATCTCTCCTCTCACCCAGTAAATTGTGTATCATAAAAAAAAAGTGTGTGAGGTGGATTGTCCATATCTCAAAACATTTAGAAAACATTTTATATTTAAAAACATTTTAAAAACGTTAACCCTAATGGCTAAGCAATGAAATCTAAGGCAGTCATAGTATTGGGAGGTCCGTATACTCCCAGATGATCCACGTAGAATTTATCTGGAGTGTCGCCGCACTCGATCGTTCGGAAACCCTGGTTTTTAGCATTCATAATTAAATCTATGAATGCGCCTATAAGGCTCTACTATGACCTAAGATGATGTTTGGATGTGATTCGGGGCTTAGAAAAGTGTCTGGGAAGGTTTCGGGTCAAAATCAGACACTTAGGGAAAAATTACAATTTTACCCCTTACGGTAGTTAAGTTTGTTGACTTTTATGGTTGGAAGGACGTCATTGCAATCTTTACAGATGATGACGAGGAAGCTAGTGTAGTGGGTAGGCTTGAAAAAATTAACTTTTCCATCGAGAATTTCAAGGACTAAGAATTTGAAAGCAGAGTTGTTATGCCCTGCTGTGGGGCCTCATGTGCTCTCCAAAGGCCACGTACATCACCACCACTTTTTCATCAAAAACTCAACTTTGTTTTGCTACCTTCTGCAACACATGGCAATGTGAGTGGAAGTCACTGTGAGAAATAGTTTTTACAACTGAAGGATTTGAAGGGTGGGGTTGGTCTTATCCCTCCATGAGCATTTGCGATGTCATTTGTCTCTTTCACTGCAAACAACATAACCGCATGAGCTTAGTTTCTTAAGTTGGAACAAGTACAAAAAAAAACATATTACTTGTAGCGATTATGAAGGATAGGATATGACAACTAAGCAGAGTTTAATGGAGTATTAGGAACATGAAAAACTAGCTTGGAGTGTTGGTCTTTGTGGTGCTGAACCTTCTATGCTTGTAGTGATGACTGTAGGGTCAAAGTTTGGTGCACAAAGGAAGGAGCGAGTGTTCCCGACATTGGCATGAAATTGAACATCTGTTCTATCAAGTTAGTTCTGCTGATCACCATATTCACTACTATGAGAGAAATATCAGCCAACCACTTAATGTGTTTGGTGGGCGTAAGAAGACTGTTTCATATATGAAATTTGTTTCTAACAACGAGTTGGCATCTGCATCTACTGATAGCACGCTTCGCTTATGGGATGTAAAAGAAAATTTATCAGTTGACACCTGAAGTTATAAGGCACTAGAGTGTTTGCAATCTTGCTGTGGATATATAGAGTCTTGTAGGCTGCACTGTTTTGGAAATGGCCACAACGAAACCCCCTGGCTATGTTAAGGAGAGGGCCCCAGCAGAATTGGTTATGAACTTCTTTGAGATTAATAAAGCTAAACGAGATGTTCAAGTACTTTGGACCATTAAAGGAATCTGAGACAGAAGTCAATCGCAATACCAGCCGTGCCAGAGTTATTTTTGAAAATCATTTGATGCAGAAGTTGCCCACAACAGTGCTGGAAAGTTCAACATCTTTGGGCCAGTAGCTGTCTAGGTAGGGACTATGCACTTGTTACCTCAATCCTGGGTAAGGAAGCTTCACTTATTTCCCCGAGTCTAGGTGAGGAAGCATTGTTCATGGTTTCAACTGTTGGTGCTGATCTTGTTTCGCACTCTGCCACAAAGTTCATTGGGGGCCACAATGATGTTTTTACTCGTTGCATTAGTAGTTCTGAGAAGTTGGTCACTAAAATTTGTACTTTACATCATATTTTGGGCGATGCTATCAACCCGAATGTCACATATCTAATCATCATCAGAGGCATGAAAACACTGCATCTTCTTGTACAACAATAGAATCCAACTGCATTAAGGATGGTCGAAGTTTTAGAGGCACATCCCAGGGGCGCACCTTTGCAAGGATATTTTTTTCCTCCTCTCCCAATGAATCCGAGTACCAGCCAACAAAGGCTTAAACATAGCTCGGAAAGTTTGGCTAGTAACACCATGGCAGCACGTCTACGGTATCACAGCAATGGGAATGCAAATGTTTCAAGTTCAGCTCAAGCATGGCCAGGGACAAGTCGGAGGCTCGTGTAAGCATTAAGTAATTCAAGAACAAATGTTGTAGCCATAACATCGCAAAGTAGTGGCAACAAAGTTGCATAATTAAGCTATGTAAGGTCAACTTAAGCGTAGGCTCAGGCTTAACCAACAACAGTAGATATATTACCATTATCTGGTACTCAAATGAACTTTGGCAACACAATTTCTGTAGCACAAAGGCAAAAGTAGCTTCCAAGAAACCAGGTGGTGATGAATGTGGAAGATGTCCATACAGTCAATAAATCTTTGATGGAAAAGATACGGGCTACTCTTGAATACAATGAAGGAAAATGCATGCTTATAAGAATGAAATAGAACTTGAGCCCGAAACCAAATGAGATTAATAAAGCAAGTTGGAAAGAGGAAAACGACGTCTGGCATCATGAGCCAACACGTGTCTTTGCACAGCTGCTCCTTCATGCCCCTGTTAAAATGCAAAACTAAAGCCAACCCAATAGGAAAGCAAGAGAGACAAGCCAACAACCAATAGAAACAGAATAGATGAAAATAAAGGGGAGAAGGAGGACCATTAGATGAAGAAAGGGGAGAGAGAGAGTATAAAAGGCCAACTTCAGCAAGCAAAGGGGGTTCTTGTGGGAAAGAGAGCAGAAAAATAGAGAAAAAAAAAGGAGAAAAGAAGAAGAGAGAAAGGGAGCCCGAGAGAGAAGAAGAAAAGAAGAAAAAAGAGAGCCTTTTTTTTTGTTTTCATTTATGGAGAGAGAGCTTTTCTTTGTTTCTTAAGAAGAAAAAGTGCCATTGTTGAAGAACAATAAAGGTCATTCCTTCAAGAAAAAAGAAAAAGCTTCCATTTTGTTAGCTTGGTTGATGTTTATCAATATAAAGCTTTATTTTTTTAGGTAAAGCTATTTCTTTTTATGAAAAATTGATGCTTTTTACTTTTAATGCCATGTTTTTGCTTTATTATGTTTGATTTGTGTATAAAATGCTAATTTTTTGGCTTTTATGTTGATATTTACAATTTGTGAAACTTTCATGTCTTGTTAAATGAGTTGATTAGCTTAAAGCATGTTTCAAATATATTCAAGATGATGTTTTTTTGCTTTTATTTATGTTTATATGTGTTTACTTTTGATTATTTGCATGATTATGTAACTATCGACAAAAGAGCATATGGCTTGCCATCGTGGGTCGAGCAAGGTGCAAGGGCTGACGAGTTGGTGTTCCATCGGGTTACATTGCAAGTGAAGAGCAAAGTCAAAGTAGCAAGATATGAAGCAATTAATAGAAAGGAAAAAAGTCAAGAGAGCAAGAATGTACTCCCACCAACCAATATTATTTTTTTGTTTGACAATCTGCCCTTTACAAGTCTATGAGTGCTGCACATTTTTCCATTAGGATTTCAGGTAATATATATACTTTAAGTTGGGTCATGTTCTTGGTTTAACATGTTGGGTCTATTATTGTTAAAAATTTGGTAAATAATCAAAATAGATCGAGGTTTTAATAAGATAGATTTAGAATAGATTTAGGTTTTAATTTTTATGAATATTTTGTTGAATTAAATTTTTAAGCTCAATTTTTCTATGTGAAAAATGTTCTTATTATTAAAAAACCCAATTCCTTATTATTTGAACCATGTGCTTGATATATTAATCAGATTTGCCTTTTGATGGGCCATTTTGACATGTCTCGATTTTAAACCTTCGTTGAAGTCTTATTTGGACTTATAGTTTGCTTGATTTATTCTTTTGAGCTGCAAATCTTTTTTTTTGGACACGGGCCATAGATCTTAAGCCACTAATTTGTAATTAATTTACATTTCACGTGACATTTTTTACTAATAATTTTTTTAATGATTATATTTCATGTTTTATTTGTCACCATGTATTTGAGATATAAATTAAAAATTGGAAAAGATCCAGTGAGGGAGTCCTTTGAAATCATGTAAACGTTTCTTGGAAGGATTCTTTAGGATAGGATCTCCTTTAAAACTCAATTGGGTAAGCCGAAGTAGTCTGGAGGGGACTCTAATAAAAACTTCATTTCACTATTAATTTTAATTAAATTTAAATTACTATGTTAGCACTCTACGTTATACTTGTCATTGCATTCGAAATGTGAATTGTTTGATAAAGAAAAGGAACCTAGTGAGGAGGTCATTCCTTAAAGTCATGTAGGCACTTTTTGGAATGATCTCTTAAGGAGGGGTTCTCTTTAAACTTAATCAGGAGTATCAAGGTAGTTTGTAGATGATTTCTAATAAAAGCATATTTCCATTTTTAATTAAAATCGAATAATTTTGCATTGCATGCATCATATATGAGCTTAATATTTCTAATAATTAGGTTTTTTTTAATAAAAATGAATAATAAATGGTGTAAATAACTTGTTTATTCTTAAAATCAAGTATAACCTTATTTTAATAAGACCTAGGATTAGATTAGATGAAAATGTTACCATCATTTTGACAGCTGTTGTGGGGGTGCTGATTCTTCCTCACATGTAACTAAACTCCGAAATTTAACTCTATTTAGTAGACGGAACCTAACTAGTCTAGTGTATCCATAGATTTTTGGACTACATTAGGATAAGTTGATTCACATAGATGGCTAATCACACTTAGGAAAAAGATTAGTGGCGACTCATTTTCTTTAGCATTGAGTGGTAGAGTTCCCGGATTCGCACGTTACTACAATATCTATGATCATATATTTATTTTATATTTATATATATTTTTTAATAATAATTATATTAAATAATTATATTTCTACTTAAATTAAAATTTAAATAATACATTAAATCTTAAATCTAGGTAAAAGAATTTATAAAACCTCTTTAGGAAAAACATTAAGGTAAAAGAAATTAAAAGCCTTTTTCTCTTAGACCATTGATCTTGGTAAATTTTCGGTTCCTCTCATTGCTTTTCCTACCATAAGCAAAAGGGTAAAGAGAAAGAAGAAATAAAACAAGAAATGATAGTATTGAAATTTATCGGTAGATGTCACTAGACTTGCTCAAGGGCCGGGCTACTCGCCCAAGCTCGTAGGCCGGCCCGAAATTTGGGAGGGTTTGGACAAAAATATTAGGCCCGAATATCGGGTCTTGGACAAAGAATGAGGCCCGTTTAGAAAACAGGCCAGGCCTTGGTCTTAGACTTTGAAGCCCGAGCCCGGCCCGGCCCTTATTTATATATAATATAAATTTAATATTTTTAGTTTCCAAAATATGATATATGTATATAAGATTAGTATTTTAAATATTACATATTAGAAATATTTTTAAAGAAAAATATAATCTTAAATAATTCTAAATATTATTCAATAATAATCCTTGGTTTTTTTCCTAAAATAATGTTATAATAATTATTTTTTTAATGTTTATTTGAGGTAAAAAAAAGTTAGACGGGCTTTTGTGCGGGCCTTGGACAACCATATTCAAATCTGTGCGGGCCTTGGACAAAAGGTCAGGCCCAAATTTCTGGCCGGGCCGGGCCGGTCTTGGACAAGTCAAATCTATGTTTTTCTCAACTCAAAGCCTGGCTCGAATCCGGCCCGGCCCGGCCCATGATCACCTCTAGATGTCACCCAAGTATCAAAATTTTTTATCATCTTTTTACCATCATTTTATAGTTAAAACTCCAACTCTAACCCTCTATTTATAGGTATATCTTGTCTTTTTAGTTAATACACATTCCAAAGAATTTAAATCATTTTCTCCGTTCCAATCTATCTCGTCTATATATACTCTAACAATACATACTTTACTTTAATTCTTTCATATTTCTATAATAGTATTGTTAATATTGTTAAAAATATGTATGTTTTAACAAAATATGAAGAGCTTATTACAACATTATATAGACCTATGGTATTCATTTGATACATGGCATTAACACGACCTAATCTAACTTTTCCATATATACTCCAATAAATGAGAAAATATAATATGTTATAGTTTTACATGATCTCGTGGCATTACCACGAGACAAAATTGCTACTATCATTATAAAAGTGGAAAGTAACAAATAGTGTTAAAAACATGATTTAATTATACAATTTTCAATTATCAAAGAAGAAAAATAAATTAACTTGACATGGAACAACATAGAAAAGAAGAGAGCATGCAAATAAATTTAGTTAACAATAAAGGCATGACCATACTAAAAGATCATAAGACAAATGCGTGACAAAGTCAAAGAACATAAGAAATCAAGCAAAGAGAAAGAAATTTTAAAAAAAAAATTTATAAGAAACAAGGAAAAGGAACAAAACAAATTTATAGACGGAAATAGTTTATACTAGCTTACCTTTAGGGATGCCAACAAGTGGGGCAAGGCGGATTTTTGCTTGCCTTTGTCACACTTTGAGCCATAGATTTGGCCATGTGACAATTGCCAAGTTACTTCGAAGTACATGTAAGGCAACCCGCAACACTCCGAAACAATGTAAGGTAAAAATTGAGTATCATTATTAGAAAGTAATTAAAATTATAATTTAATTATAGTAGTAGTAGTAGTAGACAGAATTTAATAAAACAAGATGAAAATTAAATTGAGTATTAGTGGATTTATCTAAAGAATAACAAACGTATTGGAATACATTAGCTCCTAAGGCCATCGACATTCCTAATGAGCATCCGGACTTATATTACCTTAAAAAAAAACAAAAGAGTGGAGAGTAGTGAGTACATATTGTGTGCTCAGTGAGTAATCCAGGTTAAATAAAAAGTCATAAATGGTTGGAGAGTTGAGTAAAATCCAAAACAAGTATGAAACATATTTATCTATTTTATTTCTATATATCATTTCCCAAAACACATTTCATTTATCAAAATAATCATTTCAAAATTAGTTGCTAGAAAGACACACTAGAATGTGGTACCAATACACTCAAATTGTCAAGGACTATCTCATCATATCCTATACATATATAGAAAACATCTCAGCAGATGATGCCATCAATATACACAACTACATAAACCTTAATAAGTTACCCTATACGTCTCTCATTCAATATTAGACTCTCAATGCCTCCTATGCCTAGGTGGTCCACGAAGGTTGGGGGCATGCTCCATCATGGTTCCACCAACTCTCAAAGGAGCATCGAGCCATGTCCCTAAAGGGACCACACATCACAATATTAAATTTAGCCCCGAGGGGCATTCATCTCATATATATATTTATTGAAAACCAAATAATCAAATCATCCCACCCACCAAAATGATGTCACATATAATCAAGTGCGCGCAGGGGACTACTCGAATCTCAAAACATATAATATATTTAATATTTAAAATAATAAAAACATTTAGCTCAAGATAACTAAACATTGAAACTAAGCCACTCCCTGTACTGGGCGGCTTGTGTACTCCCAAGAACTCCATAACAATCGGTCATCGGAGTGCTACCGCACTTGATCAATCCAGAATCTATTACACAAAGAAACATATTTGGACTTTAATTTGAATTCATGAATGCACCTACAAAACTTTACTATGCTATGGGATGAGGTTCGAAAGAGATTTAGGGTTCTGGGAAGTGTTTTGGATCAATTTAGGTCAACAAAGGGTTAAAAGGTGTATATTTACCAAAATGTCCCTGAGGCCAAAACTGATGTAGATTGTCGGGTGCTCTGGTGCTGGACTTTAAAGGTGAAAAGGCACTTTGGCCCGATTGACATCCGTTGCAGGTTCTCTCAATCTCCGTTGCTAGTTCACTCTCAGGTTCTCACTCGAGAGTTACTTCCCTTACTTTTTTTTTTCTTGTTTCTCTTCAATCTGGCCATAAATCAAGTTACAAATTGAAACAACAACATCCTCACGACTCCCACAACAAGTTCATAACTTCAAAAGTCAAGATCATTGGTTCAAAATCTACAAAATTCCAACCTACGCTCAATTAACACCCAAAAACCCACTTTAAACTGTGACCTAAATATCTCTTGATCTAGTGTATGGATTTATGCAAGTAAGTAGGCGTTTTAAAGTTTTCGGAGTCTAGAACAATATACTAAAATCTTTCCTCAATCCAATGGCTAGATTGATAGGTTAAAAAAAAAAACTCCAAAATACCTCCAATGACTCTTGTTTACTTCAATCCTTAAATCTCTTGTATTTCTTTTCGATTACTTTTTTAGTGAGATTTGGGTATCGTTTATAAGTGTTTAGGGGTGACTTTGAAGGTGGTTTAGTCAATGGTTTGGATGGAAGAGGTGGAGGAGAAAGGAGGAGGAATAAATAAGAGGAAAAAAAAGAAGGAGAAAATGAGGGGTTTTTGATCGCCTGTCATCAAGACAATCAAAAGAATAAATTTTTGTACTTTTCTAAACTGGGTAGCAATGGTAAGTACAGGTCGAATCCACAGAGAAGCAATATTGAGTAAATCTTCTTTTCTAAAGTAACAGGAACAATGAATATAAAAGGAGGGTTTTGAAGCTTCAGTAAAGTAAATGAGCAAAAGAGAAAAAGTAGATAAAACAATAGTAAGGTAAAGTGGAAATCAATATAAACAAACATCCATTCCATCATTATAAATTAAAGGTAAGTACAAAGGTTAGATCCTAGACCCACTAAAGATTCAAGTGATAAATCAGATGGCATACTATAGATAAAGGTACCTATCGCTTCCCTATATCTATGTGATGACCAATTAGTCATATTCGGTGCTACAGATTCCCAAATAACTCCCTTTTATCTTGCCTGAACCAACGACTCTTCACAATATTGATTTACAGGTTCAATAAAGCTTTAAGCAATGAAATTAGTCAAGTATACAGTCAAGCCAAATATACTTCGCGTCTATTCGATCTTGACTATCCAATATCCCAAAGGCAGAGAACTAATCTAACCTTTTTGTCACTTAAGATTGAGGCTTGCTACTATCGCTTCACTTACCAAAATCTAACAATAGAATTACTTGTCTATAATCAACGCATGCATTTATCTATCACAAACAAGGAATTCATAAATCATGTAAAATAGAGATATTAGAACACCTAATTTCATCAATTGATAATATGAACAAGGGTCTCACTAACTTAGACTTAACTTTTAATCAATAGATGATAGAATGGATTATGGGTCTACTCACTTATGAATTAAATGGTAGACCAAGAACAGTAAACAACTAAAACAAGAATTAAAGAGAAGTAAAATAAATTGATTAAAGGAAAAAAGAATGAATCTCTACAGAACGGAAGGAATTCCCTTGTGTTTCTGTCTAAGTTCTCTACAGAGAAAACTACAATATGATAATTCTCAATTCTTGAAAATTTGTCCGTACTCGAATAGAAAATAGATATTTAAATAACCAGATTACATGACTGCCCTCGTGACCTAATTTCTAACAAAAGAGTACTAAGGGCATTAGAGACAATTCTAGAACGGCGCCATTATGGACTGGAACGGCGCCGTTAGGGATCACTTCATGGCTCGGTTTGGATGCTGACCCTAGTGGCACCATTATGGTCAATAATGGCACGATTAGGAAATTGTGATTCTGAATGCTAGCCAATCTTCCCAACTTGTGATTTTCCAATGTGTAGTGGCGCCATTAGCTTCCTTTGATTTCTTGAAGTGCCACGGCTTTGGGAAATGTTGGAGTGTAATGGTGCCATTAGTAACTAGAATGGCGCCATTAGGCTTTGTTGAACAACTTCTTGGCTAGCTCTTCCATACTTACTTTAATCAACCTTTAAAAGTGCACTATCATCATTAAGCTCCTTAATTAAGCTGCAATAATAGAAACAAGCTTAAATGAGATGATTGGAATCATAATAGCCATAAAACAAGATTAATTAAGCACAAAGTAGATGTATTAATTTGTGCCCCACACTTAAAGGTTTGCTAGTCCGTAGCAAATGTACGCAAGAATGTGATCTGGAACTTATTCAAAATAAATCTAACTAAAACTAACTACACAAATCAACTCCACTGTCATAGGCACACACGGTAGTTCTTAGCATAAACTACAAGCCCCATATTAAACCACTAGGTAACCTAGTAGGAGGAGGTATGATCTCCTTTATTCAACCTAAGCAACAAACAAACACCACAATTAACAATTTAATAAATATATGCAAAGTAAGGTACTATTGAATTTCAAAGAAAAGAAAGCATAATATCAATAACAAATGAGGGATAAACAATCATAAGAATTTCAAAATGTATATAAAGCTTTCTCAAACCAAGTATAATCAAATAAGGCATGAATTTACACTGTTCACTCTTCCTAACCAAGTATAAACAGAGTACCCTCAATACATTCCAATGAAAGCATATTAACCATAAGCTTGCACTTCTATCCTATCTCCACTACTCCATATATATGCATGCATAAACAAGGATTAAGGCTATATTATGGTTGTAATGGGGCTAAGGTGAGTGGTTAATGAAAGAAAAGGAATAGGAAAACAACAAACACCTAGAATAATGAAGCATCAAAGAGTTAAAAATAAGGGCAAATTTAGCTTTAATAACCCTTACATAAGCATTATCTCTTCAATTTATCAAAAGCTAGGTTTCTTTTTTATCCCATTCTTTCACTTAATTGCACCTTTATAACGTTTTATCACCATCTGAATGTTTGACTTTAAGCAAATGGGTGCCAATTTCTTCTTTAAACATGTGCATTCTTCCCATTTCAACTTTCACTTAGGACCAACTTTAACCAAACAATTCCTTAGCTCTTTACCACCAAACCAAGAATAATTTTAGTTCTTCAATACTTCCTTATCCTAATGCAGGGACATGAATCATTGTTTTTCTTTTAGCTTAGGTTTCTTTGGAAATTGGGTACAAAGAAATAAGGCTTAACTCATTATGTATTAAAGCTCAAAATGGTTATTTAATGGAAATTATGAGTTAAGGTTGGCTTATTTGGCTTAAACTTATCCTAATTAAACATTAATCTTATTCATACAAACACATATTATATGTAATCTTGACAAGATATGATGCAAGTTCTAGCAATACACAATCCGGGAATGAGAAACAAAAAAATATCACTCATGAAAGAACATAAGATTGAGTACAATCTTTTTAGGCTCAAATTTCTCACTTGGTTTATTATTTACCCAATTTGATTATACTTAAATTAGGTAACCAATATATACATTCAAAAATTAAATCAGGTGGTTTATATCACAAATTGACTAACATCATGCTTCTTAGGATCAATAACAACTTAGTAAGCATATATACACCAAATTGCAATCAAAGCATTTGATTATCATCTAACCTAAAGGCTAACAAAAATTGGATCTTAAGTTAATAATGGTTTATCTATTTCTCCCACACTTAAATTACACATTGTCCTTAATGTGCGTGCATGCGTACAGAGAAAATCATCCAAACAATCAAAATGAAAGGAATATTTTGAGGGTTTGGTGAGTTACCTTATTGGAGCTGGCACATTCATGCTAGAAAAGAAAGCACAAAGGGAATTATAGATAAACACATACATTAAGATTGGAAGAATTATGAAAGATCATCATTAAAGAAAGTTCCTGGAACAAACCTACAAGGAGCCTTGGCTGCCTTTGAAGCTTTTGAAGAACTGGAAGCACTTTTGGATTTGGATGGTGGTAGGGGCTTAGTGGTGGCTTTAGACTTGGATTGACGAGTTCTCTTGGACATTTTATCGAACAATGAGAATGCAAAGCAGAAAACCTAGAGCAAACTCAAGAAATTTCCACAATGAACACCCTTATGTTGAACAATATCTAAAGAGCACTGATTTACTGTTGATTATTGACAAGTATGGCAGCAAAGAAACCCCAAGAATTCAACAATACTAGCCTAATTGGGATTCCATCAAATATCACAGGCAAGAGTATCAAATTGGCAAGATTAAGAGCATGTAATCCAAGGAATATCTTCGAATTTCGATGCTAAATCAACCAAGGGAAGTAGAATAGAGAACAACTAACCAACTGGAGTGCTTAATTCAACCCAAATTACTTCGAGTGCCTCAATCCGAAAATTGCGTAAATTATGGCTCCAAGAACTCCAATCCTCAAATTTGGTGAAATGATGGAATAGAGAGTGATGAGGAATGGATGGAGAGGTTGTTTGTGGTGGAAAGGGAATGGGTGTGAAGTTATTTTGTGAAAAATTAGGTTGAAAATGTAGGGTTTGGAGTTTGAGTGTTTTTGGAGGGAGAGTGTGATGCCTAGTTCTATATTAAATTGCTTTGGAGCCATCTATTACCCTTGTACACGTTTAAGTGCTAAAACGAGGAATTTTTCCCAATAGGTTAATGTTTTAAATGTTTTGCTAAACTTACCTTACTTTTATGAAATATAGCCACTTGGTCTTAGTTCTAGATTTCTTTTTATTTAGTCCAATTTACATAGTTTCTCTTTAGGGCACAAAGGGAATTTTTAAAGTTAGTAAGGGCATTTTCGTAAATTGACACCAAAGTGCCTAGAAATTTCAAGAACAAATTTTTGGTGTCTTCTTTTTCCCTTGCATGGCCGGACACCACCTTATGACTTCTCCACCATTTTTCTTGCTTCCAAGCTCAAATTTCTTCTCATCTAAACACTCTCTCTCCAAAATTTCATCATAAATTTTAAGAAAATTCACTACTTTACCTTCTGAGCAACACCTATATCAAGAGAACTTTAAGAAGAGCTTTAAAGGAATTCAGCAAACTTACGAGACTTCAATTTTCATCAAAAGCTAAAGGTTTGTTTTCAATTCCCTCTATCTTCTTTGCAATTTTAACTATAAAATGGTGGTTTTTGAGCTTCATACATAAATAATTGGCAAATTCTCTAATTTACTATTGGTTTATGGCTCCAAAACCTCTATAATATGTATACCCATAGAGTTAAGGTGCAAATAAAGAAGCAAAGGATTTAGGTAGTCCCTTGAATGTAGAAAAGACTTAGTTGAATGAAAAAAAAAAACTAAGTCTAATAAGCCAATGAATAAGTTCCATGAAATTAACATTATGTCATCCTAGAGGAAGACCTATAATTTTGGTTATAGCTATGGAATTTTATTCCATAAGTGGAAGTTTGGCGATGTTAGAAAGTGTTGCGAACTAAGAAATTGGGAGGAATAAGGATGATTAGTGTAGCTGTAGAGTAAACCGATATTTTGGTCTAATAGTGGCCAGCTTGGGCAGGTACCGCATAGGGGATTTGTATGATGCCATTCAAGGGTGGCACAAGTCATAAATAGGAGCAGAAACAAATGTAGGAGGTCAACACCCTTAAGCAAACACCACATTTAATTATGACCCCTTCAAGTGTGGGGAAAAGATGCATATTTCCCTCCAAAACACCATGTAGGTGTTAAAATACGACCATTTTTGGTGTACGGCACCCCTACGATGCGCTTAAACTGTAGGAATTGGAATCATGGAATTCCCACGCCTCTAACTTGCCCAGTTTGAAATTCACCTACTTTGGGGGCAAAATCGTCCAACTTTTTAGTTATAAAGAGTTAGCCCGAACGGAAAGTATGCACAGGTTCTGTTTGGCGAAACAAACTTGCTCACACCTTAAGAATGCTTATAGGATCACTAGGACTTGATTTGAACCCTTAGGTTCTAAATTGACACATTTAGTCCATAAACTAGTCAATTTTGGCACCATAGTTCAAATAGCACTCTAGCTTGCTTTAATCCATTGTTTAACCGATTGTATAGGTGGTGAACCCTCGTCTAAGGATCAAGAAAAGGAGGATTAGTGGGAGTGCACACCCTCCCTAAGCTTGTGAGTGAGACTCAATAGACTAACATGAGTTTTTCATAGTTTTCTTGTATGTTTATCTCTGTTTTATATTTCTACGTGAGAATGAAATGTTTTCATTAAATACAAGGTCATGCATTCTTATAAGACGATTGTTTTACCTAATATGAATGTTGGTGGATGGTTAGAGGTCACTGCAGTGGCGCCTCTCACGGGCCGAGCTTGTGGAGCCGGCGTGAGTAGGCTTATCACTCTACAAGGGGTGGATGGTACAGGGGATTGTCGTGCGCACAGTAATGGTAATGTAGGACCCCTGTGGGAGTACTATGGACATAGTTATGTACCACCCGTAGTGAAGGTTCATGCCAACGTCGAGAAATGGGCTTTCTTATAAAAAGGGAGGAAAAATAATCTCGGCGGGTTCAAACTCCATCTTGGCCGGGTGGGGTTTGAACAATGTGTTTTGGCAAGCCCCTTTGAAACTCTTTGACTTGTTCTAATTATAAACCTTGAAAGATTTCCTTTCATTGAAAATCCCCCTGATTTGGTAAACAGAGACTTCTACCCGTCGACGTGCATGTACTTACCCGTCGACGGGTAAGCGGTTAACTTGATTTTATCGGAAGTCAGAAACTTTTGTCCGTCGACGGCTAAAAGACTACCCGTTGACGTCTCTGCTCATTCTCACTATTCAATTATTGGCCCAAGTTACCCTTCGACGTGTGCACCCTTGCCCGTCGCCGGATGACCGAATGATCTGAATTTACTCGAAGTCAGAAACTTTTACCCGTCGACGTGTAGAGGGTTAGATGTCGACGGCTGTACAAGTACTTGAATTTCACTGAAGTCAGAAACTTTTACCCGTCGACGTGTAGAGGGTTAGACGTCGACGGGTGTACAAATATGTGAATTCCCCCGAAGTCAGAAACTTCCCTTCGTCAACGATTCAGTTGGGAGACGTCGACGTCTAGGATTCATTGCACTCTGGAAATTCTAGCCGTGGACGTCTGTCCCTTTTACCCATGAACGGATGTCTTGGTTTTTCGAAAACAACAGTCACCAAATCTCTTACCCGTCGATGGCTAAGGGCTTACACGTCGACGGGTATGCATGTGGTTTCTCCTTATATTTTCATTTGTATTTTCATCGGTTTACTTTGAAACCCGCAAATAAATTTTTATAGTCTTGTCTCACTCACTGAGCATTTAATCATATGCTCACCCTCGTTTCTTCTAAATCCATTTTCAGGTTGAAGGATTGTAGATAAAAGGTAGGAATTCGACCAGAAGTCAACCCGACCGGAGCTGACGTTTTCCTACAAGTATGTAAATAAGCTTTTGTATACCACCATCGGGGTCCACCGGCTGCGTTTTCCTACAAGTTTCTTTTTGATGTGTTGCAAACACTATAAAATATTTCCCGCGTATAGATAAGAGGAAAAGTGTTGGAACTGTTAAAACTATCAGTACTTTCCACAAATTGTAGAACTTCCACCTTATACCAAGGTCCAATTTAATATAAACAAAGTATATTTCATAGGTCTATTGATGGTGTTTTATGTTCAATAGCTCGAGTATCATTAGCCTTGTGTGTTTAAGGTTTTGGGCGAAGCGCGGCGATTGTCACATTTCGACCCCTCGGGATCGGGGTGTGACAGAGAGGATTCGGTTTGAAAGGGAAACAGTGTTGTGGAGAAAATGATGGCTGATGAAGGCTTAAAAGGGCTGATTTCGAACGATCCATCGACGGCTGAGTGACTAGACGTTGACAGATAGAACTTCCAATGGAGTTTGTGATTCGGGCTCTACATTATTCGTCGACGTCTAAGTGTTGTACATCGACGTATCAACATTTCTGACTTCCATGATTTCATTTCCCTCTTGCCAAAACCATACGTCGACGTCTATAGGTTGGTTGTCGACGTATGAATATTTCTGACTTCGATAATGTCCCTTGCCAGGGTTATCCATTGACATCTATGGGGTTACCCGTCGACGGATGAAAATTTCTGAGAACCCAATGAAGTCTTGTACCTTGCCCCTTGTTCAAACTCAAATTTACGGACTTTTATGTGTAGAGAACTAGGAGAATCCCTCTTGTGCAAAGCAGATTTCAAATGGCCTCTTCCAAATTGAACCTTATGAACTCTTAGCTATATGTTGATGGAATGAATGCATGCAAAAGTGAAAAAAATGTGAGGATATAAAAGAGGGAAAGAAATACATTACAGCAATTGAAGAAAGAACTTGGGTTGCCTCCCAAGCAGCTCCTTTGTTTAACGTCGTCGGCACGACTGAGTGATGATCTGAGAACACTCAAGAATATGCAGGGTCGGTGAAGAGAAATTCCTCCATGAGAGAAACCGAAACACCTTCATAGTAAGGCTTTAAGCGATGACCATTTACCTTGAAGATTTTAGAGGTGGCCAAGCTTTGAATTTCCACTGCACCATGCTCAAATACCTTGGTTACAATGAAAGGACCAATCCATCTACTCCTAAGCTTTCGAGGAAAAAGATGTAGCTTGGAATTGTAGAGCAACACCTTTTGGCCCTCATGAAATGTTTTCTTCTTTAAAAGTTTGTCATGATAGGCTTTAGTGCGTTCTTTATAGAGGAAAGAGCTCTCATATGCATCATGACGGAGTTCCTCAAGCTCTTGAAGTTGAAGCTTCCTATGAATACCGGCTTCATCAATGTTGAGATTGCTCTTCTTAATGGCCCAAAGAGCTGGATGTTCTAACTCAACCAGCAAGTGGCAAGCTTTTCCATATACTAGATGGTAGGGAGACATGTCAATAAGTGTTTTGTAGGCAGTTCTATATGCCTACAAAGCATCTTCAAGTCGTTGACTCTAATCTACCCGGTTAAGATTGATTGTCTTTTGAAGAATTGATTTGATCTCTCGGTTAGAAATCTCAGCTTGTCCACTGGTTTGAAGGTGATATGCGGTGGACACCTTATGAGTAACTCCATATCTTTTCAAGAGTGATGCCATAAGGTTGCTACAGAAGTGGACGCTCTTATCACTGATGAGCACACGAGGCACTCCAAAGTGGGCAAAGATGTTAGACTTGAGAAACTCACAAACCACTTTAGAGTCATCAGTGCGGGTGGCTTTGGCCTCCACCCAACGAGACACATAGTCACAAGCCAATAAGATGTACACAAAAGCATTGAACTTAGGGAAAGGTCCCATGAAATCAATTGCCCATACATAAAAAATTTCACATACAACTATAGAATGCAAGGGCATTTGGTCTCTAGGAGTGATTTTTCCTACCCTTTGACAATTATCACATAGCTTGCAAAAAGTGTGAGCATTTTTAAACAATGAGGGCTAATAGAAACCACATTCAAGTATTTTCCTAATAGTTCTTTGGGGCCTAAAGTGGCCTCTACTTGCTTGCGAATGACAAAAAGATAAAACACTTTGGATTTCATGATTAGGGATGCATCTCTTAATGATCAAGTCATTACAATGTTTCCATAAGTAGGGCAACCAAATTTTCAACACCCTTTTTGTCCTTGATTTCAGGGTCAAACTCTTGAAGAAGCAAGATCCAACGAATCAAGCGAGGTTTAGCTTCCTTCTTAGCAAGGAGATATTTGAGGGTCGCATGATCAGAGAATACAACCACCTTGGTACCAAGCAAATAAGAATGGAACTTGTCTAAAGCAAAGATAATTACAAGGAGCTCCTTTTCCGTGGTTGTGTAATTTCGCTGAGCTTCATTCAAAGTGTGTGAGGCATAATAAATGACATGTGGAACCTTACCTACACACTGGCCAAGCATCGCACCCACAGCCATATCACTTGCATCACACATAAGCTCAAAAGGAAGGTCTCAAGGAGGTTGCAAGATAGGGGCTGAGGTAAGAGCACTCTTCAACTTGTCAAAGGCCTTTTAACATGATTCATCAAAGTGAAAAGAGACATCTTGCTATAGAAGGTGACACATAGGAGCGGCAATCTTGGAGAAATCCTTAATAAAATGCTAATAAAACCCCATATGGCCAAAGAAAGAGCAGACAGCTTTGACTGAAGTGGGGTAAGGCAAATTTTGAATGCTGTCAACCTTGGTTTTGTCTACCTCAATCCTTTTTGCTGAAATGATATGGCCTAGCACAATCCCTTGGGTAACCATGAAGTGACATTTCTTTGAATTGAGTACCAAATTCGTCTCAATACACCGATCAAGAAGAAAGGCAAGGTTATCCAAGTAGTCATCAAAAGAATTTCCATACATCGAGAAGTCGTCCATAAACACCTCGATGATAGTTTCCATATATTCAGAAAAGATACTCATCATACACTGCTGAAATGTAGCTGGAGCATTGTAAAGACTAAAGGCTATATGCCTATATGAAAACGTGCCAAAAGGGCAAGTAAATGTGGTCTTGTCTTGATCCTCTGGAGCAATCATGATCTGAAAATAGCCAGAATATCCATCAAGGAAACAATAGAAAGCTTTCCGGCCAACCTTTCAAGCATTTGATCAATGAAAGGTAAGGGAAATTGATCATTCTTGGTGGCATGATTGAGCTTCCTATAGTCAATACACACTCTCCAACCATTTTCTACTCGTTGGGGTACAAGATCACCATTGGCATTTTGAACCACCGTAATGCTGGTCTTCTTGGGCACCACTTAGACTGGGCTAACCCACTTACTATTTGAGATATGGTAGATGATGCCAACTTGCAAAAGCTTCAAAATCTCTTTTTTGACTACCTCCATCGTGGAATGGTTCAAGTGGCATTGAGGCTACCGGGTTGGTTTGGCATCATCTTTCAACAAAATTCGGTGCATGCAAATTGATGGACTAATACCCTTAATGTTTGCAACCAACCAGCTAATGGCTTCTTTTTTAGCCTTAAGAACTTGAAAAAGTTTAAGCTCTTGGTTAGAAGTAAGAGCATTAGAGATAATCATTAGGAGAGTGTCATTCTCACCAAGAAAAGCATACTTGAGGTGAGCCGGAAGTGGTTCAAGCTCAATTGTATGTGATTCAATGATAGATGGAAGGAGTTTGGTGGAAGGAATAGGAAGTTTTATGTAGGAAACATTGGCAAGAGTTGATTTCAAGGGGAGTGCAGCCAAAGAAGTTATGATAATGTTGATCTTTTCATCATAAATTTGCTTTCCAAATTCTAGGATATCGAAGTCAAGGCTCTGAGTTAGGGTAACAAGTAGAGGGTCCTCTTGCACAAGGTCCAATGGAGATATTGAGCAAACATCAACAAAATCCACAGCCATGATAGATGGATCATCTATAGGATATCTCATGGCATCAAAGAGATTGAAAATGACTACCTTACCATCGAACTCCATAGAGAGAAGACCTTCATGACAATCAATTTTTGTTCTAGCGATACAGAGGAATGGCCGGCCAAGAAGAATAGAAGAGGAGGAAGAACCATCCTCATTTCCCATTTTCAGGACATAAATATCAGCGGGGAAAACTAATTCATTGACTTGAACCAAGACATCTTCTAAAACTCCCTCCGGATACACATAAGATCTGTCCGCTAATTGAATGACCACACTGGTGCTTATTAATGGTCCCATGTCCAAGGAAAGATAAAGTGAATGTGGCATAAGAGTAATTGCAGCTCCTAGATCACACATAGCCTTTTGAATTTGAGTTTTTCCAATAGTAATAGGGATAGAGAAAGAACCTCGATCCTTGCATTTGGGTCGGAGTTTGTGTTGAAGTACCGCCGACACATTCTCATTCAAAATGACCACTGTATTCCTTTTTAGCTTACGCTTTTGAGTGCACAAGTCCTTAAGAAACTTGGCATATCATGGAACTTGTTTGATGGCCTCAAGGAAATGAATGTTGACTTGAACTTGGCGAAAGATGTCTAGAATGTCTGGCTGAATGTTCTCCTTAGGCTTCTTTATCAATCTAGAATGAAAGGGAGCCACTTGTTTAGGGTTTAAACTAGGAGGAGAAGGATTTGTATGTGTCTTTGGGTTTTGAGTAGAGGTGAAAGCTTCAAAGTCATGTGGTCTAGGAAAGAAGGGTGGAACAGGGTCAGGGGATGGCATCCGTCGACGTCCATGTGTTTCATCTGTCGACGGATAAGACTTCCAGAGAGATTCAATCTCAAGTGTATGGCTTACCCATCGACGGGTAAAGTGGTCATCCGTCGACGGATCGGTCGAGCCAGGCACTTCATCATCTGGTTCCAAGTCTACTCGTCGACGTTTTGGAGAGTTGTCCGTTGGCGTCTCTTCTAGAACAGGGGAAAGAGATTCCATCTCCCCTTCTAAGTTTTTTTCCTCATCACCCCGATGTCTTCCTCTCTCTTTCTAGTCTGGAATCACTTAACCACTACTCAAGTGTATAGCATTGACATTGGCCTTAGGATTGATGATGGGTTGAGAAGGCAACTTTTCGATAGATTGGGATGTGAGATCATTGATGGAGGTAGCTAGTTGCCCAACTTGTCTTTAAATATCCTCTAAGGTGGTGATCACTTGCTGAAACTGTGACTTAGTGGCCTCTTGGAAAGATAATTAGGAAGATGCAAGTTGAGCCACTATATCTTCAAGCTTAGAGGTAGAGGATGATGCAGATGAATGTCCTTGGTTAGGTGGGCTATTGTGAGAAAGAACTTGGGGTTGGATGTGGTTAGGTTGTGTTGGTGCTGTTGGTCTGTTTTGGAAGGCACTTGGCCCTTGTTGAAACTTAGGTCTAGGCTGAAATGGAGGGGCCACATTGTTGCCATACCTAAGGTTGGGATAAGCGTTCCAACTAGGGCTATAGGTGGGAGCAAACAGATCATAATTTCTCCATGGTAGTCCAGGAAAACTAATAGCATTAACATCCTCAACACTATTCTCTTGTAGAGTAGGGCATGCATCAGTGGTATGAGTTTGCAAAGAGTAAATGCCACAAGGATTAGTGAACTGAGGTGCATTCATTTAAGCCATCATAAGAGAAGTCAACTTAGAAAGTTGTTGATTGGTAGAGGCAAGTTACTGCTCTAAGTGAGTACAGCCAACTTCATTCACTTGATAGCTGGAAACATCATCATATGCCTGAAAATTCTGAAAGCTAGATGCCATGGTAGTGATGATTTGCCGAGCCCTCACAGTAGGTTGATCAAGCCATTGGCAACAGCATTCATAAGTCCCTTATTCACAGGTAAGAGACCATTGTAAAAGTTGTTCAACAAACATTGCTCAAGAATTTGATGTTGAGGATAACTAGCTAGCAAGTGTTTAAACCTCTCCCAATAATCATAGATAGGCTCCGTATTTTTCTGGCGGATTGTGCTGATTTGGTTTCGAAGATTGAGGACCTTGGCAGTCGGAAAGTATTTCGTGAGAAATTACTTTTTAAGTTGCTCTCAAGTGGTTATAGAACTAGGCTCTAACCGGTACAACCACGCCTTAGCGGTATCCACCAATGTGAATGGAAAAGCTTGCAACCGGACTTGTTCTTCGGTTAAACCATTAGGCTTCATCGTTGAACAAACCATAAGAAATTCCCTCAAGTGCTGGTAAGGATCTTCACTAGATAGACCATGGAAAGTTGGGAAACAGCACACAAAGTTGGACTTCAATTCAAAGGCTCCTTCTACTTCCGAGAAAACTATGCACAATGGTTGAAGATTTGGTTCACGCTTCAAGAGTTGATGAATGGTGAGCTGATTATCATTAAGGACTGGTGGTAGGGCCGGAGGTGGTGGATCAATCTATTGATCTACTTATGGAAATTCCATGGCTTAAGAAGATGGAGAATTCTCAGCTAGCAATAAGGATTGTTTAGTTTGATCCACAAATTTTCTTATGTCTTTCAATATTGATGTAGGAGAACCAAGATTCATGCAACACTATAGCCAAGTGAAATGAACAAAAATTAGAACAACATGTGTAGGTAAAAGAATGTACAAAAATAGGGGAAACTATGGTTGGTTAGAAAACTAAACTACAAAGCAAGAAGGCCAGATTAAGCTGTGCTAGCCAATTTCTAAGAAAATTAAGTAAACATCATATACATAAGATAAAAAGCAAAGTAAGTAAAGTAAAACGCCGAAGCTTCCTCAGCAACGGCGCCAAAATTTGATGCGTGTCGCAAGGCAACAAAATAAACCTTACTAAACCTAAGTGTAATATGGCAAGTAAGGGTCGAATCCCTCAAGGCCTAATGGACTTCACTAAACTTACAAGCATTTATCAAAGATTTCAAAACAACACAAAGAGGGGGAGTTGTAGATTGTTAGCAAAACTAATGGTTGAAAGACTAAATAACAGAAATTAAGGATTAAACAAATGAATGCAAGCCTCCAATCTATTAAAGAATTAATCCCTTGATTTAGCAATTGATCCTAGACTCACCAAGGATCATTCTTCCTATCAATTGGTTAACTAAATGAACTAGAAACCAGCTTTAAACTCCTTAGATCTTCCCTCAAGAATAGACTAACAATCATTCAAGTTCAATCATTAATCTCTTTCTCTATTGCTAACATAAATATCCTAGCAATGTACATTCAAGCATATAGAAGCCTTAAGCAATAGAAAGATGCAAGTTAACTACAACTAACAATAAACCTAGCATTTATCACTCAAGTTGCATTATTCAATTTCCTTGGATGTTTTCAAGACACCCACATGCTACTTAGTTCTAAGAACTCAACCCAATCAAGAGGTCATGCTCAAAGATTAGCAAACTAGTGGATTACTTAATCAATCATTTGCAACTAATCAATCAAGTAAAACACAAGATAAGATAACAATCAATATCATCATCTTTCAAGAATAAGAAGTTGAAGAACAATCAACAAGTAAGGAATGCAATAAATACAAGAGTCTCATAATAGTAATTCAAGGAATGAAATTCTATTAATAGATTGGAGAAATGAGTATTTAGCTACACATGATAGGAGAAATGAAAATGAAAACTAATAAAAGCTCCGAAAAATCCTATTCAATAGAAGAGCAAAAGGTTACCTCTCTTCTCTACCCACAAAGCTGATAATCTTCTCTTCCTTTCCTAATATCTTTCTCTTTCTAAAATGACAAAAAAGATTGTCTAATAAAATATACACAAAAGTTACAAAAGTAAGGAAGAGAAAGAAGAGCTAAAAATGGCTGTAGTCCTTGTTCTCACTTTCTAACTACTCTGCCGGATTTATTCCCCACTAAATCAACCTTAAAATCCAACTACTCAAGTGGTTAAAGTTGTTCTAGACATCAAGTGGGCCGTCGATAGGTAAGTGTTTAGACGTCGACGTCTCTGCTCGTTTTCTTCAGTTCATGTGCTTCCTGGATGGATCTGTAGACGGGCAAAAGGCTAGACGTCGACGGATGAGTGATACTTTGCAAACTCCATGTTAGAAACTTATATCCGTCGACGGGTGAATGTTTAGAAGTTGACAGATCTGCTTGTGTGAAGTAGACTGCCATCCTTGCTCGATCCATCCGTCCACGGGTAGACATCTAAACGTCGACGGATCTGCTTGGTTGTTTCTCGGTTGGCCTAAGTTAACTTGCAAGTCTTTTTTATTTTCAATTCTTGTCTACTCTTCTAGTTGCACCTACAAAGCAAAGTTGAACTAAATTCAACATTCTAAGGTATTGAAGAGTAAAGAATGATAAACATTATTGCACATTTTAAAGGATAAAATGGAGTTTAACAGTGGCCTAGAAAAGATTGTGAATGCTAAGGAGCTTTATTCTGCTATAGGCAATAGATATGAAGAATCCAATAAGTCTAAGGCTGGGGCTCTTATGAGTGAGCTGACGAGTATGAAGTACAATAGTGAAGGAGGTGTTAGAGATTTCATTATGAGATTGGTCCATGTTTAAACCAAACTAGCTGCCCATCAAATTTCTCTCCCTGACCAATTCCTTGTTCACCATGCTTTAAATGCTTTACCTCTTGAGTTCACCCAAATCAAAACTGCTTATAATGTTGTGAATGAAACATGGAGTGTCAATGATCTTATTACCAAATGTGTTTCTGAGGAAGAAAAACTCAAGAAAGAAAAATATGATATTGCCTTACTTACCATATATTCCAAACCTCATTACCGAAAGAACCTTAGAAAACCTAGGAAGATTATGTTTAATGCTCTTAATAAGGTTAAGTATGATAAAGGACAGGCTAATGGTCAGATTGAAGGGATAGGAAGTCCAAATGCTTCCATTAAGAAAGATGTCAAGTGCTTCTTTTGTAAGAAGAAATGTCATGTCAGGGTCGATTACCTCAGGTTTAAATCTTGGTTAGAGAAAAAGAATAAACAATGAGGTAACTTATTAACCCTCAACTCACTTGCTCTTGTTTGTTATGAATCTTATTTTGTTTGTGCCCCACGGAAGTCTTGGTGGCTTGACAGTGGTGCAACTGTTCATGTTGCTTGTACATTACAGGGATTCAAAAACAAACGGAAGCCAAGTGAGAGTGAGGCAAAGCTCAAAGTTGGAAATAATGCTAAAGTAGATGTTAAGCATGTAGGAACCATAGGTTTAAATTTGAGTTCTGGTTTTGAACTTGTTTTGGATTATGTTTTCCATATTCCATCTCTTAGGAGAAATTTGATTTCAGTTTCTGCTTTAGACGAAATTGGATATTGTTTTGGCATTAGAAATGGAAATGTTGACTTGATTTTAAACTCAAATGTTGTTGGAAATTTTAAACTTGTTGATTGTCTTTACAAATTGAGTTTATCTCCTAATAATGAGTATAGTTGTATAACTGTTGAAAACGTTATGTCTAAAAGGCCTTTGATTAAAGAGAAATCTTCCTTGTTGTGGCATAAAAGATTATGTCACATTTCTAATGAAAGAATTGGAAGACTCATAAAAGACAATGTTTTACCTTCTCTTAATTTTGAAAACTTAGACACATGTGTTGATTGCATTATAGGAAAAATGAATAAAACTAAGAAAAAAGGGGCAACTCGAAGGTCTGACCTTTTACAAATTGTGCACGCTGACATTAGTGGACCTCTTACACCTACTTTGTGTGGTAACAAATACTTTGTTACTTTTATTGATGATTTTTATCACTATGGTTATCTTTACTTAATTGATGAAAAATCAGATGCTCTTGAAAAATTCAAAGTTTTTAAAACTGAAGTAGAGAAACAATTAGAGAAAGTAATCAAGGTTGTTAGGTTTGATTATGATGGTGAGTATTATGGCAAAAATGGTACAACAGGGCAGCATATAGGTCTATTTGCCAAATACTTGTAAGAATGTGGGATTGTTGCCCAATATATTATACATGGTAGTCCTGAACAAAATGGTGTGGCCGAAAGGCGTAATCGCACCCTTAAGGATATGATGAGGAATGTGATGAGTAGAACTAATCTTCTTGAGTGTCTTTGAGGTGAAGCCATTAAGGCTGCCTTGTATATTCTTAATAGAGTACCTAGTAAATTTGTTCCCAAAACACCTTTGACTTGTGGACTGGTAGGAAACCTAGTTTGAACAATTTTTGAGTTTGGGGTTGTCCTACTGAGGTTAGAATCTATAATCCTTCTGAAAAGAAAACTGAACCTAGAACTACTCGCTGCTTCTTCATAGGATACCCAGCCCATTCTAAGGGATATAGGTTCTATTATCCTACACAAGGCACTAAAGTTGTGGAGTCACAAGTGGTGAAATTTCTTGAATGGGATATAGCCAATGATGTTGTGGTAGACAATGTTGATAATGAACCTACTAGACATGTTGATCTTCCTCTGCCTGTTTCACAAGGTAGTGTGGTGCCTATGGATGTTGAGAGAGAAACTCATGGGCAACACATTATTGATCCTCTTCTTTAAAATATTGATAATACTCCCATTGAAGTTCCTCCTGTTCAAGATAATGAGGTTGATGTTCCCTTAAAGAGATCTTCTACGCAAAAGAGGTCAGCCATTTTTTATGATTATGTTGTTTTTCTTGGCGAAAATGATTATGATATTTGTCACACCCCGACCCGCCCAGGTCGGCCACGTGGCAACTACCGCGTTGCCTCGAAGTACATGCTGGCCGCTCACGTACTCGAAACACCGCAAGGTAAAGAAATGGATATCATCGCTGCAAAACAACTAAAACTTTAATTAAAAATCATTTAATAAAATAATTAACTTAAAAAGATGTACCAGTGGATTAATTTAAAAGAAATACCTACGCAGCGGAAACACTAAGCCTAAGCCACCGACGCCTCCTAGTGAGCATCCATTCTATTTGCTGACCTTGTACGCGGATCTGCATCCATCCACATTGGATACAGGTGATTGACAAAGGTTCAATGAATCTCCATCGGGGTTAGGGCAATTAAGGGAAATCCAAAAACATAATAATAACACTAAAATAAAATAAATATTTTTCTTTTAAAATCTCTTTCTCGTTCTCTAACCGAGAACTCTCTTTAAAACACTTTAAATAGATATATATACGTAAAATGGGCTGACATCTCTATCATACTAAAGGCGCGACCTGTCGGTCGTCTTATGCCTCACTGCACTGAGGGCTATATGTTTTCTTTTTAAAACATTTTCTCTTTTCTCTTTCTTTAGCTCGTTCCCTCGGTGGTGCCCATCGCTATGGTGGAACACAGCTACCTCTGACCTGGCGAGTCTCCCTCCGCACCTCTTTACTCCAGGCCATCATATTCTCCGTGCCCCTTTAAAAAGGTGGTCCACGGGAACCTCACCGACATGCCTCTCACTCGGTCCACGCTCCCGCATATTGGAGCACCGAGGGGTCCTCTCAATCACTCATTTCGCTAGGGTATCGTACCCTCAATTATCATAATAATAATAATATTTTATGTATATACACATTTAAAACATATAAACACACACACACACATAAGTCTTTATATTTTCTTTGAAAACATCACACTGTCTACGTGAGTATATCACAAGCAACTGCGTGTGTGTGGATTTCCCGTATTCCAAAATCTTTGAAAACATTTATGTTTTAAAAACATTTTCAAAACCTTTGTTCCCAATGGCTAAACAAAGAAGTCTAGGCCACTCACAATATTGGAAGATTCGTATACTCTCAAGCGCTCCATGTAACTTTAACCTCCGCCGCATCGCCGCATTTGATTCACCCGGAGCCCTAATATACGAAAATATACGTTAGCATTCATAATTAAATTTATGAATGCACCTATGAGGCTCTGACATGACCTAAGCCTAGGTTTGAATGTGATTCAGGGCCTAGGAAAGTGTCCGGGAGGTTTCGGGACTAAATCGAACTCTGGACGAAAATTTATCAAAATGCCCCTGGGGCACGCGAGCCCCACACCCGGACTGGGCCGGGCCAAGTTCTACTCGAAATTGGGCCCAAAAAGCCCTCTTACAAGATATTTATATATTATATTAATATATTATATTAATACAATATATAAATATCTAAACAGGGACTCGATCAGCTTGTTCCTCGGTCGATCCCTCTCCCGGTTTTCGCACTCGTTTCTCCTCCTTTCGACGTACAAACTTAGACAGGTGATCCTCATGGTATCCATGATGGATTCGCAGAGGCAGAAACGAGAAACACCGGTCCAATTTTTGTAAAACCGAGATTTAGCCTAAATTGACTAAATCTCTAATTTACTCTCACCCGGTGCACAGAAATGAGTGAAAACGGAGTATGACATAGATTAAGGTGAGTACTATAACATACTAAAAACTCACCTTATTTCACTTGCCCGATATCCATAAATTTGAGTTTTAAAAATAAACCAGTCAAAAGTTAAAAACTGAGATCAAAATAAAATACCAATAATAAGTAAATCAAATTCATTGTTGATTGATTTACAATATTTAATTACTTATATTGAATGAATGATTACGTAAAATTGTGGATATATATATTATATGCTTATACGTACCAAAATTTTACTATATACCATATTTCATAATGAGTAATTTCATAATTTAACATTTAGCATATGCTTCATAGTTGTAGATCTATAGAATCACTAATCACTAACATTATCGAGTATAGTATATATACAAGTCGTACAAAGGAAAAGATAAAACAAAACTCAGTAATATTAAGATAGTAAGATACTAGGATTAGTGTTACATGGGTGGCCGTAGCTGTATGACAGTCGACATGGCCTATTGGTTATTGATTATTCCTTTTCGGCTATTCTATTCATCAATAAAACAAAACATTTTAAAATTTTAATACTATAGGTGGGAAAATGGCAAATTTTATAATCGTATGCCAAAATTTTTGCTCATTAATTTGTGATTATATGCCAAAATTCAGGCTTCTTAGTTTGTGGCTGTATTACGTGCAATTCATAATTACATATATATGAATCATGATGAGTTGATTATATATTAATTAGAATTTAGAAATTAATTGGTAAATAATAAAAATTATTTCTTTTATTTAAAACTATAGATAATTTATATAAAACTACAATATATATTACTAATTTAATTAATACATTTATAGAATTACAAATTTAATTAATTTAGTTACAATTTATAACAAATTTAATAAATAATGCTTTCGGTAAAATCTCTCTTAATTATTAACTTCTAAAATCAAAACTTTAATTCAATTTAAAATAATCGGAACCCGAATGAGTTGAGGGTCAAATCCGAAAAACCTGAATCCAAATAACATGAAAACCAAAAAAACTGAAACCGGAAAAACCCGAGGGCCAAACCCAACAAACCGGAGGATAAAACTCGAAAACCTGAACCTCAAAGACCCGAAATCCGAAATGACCAAAAATATCTTTTGACCCAAATTGACCCAACCTATTGACCCAAACCCAAAACTAACCTGTCTTACCTGATTTGACATCTCTAATCTTGAGGTAAACAAATTTCTTTTGACATGTGTACAAGATTGATTACTTTTTTTACAAATTAATATTGTTTTATGAAATCTTAATATTTATGAATTCTTTTCAAACATGTAGGTTTCTTTATGTGCCTGCACTTTACACTAGTTATGTTCTTGCACAATAATTGATGGATGCCTTGACCAAATGGAATATAGAGGCAAAGATTTCTACTATCACTGTGGATAATTGCCCATCTAATGATGGTATGGTTTCTATTATCTCGGACAAGTTGTGTTCCGAACTTTTACTTGATGGGAAAATCCTTCACATGAGATGTTGTGCAAATATTTTAAATCTTATTGTGAAAGAAAGATTGTCTACCATAGAAGACGCAATTGAGACAATTCGTGATAGTGTTGCTTATTGGTCGGCTAGTCCCTCTAGAGTAGAAAAGTTTGAAGATGTTGCTAGTCAAGCAAAAATGCCATACTTGAAAAACTAGAGTCTTGATTGTAGAACTAGGTGGAATTCAACTTACCTGATGCTTGAGATTGCCATAGAGTGCAAGGAGCTCTTTCCTAAGTTGAAACTTAGAGATAAATATCATACTCTTATGTCTAGTGAGAAAGATTGGAATATGGCAACAAATATTGCAGAAAAGTTGAAAATTTTTTATCATGACATTGAAGTGTTTTTTGGGACAAAGTATCCTACTGCTAACGTTTATTTTGTCCAAATTTGTCAACTTAGAAATGCCATAGTTCAATGGATGTCTTCCAATGATGGTGTAATTAGTGCAATGACAAAGAAAATGTTTGATAAGTTTTAGAAATATGGGAAGGTCATCCATACTGTCTTATCTGTGGCTTTTGTGTTGGATCCTAGATATAAGATGAAAGGGTGGAATTTTATTTTTATGATTTTTATGGTGATGATGGGTCTTATGAAATTGAACAAGTTAAGAAAACTTGTTATGATTTGCTTCATGAATACCAATCCAGATCTTCTAGAGTAAAATCACTGCCTTCCTAAATTTCTCCTACACCATCTACTCAAGCATGATGTGGCTCTCTTTCGGATGACCTTTCTAAATTGGTTGCATTCCTTCGTTCTTCTTCTATTGTTGTGCATGTGAAATCTAAGTTAGATCATTATCTGGATGAACCAGTCTTGCCATGAACTCAAGTTTTTGACATTCTTAATTCGTGGAAGACAAATGGGATAAAATATCCCACATTGCAAATGATTTCCAGAGACTTTCTAGCTATTCCACTTTCTACAGTTGCATCCGAGTTGGCCTTTAGCACTAGTGGAAGGGTGGTTAGTAACCACTGCAATAGGCTTCATCCAGACACTTTGGAGGCTTAATGTGCTCACAAAATTGGCTAAAGAATGACACAGAAGGTAACAACATACTTTTTGTTTTATTTTTATTTGATTTTTTTTCACAAATGATAACTAATTGTTACATAACATGCTTTTTGTAATTATTTTTGTAGGATCATTTTTAGTGGCTGAATCAAGTTGCACCTTTGGTGATGAGGAAGAATGTTTTGTATGAGTTGATGAAATGGAAAGAGAAAATATGAATTTTCTAAGTTTTTCTATGAGATGGAAAAATAGATTATGGATTTTCTAAGTTTTTTTAATTGTTGTGATGATTAAGTAACTTGGATCTTTCTTAGATAATTGTGTAACTTTATTATTTCTTGAATTGGCATGAATTTTGTGTTATTTATTATGTTAGTTTATTATTTTGTAATTAATTTTAATAGAAATAAATTAAATTATTAATTGATGGTCAATACATTAAACAGATATTTATAGGGTTCAGATAATTAGCGAGTAGTTGATAATTGACTAAGGTAGGGTTCGGATAGAGGGTTTAAAATTTAACCAGGTAATTATAGGGTATAGGTAGCCTGAAACTTTATAGGGTTAAGGTTCGAGTAGGGTAAATTTCGCAGGTACCCAACATGCTGCCATCCCTATGAAATTGGTTTATTTTAATTTTCTATGTTGTTAATTGTTTTGTGTTTGTATCTACCCTTTTACATTTTATGTAAAAATGCTAATTGTTTTATGATGATTTGTTAATTGTTTTATGATGATTTCATGTAAGAGCTGTGCCCCAAGCAATCTCTAGGCAATCCTGAGCCTTACCCACAGACTTGCCAACTTGTGGGCCTTGACCATCAGGCTTACAAATGGTGGTGGCAGCTCAAATGGTTAAAAGGTGTGCCTTAAGTATTTACGTAAAACAACAAAACCCTTAGTGGCTTGGGTTCGAGGAGTGCTGCAGGCACGTTAATACTCGAATTTGCGAGGATCAAGGGATAATACCTTTAGTGGGTGGGCTAGGCCCACCACCGTTTGTAAGCTTGGTGGGCGAGGCCCACAAGTTGGCAAGTCCGTGGGCGAGACCCAGGATTGCCTAAAGAGTGGTTGGGGCACGGCACTTACAGTGCCTTTTTTTGTAAGAGCCGTTCCCCAAGCACTCTCCTAGTAAGCCATGACCTGTTCAAATCGTTAAGAGGCGTGCCTTAAGTATTTACTTAAAGCAACAAAACCCTTGGTGGCCTGAGTTCGATGAGTGCTACAGGCATATTGGTACTCGAATTTGCGAGACCAAGAGACAATACCTTTGGTGGGTGAGGCCCATAGGTTAGTAAGGCGATGGATGAGGTCCTGACTTGGCTGGAGAGTGCTTGGGGCACGGCTCTTACATTTCATTTCTCTTTTTAATATGCATTTTGATTTTTATGCTTTTTTTATATCTTATTTTGATGAATTTAAGATGATTGTACTAATTAAACATGAGATTATTTTACTTTAGATTTCATATACTGTTAATTGTTTTGTATCTGTATTTACCATTTTACATTTTGTAGAAAAATATTGATATTCTCCTTTTACAATGATTATTTAATTGTCTATGATAACTTTTCTTTGTAATATATTTTTTGATTTTTATGTCAAATTAATAGCTAAAACTTCTAAAATATATTATATTAGTTTGTTCATAATAGAGAAGCATTCTTTTTCTCAAGTAAACTATTTATACTTTTTGTTTTCTATATTTTTATTTATTGTATTTGTTTCAGGGACAGGGATTAGGGACGAGGATGGGGATGGTTGGAGAGAGTTAAGGTCAGGAACGAAGAATGTACCCTTCGCATATTTCCTGTTGAATTGACATTCCTATATTTATATTTATCAAATTAAAAGCTATGTATTATTTTTCATAATTAAATTCATAACAATACTTTAAAAATAAACTATAAAGTGCAACTTGCGAGTCAATTTTGCTAGTATTAATAAGAAATATTAATAATTATTTAATTAACAACTTAATTAGTTAAATAACTAATTAAATAGTTGAAAAGCATAAGAAAAATTAATTAATTAGTAGAAGGGTAAATTAAAAAATTAATAAAATATTCCTAAGAAAATATTATTAAGTTTCCGTGGAATTTAATCAGTACTTTTCTTTACATACCAATCATTTTAATTGTACCTTCCTAAAATTTTAATTTGAAGGAATCATTTTCCCGGTCAATTACTTTCCTTGGAAAGTTTTTAAATGCACGATTTTTGGTTTGAGGTAATTTAAAATTACCTTGAGAATTAAATTCCACCTTAATGATTGCCAATAGTAAATAACTGAGAATTGGTGTATTTTCTATTTGGGTATCACTATAGGAATTTTAAATGACTATATTTGGTTTCTAGAAATAATGACCTTAAAAAATGAATTGTTTACTAAAATGTCCTTTAGTATATAAAATAATTATTTAATATTTTTTATAATATTTAACATGAATATTAATCTTAAAATAAACTATTTTTAGAAGAGATAAATTAACAATTTTGACCAAAAAAAGAGATGAATTATCAAAATATGAAATAGTTATTTATCCTAAAAAATTATATATGATGAAAAAACTATTTTTTTTAATAATGCTTAGATAAAAAGATAAATAAAATGTATAAACCTTCATACATCGTATAGAAATAGGTAAATAATTAGTTAAATCGAGGGCTATATTGTTCAAATGTTTGGTTTTACAAGGGTATAATAGGTAGAAATATTCAATTCCCATAGTAATTCCAAAATACCTAACAATTAGTTGGGAATTACATTCCCAATGAAATAACCATTTTCCTTCTCATTTATTATTATACAATTTCCAATCCTACTATCTCAAAACCAACAAAACAAAACTATTGAAAATTACCAATGTAAATTCTCGTGAGAAAAGGAAATGCCCTCAAACCAACTGCTCCTTAAGGTGTGTTTGGTTTAAGAGAGTTTAAAATTCTCTCAGTAATTGATTGTTGGTAATAGCAAAAAACCATGTTTGGTTTCTTTACCTTGGAAATTCGAAATTACCTTGGCAATTCTATATTACCATTTGATAGATTAGAGGCGGTTTCAAATTACTTTAGGAATTGGCCACTAATAATATTAAATGTTTATATTTGATTGTCTTTATTCTGTAAATTTCATATTACCTTGGTAATTCCATAAAATTATTATTAAAGTGGGAATTCAATTACTAACTATTTCTTAGGTATTTTGAAATTACTAAGGTCATTTGACTTTTATACTTTTTATGCCCTTATGAAACTAAGGTTTTGGACAATAATACCCCTTTTCCTTTGTATTATTTATCTAATTATATCTAACGGATAAAAGTTTAGGCATATTTTCAGGCTAAATGATCAAATAGGGGCCCAACCTTTGATTTTGCTCGATTTGTGGCCCAACTTTTCAATTTGATCAATTTGGGGTCCAACGTTTCAAAATCGGCTCAATTTAGGGCATGTCATCAATTAAAACGGTGAGTGTGTTACACACACCAATTTAGGCGCGTTAAAGCCAAAAGTTTGGGCCTTTTTTGTAATATTTGGAAAAACTCAACCATTTTCCTTTTGATTCTCAGTTTTGAAGCTAAAATAGGATTTATGTCAATCCCAAAGGTGAAAAGAGAGATCTTGGACCATAGAATAACATATATGAAAATCAACTTCATCCAACAGTGGAAATGACCCCATCAAAATTTGAAAACTACGATTTTTATAAGGATTTTTATAATGTTTCAAGCTAATTTTGGGAATTCTAAGGTACAATTCACATTCAGAAAGTCCAAAAGAAACTATTTGCGAAGTTTGGGTTTTATCAGAGTCATTGTTGGTGGTTAACAGCGGTCAATGACGGTCAACAACGCCAGTCAACAGTGGTCAAAGGCAGAGACTTCATCGGATTTTGGGGTTTTTTTTAGTTGCTAGGTTTTTTAAGTTTAGAGAGAGAAGAGAAGGTGTAGTATTTTAGAGATAGTGTCAAAATTTTCGTCATTACCAGAAAATGACCTAACCTTTTCGAGTTCGTCAAATAGGGGCCTAACCTTTGCTGACGTCGTTAAAGTTAACAGCAATTGCACTTTACACAATTCCAAAATTGATGACGGGCCCTTAATTGAATTGATTTTGAAATGTTGGGTCCCAAATTGATCAAATTGAAAAATTGGCCCCAAATCCAGCAAAATTGTAAAGGTTATGCACCTATTTAAGCATTTAGCCCATATTTTTATCTCTTTATACTTGTATTATTTTAAAAAAGTTATTAGTTTTGATACAAAAATATATTATTAAAATAATTAATTATTTTTAATTTATTTCATTTTAATTGAAGTTGTTTTGCATTAATCTATAATATATATATATATATAAATACAAATGTTGTAAAACTTTTGAATCGTCTAAAATACCCTTTCTTTTTGTATATTTTAGAAATGCCATTAATATTGTTAAGTCAAATTAAAACTCTTTATTTATTTTTTACTAAATATTTTTACATATTTATTAAATAATTATAATAATTAACAATTTTACGTCCATCGTAATTAACTTATTACTGTATTATATTAATTTTAATTTCATCATAATTAACTTATTACTTTATTATATTAAAGAAAATTGTTTAATTATAATTCAATTTCATGTAATTTAATTTAAAACTTATTTTACAGTTTAATTATCATCTATTTTAATGTAGTTTTTTGTTTCCAAATTTTGTTATTATTTTATATTTTTGTTATTGCCTATAATGCGTTGTATCACATGCAACATACATGACGAGGTGACTAGTATTGATAAATGTGTCAAATTACAATAATATATTATCATATAATCAAAATCAAATAATGTAATTTAATAAAAAAACTCATTTTGAAATGTCATATCCTTCAAACCAAACAAAGTTATTTAAAATTCTTATTATAACAATCACTAGAGGTGTCAAAGCTGACCCAACCCGAGAAACCCGCCAAACCCGCCCGAATCCGAAACTAACCTAACCTGATTTGACAAAAAAATAAACGACCTGAACCTGACCGATCCGAAACCCGATTGACCCAAAACCCAATTAACCCGAAACCCGATTGACCCGAAACCCGTTTAACCCGAGAGGCTAACCTGAAATAATCCAAAAACCTATTTAATTAATATTTTACCTTTTCATTCTTAAACATTGTCAAATTTATTTAAAAAAGTTGTTAAAAAAATAAAAATAAATACCTTGTTAAATTTAAATTTTTATTAAATTGAAATAAAAAACATATTTCATATTCTTAAATTTTAATATTTATCCTATAATTTATAAACTATAAGTTATACTTCAATATATTTTCCATGATATTATACTTTTACTAAGAGATAGAATAATAGATATTATATATTTAAAGAAATCTCCTAAATCTTTATCAGATGTAACGTGTGACATGTAACATGCCTCATAAATTATAAGTTAATATAATCCCATTATATTTATAGATTTAATATTTTGATTTATATATATGTGTTAATGTGTTATTTAAATCTATCATATATATATATATATATATAAGTGTGAGTTGGGTAAGCAATTTATTCCTTAAATATCATTTTTTCTTTAATATATTTCAAAAATGTCATTGGATTTGGGCTCTACCTTTTATATTGAGCTTTTAAAAGATTTGTGTTCTACCTTTTGTATTGGACTTTAAAAATAAATAATTAAACATTTGTTATGGTATAATGGACTTATACACCTCTGGCCCATTTACCTTGTCTTGAAGACAAGCCCATATTGAGGAAAATTAATGGAGAAAGAAAATCAAGAAAAATATATCTAGGGTTTTGAGAATTGCCACTTTACTTGGCCTGGAAGTAAACTTGACTTGCAAGTTAGGTTAAATCTATCTTATTTGTAAAGGGGATCTCCAATATAAATAGGGAGCCCTTCCACCATTTGTATTCATCTCATCTCATACAGAAATCTCTCTCAATAATATTCTCTCTATTCTCTCCATCTCTTATTTCTTGTTCTTGTTTGTTCTTCAATATTTCAATATTTCATAATACGTTATCAGCACGAGGAAGCTCTCTTAAGGTTTGATTTATGGTGGAAGGTCAGATCTCTCCATATTTATTTTTATTCAAATTATTTTGTTTTGATTCCTTATTTCCATTATACTAAATATGTTATTCTTTTTGACAAGTTAAACCCTAAAATCTCAAGGGTTATGATTTATTTTATGTTGGATGACATCATAAGCTGTCATACTAAATATTGGAAATATTTTCCTCTATATTACAACTCGAAGTTGTGCAAAAATTCATATCACAACCTAAAGTTGTATGAATTCTTTATTGACACTTGAAGTTGTCAAATTAGATCTAGTTATTTTATTATTGACACTAAATTTGTCATTATTAATTTGTTGGAACCATCTTTTATAGAGTTATGGCCAACGTTGAGAAGTCCAAATTCCAGATCTTTAGACGTGAGTAGAAATAACTACTTATCTTAATGCCTTGATATTGAATTGTATCTTAAAGGGCAAGGTCTTACTGCTACTATTAATAAATAAGGCGATTTTAATGGCAAAGACAAAGTCAATGCTTTGATCTTCATTCATCGACATTTGATCGATAGCCTGAAAGTCTAGTACTTTTCAGTGCGAGTCTATTAACTTTATGGGGTGCAAGATGTCGCAACGTTTTCGAGGACGACGTGATTGGGACAAAATAAAAACAGGAGTCGCCACTAACCTCTTTGTTTAGGTGGTTTAGCCACCTTTTTAGGAATCTACCTAATTTGTCATTGGCCGTGAAATGGCGTGTCAAACTAGATAGGTCCCGGTCTGTGGAACAGAAAATTGGGTTCGGGAGTACGATTTTGTATGGGGAAGGATTAGCACCCTCACAACGCTCGTCAAAAGACGGTATCGATCAATTAAACATTAATTAGGCCTTAATAATGGGTTTTCGATCTTTTTAAACATTGAAATTTGATTCTTATAAATTTTTGGTCTTTTAAATAGAATAATTACTAGAAGAAATTGTCATCACAACTCTTTTAGCAATTATATTTATTGACGATTAAACTCAAAAAGGTACACACATTTTTTTATTTTTGACTTTGAGGGGATAATTGAAAGACACATTTTTTGGATTTTCTTGAACACATTCTTTATCTATCAAACATTTTTGAATTACCAATGAATAATTATTAGGAATAATAGCCATCACAATTTCCCTAATAGCCATTCTTTATTTAACTAGTCATTCACTCCCTTTCTTTTTTTTTGATTTTTTTTAATTAATTCAAAATTATCCTTGAACAATTACTAAGGAAGATTGCCATCACAATTTCCTTAATAGTTGTCCTCCTTTAACCAACCATTTTTTTGAGTTTTCATAATTTGATTTTAGAGATTACCAATGAATAATTATTAAGAAAAATTGTCATCACAATTTTCTTAATAGTCATCCTTTATTTACTCAACCATTTTTTTGGATTTCCTTGTAATCATATTTTGGAATTTACCCTTGAATAATTATTAAGGAAAATTGCCATCACAATTTCCTTAACAATTACTCATTAATTAATCAATCATTTTTTGGTTTTTCTCAATCAAATTTTAAAATTACCCTTGAATAATTATTAAAGAAATTGCCATCACAATCTCCATAATAACTATCCATTATTTTATTAACCTTTTTTTGGATTTTTCTCTTAATCATATTTAAAATTACCCAAGAATAATTATTAAAGAAATTGCCATCACAATTTCTCTAATAATTATTCATTATTTAATTAAGCTTTTTTTTGGATTTTTCTCAATTACATTTTAAAATTACCTTTGAATAATTATTAAAGAAATTGCCATCACAATCTCCTTAATAATTACTCATTATTTAATTAACCGTTTTTGATTGATTTTTTTTTGATGAAGCATGAGCATAAATTAAACGATGCATAGGTATAAATAATACAAATTGGCCTAAATCTAAGGTGACAAAATATAATTGGGCCTAAAAATCTAAAATGACATAATATAATACAATGAGCCTAAAGTTACTAAATGACATAAAAATGCAATTAGAAATTATAAAATTCAAATTCTAACCTAAAATGACATAATAGCTTGATGGATAGAAATCATTAAATAACATAATACTCATGCCAATGGAAAATACCAAAATTAAATCCTAATCCTAAATACATGGCCTCATTTTATTACACTATTTTTTATCATTTCCACGTGTATATATATATATATATATATCCATTAAAATAATATATATACATGCTAAAAAATGTAAGCAGAAATATAGTATATATATATATATATATAACACAAACTTAATATGCTTACAAGTATGGCTGCCCATAATCATAAAATTAATCAAATAGTGATAAAAAAAAGATTCTAGCCTAAATACTTAATCCCACGATCTAAACCAAGACCTGCATGTCATCATTCAAGAAATTGGCCGAAGATTAATAGAACCCATTGCCTGAAACTAGTGTAAATTATGACCAGCCACATTAGCAAATGGCAAACCAAAATAGTATGTAACAGCCAAAACAAATTCATGAAAACAAACCCAATTTAAACATACGTAATAGCCCAAGCCAAAACAATAAACAGGGCCCAACAACACATTAAGGAAACTTGTGAAATATGATCCAGACAAAAGAAGCATGAACTCAGATGAATCATTGGCTATGTAAGATAAAAGTCCAAGTCAAAAGGAACTTGTTTCAGTCAACATCAATAACCCAAACGAAAAGTTTTATACCTGATTAACAGCAATTATGGCTCAACTTTTAGCTGCCTTTCCTTTCCTTTTTCTTTTCGTTTCTGCTCTCTCTATATCTTCCTCAACCACCTCTCACCACATAAAAGTCACAGCACCGCCATATACTTATCTATTCACCAGATCAAAGAAACAGTCACCCTTTTTCACTCTAAAGGATTTCCTTCTTGCTCATTTTCTCAAATCTGAATATTTTTTACTCACAAGATTGTCAAAAACACCTAAATCTATCAAAGAAAACCAAAAATTGAAACCTCCCACCACCACCAACTCAACCGTCCAATTAGCTTGCAATCGGACTATGTTGTCTTCCTTGACCTTAACTTCGTTTCCTCCAATGGGGGTTTCCAAACAAAAGCTCAGAGATAAAACCCCAAATTTCAAAGATTTTTTTTTTTGAAAAAGCCTTAAAGATTTTGTTTTTTTTTAAGAACAGTTGATTGAAAAGGGACCCGAGAATCAAATTTCTCCGTCTCTTTTCCTTTAGTGCTCTATAAATATATCTTCTTTTAAAAAGAAAATGATTTTCAAAAAGCCCCTGATTCTAATTTTCTGAAAGTATGAATCCTAGTTTTCTAGAATTTAGGGAATTCCGGCCCCCTTCTACTTGTTACTGTAGCTACACTTTATAGCAGGGGAGTTCTTAATTTTATGGCTGTGATTCATTTTACCAAAATTCACTGGAGGGCTGAGATTGATGAAGGCAAAATGACAATTTCTCTGTAAACTTTCAAGCCACTAAACTCACCAACCCTCTGTGTTCATCAGCCTTGGCCTTATCTTGCAGTGTAGGCGAGAAGAGTGCTGGAGAAAGAAAACAACTAAGAGAGAGAGAGAAGAGTTAAAAAAGAACCAATGGGGAGGAAGAGACATGCTCTCCTCCCCAAATCACAATCTTTTTGTTTTTTTTTATTTTTTTAATTGCATTTTTTGTTTTTATATTTTTTTAGTTTTAATATATGCAATTGTTTTGATAAAAAAAGTAAATAAATAAAATAAAATAAAGAAAAGCAAATAGGCCCTATTGTTTGGGCCTCCAATATATTCAAGTCCAAAAGATCTATTAGAACTATGTAACCCAAACTTTTTGGGCCTCTAAACTATCAATAGTAAAAAAAAAATTTCAAATAAATGGTAAAAGATGAAAATAAATTGAGGAAGTCTTAATAGACAAATAAATGGTGTCTACACAAGATCCATTAACTTTATGGACGAGGTTGAGAGAAAGGTATGATCATACCAAGACTGTTATTCTCCCTCAAGCACAATATGATTGGCAAAATCTGAGATTGCAAGACTTTAAGTCCATATTCGAGTATAATTCGACATTATATGATATTGGTTCAAGGCTTGAACTTTATGGAGTTAAACTCACCGAGGCCGATCTTTTAGAGAAAACATTCTCCACTTTCATGCTTCCAATATAGTGCTACAATAGCAATATTGGCAATGTCAATTTAAGATGTATTCTGAATTGATTTCTGTTCTCTTGACTACCGAGCAAACCAATGAGTTGCTATTTAAAAATCATGAATTGAGACTTGTTGATTTTAAGGCATTTCCTGAAGCAAATGCTAGAGAGAACAAAATTGTTGGCTGGTTTAGAGGCCGTAAGCACAGGCGTGGGAATTTTCCCCAAAAAGGTGTTGAGAGAGTAAATCACAATGTAAATAACTCCTTAAATAATCCTAGAGGAAGAAAGCCCATGAAGAAGCATGGTGAAAATACTTGCAACCGCTGTGGAATGGTTGGACATTGGGCACGTACCTGTCATACGGCCAAACATTTGGCTGATCTGTAGTAGCCTTTTTCCCTAAAGGATAAAGGCAAACGTGTTGAGACCAATGCCATTAAGAAAGACCAAAATTTGACTGATGCACAATTAACAAATTCTTCGATAGTTGACACCTGAAGCTGTCCATAACAAGTGCAAAATAGAAAACATTAAGAAAAAGTAAACAATTTGCTTAACAATACTCATGCTAACCTCTTGACACCTGAAGTTGTCAATGGTTTTGATATTTAATTGCATATCTAGGAAAATTCTGTCTAAGGAGTGTGGAACTTAAGTTGGACCGTTTGTGACCCCTCCATTCTTTACTGGGAATTTACTTGGTGTAATTTTATATTAGTTTTGAAATTATTTACCCAATGATAGAATTGTTTTGTGTATTAGACACTTGAAGTTTTCAATACAAGTTGATGCCAGAAGTTGTCAACAAAATGCATATGGGAAACGAAAAGGAGCAAATAATTTGTTTACTTGATAGTGCTACAACACATACCGTGTTGTGTAATAGAGACGTTTTCTCAACTATGACATTGTGCAATCCATACCAAAATTGGTCCTGTTAAAATTATAGATGGCTATGGCAATGGCACAATTGTTTTGCCTAATGGTACTATCTTGCATATAGAAGATGCATTACTGAGCGGTAGATCAAAGATGAATCTACTTAGCTACAAAGATGTATGCCTTAATGGGTACATCTTGAAACAAAAAAGAGCAAAACAAAGATTTTCTCTATATTACTTCTTACAAGATGGGCCAGAAGACCATCAATGAAAAGTTAGAAGTTTATAACAAGGGATTATATTGTTTCCCCATATGAGCTATAGAATCACATGCTATTATGCCTTGAAAATTAGTGAACCCTAATGTGTTTGGACTTTGGCATGAATGCCTTGGTCATCCAGGAGCTACGATGATGCGTAAAATCATCAAGAATACTAAAGGACATCATTTAAAAAACTCAATGGTCCTATTATCCAAAAATTATATTTGTGAATCTTGTTCACAAAGAAAGTTCATTACTAAACCTTCAATGACAAAGGTTGATCATGAATTACCATCATTTTTGTAGAGAATTCAAGGTGATATTTGTGGACCAATATAGCCCCAAGTGGACTATTTTGATATTTTATTGTATTAGTTGACGCATCCCGTAGATCATCCCATGTTTGACTATTATCCTCACACAATGTTGCATTTGCACGTTTACTTGTGCATATTATTAAAGCTCTGGGCATATGTCCCTAATTATCAAATCAAGAGCATAAGAATGGATAATGCTGATGAAATTACATCAAAAAGCTTTAATGCGTATGGTATAGCATTAGGAATTGAGGTTGAACACCTATTTCCACATGTTTATACTCAAATTGGATTGGCATAATCCTTAATTAAACGGATTCAAATAATAGCCAGAACTTTGTTGATGAGAACAAAAATTCATTCTTTAGTATGGGGCTATGCAGTTTTACACGTTGCAGCACTAATTAGATTATGCCCTACTGGTTCTCATTCATATTACCCATTCAGTTAGGATTAGGCCAGAAGCTCGATATTTCACATCTACATACCTTTAGATGTGCTGTGAAAGTTCCTACAGCACCACCTCAAAGAATTAAAATGAGCCCCCAATGTTGTTTGGGCATTTATGTTGGGTTTGGCTCATCGTCCATTATTAGGTTTACTGAACCATTGACGAGAGATTTATTTACTACTAGATTTGTGGATTGCCACTTCGATGAGACAATATTCCCATCAATTGGGACATTAAAGGCTTTCATGGATGGAAAGTAGAAAAATGTTGAGATTTTCTCATGAAGTGAGAAAAATTTGTCTCATTTTGACCTAAGAACTCTTGAATGTGAAAATGAGGTGAAAAGATTGATTCATTTACAAGTTGTGGCTAATAGATTGCCTGATGCATTTAATGATACTGCTAAAATTACAAAGTATCATATTCCAACCATGAATGTTCCAGCTAAGATAGAGGTTCCTGTAGAACCATCAGAAATGGGTCTAAATGTCCCGCACCTGAAGTGTGATAGATCGATGGGATCAAAAGAAATAGTTCCTCGAAAAATAAGGGGAAGGAATTATGAATCTGCTCCAAATGAGCATACTAATCTTTCTCGAGGAAAACAAGTTGCCCCTGAAGTGGCACAACATAATGCTAAAAGAAAGCATATTGCCCTAAAGCAGCACAAAATCGTGATCCCATTGTCCCTGAAGTGACACCAACCCATGAAAAGATCACCAACTCTGGGAATATTGAAGTTTCCATAAATTATTGTAATGAGATATGGGATCGGAATGAGGTTATCATCAATAATGCATTTGCTCTCATAATTGCTCATGAAATTATGAATAATGATTATGAACCTTGGTCTATAACTGAATGTCGTCAAAGACACGATTGGCTTAAATGGGAAGAAGCAATCCAGGCTGAATTGAATTCCCTTGCCAAACGTGATGTTTTTGAACCTATTGTTGAAACCCCCGACAATGTAAAACCGGTTGGATACGTCTTTGTCCGGAAACGAAATTTGAAAAATGAGATCGTGAGATATGAAGCCTGACTCGTAGCGCAACGATTCTTTCAAAGACTTGGGATAGATTATGATGGGACTTATTCACTTGTGATGGATATAATTACCTTTTGTTTCCTTATAAGTTGGGTTGTCTAAGAAAAATTAGACATGCATCTTATGGATGTTATGACGGCATACTTGTATGGTTCATTAGATTCCGAAATTTATATGAAAATTCTCGAGGGATTAAAAAAGCCTGAAGCATACGCTCCTCGCAACTTATTCTTGATAAAGTTGCAAAAATCTTTATATGGGTTGAAGCAATCTGTCCGCATGTGATATAAGCGTTGAAGCGACTATCTAATTATGGAAGGATACAGAAATGATCCCATCTACCCATGCGTGTTTATTAAGCAATCTCAAACCGGTTTTGCTATAATAGCAGTTTATGTCGACGATACAAATTTGATTGGAACTCTTGAAGAATTATCTAAAACTGCTGAATATTCGAAAAATGAGTTTGAGATTTGGGTAAAACCAAATTATGCGTTGGTCTAGAGCTTGAGTATAAATCAAATGGAATACTTGTCCATTAGTCAGCATACATAGATAGATTGCTTAAACATTTTGACATGGACAAGGCTCACACATTGAGCACCCCCTATGGTTGTAAGCTCTCTCGATCTCCAAATGGATCAGTTTCATCCTAAAAAACCTCATGAGGATATACTTGGTCCTGAGGTACCATATCTTAATGCTATCGAGGGATTGAAGTACTTGGCACAGTACATGAGACTGGATATCGCTTTTGCGGTAAATTTATTGGCATGTCTTAGTTTTGAGCCAATTCGGAGACATTAAAATGGAATTAAACATATTTTTCACTATCTCCGAGGAACCATAGATTTAGGGTTATTTTACTCTAAGAAAACCACTAACCCTGGATTAGTAGGATATGTTGATGTGGGATATAAATTTGATCCGCACAAGGGTCGCTCTCAAACCGGTTATCTGCTTTGTTATAATGATACAGTCATATCATGGCGTTCCACTAAGCAAACACTTGTAGCTACATCCTCCAACCACTCTGAAATTATTTCTCTTTATAAGGCCGGAAGAGAGTGTGTTTGATTAATATTTATGATATCACATATTCACATATGCTAGTGGATTGAAACTGGTTATAGATTCCTCCACTATAGTTTATGCAGATAATGCTGCTTGTATTGCACAAGTAAGGTGAAGGATATATTAAAGGTGATAAGACCAAACACACCTTGCTGAAATTTTTCTATACTCATAAACTTCAAAAAAGTCGACAAGTTGATGTTAGACAATTTTGCTCCAACAATAATCTTGCTTATTTCTTTACCAAGTCATTGCCAACATCAACATTCGAGAAACTAATCTATGGCATTGGTATGCGGCGAGTCAATAAGATGCAAGATTAAAAACCCCAGAAGAGGTTACACATATAGATCTTAGAAGTGACAATACTAAGAGGCCATAGAAGAGGTAATAGATAGAAGCCTTAGAAGTGGCAATAAATAGATATCCTAACTATTATTGTTAGAGGGGGAGCGAATTATAGACATAGTGTATTGTACTCTTTTTTTCTTTTGTCCGACTTTTCTCCTCCCATAGGGTTTTCCCGACTAAAGGTTCTTAATTAGGCAATAATAGCAATGTCCTAAAGACATGTCCTAAAGATAGGTTAGACGAATTTAATTGCTCTATACTTATTTTCCCTTATGATCGATTTTTGTTCCACTGGGTTTTCTCGACTTAAGGTTTTTAACGAGGCAATAGCTATACATCTAATAAGGCCGTTCATAATGGTGTTTAGTTCAAAAGGAATGTTATGGAATAATGGACTTATATACCTCTGGCCCATTTACCTTGTCTTGAAGACAAATCCATATTGAAGAGAATTAATGGAGAAAGAAAATCAAAGAGAATATATCTAGGGTTTTGAGTATTGCCACTTTACTTGGCCTGGAAGTAAACTTGACTTGCAAGTTAGGTTAAATCTATCTTATTTGTAAAGGGGGTTCTCCAATATAAATAGGGAGCCCCTCCACCCTTTGTATTCATCTTATACAGAAATCTCTCTCAATAATATTCTCTCTATTATCTCCATCTCTTATTTCTTGTTTTTGTTTGTTCTTCAATATTTCAATATTTCATAACAACATTAAGATTTTCAAGAATTTTTACTCATTGACGTTCAAAAATACCGTTGATGGAATTGTGACAATTAAAAAGTACAAAATATCATAAGCCATTGTAATTTAATTTAAATATCATTCTTATACACATTACTTTACAATATTAAAAACAAAGTAACTTGATTTAAATATTACTCTTATATAAATTATTATAATCAAATGTATTCGAAAAATAAGTATAATAATAAATAAATTAGAGATTCTCAAGAAATATATTATACTAGTAATTATTAATAACCCGTTGTATTACGTGCCATGCATATAATACAAGGACTAGTTTATATAAAAATTCGTATATTTTTAAAACTTTTGAATGACTTAAAACATCTTTTTTCTTTTTGTATATTTCAAAAATGCCATTAATATTATTGAGTCAAATTAAAACTCTTCATTTATCTTTTACTAAATATTATATATATATATATATATATAATGATAGTAATTAACAATTTTATTTTCATCATAATTTACTTATTACTATATTATATTGAAGAAAATAGTTTAATTAGCATATAATTTCATGTAATTTAATTTAAAGCTTACTTCATAACTTAATTATCATATACTTTAATATAATTTATTTTTTTATTTTTTATTATTTATAACACATTGTATCACATGCAGCACACGTGACAGTGTGACTAGTATATATAAAAGTATGAATATTTTTAAACTTTTGAATCGCCTAAAATATCATTTTCTTTTTCTATATTTCAAAAATGTCATGGTTATTATTGAGTTAAATTAAAACTCTTTATTTATCTTTTATTAACTATTTATTTATATATATATTTATTGAATAATGATTGTAATTAACTAATCTCACTTTCATTATAATTGATCAATTATTATATTATCTTGAAAAAAATAATTTAATTATCATCTAATTTCATATATGTAATTTAATTTTAAATTTACTCTATATTAATTTAATTCATTTTTCTAAATTTTTTATTTTTTAATTTTATTATTATTATTAATAACACGTTTATATGACACGCGTTTTATTATTATCTGTTATTGAAGAGTTAACTTATAAATTTTATTTTTTAAAAATAAATAATTAGAAACTCAAATAAAAATAATTCATGGATTAGCTTGAAAACCCGAATCGAACTCATTACTCGTGTCAAAATGATTTGATGAACAAATCTGAAAAATCTGAAATCGAATGATCCATGAGTCAAACCTGAAAAATCCGAATCAAAATGATCGGAAACTCGAATGACCTGAACGCCAAACCTAAAAAACCTGAACCCAAATGACTCGAAACCCAAGTGACCTGAGACCTATTTGACTCGAATCCGAACGATCCGAAACCTGAATGACCCGAAATTTTTTTTAGGTCAGATTAATCTGATCCGATTGACCCGATCATGTAACCCACCTAATCCGCTATTCGACACCTCTGTCAATCACTAAACAATCAATACTAATTCCTAACGATTTTAAATTATGAGTAATTGATATATTAATAGAAATTCCAAGATAATTTCAAATTACCTCCATCCATTATAGTTTTTTAAATGCGTGGCTCGCTACCCCTTCCTCCGTAAGCTATACAAGAACCAAAGGTTCAAAGCGGTGGTTTTCCTTTCGAATTTTCGAAAGTAGAAATAAAGCAGAAGCGTGATCGACTCATCCGCAGAAGAAGATTGAAAGATGACGGAGGAAGTGAAATTTAGCGTGTTAGTGAGCCTATTCACGTGGATCCAGAAAAGCAAAACGTCAGCGAAGAAGCGGTCCAAGTTTCGGAAATTCCTCGACACCTTTTGCAAGCCTTCTGACTACTTCAGCGCCATGAGGCTTATCCTTCCGTCGCTGGACAGAGAGCGTGGCACTTACGGCTTAAAAGAGTCGGTGCTCGCCATCTGTCTTATCGACGCTCTTGGCATGTCCAGGGACTCCCCCGATGCTCTCCGTCTTATCAATTGGCGCAAGGGAGGCGCCAACACCGGCGCCAATGCTGGAAACTTCGCTCTTGTCGCCGCTGAGGTTTTGCAGCGTCGGCAGGGAACTGTTTCCGGTGGACTCACCATTAAGGAATTGAATGACTTACTTGATCGCTTAGCTTCAGCTGATAGCAGGTAATTCTATTTTGATTCATTCTCCCAATTACAATTCAATTTTTATCGCTTCGATTAGGCTGCCTCTTATTTTGTCAATTGGCTTTTACTTCTTCAAAAGCTACTAGGAAGAATTTATCATGTTTGACTAAAAATGAGCAAATAGTTCAAATTTAAGTGTGTATCACGTACTCTATTTAAATCTATTTGTTTCACATGAAAGTGAAACGAGTCATTTTGTCTTCTTCATAAGGAAAAATGGAAAATTTTGAAGATTCTGTTATAATATTAAATTTTATCAGGAGATATCTTTTTCCCGTTTGTTAAAATTGAAATGCTTGAAATTGAAACTGATGCTATTCATTTGAAAGTTATGTGTGGTACTTCTTATCTTGCTTCTGGTAAATATCTTGAATTCATGGTCTATTGTAGGGCTTAAACTGGTTTATTTTTGTAGCAAATGGCCTTTAAAGGAAGTAGGAGAAACAAAAAGAAGAAGAAGTTAATGTAACTAAATGGGAATATGTTGTAAATGCATGCCGATATTTTCTTTTATCCTCAACGTCTTTGACATCAGGGCCGAGAAGACTGCAGTCCTTTCCACCTTGATTAATAAGACAAATGCACAGGAGATGAAGTGGATTGTCATGATAATTCTAAAAGGTACTATCTATAAGCATCTTTAGTCATGAAAGTTTCTGCCCATTGTGAAAGCTTTGATCTTTAGCTTAATTTTCTTGCAGATCTCAAGTTGGGAATTAGTGAGAAAAGCATATTCCATGAATTTCATCCAGATGCTGAGGATTTGTTTAATGTCACATGTGACCTAAAATTGGTTTGCGAAAAGTTGAGGGACCGTAGTGAACGTCATAAGCGTCAGGTATGCTATACATGTTGAAGCAACTGTATGAATCTCTTTTCAACTAATATTTTCAATCAGGAAAATTTTTATGCAAAGTTAGAAACTTCATTTGTCAGGTTAAGTCTTTAATATCCATTCTTCTTCTAAGATTTATGAATCTATAGATGCATTTTAATGTATTGTTCACATCCACAGTTGTAAAGTGACGGTGCCTGTCAAGGAGCTTTACGTTTTAGCTTTTAAAAGAGTTTCATTGAAACAAATCATAATCTGGCATTAGCCGTTTTGTTTTGGCAACTCTTATGTTGTTGGTTAGGACTGAAGACCAGTGAGCACTGAATTCCTTTGTTGGGGATAATAAGCAAGCACTTGTATTTGTTCTTTTAATTTTCTTTCTAATGATTCATCTTAGTTATGTGTTGAAAATACATGTTTATTAATGTTCTGGAAGTTACGCAAAATTTAATAACTGTCTTGCACTTCTCTTCTCTTTGAAGCTGCCTTTGTGACATTGTCTGCTCTATCCATCTTCCTGCTGGGCGTGCAGTTTCCTTTCACCATTTTATTTATTTATTTATAATTTTTTAGAAGGGTCCATATATCAGAAGAATTCAAAACTTTCCGTGAAAACAAGATTGCATTTTTTTTTTTCGCTTGTTTAGAATTTTTCTTAAAATTGTAAATCCAGGGGAATCTAGATTTAAGCAGGTTACACCCCCCATTGTCTCTCTTGCTTCAAGAAACATCCTCCTGCTTTCTCCATCTTTTATAATTCAGCCAGAACTTCAATTTTCAGAAGGATAAAACCCAAAAATACCTTAAACATTTCGGACTAAAATTAAGCCCTGAAACATTAGCTATGTTTTAGTTAAACTCTTAAACTTCTATTTAGATGAATCTATGCCCTTTTCTAATGAAATAAAGAAATCTTAGCATTCATTTTGGTTTGTGTAGAAAAGTCTTAATCTGTGTACATTGCTGAAAGAGGTGCTGATAAAACTTTTTAGCTTTCCTTTTCTTTGTCTTTTCAATGTCCTTGCTTTTCGATTTTCTCTTTCCTTTGTGTTGATCTCCTTTCTCTTTTCCTAACCCTGCATCATATAATCTTTTCTAATTGACTTTCTTCCCACTAGGTTGAAATAAAATCCTAAAGCCAGAATCTTGGATCTCACTTGATTTAATGAGTTTCATAGCTAAGAAGGCAGTATTTGTCTTCTAATTTTGTAACTTCTCATTAACTTTTCATTGTTACAGTCCTTTTACTGCATCGGAATAGATGCTATTGTGTTTAGGCCAATGCTACACCTAATGATAGTGGATATTGGGCTAGACAAATGGTTTCATTATTACAAATTTCTGAGGATGGGCCTTGAAGGATTGTCAATAGAGAGCTTGAGTCTCCAACTTCTATTTGTTTGATGAGGATTTTGAATGAATATATAGTCTTAGATTAAGTGACTGGCACAGAGTTAGTTTTCAAGGAGCTTACCTTTTGATGTTTTACTTGCCAGAATTTGTTCTGTGTATACATGTGATTCTTTCTATGTTTCTATTAGAGAGTTTAGGTTGATTTGCTGAGATGTGATGAAGCTTAAAGATGGTGAATATTAGGATATGAATAGATGCTATTATACATGGACAACTGCTACTGTATTGGTTCAAAGTTGGTCTTTCTCTAATGATTTGTGTTTGTGGTGGGGTTTTCTCCCATAAATAGTGTGTTTATGCTGCAAAGTCAGAACTAGGCCCCCTCCTCCCCTGCCTTGGTCCAAAGGGCATGGCATGGCTAGGTTATTAATAAAGAAAGGGAGCTCGTGGCTGGTGACGAAATAATAGGGTGCTAAAGTAGGTAGATGGACAGGGGCACTATGGTTGAGGCTCAGGTTGTTTGCCTCACTGTGTTCTGTTATGGCCTTTTAATTCCCAATTCATTTCCTATTCCTAAATTACCTTTGTCTGCTATTTCTTGTGTTTGGAAATAATTGTTTTGTTTGCATGGCAGCACTTTGTTTGATCCATTTCAATTAGTCATGTAGGCAAACAACTCAATAAATCTAAAACTCTGGTGATAATTTTGTTTCAAATATTAATGTTCAAAGGTTTCTAGAAATAGAATTCTAGTGGTTAATTACAGCCAGATAAAAAATTATGACTCTGTAGATAATGGCTTTGTTTTAAGAAATTCTTCAACCAATTTTTGCATATACTTCTTGATATATCCTATAAGCATATCTGATACCTTCTTAATATGTATATCAGAAGGAAGTTAAATGTTACCAAAAATAACATATTGAATTGGGAATGTGTATCATTTTTGAACACATGAGAAAGTTTGTAACTATACTATATCATCATGTGGGTATGTTTGATTAACTTAAAAAATATTTATAATATGTATTCCATAAGTGATGTTACTCTTTTTGTAGGACATTGAGGTTGGAAAGGCAGTGCGTCCGCAACTAGCTATGAGAGTTTGTGATCCAGCTGCTGCATGGAAAAAGGTTTGGTTTAGCATAGTCGGTTATGTTTCCAGAAGTTATAGCTTATGTTTCACCCAAATATTCAGAAACTTTTACGGAGTTACAATTTTCATTCTAGTTTTATTCATGATGTCATAATACAAGCCTATTTAAGATTTTTGTTACTGTTAATAGTTTCTATATGCTTCTCTCATATGTTTTTTTCCTTTTTCTTTTAAGTATTTATTTGTATCAGCAAATAATTGTTAAGTCTTGTCTCCTTTCATAGCTTCATGGTAAGGAGGTAGTTGTTGAGTGTAAATTTGATGGAGACCGCATCCAAATACACAAAAATGGAACAGAGATACACTATTACTCCAGGCAAGTGTATGCATTCAAGGAATTGCTTGTTTACACCATCTTTATTTTCTTTCTCCTTTGTCCTGTTTATATTTTTAAAGCTTCAAGGTTAGTATGTCCGAATTATATTGTACGATTGGTAATTGTAAATTGTTAGAGAAATAGGAAAAGAGGGAAACAAGAAGAAGAGATTTAGAGGGTTTGAAGTTGACGGCTTAACCTATCCAGGTCAACCATCTTCTATTTATAAATAGAAAAAGAGACAAAGACTAAAATATCCTCTTTATTCTAACACTCCCCCTCAAGCTGAAGCATATATGTTAATCATGCCCAGCTTGTTATAGATATTTTCAACCTTACTCCCAGATAGATGTTTAGTAAATATGTCTGCAAGTTGATCCCCACTTCTCACATAACTACTAGAAATCAATCCCTATTGCAATTTTTCCCTAACAAGATGACAATCCACTTCAATATGCTTTGTCCTCTCATGAAATACTGGATTAGAAGCAATATGGAGAGCAGCTTGATTATCACACCAAAGGATCATGGGACCTGAGTTAGGAAAACCAATATCTGTAAGTAATTGATGTACCCACATTAGTTCACATGTAGTTTGTGCCATAGCACGATACTGTGCTTTTGCACTCGACCGTGCAACAATTGATTGTTTCTTACTTTTCCACGAAATGAGATTGCCACCCACAAAAACACAATAGCCAGATGTGGATTTTCGATCAACTGGTGAACCAGCCCAATCTGCATCACATAATCCTTCAACTCTTAGATGACCATGGTCACGATAAAGTATTCCATGCCCTGGAGCTCCTTTCAAGTATCGAAGTATGTGCATAACTGCCTCCCAATGAGTGCTCCGTGGTGATGACATAAATTGGTTAACCACACTCACAGGAAAAGCAATGTCTAGGCGGGTCACAACCAAATAATTTAGTTTGCCCCACCAGTCTTCTATACTTTTCTTGATCATCTAATAAGTCACCACCTTCAGCCGTAAGTTTAAGATTAGGCACCATAGGAGCATCACATGGTCGAGATCCAAGCATACCTGTGTCCGTGAGAAGATCAAGAACATATTTTCTTTGGCAAAGAAAGATAGCCTGTCTACATCTAGCAACTTCAATACCAAGAAAATAATTCAAAGCACCTAAATCCTTGGTTTGAAAATTGCTTTGAAGAAAGGATTTCAACCGCTAGATACCTTTGCTTTCATCCCCAATAATAACAATATCATCCACATACACAACAAGTAAGATACAACTAGTAGTAGATTGACAAAAGAACACAGAATGATCATATGCACTCCGATGTAAGCCAAACTCCCTAACCACCTTACTAAATCTACCAAACCAAGCTCGAGGAGATTGTTTCAACCCATACAAGGATTTACGAAGACGACATACCTTTCCAGATTCCCCCTGAGCAACAAAACCTGGGGGTTGCTCCATATATACCTCTTCTTGCAAATCACTGTGTAAAAATGCATTTTTAACATCTAATTGATACAATGGCCATTGTTTAGATGCTACGAGAGAGATAAACAAACGCACAGAAGCAAGCTTAGCGACAGGAGAAAAAGTATTAGAATAATCAACTCCATAAGTTTGAGCATATCCCTTGGCAACTAAACGAGCTTTAAGGCGAGAAACAATGCCATCAGAATTCATCTTAACAGTAAACACAATTTTGCTCCATATATCCAGGTCAACCATCTTCTATTTATAAATAGCAAAAGAGACATAAAGACTAAAATGTCCTTATTATTCTAACAGTAATTAGACCTCCCCTTAAAAGTGAAGAGATCTCATATTCAAATCTTTTCCTCAAAGTATCAAATCAAGAAATAGGGAACTATTTATAAGAATTTATGTGGAGAATGGAATATTTAGTAGCTTGCTAACACCAACATTTTGAACTCTTTAATTTTGTTGACTCTCTTAACAGGAATTTTTTCAATCACTCTGAATATGAGCATGGGATGTCCAACATTATTGCACAAAATATTCTGGTTGATAGGTAAGAACTTTTAATTTTTATTATGGTAAAACTTGTATTATTTTGGAAGTGCTTGTTATTAACTTGTATTCTATTTTTCTTCTACCTCTGTTTAGCCTGCCGGCTTCATGCTTCGGAGGGTATAGATTCTAGCTCTAGCATACATGAAATTTTTTTATTGCTTCTTTTATCTAAGGAATAAGCCATCTGTTACTTTATTTACCTATACTAGCACTTAAAGGTAAACTAATCATTTCCTCAGTGGAACTCAAACAAATTCATTCTTGAAAACGATAAAAACCTAGTACACCCCTCTCAAATTGAAACTCAAATGATAGGGCAGGGTTGTTGGAGGTCATTCAGCTCACCTAATAGAAGACATTAGGACGTGAGTGTTCTAGGGTCCTTCATTTCTTTCCATCTTGATAATCCACTCTAGATCCCATCGTAGCAAATTTTAACCTGGCAGAAAGAAAAAAATAATAAAGAGAAAGAACATATGAACCCTTTGACCTAGGGTTGATGGGTCATGTATAATTCAGAGAGAGAGAATTTAATTGTCAAATGAAAAGCTAGTGTTCAATATAAGGACCTGACAGAAGCTGTAGTAGACATGAAGGATTAATGAAAACCTTCAACAATAGGTAGTTTGTTTTGACCAAGATCAAGTTTCAGGATAGGTTTACCCTGGAGAAAATCCCTTTGGATTTGGAAGATGATGAGTGGTCTTGAATCTTCTGAATTAATTTCTATGTTGTAGAGTTGATGATGTTGTTGATATTACACCTAAGTCACTATCCACAAAGGTATGAGTGAGACAACCCAATAAATATCTTCCTGTCGCTTCTGAAACTGAAAGATAGGTGCTTTCTGAGGCATCTTATCTTAACTGTTCAAGAGAAGTCAAATTGATGTGGCTAGTTGACTCTTCTAGTTACTGCACATTTATATTTGCAGCAGCCTGATTCCCAATCCACAATAACAGTTGAGTCTGAAAGAAAGCGCAAGTTCTGAAAGAGAATGGAATTAAAATTCCAGTATTCAAAATTCAATGTACATAGGGAGTCTACTGGGCAGTGAGACTGATCCTATCAGAAGATAGGTCAAGCTTCAAGATGTTGGTTTGGTTATTTGTTTCAGAAAACTGCATATGGCGTGGCTGTTTGCTGATTTGTGTATATAATTCCTCTTAACTCTGACTTAGACGTTCCACAGTGATAAGATGACGGCTTGTTTTCATACTCTCAGGGAACTGTATTAGGAATTGTCGTTTACTGTAGTTTAGTTTTTCCTCCTTGCAAATGTTATTATACCTTTTTTCCCTTTGTAAGGCTTTGTAGAAGCACCAAAATGTGATGTTGCATCTGGGAATGGTCAATGCTGTGACTTTTCTAACAAGAAAGCCTTTTCCTCCCCACCTCTGTTTTTTGGGGAAACAGAATCTAATATTGAGATACTTCTGATACCTTCATTTATGTGAAACTTTAACCCCAGTGCATGTTTCTTTTTGTGGATGAGTCCTTGAACTTTTGAAGAAGCGTTTCTAGAAAACTTGGAGCTCATGGGATGTATCTGGACATTACGATGACATTTTCTTCTTGTTAAGCCCTCTCTCTCTCTTTTGTTTTGTTTTTTCTCTCCCTCTTCTCTCTAGAAGATAGTGCTTGCTTATCTTTTCGAGTAGTTGAGTTTTGTGGTCCCTTAAGTTTCCATACTTAATTCTCCATATGTGGGGAATTATTTCTGCCTTTTAGATTTTTCTTTGCAGAATAATGCAATAGATAGTTCATTTGGATGTGAAGCAGTTGGGTAGGTCCTATTATCTAATCTTACCAGTCAAAACTCAAAAGGAAAGGATATAAAAGGTAGTTTAGAAATGTTGCAGGTCTTTTTATTTGACTAGATGGGTCCTAGGAAGTATTACCATACTGGCTAACAGGTTTGAGTCTCATAATCCTTTGAGTTTCCTTTCCTTCATTTGTCATTTCCTAAGAAATTATTTGTTCTTTTAGGTTGTTGTATGCTAACTAATGGTGGTGTATCGTTTACATGGATGGGATGAGGTTGTGGTGCTCCTGTGATTTAATCTTCGCAATAACAATAATAATAAGTGGGGAAAAGCATTGCCAGTATTTTAGAATCCTGGTGGTATTCCCAGGAAGCGTTACCGTTCTGGATAACATTCGAAAAATAGTTGCTGTTTATATTTTCCATTTTTATGTAGAAAGTGATTAAGGTTCAACAAACCCTGTGGGTAAAATAACAAAATGGTTTTGACTTGTGTGTATTTAACCATGAATATTCAATGCAGGACATAAAGTTTATTTTAAAAAGTATGTATGCCGTTACTTGAGAATGGGGGGAAAAGGAGGGGGGAAATATAGTTTGAACTTAGGTATAATGCTTTTCAAGGCATCTATCTCTGCTACTGGTTCCTTCTCACTGTTAAGATTAAGTTGCATAAACAAATCTTAAGAGTACCATTTCTGTTAAGAAAACTGTGATAAAGCTTTTCATTTACGTTCAAGAATAGGATTCAGTTCACATATTGCACAAGGCTTCCTTTCAATGATACAACTTAACAACTATTCACAAAATTTATAAGGAGGCTTTGGTCTAGATAACTAATGGTCCATGCATGCTCTGCACTAGTGCATATATTATCCTTTATCTTAATGTTTTTTCCTTTGGAATGTTGTATAGGTGTATACTTGATGGAGAAATGTTAGTTTGGGATACCACTTTAAATCGGTTTGCTGAGTTCGGTTCAAATCAGGAAATAGGTTCTTATTGTTTTATTCTTGTCCTCACTTTTTCTTTTCTGTTGTCTGCTCATTTCGCTACGTCCTTATCTTTTAGAATTTATCGTTAATTAATGCCTTTATTCTTTTCCTTCTTCTCCATAATATTATATTACAGCTAAGGCAGCAAGAGAGGGCCTCAATGGGGACAGACAGGTTTTATACTAATTGGGAATTTGTTTTTCTTTTCTTAAATAAGTACTGTAAATTCTTGAATTTGATATATTTTATTTTTCCTTTTTCTTTTTTCTTTCTCTGGTGCAGTTATGTTGTATCCTTTCATACCTTAATAGAAGCAAGTTGCAGATCTTGCTTTGAAATCATTTGATATTTTATAAATGGGCCCAAACTAAATTTATCAACCTTGTGTATTTGGATGTTCAAGCATTTAAAGTAACCTTGACTTACCATGGGCTAGATGTTGCATTTGATATTCTTTATGTTGGCGACACTAGTGTCATTCACCAAAGCTTGAAGGAACGACATGAACTTCTTCAAAAGGTTGTGAAGCCTTTGAAGGGTCGCTTGGAGATCTTAGTGCCTAACAGTGGTCTTAATGCTCATCGTCCCCCTGGTAAAGAATTCTAGTATTTTCATCTCTAGTATTTATGTTTTTGTTGCATAGCTACCTTTTCATCAATAATCATGAAAACTGAGTGTACTTTTTCCTATATTGGTATTTCAAATCTTTTGTTCTCTAATTTGATACTGATTGGTTATGCAAACATGACCTTCCTCAAGAAGATTTTTGATTTAGGGGAAGGGATTTGTTCTGCTCTTTTAGCAAGGAAACAAACATACACACACATATTATCGAGCCAAATGTTCGGTTGCACACCTTAAGAGCAAAATTGCAGAATCTGGTCCAAGTTCAATTTATAGTTTCATGACTTTTGTCCCTTTTACTTGATTAGCAAGGGCTTCATTTTGTCATGTTTTAAGTCCTAAAACTGAAAAACTGTTTTGTGGGTGGAAAGGGATAGGTTAAACTTGCGCTGTGTCATTGGTTTTGGCTGCTGTCTCTCAGCTAAAGAAGTTTTAAGTGCATTATAATGATGCTATTAGATAATACCCGCTTGCGATTCACTGCAGGTGTTTGTCCTTTTTTTTTTTTTGAGATCCAAGTTATAAAGTATAATGATATATTTTTCATACAGAATATTCTATGGTAATATAAGGATTTATCGAGTTTTGTAACATATCAAAATATATTGGAGTCAAGTGGAAGGAACTCGATTCCTTCTAGTAAGGTTTCAGATTTGAGTCTTTTGGATGAAGAAAATAAATTTGGGAGGGATTTCTCATGTTTAAAGTTTGACACTACTTGTTTCGGACAAAAAAAATTTAGTATTATTTTTATAATATTATATTATTAAAAATGATCAATTAATTAATAATATTAATCTTTATTTTTTTGTGGTAAAACTAAGATTAATCATTATTCTTATTATAATAAATAACATTACCATATTAATTATCAATAATAATGTAAAGAAAAATAAGTTGGACCCATGGGACCCGCAATATTGAAAAGAAAAGAAAAATAAAAAGATTGGAAAAAAAAAAAGGAGGAGGAGGAGGAGGAGGAAAGAAAGAGAGAGGAGAAGAGGGGGGGGGGGGGGGGGGGGCACACTAGTGTTTTAACTACTCAAAAATAATATAATGTATAGATATATACTATGCTGTATATGTTCTTCAAGGCGATCAGTGCAAAGTCCATTTTGGAGAAATTTCTACCAGCTTACGGCTAGTGCAGTTAGTAAATTAACTTTTTGGTTCACACGCACAATCAAGCAGTAGTTTGCTCTCTGTAAATTGAGAAAGGGAGAGGAAGGGGGATTGGGTGTTGCCATGGTGGGGACTGGGGAGGTTGGAGGGCAGAGAGGGTTTCATATTGCCAATTCCCTTAGTTCAACAAATGCAAATGCATTTGGAATGTTGAGGATCAGTGGTTCACTTGGTTCTATTATGAGTTCTCTGTGGCATTTGAAACTTCATTTTTTCTTCTTGTAGTCTTAATCTGATGTTAATTGATTGTCTTTACCTACTGCAAATTTGAGCCTGTTTTTTATGTGCTCAACGTTCTTGGCATACTGTTTTGTGAATATTGTATAACTTTGGGGTATGCACATGAGTACTTGAGTATTTTTTCTATCCTTCCTATGCTGATCATGCAGGGGAACCTTGTTGGTCATGTATTGCATACAGCGTGGATGATGTTGATAGATTTTTCAAAGAGACGATTGAAAATAGGTCAGTCTTCCTCCAATGCTTTCTGATATGTCTAGTGTGTCTAAACACAAGAAATGTCACCTTGATCTCATACACAAGTGTGATTATTACTCATTTTTGGTAAGGCATTTATGAACTTACATGTGTATTGTTGAACCTGAGGGTTCTGTTTCTGATCTCAGGTTACCCTTTTTTTGTTCTGATTTTATGTTTTTATTAAATGTTGAAGTCGTGTGAAGTTAAAGCTTGCTAATCAAAAGCATGAAAATTTGTGGCTTTTTCAAATAGGTTCAGGACTTATTTATGTATTAATTTGAATTCTTCTTTAACTGTCATTTGTGGGTTGAGATAACCTGTTATCTCTTTTCTTGTCCTTGGGCTTTTAGAAATTCCTGTTACAATTATGTTTCCTTTTGCTGAATCACAGGTCAGTAGTAGGTTTTGTTTATTGAATTGAATCAATGAATCTGGCTTCGCTTTATGACTTTCAATGTCATAGTAAAATTGTAACAAATAAACTGTGTTGTATAATTTCTTCTATGAATGCTTAATGTGTCTTGCAGTTGCCCAATGTGCTTATTTTGGATGTTCATGCTTATTTTAACTTAAAATAGATAGAAGCTAAGGTTTTCGAAAGCTTTAATGTGCTTTGTTTGAACAAGTCTTGTATTCTATTAGAAGAACTATGTTGTTCTTTCCTTCATCCTTATGATTATATTTCAATTCTGATATGTTTTACCACTTCTTATCATCTTAGGGATGAAGGAATTGTATTGAAAGACCTTGGCTCCAGGTGGGAACCAAGTGATAGAAGTGGAAAGTGGTTGAAGTTAAAGCCTGAGTACATTCGTGCTGGTTCTGACTTAGATGTTCTCATTATTGGTCTGAAATACTTATCTCTTTGTTTCCTTTCTTGCCATCCAATTCATTTATTTTGAGGCTCTCTTTTGGAAATTTATTGCGTTCAACATAACCATTTTTAATTATAGGAGGATATTATGGCTCTGGGCGTCGAGGAGGGGAGGTTAGTTATCCCTGCCCTTTTGCAATACTAGTGATTTTATTTTTAGTTTTATTTTTTGCCATACAGATTTGTATGTTATTTTTTGCAGGTAGCTCAATTCTTAGTAGGCTTAGCAGATCATCCAGACCCAAATGCTTATCCCAGGCGGTAGTATCTAGCAGCTCCCACGCTGATCTCTAGCTGTTCACCTTGTTACATTATGGAAACATTTCTTTGAATGTCTTGTGCATGATCATATAAGCTTGTAGACTTGCATTTTGTTATCTTTAATTTTTATTTCTATATCTTAAATTATGTTGGCCTCGATCTATAGACAACGAGTGGCTCTCTACCAAAAAAGTCGACACCCATCTTAAAAATTTGAACCTGAGATGTAGAAAGTCTTGAGTTCTAAGCTCTTAGGGTGTTCCTCTTCGGAGACTGCAGATTGTCATTGTCATTATCATCATTGTTTATTCCATATTCCACCCCCTGATGTGTTCCTTTGATCCTTTATTGCAAAAGTATGGTCTTAATGCATAGAGGGCTGGTATTTTAGCCCTTTATAACTTCATGGGCAACTTGTTGGTAGTGTGGAGTTTGTTTAAGAGCAATTCATTTGGGATGAGTTCTATATTCCTTCTAGGTATAAAAGGCTTTCTTCTATTTTTCAGTTTTTGAAACCTTTTTCCAGGGGCAAGTGGCCTCAAATAACAGGTGTGTTACATCACTAGAATTTAGTAGAGTATTAGGATGTTGTCCCTAAAGCATGCCTTGACAATTAAGATTTGAGACTTCAACTGGGAGTGTTTTCCAACCTCAGTTTTGATATCTTCAGTGGGGATTATGGGATTGGAGAGAGCTGCTACCATTTCTGTAGCTTGAGCGCAGTGGTCTTTCACATTACCATAAAAAGAAAAGTCACTAGTAGGATGTTATTCCTCAAACAATTTTATTATTACTTATCACAATGATAATATCTTAGTAAAGTTATTTAGTCTAGCTATTCTTGTATTGTTATTGAGAGTAGTATAACATGCAGATTGGAACAATAATGCTAGAAAATAAGAATAAATATTTTAAGGAAGTTGATATTAATCCTTATCAATTGACTTGCTTTTATCTTGAGTAACTAGACTAGATTTAGTGAAATAAATCTGCAGCAAGGCTTCACATATGGAGTTACAATGACACTTAAATGCTTGTGTGATATTTTTCAGTGTTTTACCATGCGATATTAAGGATTCTGAATCATCATGAGAGAGTTTTGTTCATTTGGCTTATTAGGTCATTTTGTTGCAGATTTGTTTCCTTCTGCAGAGTTGGTACTGGGCTGGCTGATCATGACTTGGAAACCGTTGTAAGAAAATTGAAGCCTTATTTTAGGTACTTTTCAGGTAACTAGATGCTAGGAGAAGATGGTTTCTTCCTATGTTTAATTAGCTGCCTTGAATAGCCATGGAAGTGACCGAAATAGCTTTAGCAGTGAGCATAACTTCCTATGACTGGCCTTGTCACCGTGGGAAACAAAATTAACCTTGTTAGTAATGCTTCACTAGTTAAAATGGCTTTGCATAACACTCAGTATGACCTTCTGTCCACTTGGGTAATTTCGAGAGATATAAGTATCCATGCATGCTTGTATGTAGTGGATGAGATTATAAAACAATAAGAGATGATTTACTTAGAATCTGTCACAATCTGGGAGGAGACATTACTTTAACCAAAAAAAACCTATTTCTCTTTTCCTTATCTGGTGATATTTATATGATTTACTTACCTATTATGTTGTGCCAGGAAAAATGAATACCCAAAGAAGATGCAACCAAGTTTTTATCAAGTTACAAACAACTCAAAAGAGAGACCTGATGTTTGGATTGAAAGCCCAGAGAAGTTAGCATTTTCTTATTCTGCTCTTATGATGACAAAGTTTCTGGTCTTTTAGTAGGAATGTTTAAAGGTATATATTTTTGTTGCAGATCAATCATTCTTTCTATCACCAGTGATATCCGGACTATAAGGTCTGAGGTATGTCTTTATGGCCATTATTATATAACTTATATTTTGTTCAAGTGAACGAAAGCAAATGAAACTCTAATTCTTGGTCTTTTCTTTTTTCCCTGTATTATTTAATTGTTGACACCAATTTTTTTTTTTTAATTTTATGTTTTATGTTTTATTTATTTTTCTTAAGTTGTGCTTGTATATGTTTTATTTGATTTTTTCAGGTATTTGCTGCACCATACGCCCTGAGGTTTCCACGTATAGACAGAGTGAGATATGACAAACCTTGGTATGAGTGCCTTGATGTGCAATGTAAGGAGTTAAAACATTTTGTTGCATTATTAATGAATTTTTATTCCTGCGGCTAGTAGTCTGTCCATTTTATTCAATTACTTTCTTGGTTTCAGCATTTGTAGAACTTCTGCATTCAAGTAATGGTACCACTCAGAAAGGTACAGAACAGGGAGATCTACAGCATAGTAAATCAAGGCGCAAGGAACACACTAAAAAGGCAGGGAAAAAGAATGTCTCTATTGTTCCTTCTCATTTTATTCGAACTGACACGTCTAGCGTGAAGGGGGAAACCTTAATATTTTCAAATCTTATGTTCTGTATCCTTCAGTGGGATTGCTTACTTTGCAGTTTCATTTCTCTTCTATATTCTCTCTGTGTGTGAATGTGCGCGTGCGCGCAGCTTGCGCATGGGCATCTCTCCCTTGCCCGCTTATTGGATGTGTGATTGGAAGTTTTACTACAAATTTCTCCCCTCCCCCACTTCTCTAAGTTTTCAAGATTAAATTAATTTGCAAGCTTGCATATGCAAATATTTATTGGATTTTCTTATGCATTCCATAAAAAGGAAAAGTCTTTTTTGGTGCTGATAACTTTGATATACCATTTTTTAAAAATAAATCGGATCATAGGGACCATCTGACATTTGTTTACTCAGATGGTATACTGCAGAATCCAGCATTTATGGTTTTATCTTTAACTTGCCTTATTCAGACTTTGTTAATGTGCCTCCAACTTATTCTCTTGATTCATTTCACAAAATGATTGTGGAGCATGGGGGAACGTTCTCAATGAATTTTAACAACTCAGTTACCCACTGTGTTGCAGCTGAAAGCAAAGGTCTCTCTCTCTCCAAACCCCCTCTCCCCCCACACACCCACACAGTGGGTCCTTGTTTTTTTCACACACACAAGCTGCAGGAGTAATTGATCTTGGATGAATAATAAAGTTAACAATAAACTGCAGGGATTAAGTATCAGGCGGCAAAGATTCAAGGAGAAATTATCCATTACTCTTGGGTTTTGGATTGCTGCTCGCAAAAGAAGCTCATTCCATTGCAGCCAAAGTAGGGCTCAGTTTCCTTCAATGGAGACTCCATCCTCTCTCCCTCTTTTTTTCTTCTGTACTCTTTTCAGCAAATAATGCCTTTGCTCATATTTTTATTCCTGTTAAAGGTACTTTCTTTTTCTTTCTGAATCATCAAAGAAGAAGTTACAGCAAGAAGTTGATGAGTATTCTGACCCTTATTATTGGGACCTAGACCTTGCAGATATTAAACAGGTACATCTATATTCCAGTACTTTACTACTATATCTATTTCGATATTCTTGCATTAACTACGGCTACCATAGGAAAACAAGAAAATGCATTCTTAATGATAGAAGTATACTGCTTTCAGTTAGTTTGTGTTTGAGCTGCAACCATGTTATGGGATAAACTTTTGATGAAAGATTAGAATTTTATTCCATCTTTTTCTTTTCCAGCTCTTAAACAATATCCAAAGGTCAGAGAATGCAAACACAATTGACTATTATAGAAAGAAGTACTGCCCGGAGGATAGATGGTCTTATTTTCATGGCTGCTCTGTTTACTTCTATTGTTCAGCTCAGTCTTTGTAAGATATATGCCCAATCATGAGTCAGCAGTGAATCTCTTTTAATTGTTAGATATTTAATACCCAGCCGTGTGTCTATTTTATTTCTCATAAGCTGTAGTTAACCATTTTATCTAGGAAAGCTGATTGGCAAGTCTCGTTGACACTTGCTCTGAGGAGGTTAAAGCTTGAAGTTTTAATGGGTGGTGGCAAAATCAGTGAGGATCTCAAGCATGCCACCCATTTGGTAGTCCTATCAGTACTGGGATTGGATGTGGACTTCGATTCTCTTATTAAGAGGTAATCTATGGCTAATACAAATTTTTGTTTGATGATTAATGTTGTTTAGCCTGATAGCAAGGTTTTTTGACTAGTCTATGGATCCTGGTCATGCAATGTTTTCCACTCCTGAGAGAAAATAAGATATTGGAACTGAATTATTATTATAATTATTTTTCTTTTTACCTTTTGCGTGGCATTAGCAGCATTACTTTGTATCATAATATAGCACAATCACAATAACTAATCAATTAGCAAGATATGCTTATTCAAGGCATCCTTCCATATTGTGATTAATCGTCTATGTTCTGGATATTTTAGACCAAAATTTAGAAATTATGGTCTTTTGTAATATGGGCTTCTCTGTTGGGCTCTGAACTCGAAAGCCCGCCCGAGCTTGAACCCGACCAAATCTGATTTGACCAAAAAAGTCAATGACCTGAACCTGTCCGAGCTGGAACCCGAACCTGAAATTACCCAAACCCAAAGTTGCCCGACCCCGAAATTACCCGAGCCCGACTTGAGCCGTTCTGGATATTTTAGACCAAAATTTAGAAATTATGGTCTTTTGTAATATGGGCTTCTCTATTGGGCTCTGAACTCGAAAGCCCGCCTGAGCTTGAACCCGACCAAATCTGATTTGACCAAAAAAGTCAATGACCTAAACCTGTCCAAGCTGGAACCCGAACCTGAAATTACCCAAACCCAAAGTTGCCCGACCCCAAAATTACCCGAGCCCGACTTGAGCCCGAACTTGAATGTAATATTAGAAAAAAGTAATCTTATAATATTTTTTACTATATTTTCTATAAGATCAAAAGTTTAATTTTAATAATCATAATTGTTTAAAATAATGTATTCTCTTTTTTTTCTTTCTTAATATTATTATTAATTATTAATTATTAATTATTAATTATTAATTATTAATAAATGTGTCATATCTGTTACGTATGATTAGATTTGTTAATATAAAAATACTAGTTATTTAATTAATTTTAGTTCAATATATAAATAATAGTTAAATTAGTTAAATTACCCGAACCCGAAGTTGCACGACCCTGAAATTACCCGAGCCCGACTTGAACCCGAACTTGAAGGTTATATTAGAAAAAAGTAATCTTATAATTTTTTTTATTATATTTTCTATAAGATCAAAATTTTAATTTTAATAATCATAATTGTTTCTTTTTTCCTTTCTTAATATTATTATTAATTATTAATAAATGCGTCATATTTGTTACATGTGATTAGATTTGTTAATATAAAATTACTAGTTATTTAATTAATTTTAGTTCAATATATAAATAATAGTTAAATTAGTTAATAACATATTCCATAAAACTTATAAAGAACATTAATTTTTATCTAATTTAAAACTAATCTTTAATTAAATATAGGTTATAAAAGAAAAAAAATTAATTATGATGAAAATAAAATTGGTTAATCAATATCATTTAACAAGTGTGGATATTTCTAAAAAAAATAAATATTTAGTTAAAAAGTAAATAAACAATGTTTAGGATGATATTTTCGAAATATGAAAGCCAAAAAGGATATTTTAGGTATTTTGAAGTTTTGCACATCTTACATTTATATAATTACTAGTCACACGATTATTTACATGTAATACAATGCATTGTTAATAATTAATAATAATAAATAAATAAATAAAAAGAAAATAGAAAATCAGAAGAGCTAATTTGGAACTATTTATCTTGTTAGTTATTAAAATATTATATTCTTTTAAGATAATATATAATAGGGAATTAATTATGGAAAGTAAAATTGATTAATTATATCAATTATATTTTTGAAACATGTCAATTGGTTAATTACTATCATCATTTAATATATATATAAAAAAAATTTAATTAAAAATATTAAAGAGTTTTAAGTTAATCCTGTTAAAAATAATTAATTATTAATAATTTTTAACCTTTTAATAGTCAATGATTAAATAATTATTCTTTTTATTTTTAAATAATAATTGTTTAAGATTATTGCTTAAGGATTAAGAAAGTTAATGAATCTCCTAAAATCTATACAAAAAATTGGCTGTGACTAAACTACCACTTTCTTGAGATAATAAATTACTTAAAAATTCATTAAAATAACTTGAAAATAATATAAAGAGATAATGATAAAATTGGTAAAAAAGTAATAAATACTTTCTTGATTTTGTAAATTTTTTCTAAAACCTTTATTAGTTAGGACTTGAGAGAGTAAAAATTTTTCACTTCCTTTTTACCTAAACTCATTAATATTGGATAATAAATATTTTTTTTTAATTATCTAAGAAATAATATTCCCTCCATTCATGAATAATAATCGTTTAAGATTGTTATACAAATATTAAGAAAGTTAATAAATCTCCGAAAATCTAGACAAAAAATTAGCTGTGCAACTAAATTATTATTTTTTTGAAATTTTAAATTACTTAAAAACTTATTGAAGTAACTTGAAAATAGTTTAGAGAAATAAGGGTAAAATTGATAAAAAAGGTAATAAATGCTTTATTGGTTTTGTAAAACGACATCTAATTTTAAATAAAAACAATTTGCTAAAACGACTGCTATTTAAGAATGGAGGAAATACTTCTTAAACAATTAAAAATGAAAAGTAGTAAAATAAAATTCGACCTATAAAACAACAATAATTATTTTTAATTGAAAAAGTTGAAATCCGGATTCAATTCAACCTAAACCCGAACTCAACCCGACCTAAACCCGAATTTGACTGAAATTGAACATGAACCCCGACTCCGAGCCCGAACCCGAAAATACCCGAACCTGGACAGACTCGAACCCGAAAGAGCCCAAACCCTAAAGAACCCGAGCCTGAAGTGACCGAACCCGAACCCGATTGAACCTGCCCATTTACCATCTCTAGTTTGTATGTTGGTTTCATTTTAAGTGTATGAAGCTGATATAAATAGGATTTTAACAACATTTAAGGTGGATAGCTTTTAATAATTGTTGATTACCGATTCGGATACTGAAGCTTGATTATTGGGTCATTATTTCAAGAGTGGTTATTTTGAGGATATTAATTATTGGTATTACATCACTTTGTTATTTAAAATGTTCTTTTATTATGACATTCAGGAGGTATTGTTCATTTATCTAGATTTGACTTTAATTTTTTGAACTTAGTTGCAACTTTATTGCATTGAAATTTTTATTCTGTGCACAGTTCCTGCCATGATCAAACTTGGATAACTTCGGATAATAGACTGCTTATTGATCATGTTATTTTTAAATTAGTTGAGAAATTCCATCTTGGCTTATGATGGCCATTATTCCGTTCTTATAACGATATTTGCCTGCCTGTTTGTTGAACTTTTATGTTGGCTTAATTCTATTAAGTTCATTTCAAACTTTAGTGTATTAGTATTAATCTACCATGAGGTGACCTGAATGTAAGCCTAACTAGAGCTGCTTGGGTGCCAGCTCTAATGAGTGATTCTAGTGTCATCTAAATATAGCTAGACCATTGAGGATGTCTCATTTATGGAGGGATTTGATTCTGAGAATTTGATTACCCTATTCAGTCGAAGACAGGAGAGTTGTAAAATACTGATTCCAATTTTCTATGTCAGCAACCTAAAATGAATTATTCAAATATGGCCTTTCGAGGTTGAATTTCACAGATGCTTCTTTCACACCAAGGGGCATGATAGACATTCACTGGCATTCTGATTTCCCTACCATCTCTTGAGTCATCAATCTTGTCCTTAAATGATAACTGTTGTCTTCCCTTCTTTCTGGCCACTTGACCGATACCCAGTGTCTGTTTTCAGTATTTTTTCTAGCAAAAATGGCTTCTGTCTCTGGATTGTCTTTCCCCCTCTACCTTGTCATCTTTCCTCTACCTTCCCAATCTTACCAATTTGCATCTTTTACAGGTATTTTGAGTGTGTTTTTGTTTTGATTTTGTGGTGAATGTCATGATTATTTTAGCATGGTTAAGGATCTGAATCTGGAGATAGGGTCACAGGTGCCATAGAAGAGTGATCGAAAATTCTATTGGGCAGAGTTGCTGGGATAAAGAAGCCCGTTCTTTGCAAAGGATGTACTTTTTAATTGGCTTTGTTTCTTGTGACCGCCTCCTCCCTGCCCCCCTCCACTGCCTTACCTGCCTAGAAAATTGGCTTCATTTTAAACTTCTATTTTGCTTCATCTAAATACATAATTTGGATTTTTAACTTTCTTCTTTCTATAGTTTTTCTTCTGCAGAGAAACATCTTTTGTGGAAGAAGGGGTTTCATGTTGTGAGATCTCAGTGGCTGGAGGATTGCTTAGAGAGGGGACAAAGGTTGCAAGAAGACCTATATAGCTTGAAACTTGGTCAAGTTGAAGAAACAAACTTGTCAGAATGGTTGGTGCTAATACACTTCAGATTCTTTTGTATGCATGTGCTTACACATTATTAACATTTTTCATGCTTATTGCCTTGTGATATCCTATTTAACTTCTTCTACATTGGACTGTTTGAAAATTTGCTAAGTCTAGTTAGTGCACATCTATGCTAACTCTGATGAGATGAGAATTTATTTGTTGAAAACGGAGTTAAGCTACCCTCTAGCAATAGGGGAAATAACACTAGCAACTTTTGAACTGTTTTAATAGATAAAGCCTTTCTTTGAAGTCTTTTTTGAGTTAATAAAACCCAACTCAGTTGTTGATCACATTAAACCCACCATATAAGATGGTGAGGCATCACTCATACAATGAAGATATATTAGTCATTTTCGCTGTCTATGCACACCAATCTTTTCTCTGCTTACTCCATCTCCTCCCCCGCCCTCTTCCTTTTTCCCGTTTACAGAGATAGTGGATACCACAAATTGTATAATTCTTGTGTAGGGGCTAGATTGGTGTTATTGTTAAGATGTGTATGGATGATCCTGGTGTGCATGTGACCTGCGAAAACTGCAATTGATTTCTAATATGGTTTATGAGGTCAAAATGTTTAGAAAGATGTTGAGTGGCTGTAATGCTTGTCATTATTGCCTGGCATTGGTTGAAGCATTATCTACAGATCATGATGTTTTGATTTGGCAAGCTCTCTAAAAGAAAATAATGTTGTAGTAATAATAATATTTCTGTTAAATGGTCATAAAAGACCAGTCATACAATGTAGTACATCGGCATTGTGTTATTTACTTGGAACTTTTGAATGGACAGGGAGCTGCAGGGTTGGGCTTTGTAAGAATTCTGCAAATTTGCATCACATATTGTCCCTACTAATCCTCCTCCGGATATCCTAACGAACAATTGCTTTATATCATGTTTTTTTCCAGCAAACTAGACAAAAATCTGAAAGAAGACTTGCCAGCATTCAACAGTGTCAAAAACCAGGTTATGTCTGCTTCTCCTGAAAGTAAAACAAAAACGGGTAACAGCAAAGTTGACCTCAAAGAATCAACGTCATCAGTTGCTCCTAACTATGGCAACAGGAAAAGGAGACATCCTTCTGGCAGGAACACACAGAAAAGAAAAACAGTTGTAAGCCGAGTGCGAAGAGTACCAAGACGTCATGGAAAGATGTCTGTTAAAATAGAGGAAGATGAATCAGAGGAAAGTGATTCTGATGACAAAACAAATGAGGAAGAGACGGAAAAGCGTGAAGGGATTTCGGAACAGTATAGAATGGTTGCTAGTAAAGATTCTGAGATTCAACAAAGTAAAGGTATTGAAGATACGCAATTATTAGGCATGGCAAAGCCAATTGAACTAGAGGCTGCCAAAAACACAAGTAAAGACCGGTATGATAAAGCTTCCAAGGTTGAGATGCGTGAATTGAAAGATGACCAAAGCTGCAAGAAGGATGAGAAGTTCGACCACATGGAACTGGATGAAGGGAATCGTGGCCTTGATAGCGGGAAGTCAGAAAAGCTAGAAGTTATGGTTGATCCAGTTCAGGCCATGTTAATGGACATGATTCCAAGCCTTGGAATCAAGCATGTTGAAACTGCAGACTCAGTTGTAGAGAATGAGAAATCACCTACAGATAACAGTGCTAAGATTCCAGTGGTAGAGGATGATAAGATAGCTGAAGATATCATCGCAAAGCCAGTGAAGAAAAAGAAGGTAAGTTACAAGGATGTTGCTGGAGAACTACTCAAGGATTGGTAAAAGGTTGTAATTTTGCGTGGTTTTGTACATGTAGAGCATGTAATAATCGGACGAGAATGGCTGTGTTATAAATCTGAAAGTGCTGATTCAAGTTTCTCAGTTTAGTTTAATCTATTTTCTCATAAAAGAACGGAATGTGGTTCCCATGGACGACGTAGGAAACTAAAACTTCAAGCTGTGGTATTAAGCTAATATAATATATTGTTTGTACAAAAGTGGCCGTTCAGCAATCTGTACGAACTTCTTGCATGCATCTAAGCCACAATAAAAAGTCATTTACTTTAGATTTTTCCTGTTCTCGACTTTCTTTTGATATATGGACCATTGTCATTCTTAATTTCATACTCTGAAGTTCTCCGCTTGAGATAAAGATATGGGGTAAGGAAATTTTTCTGGACACCAAGCAGCTTGTAGAAAATTTAGTGCAAATAATTGACAAGATTTCAGATACAAACTAAACAAGATGTACAGGACAACATTCTGTTCCCTCTATGTGGGCCCATTTTACAAGATCACCATCCATATTTGGCTTGTGTTTCAGCTTTAGTGAGCAAGCCTTTAGATCGCCTCTCTTGCAGCTCCATCTCCTTCTGCTTCATATCATGGTATAGGGAACCAATTTGATGCTTCCTCTTGTGAAGTTTCGAAGGTTTCCCCTTTGTTGAAGCAGGCTACATACACACAGAGGAACATAAATACCATAAGAATTGGAGCATAAAATTAACACTGGCATACACATCGATTTCAAATTGATTTAGCAACATCAATCACACATAGCTCCATTTCCATAAAAATATATATATATATATATAACTGCTCTTACATTTTAAGAGACAAAAGTACACATCAACATCTATAAGATTGTAGATTAAATATCGAATCACCCCACAGAAGTATAAGGAACAAGATGGCTTCAGACCTAGGGTCAAAGTTGTTTCAGACAATTGAAGTTTCTTTCCAAAACATGCTTTATCCAAACAATGCAAGTACAGTAGTGTTACTTTGAATTCATGCATTTTAAGAAGCCTCCATTTCAAGATTCTTCAAAATTTCAGAATTTCTCATTCAAATGCACTCTGAAACAACGAATAAAATCTGCATTTGCTAAACTACCTTACACTTGAAACTATAGACTACAGAAATAAAATAAAATCAACAACTTCAATCCTAGAGAAACATTAAAATATGAATAATCCAGTAGCATTCATAGTTGGATCAAATTTTAAGATTGCAAATGCTCTATCTTTCCAAGCCTTTGATTTTTACCTCCTGTTCTGCAGGCAAAAATTAACCATCAAACTGTGCTATCTTTTACTATTCCCACCTTTGTTTTGTGATTTAGTAAACACAATAAGTCATGTCATCCATCTTCTTCGAAACCCATGAAATACCAAGGATAAAATACTTCCTTAAAACAAATCCAATAAGGACTTTCCACATAACCTATACTTGAGGCTTTGAGCAATGCATAATAAAAACTTGTTTCGGGTCATGCGCACATCACCAATATGTTGAATTCACATTGTGTGTATGATTATTAAGCTAAATTTATGGCAGTGATGAGCTTTGTCAGCTTATACTACATGTCGATGGGTGTAACTTTTGGGTTTTTAAGGATCCTTAAGTCAAAGTCTTTGAAATACAGGGAAAGGTGGTGGTGTATTAAGAACACTTAATTCAGACATGCATGATCAAGGAGCTCTCCATGCTTTATAAAAATTAAAAAAGATATAAAATTTTCCTAATTCTAGCTTTGTGGTCAAAGTAATAATTATTCTTAAGATGCACAGTTTATATAGTGTACTACTTCAAAGAGTAGTTGGAACTGAACTTGATCATGATCCTTGTTTTGTAAAGCTGAGCCGTTCGTTTTCAATTTGGTATTATAATCCTTCACATCATAGACTTCTTCAATTGAAGCAACTAACTGACTTAGGAGGAACAGATCAAGCGGTCATAATAATTCCATTAGATGGGCTAGTTTCAAGCAGAGAGAAGGAGGAGCAGCAGCAATATGAGATAAAAAGCACTATGCCGGTCAGAAAATATACAGGGACCCTTAAAATGGTCTCAAATTCATACACAAATATCTTTAAAGTTTATATCTCTATTAGCTTTAATAACAACTGCAAAATTTATTATTGCTTGGTTTTGGAGCATTTATAACTTCCATACACTATGCACTAAAAACAAATTTGACTTGCTATCATAACAATCTATACCCTGACAGCAGCAGAACATTGTTGATTGACAAATTACTTGCTGGAAATGAGCTAAAGCAAATCTAAGATCCTTTACCACTAGAGCTAAACCCAAAGAGACCGACCACTATAGCTCATGCAAAATCAGGACCAAATTGAGTTCATAAACATATCTACAAGCAATATAGTAAGTATATAAAAGTAACACAAAACCAAGTTCAACAAACATGAGAAATATATTAGAAACCCAAACAACAAGGCAACTGTATAACATCTGGTAAGAATTTGCAAAGAAAGAAATGCCATTCAAAAACATATAAATAGAACTCATTTAGATAAAAAGTAAACCAACAAGCTGAAGGATTAGATAGCTTATTAAGTTCAATACCTGGTAAGAGGGCCCAAAAGCAATTCCAGTCATCTTGACTTGGTCTTCCCTCGGCCTATTCTTCATAAGCTCATCCTGCTTCACCTCAACAATTTCTGTAGGTAACTCATTCCTCCCTCTCTTTCCTTTAAACTTCACTCCTAAATCAGCCATCGCTGTGGTCTCTGGCAATGCAGTTGCCACTGACCCATCAACACAATTGTTCTCATATTGCCCATGGTAATTACCAAAATTCTCATAACTCCCATAATTAGTGGCAGCATCAAAGCTCCCAACATTTGGATCACTACTCGACTGATAGCTATTATGATCAGTATAAGTTGCATTATTGCCTACATTGGGATCAAAACCAGATTCATAGTTTCCATAGCTGCCAGCATTTTGATGGTTACTCGACTCATAATTCCCATAACTAATATAATTCCAGGAATCTTTATCAACACCTGATTCATAATTCGTATACCGGGGTGCATTTTGATTACTACTTGCCTCATTCTTGCTTTCAGAAGCAGCTGAAGTCGATGTGGGCACTTGGGTTTCAATAACGGATCTTCTTCCTGAACCTGAAGAAGGTGCAACACCCAACGTAGTCGAGTTCCTGGGCTCAGGAATACTTGACAGAAAGGATGTTACTGAAGGACCTTGGGCCAGCGGTTCGGATGCTCTGCGCCTTCGTCTTTCTTTCTCTTCATCCTCGTCGTCGTCGTCGCTGTCATCGACGTAGTTGTTGGGGTTTACAGGCGGCCTGAATTGAACAATTTTTTTTACGTTGGGAGGATTGGGTGATTGAGGTTGTCGTGAGGTTTCGGATTTGGGTTGAGGAAGAGAAGAAAAAAGATTGGATGGGTGTTTCGGGTGAGGAATAGAAGGTTTTGAAATTTCGGTATCTTCTACTTTTCTGTTAGCATGGGCGATCGGGATGCTGGGGGTTTTGGAGGGCTGTTTCGGCTGCGGAAGAGAGGAGAAAAGGGAAGAAGATTTGGGCTGAGGGAGAGAGGAAAAAAGAAAAGGAGAAGAAGAAGAAGAAGAAGAAGAAGATCGTGGAAGAGGAGGAGGCTGCTGATGCCGTTGCTCGTCTTCTTCGTCGGAAGAAGCGTAGTTGGCTAGCAAAGACTCCATTTGCAAGAGACAGGAGTTATCGAACCGGTGAAGACGAGTTAGGGCACCGAAAATCCAACTTTAACACATTTTTGCCGAATAATAACATGACCCAACTCTGTCAATGTTGGAAAACCCGGCCCGGCCTTTGAGGGCTCTAGGTCACGGGTCAACCGGGTAATTATGTTGATGTCAGCATACATTATAAATATAATTATAAATATGTAAATTAGGAAAAAAGAAAAATACCAGAAACTTTTTTATAAAAAAAGAAAAATCAGAATATATTCTCATTTGACACTTATCATTCATTTGTCATACAAATGTGACAAGCTCATACAATAAATAATAAATACTAATAGTCAAATACAATACTACAATGTCTTAATTCTCATATTCATATATAAATAACCAAATCAAACAAGCTCAAAGTTCAACTTCAAACACTTAATTCTCAATCAATATCATCTTTACCACCAAATGATGAAAAATCAAGCTTTTCTTGCACCTTTATACCATCAATACCATCATCATCATCATCAACATCACCACCACCATGATCAATACCATCAAGTCCATCTCCATCAACATCTACCAAATTAACAAACATGGAAATATCACTAAATAAATTTACCTGAAAATTTTCACCAAAAAAAAAAGTTAGTGATTATTTATTTGATTTACCGACCTTCACATTGGTTAGAATTTGCTGCCCTTGTGGTTGTTGTTCATGTATCTCTTGACGACTAAACATTTCTTCTAACTCATCATAGTCAAGCTCCCTTTGTTCTTTTGACTCAATGACCCAAAATTCAATTTGATCAATGCATTCATAATCAATCAGACCAAACTACCCCTTTTTATTGTAAATCCTACAAAATAAGTTATTAGATATTAGTCAAAAAAAAAGGTTAATAATTAAGCACTTTAGTGTCACATACCTATTCTTTAAATGAAGATTATTGTGAACATAAATAAGATCATTAAGCCTTTGATGCTCTAATCTGTTTTCTTTGTATGAATCCTTTAAAAAATACTCCAATTCCTTTCACATCTGGAAGAAGATGCCGTTTGACTAAGAAGACAAATTGCTAATTTTTTCAAACTAGGAGCATCATGGCCAAACAACTTCCACCATTCATCTAAATTTTAAACAAAATATAAGATAAATTAATTAGATGATTAAAACTAAATAAGAAAATATATGAAAAATAATACTTAAATGCGATACCAAGTTGAGTAGATTTGCAACATTTGATGGCAAGTTCTCGTCCAAAACTTTTTAGGCGGTCTCGAAACAGTCTCGTCTCATCCAATGTCTTGGTCTTGGTACCACTGACTTTGGCAATGACATCTAAAAGCCCACTCATCACCTCAGGCTTTTTACAAAAGCTTTCTTGATCATATTGGAAAGTTGGATTTAACTAATATGTAGCTGCATGAAAATCTTTGCGCAATTATGTATCCCACCTATGGTTTATAATATCAATGTATGGCTTGTACAATCTTTTCTTATTTTAAAATGTGTTCTTGATGCCCTTATGCGCCCTGTACATGCCTTCATAAACATAACCCAAAGTAGGCCTCTCATCCGAATCCACAAGTCTCAATAGACATAAAAGTGGACCTACAATCTTGATAATCACTAAACAATCATTCCAAAACTTATTGCTGAGAATGATTTGTTTAGTTTCCTTGCCCTTTTGAGTTTTGGATCCAAGCCAAGTTCCAAATTCTTTACTAGTAGCCATTGCTTACAAATCAGACTTATGATCATGAATGCTCTTCAATGCAATAAAAGTGGTAGTAAATCGAGTGTCACCAGAGAGTAAGATCTCTGTCCAGCCACTTCTTCCACTTAGCCATGCCAAAGTCCACTTATGATTGTAAATAAAAATTGTGACAGTAGAAGCAAGAGTTGCCAAACTCTTCACATGAGGCATCTTGGCAATGTTCTTTTAACATTAGATTCAAGCAATGGGTAGCACATGGTGACCAATTGATATTAGGATATCTCTCGCAAAGTAACCTCCCAATAGCCTTGTAATTGCTTCCATTGTCTGTCTCCATATGAACCACATTATTAGAACCAACCATCTCCACAATCTTAGTAAACATATTACAAAGATTCTCGGCATTAGTCAAAATATCTGAAGCATCCACAAACTTTATAAAGGAAATTCCCTTTGGACAATACACAAGGAAATTTATCAATGGCCTTTGTCTAACATCCTTCCATTCGTCACCCATGATAGTGCACCCTGTTTCTGCCCAACTGTTTCTGTAAGAATTAACAAGTAGCTGCACTTCTTGTTTTGCATCTTTCAACAAATTAACTCTTAAAGCTTGATAGGAAAGACCTTTGTAACCCAAACCAATTGATGCTATGGCATCAATCATTGCCTGATAATAGATAGAATTGGCAACATTCATAGGTATACAATTATCATAAAAAAATCGAGCCATTGCCATCTCTGCCTGATGCCACCTCTCCTTGCTTTGAATTAGTGCCTTAATAGTTGGTTGAGCTCTTGGACCAGCGCCTTTAGGGAAAAAAGATTGTATCCCTCAAACACTTTTTCTCTTTTTCGAGTTCCATTCCTTACTAGCAGTTTTACTATAGCTGTCACTTGCTTTGGAGGTAGGAGTGTCGGCACCATCTAATAAATCAGCCACAAATGCCTCCTCATAATTTACTTGCTTCTCCATTTTCTATTGAGAATTCATTCCAATTTTCTACCATCCTTTGCCAAATGTCACTGGGAAATTTTTTACATGGACCTACCTCACCCTTCTTTCCAGCAAGATGCATTGTCATTCCATTGAGACCCCCACCTTTTGTTATTTTTTCACAAAAACAACATATAAGCAATTTTTTTCCCATCAGAAGATTTTGCTTCACTGAAATAAGCCCATGCTGCATCAGTTTTTTGACGAATTGATGGTCCAGAAGGTTCTTGATCTGTTGTGCTTTCAATTCCTGAAGGTGTGGAAGAATTTGGAGTGGTAGACATGATAATTGCCAATGGATTATATCTACAAGAATAATCAGAGTTTATTTCTTAAAATTTCATCTAACATGAATCTAGCAGCCTAAAATATACAAATAAATGAGTAGGGGTGTTCATTATTCGGTTAAAACCAAATTAACAGATCGAATCCAATTAATTTGGTTAATCGGTCGGTGACAAAATTAATTCGGTTCGGTTATCGGTTTCAAGTTTTCGAGAATTTTGGTTTTTGATTAATTTGGTTTGAAAGGTCGGTTTAACTGAATTAACCGAATAGTTAATCGAAATTAAGCATTTATATATATATTAAATATATTTTAATAATTTTATTTTATATTTAAAAGAATAGGATTTATTTTATTTTATAATAATGAGTTTTTACATTTAAAAATAAAGGAAATTAATTAAAAAAAGTTTTGGTTTTATAATAATGGGGTTTTATAATATTGAAATTATTTAATTTAATAATAATGATATTTTATACAAAAAATTTCAGTTAAATCGGTTAACCAACCGAATTCATCGAAATATTTTGGTTCGGTTAAAGTCGAAAATGAAAATTTCGGTTTGATTAATGGTTTGAAGAATTGAAATTTCAGTTAATTCGACTAATGAGAAATTCGGTTCAAAATTAACCGAACCAATCGAATGAACACCCTTATAAATGACTACTTCCCAGATAACCAACAGATCAAGAAAAGAAAGAAATCGAAGATTTCAAAACTCAAAACATAGATAAATTTCAATCATACATTGATGACTATTTTCCTACCTCTAAAATGTACAGATTATAAAAGTATGACAGAACAATAAATGAAAACTAACAATTGTAGAAAATTGAACTATTTTTTTTTATTAACATTACATTGGTAATACCCTTTGAATTTTTTTATAATTATAAACTACAATAACTAAGTAACCAACACATAGCTTATACACTAAAGGAAAAAGAGAAAGTCAAAGGCAATCAAAAGGCATCCTTAAAGGATGAATAACTTTTTAACTTTTATAACCACGAACGACCAAATTAAAAAAAAAAATTTCAACAGAAACATGATGACTGGTAGCCGTGTAGAAGCAATCGAACTAATGCTTTGGTTTTCTATCAAATACTCTAATCATACATGAGAAATGAATTTTGGTGCCAACTTTTGAATCATGTAGCATGCAAATAGATTAAAAAAATCACAAGCACAAATAAGTTTACATCATTGTGAAGAATTTTCTCTAAGGAACTTTATCTTGGCAAAGGTAGCATCATGAACAGCATATAAATTTTGAGTTAAGCTTAGATTTCAAGGTCAGGAACCACATCTCTTAGCCAAATTCTTTTCCTGTTCATTCTCTAACTACAAATTTAATAGGGAATTATTGTACTAGCAGGAAGCAAGGTACACCAAACCAGCAATAAAAGTTTTTATGAGCATGTATGGACTTTTTAATGTTCAGGAGCACACAGGCAAATGGCAAATTAACATATTATTCAAATTGGCCGAATGATAAGTCAACCCTGATACATGAATTGATTAAAATGAGCACATGAAGCAAAAATCTTACATATCTATTGTTTCAATCTTAATTAGATAGAGATAAGGAACACCCTGTAATATCTAATATGGGTCCATATGAAGCCAACTACCAAGAATCCTAAAAACAGGGTCTTTTTCTCTTTTTTATTATTTCCTTCCATTTTTTCTCTGGTTTAGATCAGTCAATGAAGTACAATTCACTTTGACAATGTCAAATTAAATACAGCTATAAGGAAATGGAAAATTTTTTTTCGACCTGCATTTTGCAATTTTCTCAACCACCAAACAGAATGTAAAACCAAAAAGAAAAAAAGGAAAACCGAAAACTCTGCAAGCTTGAAAAAATATAATAAAATCCAGATTGCACTACTAAGAAAGTAGAACAAATAGAAGTGTTAAATAAAATCTCACTATACCTGTGGGAAAGGCCGAAAGGGAAGTCAGAAGAGCAAACACCAGTTGAAGTGACGGCCTGAAAGAAGGATGGAGGAAGAGAACTGAGAAGGGCGGCTGGGGTGGGGAGTTTAATTTCTTTCAATAATGTTGATTCTTTGAATGAAATGGAGTAGAAGGATGGATCTGGAAGATGGAAGCCATGATTAGTGACTTTGGGTTGAGAAGCAAGAGCCGCCAAGCAAGAGACAGGAAAGAGACTGAACATAGATTGATAAGTGAGAAAAGTAAAAGTTAGGATTTTAATTTTATTTTTTTAATTTCTTTATCCAAAAGTTTGTTAAAACTGAATTTTTTAGGTTAACAGGGTTAACCAGTACCGGGTTTTTCAGGTTTTGACTGGGTTCTATATTAAATGGGTTGATAGGGTCTTCCGGATTGGTCAGGCATCCGAGTCTCGAGCTAATCGGTCCGATCGATCAGGCCAGTCTAGTTCTTCTAACATTGTAACTTGGACTCATGATGTCCATGGACCAGACCAACTTTTTTTTCTCTCTTAGACAAAGTGGTATTTTAATATATAATAGTTACAATAAGGTCAGGGTTCAAGTAGAATTCCTGCCATCTAGGACTAGTGTTCTTATTTTTTTTTTACAAGAGCTTGTCAATCATGTTAAGATAATTTGAAACCTCTAGGGAATGAGACACTCTTAGAATCAGTGTCCAGATATTGCAGAACCAGGTAGGCACTTATGTTAAAATCTCAAATTCTACCTCCCGATCACATACTTCCTTGGCCAAGAGATCAACAACAAAATTGCCCTCCTTGTACGTATGTTGGAAAGTGACATCCCACTCCCGGTCTCTAAGAGCTCGAATTTCTACCATAATATTTCCAAAAGGGTGATAAAGTACATCGTAGAATTCACAAGCTGGAGAATAACTAAAGCATCCAGTTCATAGATCACCTTCCGATAGCCGGCCCCCTAAGCAACTAATAACCCTGTATACATTACTTGAAGCTCTTCTACCATATTAGAGCAGACACCCAAATGGGTCACGAAACCAACCAGCCACCTCCCCATTGTATCTTGTAAGACACCTTCTGCACTTGATGCACCCAGATTGCCTTTGGAAGCTCCATCTGTATTAATCTTAATTACATTACCACATGGAGGAACCTAACATATGTTATTGCAAACTGTTCGACCAACCTTAGGTTTGGAGAAAAACCTTTTAACTCACTAACTGAGCGAATGATAAACTAAGTAAAAAGATCCTGATCCTGGCTTGATGCCTGAGAATTAAAATAATAGTACACCTTATTATCCATAGCCTCCAAACACTTGTAATGAAAATAGATACCTAAGATAAAGGACTTTTACCCTCATTATTAGTATCAAAAAGATTTTCCAACAGCCATTGTTCCAAGGATCCAGCAAAGAAATCTGCCTGATATTTTTTGGCACTAGAGATTGCCAAACCGAAGAAGCAAACTCACAGTCTCGCAATGTATGGATAACTGACTCCTCTAGACCACCACATAAAGTGCAAGAAGCAGAAGAGCAAAGATATCTTTGAAACTACAAGCTATTAGTGAGGAACTGTTACTTACAAACCAACCATAGAAAGTTCAATCAACATGATAGTGTAGGTAATTTCCAAAGCTTACTCTATGGAAAGGTTTGAGAAACCTTTGTATGGTCTAGTAAAGCTAAAAATACAGTTCTAGAAGAGAAAACACCATCCAAAGTGAAACATAAGATCCTACGATCTTGGACACCATTATTTCTCGAAAAGGGACAGCCTATAATCTCTAAAGCTACATTTGATGGAACGTACTAAAATAAGAGATCCGAGTTCCACCCATCACTCGTTCTAAGCACACTGATTTGAGTCGGCACAGGTGACTCACAACATTGCCTATTTAATTTCAAGTACAGTAGCTCATCCAGCAAGGTATCATACCAAAAATCAATCTTATTCCCATCACCGACCCTCCACTGTAAACTTGATATTAGGTGTTTACTAGCCTTGACAATACCAAGCCAAGTAGAAGACCAAGACGTCATGCGTCTATGATTATTCATAACATACCTTACCAAGTCATGACCCACATGATATTTCGACAACAATGCTTTTGCCCATATGCTAGACGGCTCGTTTAAAAGCCTCCGAGTCGCCTTCTGTAACAGAGCCAAATATGTAAATCCATATGACGTAAACTTAAGCCACTTACAGACTTGGGCCTGCACACTGCGTCCCAATTAACTAAGTGCATTCGCCTTTTTCCAATCAATTCTACCCTATAAAAACTATCTGTTTAAACTATCCAACTTATCTGTCACACCCCTCGGAAGTAAGGTAGTCGCCATATGGTAAGTGGGGATCGTCGATGTAATTGCACGAATCAAAGTGGCTTTGCAGGCCAAACTCAAACAATTTGCCTTCTACTCCACTAATCGGTTTTGTACTTTTTCCACAATCTCTCGATATGTACTCTTTGTAGCTCGTCCATGCACAAGTGGGACCCTAAATATTTTCCAAAATCATCAATATGGGCAATTCCCAATAGCATGCTTATATGTCCTGCATGGTCACGTTGAGCTTTGGGAAACATAAAAAGTTTTGATTTCTCCAAGCTCACTTTAGCACCAGACACACTGCAAAACTCATCAAGTATGGCCTTGGAAGTAACAACCTAATCTTGAGTAGCTTTACCAAAAAGGAATAAGTCATCAGTAAAGAAAAGATGTGAAAGAGAAGGCCCTCATCGACCTGTCCTGATAAGTTTTCAATGTCTTTTGTTAGAACTTAATTTGTATATATATTTGCATGACATTTGGATGGAATTAGACACTTTGGAGTTATAAGATTGACTAATTAAAGTGTTTTTCCATTTATAGGTTACAAGAGCATATTGTGCAAATCTGCTTTTAAATGGTCATTTTTAATGTTAAAATAAAGAAAAGAAATAGCTAAGAGGCCTGAGATTGGACTTTCGGCGACCTTAAAATTAAGCCTTTGATGTTGAGTTCTATGACAAGGGTCGTTAGACTACCTTGACAGGGTAGCCAAGTGGCCTGGTCTGGCAGGATTAATCGAATTTTCGAGAATTAGGGAATCAGTTGAGCTACGCCATTCTTCATCTATTTTTGACTTGGGCAACCAATGAGAAGACTTCCCACATGCTTTTGACTTATTCAAAAGCAAGAAAAGACTTTTGTACCCTTAATTAACCTTAAGATAGAAATTTACATTAGGATAGTTTAAGTGATTTCACAAGTTGAGCTTTGCCTATAAATAAGCTCATCCTTGTTCATTTTAGTAAGTTAGAAATTTTTTAGTCAGTTTCTAGAAAAGGGAAAAATGAATTGTAATTCATTTCCTTTGAATTCAAAGCTTGTAGAGAGAGAATGAAGCTTTCTTCCATGAAGGTTTCTTCTCTAACTATGTGTAACTAAACTTCTTCATTCAATCTAGCTTTCAATTGTCAATTTCTCTTCAATCTTGGTAAGATCTAAACTCAAATGACTTTAATTAAATTGTATTCATCTTTTTTCTATGCAAATTGATCTTGAATTGATAAAAGATCAAGTAATTCTAGGTTTTTTCTAAGTAATGATGGCCATATTGCTTGGGTTTGATTAGATTACTAGTCAATTGGCTAAATCCCTGTCGTGATCATAGGATTTAGCCAAGGAAGTGACAAATCAAGCTCCATTTGAGCTTAAGGAAGAAGAAGATCAAAATTAAATCTAAGACGCTGAGTCTAGATTGTTTTGGATGGCTAAGATCACTTAGATATTCATACTCTCTTGTAATTCTTTTACATTAGCTGAAAAGTGGAAGATTTGTGGGAGAGGAAGTTAGGAACAAGCTGGAGCTAGCCTAGTTACGCTATTTGTAACTTAATTAGAGGTGGCTTTGATCAATGATCCATAGGTTGAAGGGAGAGAGGTAATTGATTGCTAGGTTAAAGCCTTTATTAGATTGATTTCGTGCTATTTGTTACCTTAGTACTTTGAGTACTTAGCTTGCTGTTTGGAACTTCATTTCTCTATTTTCTTGGATTTAATTACTTAAATCACACACACAAACCCCCAAATTCTTTGTGTTACTAGCTAGTGCTTGTGTTTTGTGCTTACTTGTTTGTTTAGTGTAAAGGTAGAATAAGAGAAAAGAGTGGGGATTGCTCCTTGTGGGATTGATCCTCACTTCCACAAATACTAATCTTCGAGTGAGGTTATTTGTTGTAGTTATGAAGACAAACATCTTTCAACAAAATGGCGCCGTTGTCGGGGAGCACGATCACATCTACTTAATTCTTCTATCTCTTACTCTTACATTTAAGTTCATCTTTGTTAATAATTTTGTTTGCTGTATTACCTGAGTGTTTGTTGTGTGTTTGGCTTAGCTTTAATTGTTAAACACTGCTCTTATTACATTTGTGTTGGTAGTAGTATTGTGATATAGCTTGTTGCTATATTTTTGTACGTGTTAGTGCAATAGTTGCTGTTTAGTTAATTCTAGATTTTGCGTTCATGTTCTTGGTGCATTTTAGTTAGTTATCTAGCTGATAATGTAGCAGGGAGTAACATTGTTACCATTAGTGATATTAAAGATATTAGAGAATATTGTAATCAAGTGAGCAAGTCACTACCTAATTCTGAAAATACTGTTTGCTCAAAATTACAGGTTACACTAGCTGATTCTTCTTATTCTTTAGCAAGTGAAAGTGTTGTAAAAAGTGTAGAAAACATGGCTCAAAATATAGTTCCTGCTAGGGAGCTGACTATGCAAGAATATGGAGCTCCAATTGTGAATCACTAGCCATTGTGTATTCGACTACAAGAATTGGAAGCTCCATTTAAACTCAAATCCGGTCTAATTCATTTGTTGCCTAAGTTGCATGGACTAACAAGGGAATGCCCTCACTCTCACTTAAGGAAGCTTAAAGTTATTTGCTCGACCACTAAACCTACTGGTGTTACCGAAGAACAAGTGCTCTTGCAGGCTTTTCTTTTTTCCTTGGAGGATGCAGCTAGCAATTGGCTTTATTCTTTGGCATCTGATTCTATCACATCTTGGTTGGAGCTACAGCGAACCTTCTTGGAACATTATTTTCCACCTGTAAAGACAAGCAATATTCGGAAAGATATTGCTAGTATTCAGCAAACCGAAGGTGAAAGTCTTTATGAATATTGGGAGAGGTTTAAAAGATTGGTGGATAGTTGCCCTCATCATCGAATAGATGACCAATAATTGATGCAACATTTCTATAAGGGACTTTTGGATTTTAATCGCAAATGGTTGGATGCAGCCAGTGGAGGAGCACTTTTTGCTAATACTCTAATTGAGGCTAAAAGGCTCATCTAAACTACGACCACCAACTCCCAACAATTTGACAAACGAATAGTGAAAGCATTAACCCGAAGAGTCTATGAGGTAGAATATTCGGCATTGCAGCAACATATGGCCATGGCCAATCAACAACTTGCAAGATTATCTTCTTATATTTTCAGATTTCAGGCCACAAACGTTGGTACTTTTCAAGCATATGGTATTTGTGCTATGATTAGCCATCCAATCGATGCATGCCCTACTCTATGAGAGGATACAACAGAGGAATGTAATGCCATTAGGTACAATAATCCTCAAAGGAAGTATGATCCATTTTCTAATATTTACAATCTGGGTTGGTGGGATGGAGGGATAATCCAGCACTCAAGCATGGGAATTCTACTGCTCAATTCTAGCAACCAATAGCTCTATTCCAACTAAGACAACAAACACCATTCCAAACAAATTCCAATGTGTATAATCAGCCTTCACAAGTTCGGCAAGAGTAGCCATCATCTTCTAACACTTCCAATGATGATCTTATTTCTCAATTGTTTGGGAAAGCTATGGAACACACTGACAAACAACATAATATGGAGGTGGACATGAAGCAATTGAAGGTCTAAATGGCTGAATTAAACAGTAAGATGTCTCAAATTGCTACTTCTTTGAACAAGCTAGAATCGGAGAAATCAAATCGGTTTCCCTCCCAACCTTTAGTGAATCCTAGAGAAACCGTTCATGCTATTTATCTTAGAAGTGGTAAACAATTAGGTAAGGCTGCTGTTCCAGACTTGATTGAAGAATACTTAGAGGATGAAGCTGAATTTTGGCCACCAATTACCAAGGTAATAGAGTCTAGCACCGGGCAGCTTAACGTCATTAAGGTGGATGCCCAGCAACATTCTCCAGATTTAAGCTTAACTAGCGGCGATTTCGAGCCATTTGAAGACCTAATATCTAGCTTTGTACCATCCTTCCCTATTTGGCTTCAACTATCAGAGGATAATCATGATGACATACCAAATTCTACAAGGTGCAATAATGACCATGAGGCATCACTTTCTACTACACCTAAAGATCCACAAAGCAAGGCACCTAGAGCTTCAGCAAAGCCTTCTCAAGAATCTGACATTCTAGCCCCATTCCTTTCTAGACTAGCCAAGAAACCTAATAAGGATTTGGAGAAAGATATATGGGATATCTTCAAGAAAATTCAAGTGAACATACCTTTAGTGGAAGCTATCAAACAAGTCCCAAGATATGCAAAATTTCTCAAGGATTTTTGCACAAATAAGAGGAAGCTAAAAGGGTATGAATGTGTGAAGATGAATGAGAATCTCTCGGCTATCTTTTAAAGAAAGTTACCAGTGAAATGTAAGGACCGAGGGTCATTCTCCATTCCAATTGTAATTGGAGAGATCAAGGTGGATAGAGCTATGTGTGATCTTGGAGCTTCAATTAATCTCATGCCTTATTTGGTCTATCGCACCATGAATCTTGGCCCATTGATGGAGACCGGCATCACCATTCAACTTGCTGATAGGTCTATTGTTTATCCCAAATGAGTTGTGGATGATATTTTAGTTCAAGTGAATGAACATGTATTCCCAACTGATTCTTACATCTTGAGCATGGAAGAGAATGATAGCATGATAGTTCCAATTCTTCTTGGAAGACCATTCCTTAGGACAGCAAGGACAAAGATAGAGGTTCATGAAGGAATTCTTACAATGGAGTTTGCTGGCCATATTGTGACTTTCAATATCTTTGAGGCTATGCAATATCCGGATGATGCTCATGCTGTTTTCTTTATGGAAGTTATTAATACTTTGGTTGAAGATATGTGTCAATTGACAAAGGAAGATTCTTTGGAAATGGTACTAAGCAATTCAATCACTTTGGCATCACTTGAGGAGCTTGAGAATATGTCAAGTGAGGATGTTATTGAGATGGTCCAAGCACTCAATGTTATACCTTCAATTCCAATGATTGGGTAGAGGTTTCAATTCAAGCTCGGAAGGTTCAATGATAGCATGTAGCAACTTGGGATGGAATTATGCCTTTGATATCAGCTATAGTCCAACCAATAGCTTCGTTATACTCCCTCAATGCTTGAAATAATTTCTCTTCTTGAAGAGAATCCAACTTGCTTGAACTAATATGCTTAAAAAAGAAGATTGAACCTTCCTATGATAGAGGTGGTTAAGAAAGAGGTGTTGAAATTGATACAAGTGGGTGTTATATACCTAATTTCAAATAGCCAATGGCTGAGCCCGGTATAAGTTATTCCAAAGAAAACGGACATCACGGTGGTTGCCAATGAGAAAAGAGAGTTAATGCATCAAAGGGTCCAAAATGGGTGGAGAGTGTGTATTGACTATCGGAAGCTTAATGAAGCTACAAGGAAGGATCATTTCCCACTCCCATTCATTGATCAAATGTTGGAAAGGCTTACGGGAAAGCAATTTTACTATTTTCTTGATGGCTATTCGGGCTATTTCCAAATTTTCATAGCCCCGGAAATCAAGAGAAAACCACCTTCACTTGCCCCTTCGGAACTTTCTCTTACAATCGAATGGCATTTGGTCTTTGTAATGCCTTAGCTACTTTTCAAATATGCATGATGAGCATCTTTTCAGAGTATGTTGACAAGATTATTGAGGTCTTCATGGATGATTTCACGGTTTATGGAGAAACCTTTGCTGGTTGTCTACACAATCTTGCTTTGATATTGTAGGGGTGTATTGAGACCAATCTTTGTCTTAATTTTGAGAAGTGCCATTTCATGGTGGATCAAATGATTGTTCTAGGACACATTGTTTCTTCTCAGGGCATTGAAGTGGATAAAGCTAAGGTGGAGGTGGTGACTAATTTACCTTATCCAAATTCGGTTAAAGAAGTGAGGTCTTTCCTTAGACATGCTGGTTTCTATAGGAGGTTTATCAAAGATTTTTCTAAAATTGCTACTTCTATGTGTTGGTTACTTTAACAAGATGTACCTTTTGTGTTTGATAAGCTTTGTAAGGGGGCATTTGATACTTTAAAAAGTGCTCTTACCTCTACCCTGGTTCTTCAACCTCTAAATTGGGACTATCCTTTTGAATTAATGTGTGATGCAAGTGATGGGGTTGTTAGAGTAGTCTTAGGGTAGCAACTTCAAAAAGATTCTCATGCCATTTATTATGCTTTAAGGACTCTCAATGAAGCTCAAAAGAACTATACAACTACGGAGAAAGAATTACTTGCTATTGTATTTGCCTTGGACAAGTTTCGGTTTTATCTTTTGGGCACTAAGGTTATTGTTTACTCGGATCATGCAGCCCTCAAGTATCTTCTCTCCAAGAAAGAGGCAAAACCAAGGTTGATTAGGTGGATTTTGTCGTTGTAAGAATTCCACATTGAGATCAAAAAGAAGAAAGGCAAAAATAATCTTGTAGTCGATCACTTGAGTCGATTGGAGGGAAAAAGGAGCTCATGCCCATCAATGATGCTTTTTCAAATGAACATCTCATGTTGGTAACAATTTCTATCCCTTGGTATGCTAATGTGGTGAATTTTCTTGTAACAAAGCAATTTCCTAGTGATATGCCTAAGGTTAGAAGAGACAAGCTTAGCCATGATAGTAAATTCTTTGTATGGGATGATCCATTTCTTTGAAAGCATTGTGCTGATTTAGTCATTAGAAGATGTGTCCTGGACAATGAATTTCAGTCGATATTAGAGTTTTGTGATACTCAAGAATGTGGAGGCCATCATAGTTCCCAAAGGACAGCAAGAAAAGTTCTTGAAAGTGGTCTTTATTGGCCATCACTTTTTAAGGATGCTCACCAATTTTGTAAAGCATGTAATAGGTGTCAAAGGCTAGGAAAGATTGGACCTCGGAATCAAATGCCTTTACACTCAATCTTGCTTATGAACTCTTTGATTTATGGGGTGTAGACTTCATGGGACCTTTTCCTCATTCCTTTGGATATTTCTTCATTATTGTTGCTTGTGAGTACATCTCCAAATGGATTGAAGCCAAGGCCATGAAAAATCAAGATGCTAAAATAGCAACTTCCTTTCTAAAAACCAATATCTTTTGTAGATTTGGTGACCCTAAAGCCATCATAAACAGCAAGGGAAATAATTTTTGCAATCGATCATTTGGGGCTTTGCTCAAGAAGTATGGAGTGCAACATAGATTGTCCACTCCTTATCATCCACAAACAAGTGGATAAGTAGAGACATCTAACTGTCAAATTAAAGCCATTCTTGAGAAGACGGTTCAGCCATCAAGGTCAGATTGGAGTATCCGATTGGATGATGCATTATGGGCATGTAGGACAGCCTACAAGACTCACTTATGCATGTCTCCCTTTCGGCTTATCTATGGCAAAGCTTGTCACTTGCCGATGGAGTTTGCACACAAAGCATGGTGGGGTACAAGGCAATGCTATATGGATATTGATGAGGCTGGGGTATATAGGAAGTTACAAATTCAAGAGCTTGAGCAAATTCAAAATGATGCTTTTGAAAATGCATTGATCTACAAAGACAAGACTAAAGCCTTTCATGACAAGCTCTTACATAGGAAATCTTTTTGGGTAGGATAAAAAGTCTTGCTGTACAACACAAGATTACAACTCTTTTCGGGCAAATTGAGAAGTAGGTGGCTTGGACCTTTTGAAGTCATTCAAGTCTTTAACCATGGAGCGGTGGTGATTAAGAGTCTAGCCACTAACAATGTTCTCAAAGTTAATGGTCATCGTTTGAAGCCTTACTATGAGACCTTTCCACCTCAAGTTGAAGAAGATGTTTCTTTGGAGGTTCCCAACTGCACCAATTAAAATCATGGAGCAATGTCTAGCCCAAGACATTAAATTACAACGTTTATTGGAAGGCAACCCAATTACAAATTTCTATTTCATTTTTCTTTCCTTTATTGCTTTCTTTCTTTTCAATTCTTTTTCTTATTTTATGATTGGTTGATTTTTCTTTTTCTTTGTTGTTTTGTAGGACATCATTGAACTAATTGGAGAAAATGTGATTTCATCACATACTTTGGGTAACAATTTCTTTACTTTCTTTTTATCTTTTGCTATTTTCATTTCTTTTTTTGCATTACATTTTATCTCTATATTCATTTTAGAATCAGCTCTAGGTTGCATATTCATTAGTTTAGCTTTAATTTTGCATTCCATTTTAGTTCATCATATCATTTTGAGTGAAAAATCTTGGAATGTGTACAATTCATTCGGATTCTTGAGCACTGGCATCAGGGTAGTCCAACGACCTTGCTAGGGCAATCTAGCATCCCTGTCCACAACACAGAATTTTAATGGATTTTCTTTCGGACCACCTAACGGGTTTCCGGAGCCATTTAGTTGGTCAGACCATTTTTCTTTTTATTTGGTTATCATAAATTCTCACCAACCTTCACCTGCACTATTTTGTTCTTTTAACCAATCATCTTCTTCACTGATTGTAATTTCGATTGTGGTTTTTCACACTAAATACATTCCTCTTTCCTTCTGCATTTTTCTACTTTTCCATTTATTTTTTTCCTATTTATTTTCCTACTTTGTCTTTCACTTGGTCCCTATTTTACTCCAATGGGTTTCTCCATTTCCTTAGTTCCATAAACCAGCCATTCTTTCTATTAGATTTGGGTGTTTTCTGCTGCACAGTGGTGTAAAAGGTGTTTGTTTGAGTACTGGTGTGGTTTGCCATGGTTCACTTCTGCCATCTACATCATTGTTTCGGTGCTCACCAACGTTCGACAAAATGCCACTTATGCGAGCAGCCAAAAAACTGCAAGCTGTGAGGGTGCAACAACCACTGGAGACAGGGGAGCCTATTCGACAGCCCCAATAATGCAACAATTCCGTAATCAGTAAGCCAAAAACTGGTAAAATGTCATGAGAAATCGTCGAATGGTGGTGGAAGCAACAATTGAACCTTCAATTGATGACCATTTTCACATTAGTTTGGTATTTCAGACTTTGGGTTAGGGTGAACTTTTGGAGTTGAAGGGGGATTATTATCCCAAGCTGGTCACTGAGTTTTATGCCAATATGGTGGACCGAGGGATAGTGGATTCACCGGAGATTGATACTTTGGTTCGAGGTACTCGAATACTAATCGATGAGCTCTATATTAAGCAATTACTTAAATGTCCAATTGAGGGGAAATTGCTAAAGTTTGTACCTAAAGATCACGATCTTGTGCATGAAGAAGAGTAAGACTGAAGCCAAGAGCTAGCTTTGGCCAAGTTTAATGTGCAGGCAGGCACCAACTCTCAGAATAAGTTCAAGATTTTCGACTAATCTTGATATCCGACACCTGCTAGCTACTCACATTATCCAGAGAAATGTGATTCCCAAGAAAGGAGATACCTACACTGTTCAGATAGCTGACTTGTACATTTTGGACAAGCTCTTCTGTGGTATGCAAGTGATTAAGGGCATTCCATTAGCCTCTACCATTATCTATCAGATTCGGCAAGTACAAGTAAGCCAAAGCTGAAGCAATGCCTAGTTTTTTCGATTCTCATCAGTCGCATAATTCGAGACTTTGAAGTTGATATTACTGGAGTTAAGGCTGTTCCTACTTAACAATTTAATGTTGTGGCTGCCAGTAAGATGAAACAATATGGTTATGTGTGACGAGGTTTGACTTGGGGGAATGATAATCAACTTACGAGAATTTTGTTTGATAATATGGTTAGTGATGAGGAAATGGGATGGCAGTCGAGATGGGAGTAGATTCGAGAGAAGGGCCAGCTACCAATGTGCAATTTCCTATGCCTGACCATTTTATACCCCTAGCTACATTTCAACAACAAGTGTGGCTACATTTTAAGCACATTCGGGCTGAACAAGTACAACTACATGAAGGGGTGGATGATTTGAGGTAGTACACTGAGCTTCGGTTAGACAATTTGTAAGAAAAGATGGACAGATTTATTGCCAATCAGACTAAGATTCTTTAGAGTTTGGAGGCTAGTTCTGATGATGACTGAAGTGTTTACTCTCTCTAAGAGTTTTGCATCTATTTTGCATTTGCATACTCCAACTTTATGCATCTTGTGCATGTTAATAGTAGGATTTCTCGGCATTAGGATGTAGACATTTTGTTTTATTTTAGTTTGTGTTCTTCTTATGGTTTGTACTTGAATTTTAACTCTTTTAAGGTCCTTAATTTTGTTGTGCTCCTCTTATCTAATTGACAGCTAGTTCTTGATATAAATTCATCACAATTCAGGTAACTTTTTCTTGCACTCTTTATTTCACTATGCTTGATTGTGATTGATAGGCTTGTTCACATTAAGGACAATGTGTTGATTAGGTGGGGAGAGGAAAACTTACATTTTATGTCCTGTTTTTTTTTTTTGTGTGGTATTTTTCTGTGTTTGGTAGGTAATTTTTGAACAATAATACTTGGATCCCATGATAGGTTGATATATTTATCAATTTGTTAATTTGATTAAAGTGCTTAGTTTGATTGATAAAAATAGATAATCACTTTTCCATTTAGTTAATAACTGTGTTGATTATTTCGATGTGTATATACTTGACTAAGGTAACAATTTTGGTGTGCAAATTTGAGAAATCAATTTGAGCCTAATGAGATTGAACCCAATCTCTTTTCCTTGATGAGTGAATTACTTGCTTCAATGCATACATTGTTTCTAGAATTTGCTTTTACACTTTTTCAAGACTACATGAATATATATTTGCATTGGAAATGACAAAGGCACTTAGGAATGAGTTTGAGCCTTAAAGACCAACCCAACCATGGCAAAACCAATTTAGAAACTTTTTAAGCTTAAATGGATAAATTGGCCTTATTTCTTTCATAAGCCACATTGACCAAAGAACCTAAGCCTAAAAGAAAAACCAAGTTTTTTCCCTATCTCTTGAGTGCTGGAATTGAAGGCTTGAGTTTCACATTTTTATTCTTGGCAATTGGTTGACAAGAAATAAGTGTGGGGGAAAACCTCCATCCATTGGTGTGGTCAAAATAATAAAAAGGAAAGGAAGAATGGAAGATATTCCAAGAGAATTGAAACTAAAAAATGTGTGTGCCAAAGTGAAAACTGAAAATGGAAAGTAAGGCATACTCAAAGGAAAAATGAACATCTCCTTGCATGAAAGGAAGGAAAAAGAACCATAGCCAACGGTGAAATTAAAAGATTGGAAATGTTGATCAAACCAAGTGAAGGGCTACTTCTTGAGCCATTTGTCGTTGAGAATCAAGCTGAATTTTCACCATTTGAGAGATGATTTTGAAACCTTTTCCTTTCCTCGGCAGCTTACTTACCTTGGCACCATTACAACCGAATGAAATACCTTTCGATTCATACATTCATGCACCTTTGACTAGTGGAGATTAAGTACATTTGCAAGCATATGGTAAACTTGTATGTATGTGAAGTATGTATGGGCCTAAATTACAAACACTTAAGGGAGGAAGGAGTGGGAAAACAAGGAAGAGTTACCTTGTTCATACATATGTGCATTTGGAAATTGATACATGCTTAATACTTCTTAGACTTGTAATTTTCTCAATTTTCATTGATCTTGCTAAGTATCTTTATATTTCTATCCAAGTTGACATTTTGATTTGTGTATCCATCTTGAGTGAGATTTAAGTATTGCTGTTTAGAGAAAGTTTTCTTAGGTAGATTTTATTTGTTTAAAAAGTTGTTTTAGCTTAGATTTTGTTTCTAATCTTAGGTTTGTTTTGGGACAAACAAAGTCTAAGTATGGGGGAATTTGTTAGAGGTTAATTTGTATATATATTTCCATAACATTTGGATGGAATTAGACACTTTGGAGTTATAAGATTGACTAATTAAAGTGTTTTTCCATTTGTAGGTGACAAGAGGATATTGTGCAAATATGCTTTTAAATGGACATTTTTAGTGTTCAAATAAAGAAAAGATGTAGCTAAAAGGCCTGAGATTGGACGCTGGGCGACCCCAAAATTAAGCCTTTGATGTTGAGTTCCACGACAAGGGTCGTTAGACTACCCTAACAGGGTAGCCGGGTGGCCTGGTCTGGCAAGATTAATCGAATTTCCGACAATTGGGGAATCAGTTGAGCCACGCCATTCTTCAGCTATTTTTGACTTGAGCAACCAATGAGAAGACTTCCCACATGCTTTTGACTTAGTTAAAAGCAGGAAAAGACTATTGTACCCTTAATTAATCTTAAGATAGAAATTTACAGTAGGATAGTTTAAGTAATTTCACAAGTTGAGCTTTGCCTATAAATAAGCTCATCCTTGTTCATTTTAGTAAGTTAGAAATTTCTTAGTCAGTCTCTATAAAAGAGAAAAAAGAATTGTATTTAATTTCCTTTGAATTCCAAGTTTGTAGAAAGAGAATGAAGCTTTCTTCCATGGAGGTTTCTTCTCTAACTATGTGTAAGTAAACTTTTTCAGTCAATCTAGCTTTCAATTGTCAAATTTCTCTTCAATCATGGTAAGATCTGAACGCAAATGACTTTAATTGAATTGTATTCATCTTCTTTCTATGCAAATTGATCTTGAATTGATAGAAGATTAAGTAATTCTAGGTTTTTTTCTAAGTATGATGGCCACATTGCTTGGGCTTGCTTAGATTACTAGTCAATTGGCTAAATCACTGTCGTGATCATAGGATTTAGCCAATGAAGTGACAAATCAAGCTCCATTCGAGCTTAAGGAAGAAGAAGATCAAAATTAAATCTAAGACGCTCAGTCTAGATTGTTTTAAATGGCTAAGATCACTTAGATATTCATACTCTCTTGTAATTCTTTTACAATCGCTGAAAAGTGGAAGATTTGTGGGAGAAGAAGTTAGGAACAAGCCGGAGCTAGCATAACTTTATGCTTAAGAAGTGATAAGACTAGGAACAAGTCGGAGCTAGCCTAGTTACGCCATCTATAACTCAATTAGAGGTGGCTTTGATTAATGATCCATAGGTTGAAGGGAGAGAGGTAATTGATTGCTACGTTGAAGCCTTTATTAGATTGATTTCGTGCTATTTGTTACCTTAATACTTTGAGTATTTAGCTTGCTGTTTACAACTTTATTTCTCTGTTTTCTTGTATTTAATTACTAAAATCACACACACAAACCCCCAAATTCTTTGTGTTACTAGCTAGTGCATGTGTTTTGTTTTTACTTGTTTGTTTAGTGTACAGGTAGAAGAAGAGAAAAGAATGGAGACTGCTCTTTGTGGGATTGATCCTCACTTCCACTAATACTAATCTTAGGGTGAGGTTATTTGTTGGAGTTATCACGACAAACATCTTTCAACATCTTTGTTCCACCACTTGGTCTATGAATGCCTTAACATCTCCATACATAAAACAAAAGATATGGTGACAAAGGGTCCCCTTACCTTAGACCCCTTTGAGCACCAAACATGCTCGTCCTTTCTCCATTCTATAGAACGGAAAACTTATAGTTTGTCACACAAAACATAATTAATTCAATCCATTTGTTGGAAAGACCAAAAATGTAAGAGTTTCTCAGAGAAAACTCCATCTTACCCGATCATACACCTTTTCCAAATCAATCTTAATTGCCAAGCTATTACAACTTTTAGTTCTTTTAATCATATGGATAAGTTAATGAGCCACTAAAATATTGTTGGTCACCTATCGTCCTTGGATGAAACTAGATTGCAGTGGACCAATGAGAGAGGATAGTAATGGACGAAGTCTATTCACAAGGACTTTAATGATTAACTTGTATTGGACAAAGCATAAACTAATCGGCCCGAAGTGTTTAACATACTTCGAAGTAGCCATTTTAGGAATAAGCATAAGAAGAGCTTCATTCAGGGTGGTCAGGAAACTACCCATTTCAAAAGCATTAGAGACCAGTTTAAACAGATCATACTTCATTGTCCCCTAAAAGTATTGATAAACCCTAGCCTACATACCATTATTCCCTGGGGCTTTCCAAGGCTTCATTTGTAACAAAGCAACGCGAACCTTTTCCAAAGTAATCTCTCTATCCAAATTCTTTCTACATTGAAGATCAATTTTTGGGCATAAATCCTCCAAATACTCATTCGAGTATAAATTCTTATAAAAGTCAACTACCATTAACTTAAGTGCAGTAGGGTCACCCACCCAGTTCCCCGATTTATCACGTAACATGATAATCTTGTTCCGCCTTCGTCTATAGATAGTAGAGAGACATGTTCACCCTCATAAAACCACTGTATGTGTGATTTTTGAAGCCAAAAGTTTTTCTTCTTGTTGTAGAATTCTATTATACTCATAAATCAACTCATTTTCCACCTCTATAAGCCTATCAGATAAGGCGTGAGATAAAGCTCATTGTCCACCTAAGAGCCTAGCACGCAAACACTTCTTCTTGCCAAATAAATTACCAAATACCTCACGATTCCATACGGCCAAGGATTTCTCCAATCTCTTTACCTTGTCAACCGCATGATCTTTCCCCATATTCCAAACATTCTGTACTATTTCTTCGAAGTCAGAATGTTCCAACCAAATAGCTTGAAACCTAAATCGCCTTTTAGAAGGATCCATCATGCCTGCTAGTTCACATTGAAGTAAGGCAGGATAATGATCAGAGTGCGTCTGAGGCAAATGCTTAATAATGGCCTCCAGAAAAAGCACCTTCTATTGCATAGTAGCTGGGGCACGATCCAATCTGTCTTGTATTTTGCAAAGCCGTTCCACTTATTACACCATGTAAAAAAAAGTCCCTAGTAACAAAGGTTAACGAAATTACAAGTATCCATCATGGCTTTAAATCTCAAGTAACTGATAGTGAGATAGAAAATCCTCCAAACTTCTTAGTATTACTATACAACTTGTTGAAATCCCCAACCAGCATCTAGGGCATCGAAACAACCATAGTAAACTCCTCTAGATGTTCCAAAGTTGTTACCGTACATAAAGTTTCAGACTCATATGCACCGCCGAAAGCATCCAATTAGGTTGTCCATATCTACTTATTATTGTATGAATAACTTGGGAAGAAGAATATGCTATGTTAATAGATACTAAATCAGAATGCCATAGCAACCATAAACTGCCAGCTCAACCTATAGGGTCTGTAATATGCCTCCTATTAAACTTCAATTTCTTTGACACTTTAATTGCCCTGTCTCTTGAAATTCCCAGCTCAACAACAACCAACACTAAAGGCTTATGTACCTTCAAAAGTTCCCTTACATTTCGTAGAAAGGATTTATTTCTCGCACCTCTAGCATTCCATAATAAAATATTCATAAAAAATACCATGAGAAAAGCCTAGGTTTATAATATGCTCCTCAGGCTGAGTTGTACAATCAACAAGATTTCCATCCTCTTCCGTCTCTTAAAATTGAGTTTCAGCCACAATTGTGCCAACAACGTAATCGGTCGGATTCCTATCCCTATAATTTGAGGCGAGCGGTATCATGACTGCTACTACATCCTCCTCCATTCCCTCCGGTTCCCTAACAGTTTTAGAAAACATATTCGGCAACTTGGCCTTTAAATTAGGGCGCACAAGGCCCTCTTTTTTCATAATCACATGCTTAGCACCACTAGAAGTTCTAGGTCCATTAAAGGAACTTCCTACATGTTGGGCCATAACTACAATAGCCTTTTTACTAACAGATAACTCCCATTTACTTATAGGTTCCTGAGGCTTGGATTTATTTCTGCCATGGCCCACGAAGGAAGCCCTGCTCCTAATGTAATCCTTATTTATAGCAAGTGAATCTCCATCATTAATGCCTTTTCCTACATCAGCAGCAATAGTATCATTTTCTGCACCTAAATAAGATAACACATCAAATCTCTATCCCGTTTGATTCTTGCCCTTTGTTACGCTCTTTCTTTTATCAATCGGGTTTGACTTATTTTGTTTTCGAGTCCTACGACATTGAGCCTCTATCCAAGGGCCGTGGTCAACCTGTAAACCATCCCTTAGCACTATCAATCTATTTTTCTGTCATAGTTTCAGAGGTTATTTGTGTCGGAGGCTCATTCGGGATCACAACCAGAAGACAACCACTCTGCCTAGTTAAGTGGCTGATCCAGCCACAATAAAAAAAATTAACAGTAGACCTTCATACTCAACAAGCTGTCATTTACCATTCAAGAAAATCCTTGGCACTAAAGGTTGATAGAGGCTCACCTCCACACACAGTGGCATACTTACCTCAGGAGGCATAATGCATATTGGGATCCACCTTAGTAGCATGACCTAGTGTATTTCCCATGGCAAGCAAAACTCTCTCATCATAATGCTTCAAGGGCAATCTAGGGAAATGGACCCGCGCTGCGGTAAAATCTATATGATCTTCCTCAGGATTGAAATGCAAACACCACTCTCTAATCATAAGACAACGACCAAAAATGATCCAAGGACTTCTTCTGAAGCAAACTTCCTATCTTCCAACAAAGAAAAGCATACTATAAAATACCCTTCCCCAACATCTATACATACTACAAAATACCTTTCCCCAATGTCTATAAGTTCCAATTCTGCCTTTGGTGCCCATAACTGGAGCAGCTTTTGCTCTAAAGCGCTAAAACGAATGTTTCTTCCCATCAATTTCACAACCAAACACTTTCACCATCTTCTATTGAGTTTCTTGTCAAGTCTTTTGGAGATCTCCACACAAAGCCAAGAATCCTTAGTCGAGACGTTGGTCAACCCATTATTCTGATTTAGAGGACCAAGACCATCTTCATCGTTAAAAGTATTGACTCCATGATTCCCCTTCACCATATCCCTAAACGATGGCTTAATAGTCCCATCAATCATCTTTTCATCTCGACAATCACCATTGGACTACCTTGCCTTGATCTTCTTAGTGCTATGGACAAAACGATCATCTTCTTATCCAGTATAAGGATGAGAGTTAGTACGAGGTTGAGCGGCAGACATGAGGGTGTTTTTTACCATATGCAAATACGACCAGTTTTCTCATTGCATAAACAATTGAATACCAATAAGATTAATCGAGCTTGACAAGCTAATAGTTGTCTTCTCCAGCAAGAATGAAAATACCAAGTTAATCCTTCAAAACTATATTTATTACAAGGACTTTACATTTATAGACTCTTGATATCTTAAATTTTGATCAGTAGATCTAGGATATACATGGTTTTTTTTTTTAAAAAAAAGAAAAAGAAGAAAACACTAGAATATCTTAAATTCCCATAAAATGAAATTCAAATCCTCTTATGCACTTCTCTACCCTAATCTAAAAAAGAAGAAAATGCTAGAATATCTTAAATCCCTTAAAATGAAATTCAAATCCTCTTCTCCACTTCCTTACCCTAATTTAATTAAATTTTCAATTTTTTGTGCCTCATCCATGCCTCAATTTTTTGGATCATCTTTTCTTTTTTATAGTGTTGTTTTGGTAGTTGTGAGTGATAATCACATAGATTTGGCTCCATGGGAGTTACTATCAAACCAAAAGTGGTATAATTACAATAACTTATTTAAACTAAGACCCATCATAATAGATGAGATAAATTCTCGAATAGCTTAAAACCTATTTTGGGATAAATTATTAGGTACAATCGTCTAACCACATCATTCACGGACCAATCAATAATATTATGCCATCTTAAAGGTTTTCCTATAATTACTAAAATTCTAATTGCATAATGTCTTAAAATTTAGAACTTACCATTTAAATGCTACTAAAAAATGCATGAACGAGATCACCCTCTATACATATGAATGATATTGAACCATACTTTTCTTGAGGTTTTTCTAGAAGCAATGAAGGATATAGTAGTCTCTAAAAATTGATGCCAAAATCCAATAGAAAATTAATTTATCTTGAGATATCCAATTGCTATAGGTACACTTGGTCAAGGGTTGAGCTTCCTGTCCAAGCCTGAAGGCCCACTCGAAAAATGGGAGGGTTCCAACAAAAATATTAGGTCCGTTTTTGGGCCTTGGACAAAAAAGAAGGCCCATTTTAAAATGGGTCAGGCCTCGATTTTGATAGTTCAGGCTCTAGCACGGTCCGAATAACATAACAATAAAATTATTTTTTTATTATTTATGATTAAGTTAAACAATTTATTTAGAGTAAAAGTTTCATTAGGACTACTTGTAAAAGAGGGGCTTTCACCCTCTAATAATAACATCCCACTTCAGATTTTTTTTAAATTTTTAAAAACCTTACAATATACTACAACACACATAATTATTTAAGTGAAAAAAAAAACTCTTCCCACCTTTTTTTACAAACTCGAAAATTTTTTTACAATTACTAAAACCCAATCCCAATAATTTCCTCAATTTTAGGACATACCCTACTAATTGTTGTTTTTTTTTTTTTTAACTTGGAGCTAAATTTTGAGTAAATTTGGGTTTATTTGTGAAATAATTATGTGCAATAAGTTTTGTTATAAAGTTTTGTGAAAATTCTAAAAATTCTGAGGTGGCAGGATATTATTAGAGGGTGTAAAACCCCCTTTTTACAGGTAGTCCTAATCAAACATTTTCTCTTTATTTATATATCTTAATTTCGACACGTAAAATTCTAATACAATTAAATTTTTTTATTAAAACTCATTTATATTTAATATATTATTAAATTGTTTGTGTTTTGGAGTTTAAATTTTTTAGGTAAATTATTATTATTATTATTTTATTAAAAATTAAATATGGACGTGCTTTGTGCAGGCCTTGGACAAGCTTTTAAAAATATGGACGAGCCTTAGACAAAAGTGTAGCCTGAATAAACAGGTTGGGTCGGACTTGGGCAAACAAATGGTATATTGATTACGTGTCAAGGCCCGACCTAAGCCCGGTCTGACCCATGAGTAGGTCTAGCTATTGGTAGCAATAGCATTTTTTTTTCTAGTTGGATTAAGGATGCGAGTGGTTTGTCAACATACCTAAGCAAATCATAGTCAATGAGCAAAAACTCAAACTAAGCTTTCCAAGAGGGAAAATTTGATAGAGAAAGTTTTACAGGAAATTGTTTAACGGCATTGATGGAAATTAGAACTGTGGCTTTGGTTTTGGTGAAAATTATGGTTCGGGACATCATCAAGTTTGAAGAACTCATGGTGTCTTGGCTGGTGTATTGGTTGCTGGCCATAGGATCGATCTCATTAGAGAGAAAAAGGAAAAACTCTTGATACCACAAAAATTGTTTAAGGTAAAAGGAGACTCTTGTATTTACAAAGTATATTTTACGATGAAAGTTTGTAGGTATTATATAGCGAGTGTACAACATAATATATTAATAAAAGAGTGATTGAGTTTTGTTTTCCCCCTTGAATCAAGGCTTCTCTGATGGGTCAATGTTTACTTTTAATGACAAGATTATTATGGCGGATTATGTGTCACGTTTTCCTCAATGGCTGAATTGATGCCTTGACATATTTTTTAATAGTTTTCAAGTTGAAGGGGAATAAATTTTTTTGGGTGAGTTGGGGAATTTGGCTAGATGGAGGGATTGAGATATCCATCAATCGATTGAGGAGTGGAAGAAACAAAAAAAAAAGTGATGGCATGCCATCTTTTCGAGGTCCTATCCTATGATGTGGCATGCCATATCTGATTCCCTAACATCTCCATTTTGTTACATGATATCACTGACAGATGTCCATGATAGTGGGGCTAACGGAGTTAAAAAAAAATCAAAGTTTAAGGATAAAAAATTTTAAAATAAAAGTTGAAGTGACAAAAAAATATATTTTTGACATATTCGAGAGCCAATTTATGTATTAAGTCATTAAGTCATTTATGCATAAGGAGTAGGAGTTTTGAACTTGAATGCTCTTCAAAATAAATTTTAGCGTCTAACTTTCACGATTGGAGGTAGAGGTCTAAATGATATAACACTGCTTGCAAGCTATTCAAACTCAACTCAAGGAAAACTTAAACTTGACTTAGCACGAACTCTGAGTAGCTCAAGCAGTCAAGCAAGCTGAGTTTAAGTATCTTAATTCTTAACTTGAGTACTCGTGAGCCTAATTGAGTTCTTGTATAGTTTTATTATCTAAATTACCATTTTGTCCCTTTAAAACTAAAAGCTTAATATTTTCTTTTAATTAAAACTTAAAATGTTCTATTTGTTTTCTTTCCCCTGACTATCTTTCTAGTCTTTGCCACTCCTATATATTTCCCCTCGTTCAAAAAAATCCTAAATCAAATCAAGTCACTAACCTCCTTTCCACTCTCAAACTATCGCCGCTTTTAGAAACTTTTCCAATTTGAGGCTCAGATCGACACAGGCAAGTGGACTCTGCCACCCAGGTCAACTCTCACGACATCTGATATTAAAGAAATATATAAAGATAGTAGTAGCTCCAATTCTGTTGAAGATATTTTCTTCTTTATTTTCCCTTATTTTTCGCCTAGATTTACTCTGTTATTTTACCGTTGCAGTCCTTAATTATCTCTGACATATCCCTTAGTTTTTTCCTAAGTTTTCTATTCTTTAGCCTTGATTAAGGCTCTGTACCTGTATATATTAACTCAAATGAAATACAACAAGCAACCTTTTTCACTATTTTACATGGTTTCCAAGTTCTTTTTGTAGACACTTATTTTTAATTTTAATCAATTAGTTAATTTTAATTAATTAATTAATTGATTTATCCTTTTTCAAAATTTTTATTTTGTTTATCCTTTTAGTTTAGTTTATTTATACTCATTTATTATTATTATTATTATTATTATTATTATTATTATTATTATTACTTCATTTTATTTTATTTTTATTTTATATTATTATCTTACAGGTAATTTTGAACTAAGGGTAGAAAGCCAAGCGATCCAACTCGGCTCCCATGCAAAATCATGTAAAAACCAATCAAGCCAAGGATCAACCGAGTCAACTCATCAGTTATCATGCAAAATATATATATATATATGTAAATATATATATATATATAAATATGTATATGTGTATGCATATGTGTATATACATATATGTATATATATATATATAATTATATGTGTATATATATTTATGTATACAAGTCATCCGCCTGGCACCACATAGAGTTCCTGCAAAGTTACTTTGTAAACTAAGAAAAATCTTTCACGGATTGTCTTGCACCAATGTTTGAGTGTACTGCCATGCAGAACATTTTGTCGGGACATTACGAATTGCCCATGCATCAACTGTTGATGGATGGCTTAGAGAATGCTAGTAGTGGGCCAACGGGTGGAAGAGATATTACTGCTAGTTTGATCGAGAACTCTGGGGGAACTGTGAAGACATTGTTGCTGGCATTTTGAGCAAGCGAGATTCAAGTTTAAGGAAAAGAAAGAGGAAGAATTATTTCGAAGAAAGAGATAGCAGCATCTGACCAGGCCATGAATGTCATTGGAGAGGCAGCCTTCTACTTCTTGAAAGGGAGATATAACTCCCCTGGTGGTTGTCGGTTGATCAAAAGAATTCAAGCTGTACAAACACATGCTCCACAGTGTAGTGGGAAAGACGTAGACCAGTCTTCATGCAAAGATACTCCTCCTGACTATGATCCATAAAATTCCACTCGCTCAAAGTTGTAGTTTCATTGATAATGGTGGCGGGTCAGAGGAATAGCCATGGGAAGCGACCTCATTCTCAATCTTACCATTCGGAGAACGGATCAAATGAGAAGAGAAATGCAGGTGATGACAGGGAACAATTTCAGAAGATACTATATATCACTACTTGTCCCCGGTAAGAAAGATAGGAAGTAGTGTTTGGAAGAGGAGAGATTGTTAAGCAACTAAGAGCTGACACTAAATCGAAGATTAGGATTGATGAGATTGTTCCTGGTTCTGAGGAGTGTGTGGTTACTATCTGCAGCTCTAAGGATGAGACAAATGCCCTCGAAAATGATGACAATTTTGCTTCTCCTGCTCAAGATGCTCTATTCAGGGTGCATGATAAAGTTGTTGCTGAAGATTTGCGCAGTGAAGAAGACCCTGAAGGTCACCAAGTTACTGCTAGGCTTCTTGTACCTTCTGATCAGATTGGATGCATTATAAGAAAGGGTGGATAGATTGGTCAGAACATACATAGTGAAACTGGTGCTCAGATTCGCATTCTTAAGGATGAACACTTACCTTCTTGTGTGTTGAGCACAGATAAACTTGTACAGGTATCTGGGGAAGCTACAGTTGTTAAGAAGGCTCTGCATCAAATTACATCTCGCCTCCGTGACAATCCCTCACGATCTCAGCACTTGCTTGCTTCTGCCATTTCAAATGCATATCCTACTAGTGGCGCGTTGCTTGATCCAGGTACTGGGGCTCAGATTGTAGGAATAGCTCCATTGGTGGGTCCTCATGGAGGATACAAAGGTGACACTGGGGAATGGCTGAGCTCTTTGCACTCCGCTCCAAAGGATGAGATGTCATCAAAAGAATTTTCTCTTCGACTAGCTTGCCCAACTGCTAATATTGGAGGTGTTATTGGTAAATGTGGTGCTATAATCAACCAGATCAGGCAGGAATCAGCAGCAATCATCAAAGTTGACAGCTCAGCTGTTGAAAGAGATGGTTGTTTAATAACTGTTTCAGCCAAAGAGTTCTTTAAGGATATGTATTCACCTATTGTTGAAACTGCTGTGCGCTCGCAACCTAGATGTAGTGAGAGGGTTGAAAGAGACTCTGGAATTATATCATTCACAACTCGCTTACTTGTGCCAACCACACGAATTGGCTGCCTTATTGGTAATGAGGAAGCTATAGAGGTAGCGGGGGTGAAGTACACTGCGGTTAAGCCACATCTGGCTATGGAGACATCAAAGGCCGTTGATGCGGTGCAGTTCTACGAGACCGCCTTTAATGCTATCAGAGGTGGCCGGAATGCTTACCTTGAGTGCAAGGCCGAGCAGACACTCTTTCACATCGTCTCCTCTCAGCTTGAGCTTGCCGGCTCCACTATTCTTATATCTGCCGTCGCTGATGACTTTGCATTGGTGAAGACAGAAGGGGCTGGATGCGTGCTGTGCCTGGGGACGGGGAACGTGGAAGCTGCTATCATCCAAACGCTAAGGATGAGGGAGCCGAGTTAATCCTTAAAAGAGTTATCATGGAGGACAATAGCATTTTGGCAGCATGCGTTAACACTGGCTTTTTGTACGGCTGTACCCCTCCCTCAAAGAAGCTACCCTTGTAAAGTGCAAAAGTTAAAGCCAGCCAATGAGAAACAAAATAAACCAAAAATAACAGACAATAAGAGCAAAAAAGTTAAGGGTAAAGTGGAGAGAACAAGGCAAAAATTGAAGGCTTTTAGATGAAAGCAAAAGAGAGCCGCTAGATGCAGAAGAAAAGAGGGGGCGGCGTATTTTTAGAAAATCAGAAACGAAAGAGAGAAGAGAGAAGAGAGAAGAGAGAAGAGAGAAGAGAGAAAGAGAGTCCGAGAAAAAGCTTTTTTATTTTTCTTTTTTTATTTAAAAAAAAACGGATTGATTAGAAAAAAATAGAGAAAAAGGTTTGTTGTTCATCAATTTTTAGCTATTCTCTTTTCTACGAAATCATTTTTTTTAGTTTTGGTGTAAAACTTCATCATTTTTAAGTAAAGTTCTTATTTTTATATATAAAGATCCTTTCTTTTTATTTTAAATATAATATTTTCTGCTTTATTATGTTAATTTTGTTCATAAAGTGTTAACTTTCTCTTTTATGATGATGTTTATAATTTTCAAGGCCTTTATATATTGCTAAATAATTTACCTAATTTAATATGTGTTCTAATACATTAATGATGCATTCTTTTTATGTTTGTTTATTTACTCTATTTTATTTTTTGTTAATATGTTCTTTCTTTCAATTAGTTGCATGATTATGTAAAAAGATCTTCACTTTCCTTGTTTTATATCTTTGTCTATTATTCTTAGAGCTTGTTTTACATTTTCCATATGCTTGCTTAGTTGAAAGTTTTAATCTTGATTAAAAAGATTACATTTTTGAGCTTATATTCACATTCTTGTTTGATCAAAAATCTAATCTTGGTTATAAAAATCACAATTTTAAATTGATAAATTTGTTTGCTTAGTTAAATGTTAAGCATAGGAATATAAAAATTGCACCTTTTTACTTGTAGGTATTTTTGCTTGATTAAAAATAAAAACTTGGTTAATAAAAATTGAATCTTTAAGTTTATTTTATTTTTTATTTTTTAGTATTTTTATTTATTTAAATAGAAATAATCTTTGATTTTAAAAATTGAAAATTTTTTTTAAGCTTGTATAAATACATGTTTAGTTTAAGATTCAATTTTTGATCATAGAAATTACTTTTTTGCCCTTAAATATGTGTTTTGCTTAATACAAAAATTTATGTTTGTATATAAAATTACCTCTTTACCCTCATGGATATGTTAGCTTAATTAGTAATTATATCATGTGTTAAATTACTGTTTTGCCCTTTATGCATGCTTTCCTAATAAAAAATTTAATTTTACATGTAAAATTACCCTTTTGCCCTTGCTTATATATTTGTTTAATTATGAGTTGAATTTTGTATAAAATTGCATACTTGACCTTGTATATGTGTTTGTTTGAATTAAGCTTACTTATATGTGTTAAATTAGTTGTCATGCAATTTGATCTTGTAAAATTAAATTTAAATTCCCATGTTCTATTTATTTATCATATTATATTGTGCAATTAATTGTATATATGTACTAACCCCTATTTCTTTGTCCCATTCATGTATAATTAAGTTTAGAACATTGATTTTCAAAAATTCATATGCATGGGGTGGCCAGAGGGTGCCTCGGGAGTCCGAGGTTTCCGAAGGTTTTCTCCGATTGGAAGTTTTCTCAATGTCTAATCGGGAATCCGATCGGGCCCGGGGAAATTTCTCATCCCTTCAAAATTAAAATATATTTTCTCATTTAATTTTCATAAAAAACGTACATCATGTTTATGATTTTCTTAATTTCTTGAAATTGGCAAATGAACTAAAAAATTTGTTACCTTCTTTTACAAAATGAATGTTTATTCCAAAACCTTTTTATCCATTTTTACTTTTATGTTTTATTTTCATTTTATTTTAAGAAAATCTTTTGTTTAATAGGCCCAATTAAATTAAAAAGAATGTTCATTCCGACATTAATTTCAAAATATATTTTAGAAGTTTTTCTGAGAGATCTTAATTAACCAGTTATAGTTAGGGCCTCTCAAATTAATCCAAGTTTTATTAAAAAACCATTTTCAAAATTTCTTTTCTTATTTTATTTATTTTTATTTCTTTCCAATGAAAGGGATTATTTATTTTCTTTTGACCTTTTTTAAATTTTCCAAAATATCTTTTTGGGAGGACTTTAGTAAATTTAATTAATTAAGACCTTTCAAGCAAACTTTATTTTTATTAAAAGACATTTTTAGCTCCAATAAAAGGAATGTTTATTCTTAAATCTTTAAAATTCTTTTTTTCAAAATCAGTTTTATTTGATAAAAAGGACATTCATTTTTTGAAAGGTCTTAATTTATTAAATCTACTAAGGTTTTCTTATTAAACTAAATTTTTGTCCAACTATTCCTTTCATCAAATTAAAAGGAATATTTATTCTGACATTGTTTTAAAATTAAGTCTTTCTAAGAGATTTTAATTTAAGTAATCATAATTAAAGTCTCTTAAAGTGAATTTCAAAATAAAAATTTGAGGATGTTTATCCCAACTTTTTTGCAAAATGTTTTCTAGAAGGTTCCAATTAATATTCTCATAATTGAGACTTTCTAAAATTAAAATTAAACTTTTGTTTTCCATAAAAGGGATATTTATCCCCATTTTCAAATTAGATTTTGATGTTAGAAGAATATTTATTCCCATTTAGAAATTGAATCTCCATTCTAAGTGGAAAATTTCTTCAATTCAAAATTGGGCTATGGATTTTCACATTAAAAGGAATGTTCATTCCGACATTAAATCTTTAAATTTTGAATTTAACTTTTCTAATGGGATGTTTATCCCGCATTAAAAGGAATATTTATTCCAACATTTAAAATTGTGTTTTTCTTAAATGATTTTAAACACATTTTATTATCATTTTCCAAGTAAAATATTTTTAAGACTTTTGTGGTACCGATTTCCAGGCGTCTTGGGCGTGCTAATCCTTCCCCAAGCATAAACGACTCCGAAACTTAAAATCTTTTTCGTAGACTAGTTTCTTTCCTTAACTTGACGTAATCTTTCTAGATTTACGTTGGGTTAAACAAGTAGGTGACTAACCACACCTATTAAAAATAAAAAGTTAGTGGCGACTCCATTTGTTTTTCGACTGTTTAGTCCCGAATATTTTTTCACGCCATATCCATTTATTGTCGGAGCGGTAAAATGTCTCAACACTTTTGATCCTTTTTTTTTCTTCAGCCACCATGGCTGATATTTCTTCAAAAAATACCAACACATCAGCTTTTTCTGCTCCTATATCTACTATTCCACCAAGCCAAAATCTTTCATCTCCATATTATTTAAATTCCTATGACAATCCTGGTAATGTTTTGGTATCATGTCTCCTTAAAGGAGAGAATTATCTGACTTGGTGACGAGCAATGGTGAATGCTTTAAGAGCCAAGAACAAATTTGGCCTTATAGATGGATCCATTCCAAAACCAGGTGCTAATAGAACTGAAATAGAAGCATCGAATAAATTCAATTCCATGGTAATATCATGGATTTTCAACTCTTTGGCTCTTGGCTTACATGATAGTGTAGCTTACCTTGAAAGCACTAAAGAGATGTGGATCAACTTGGGAGAGCATTTTTCGCAAGGCAATGTACCTCAGATTAATGAATTGAAAAGAGAATTTGCAATCACACAACAAGGAGAACAATCTGTAGTCGTCTATTACACCAAGCTAAAAGGTTTATGGGATGAACTTACAACTTATTCCAAAGCCCCTCAATGCACACGTGGGTGTACTTGTGGTGCTGCCAAAGAACTTGTTGTTGAAAGAGATGGAGAGAAATTACATCAGTTTCTCATTGGTTTGAATGATGCCTTTAATTCAATCGCAAATATTAGGGCTTGATCCATTGTCTAGCCTTAACAAGGCTTATGCCATGGTGTCTAGAGAAGAAAAACAGTAACTACCTATTGTCATATGTAATCTAACCATTGAAACTATAGCTTTCCATGTAAAATAGCCTACCAATTTTGGCTTTAAGACTACCCACATCACCAAAGAAACAATGCCTTGGAGAAATTCCATTTAGCCTAAACGTGATGATTGCAAAAAGAATGGTCATACCAAAGAAAGATGTTTTGAAATCATTGGTTATCCAGCTAGTTGGCAAGTTAGAGGAAGAACTCCAAAAAAGAGAATAGGTACACCAAATTCTATCCATAATGCCACAACATGTCAGTTTAAGGATGGATCTACCTCTATAAGTGCAGCTTCCTCCTTTTCGATTCGTTGTTTCACCCAAAAGCAGTATAATCAACTCATGACCTTACTTTCCAATGATGAACAAAATTTTGTAGTCAATTGTGTTGGTAAGATTACTAAATCTCCTTGTGGGATTCTTGATAGTAGAGCTTCAAATCATTTTACTTCTGATGAAACTACTTTGACTAATCTTAATCATCCTAGTTCCATTTTACCTGTTACATTACCTAATGGTTCTAGCATTCCAGTTCACTCTCATGGTCAGGCACAATTATCATCTAGCATTATTTTGAATAATGTAGTTTATATTCCATTTTTTAGTTGCAATCTCATCTCGGTTAGCAAGCTAACTGCAAGTCTTAATTGTGTTGTAATGTTTTTTTCTACCTTTCATGTGATTCAGGACCTTGCTATGAAGAAACTGATAAGAACGAGTGAACTTTGAAATGGCTTATGCTACTTTAATCAACTTTGTGTTCCCTTGGCTACTACTAGCTTTATTGATGAACTTGTTCACTTATGTCATCGGTGCCTAGGTCACATTTCTTTTAATAGATTATCTTTAGTTTCCCCTTTATCTCATTCCAAATTGCAACATTTGAATAAATTTTGTGATGTGTGCAGTCGCGCCAAACAAACCAGAAATATAAGTTTTTCAAAATTTGATTTTCCTTTTGATTTGGTTCATTGTGACATTTAGGCCCATCGAACTCCATCTCATAGAGGTGCACATTTTTTTTCTTACTATTGTGGATGATTGCACACATTCCACTTGCATTTATTTACTTAAACATGAATCTAATGCGTATCAATATTTTGCTATTTTCTATAATATGGTTAAAAATCAAGTTGGATGAACTATTAAACAAGTTCGAAGTGATAATGCTCTTAGACTTACATCTGGTTCTATGTCAAAATTTTTTCAAGCTAATGGTATTTTAAATCAAACATCTCGTGTTGATACCCCCACAACAAAATAGGGTCGTCGAAAGAAAACATCTACATCTATTGGAAGTTGCACGTGCTTTACGCTTTCAAGTAGGTTTGCCTATTTCTTTTTAGGGGGGAATTGTTCTAAATACTGCATACTTGCTTAACTATATACCTACTCCAAAATTAAATGGAAAAGCTCCATATGAATTATTATTTTCGAAAGCATCTTCTTATACTTATTTGAGAGTTTTTTGTTGCCTTTGTTATGTTCATAATACCAACAAGCTAAAAGATAAATTTGCAGCTCGCTTGAAACCTTGTATATTTTTTGGTAATCCTTTTGGCCAAAAAGGTTATCAAGTATATGATATGGAAACTAATAAAATTTTTACTAGTTGTGACATTATATTTCATGAGCATATTTTTCCCTTTAAATCTCATAAGAATATACCAGCTCCCCGAAGTGTCATCCCTTTACCCATAAATGATGATACCATTAAGCATAGTCAAGCTTTGGAAGAACATATGCCTCATATATCAATGGCTGAACATGAATCATCGCAGCCCAATACATAAGAGCTACCATCTAGACCACAATGTGAAAGGCGCCCACCTAAGCATCCTCAAGATTATGTTTGCAAACTCCCAGAAGTAGTGACATCATCGACACCTAAATCCAATTTTGTGTTTTCAGGTACATCTCATCCCCTTAGTTATTTTTTATCTAATTCATGTTTTGTTCCATCTCATCAAAATTTTCTTGCAGCCATTTCAAGTCAAAATGAGCCTAAGTCTAGCATATAGGCTTCCAAAGATCCCAATAGGCATAAAGCCATGGAAAAAGAAATTGCAGCCTTAGAGCTTAACAAACTTGGACACTAGAACCTCTTCCTCCAGGAAAAAAGCCAATCAGATTGAAATGGATGTTCAAAATAAATTACAAGGCTAATGGAGAGATTGAACGCTATAAAGCATAACTTGTTACAAAGGCTTACATTCAAATTGAAGGATTGGACTACACCGAAACTTTTGCACCAGTAGTTAAGCTCACCACTGTTAGGTGTCTTGTTACCATGTCGCAAGATAATAAATAAAATTCTCCACTACTCTAAGTAATGTGGCAACTAAAGGTCGAATTCCACAGGGAACTTAATTGATTTCTCAACATTTTCAACAAATTAAAAGCAAATAACAAAAGAGAGCTAGAGGGATTTAGATTCAAGGAATTAAATAATCTAAATAGCTAACTACCAATTGGATAAAAAAAATAACTATCAAAATGAAAACTCCCTAATTTAAAATGGAATTGACTCCTTCATTAACAAATTGATCCTTGACTCAACTCAATATGATCTATCCATTGATTTGCTAGTTGAATAAACAAAAGCCTAGCCTTAAGTTAATTCTCACCTAATAAATTGATTGATTAAAGATAATAATCAGTCATACCCTTAATCACTTCTCCTAACACTAACTCAAGAATCTAGCTCATTGAATTCAAGTTTAGAAGACATTTAAGCACATAATAAGGGCTTTACTAGCTTAATCAATCCTTCACCCATCATGAAAGATTCAATTAAACCTCTAATTCTCTTAGGTCAACTTTATCAACCCAAAAACTATTTATAATCTAAAGAATTTCAATGATAAGGTAGAAAACTTTTAGATTAAGCTAATTATTGAATAATCAAATCAAGCATTCATGACTACCCAATCCAATAACTCAACAATATAGATCATTAACAAATAGAAGATCCATTAGGCACAAAGAATAAAAGGAAAATCAATGGATTCAATGAACAATAATATACATAAATCTCACAATAAGCAATTAGGAGTCAAAACACACTTTAGACTAAGGAAAGAGTGATTTTGGCTACACATGATGATAAAAACAAGAAAAACTAAGAGAATTTTTCAATCCAACCTAAAATCCAAGTTACCTCTATTCTTCTCCTCTAAGCCAATTAAATCCTCTCCTCTCTTTCTCTCCAAATGCCTCTTTCTCTAAGTCTAGCAAAAGATTGTAAATACAATTGGTTACAAATAGGAGAGAGATAAGGAATTAGGGTAGACTTGGCATTTCCTTATTTTTGGCTGCTGCTCATAACGAAATGGGCTTACAAAATCAGCCAAGACAAACATGCACACAAGTGGTTTCAATTGTTAGCTAGCCTCGATAGATCCGTCGACTTCTATGTACCAATCCGTCGATGGATTGGGTGATATCCCCCAGACTGTGCCGTTACTCAATCGACTCATCGACGGGTAAGTGTTGATCCGTCGATGGATCAGTGCAAATCTTCTAAATTGCAGCCCTGCTCGATTGATTTGTCGACTTCTAAAGTCTTTACATGTTAATGGATTACTGCATGCTGGTGGAGATGTTGGCCCTACTGAATTTATCCGTTGCTATGTTTGCTCCTTGTTAGCTTGGGTCTTCTATCAACTCCATCTTAACTCCAATTTCATTTAACTCTTTTACCATTACCTGCAACATAAAAGTGATCAAAAGGTAACACTTTAAGGTGTTGAAAGAGAAAAATGAAGAGTATTAAAACACATTTTATAGAATAAAATGGAGTTTAAAAAATTCCCTTACATTTGAATCTTACTCGCCTTTGAGTAAGCCTAGAGAAGAAGATGAGAGAACTAAGTCTAATCCTAAGTTTATTAACCCTTATTGTAGGGAACATGGTAGCTTTTAACCTAAACTATAAGCCTATTTTAAACTTTTAGATGGCCCTAATAAGAGGAGTTATGGTCCCCTTAAAGTTTTCTAAAGTTACCCACAAACATTTTATTAAGATATTTAATCAAATCAAACTTCAAAAGATAATCATGTAGCAAGTAGAAGCATAGTTAAAAATGGAAGAGGACATAACAAATCACGAATAAGAAGCTAAACAAACAAGATCAATAAGCAACAATGTAAATATCAAACTTCAACCAAACATGCTTGAATGGGTTAATTCCTTACTAGTGGTCTCTCATTCATTTAATTGTTTAATAATGTTGCTTTCAAGAGTCTTTCTATGAAAATATACTTACCATATGCTTGCTAGTTACCTCATCTCCACTACTCCATCTTACATGTCATGAATAAATTAATGAAAAAGGTTAAAGTAAGGTTGTAATGGGCCTTTGGGTGAATAGGTTACAAAAGAAAATGTAAGGAATTCAAACAAAAGTTTCTTCAAAATTAGTGAAATATCAACTAATTGGAATGATGTGCATATTTTACTTTTAGTAGCCCAACTCTTAGTGTGGTCAACAATTCATGCCTAAATTGTCTTTCCATGGATTTTATTTCACCATTTTCTTTCATTTCTCATTCCATTTGAATGGAAGAGATGCCAATTTTTTTTAGTGCTTTTTATTATAGATTTTGCTTCTTTAAGGCACATTTTTGTCAATTTTTGATGCTCCAGATATCTCACTCATATAACTTTTTTCTTAATGACCAATCAAAAGGATAATTCCCTCATACTTAATTTTGTTGCCAACCTTTTACCAAGAACATAAATGCAAACAAGTCAATTATTTCACTAAGTGAAAGAGACAAGGGTAAATAAACTTGTTTTTCTTTTTAAGGGTTAAGGTTGTTTGGGATAATGAGGTTGAACAACAAATAAAATGGTGAAAACCATGTTATGCTTAAGGGGTTATCTACATTGGTGTTACAAAGGTTGGTCAATTTGGCTCAATCTTAGTCCTAAATGTTAATCATCTTTCAAACATGAAGGCAACACATGTAATCTCAACAAGGCATAAAGCAAGTTCTAGAAGCATACAATCATAGAAGACATAAATACACTCAAGAATGAAAAGAGATTGAAGTGCAGTCTATAAGGCTCAAATTCCTCACAAGGTTATTGAATCATTACCCTCCTCAAACATATTTGGTTAAAAGAAATTAACTAACATGTTGCTTAGACATCAAGGAGCAAAGTATCTTATGCATTTATGATCATGCAATCTTTCATTCTGAACTGGGCCTATACTCATTCCATGAAGAACTTTAATAGTCAATTTGAAAATTAACTACAATTTAACTTACTTATAACCCCTAATTATCAAGCAATGCAATTACAAATCCCCCCTACACTTGAAACAAACATTGTCTGTAATTTAAATGAATTCGACATTAAATCAAGGTAATGAATGACGAAGGGTATATAGAAAGTACCTTAATGGTGTCGAAGAGAAACAATGAGGCAAAGATTTGCAAACAAAGGTAATTGGGGGGAAATAATTGGGGAGAAATAAGCAAATAGCATAAATAATACCATAAATCTGAAATAGGAGTTAATATGGACAGTTAAAAATAGAAATCCATAAAGCTAGAAAACTAAATGCACGAGAACTGCAAGCTAAAGTCTTGCAAGGGTAAAGTAAAGAACAGAATTTAAAGCAATGCATGGACAAGCAAAAATAAGGTGCAAGAATTCACTGAGGAGGCGATGGTGGTGGCGGAGCATGGAAGGCAAGAAGCTAATCAAGCTTGGTGTGAATGGAATGAACCTTTTTGGTCAAACTAGTCACATGCCCTTACAACATGGTGAAGTTTTGATCCATGGTTTGACACCATCCAAGCATTTAAGACTGAAATTGGTGTTGAAGCAGCGGCCTATTACCAACCAACTATTCAAATTAAGAAGGAGCCGGTTGAGCCGGTGCTTGTGCTTGTCCCTCTTGGCCTTCATCACCCTACTCCTAGAGTTCATTAAGATTCTTGTGTTTGGTCCAAATGTTTCCCATAAGTTGGTATAGAAAAATAAGCATTTTCGTAGAGTTGATGACATCTTTTTTGGTTGTGAGAAATTTTCGATCTTCTACGAAAGAGACGTCATAAGCCTTGAGAATCTTCATGATAAGGACCGAAAATGCAAGGCATATTGCTTAGGTGGTTAGAGAAACGATATTACGCAGCCAAGGGAAGTCCAACAATGTCACCCAGCCCATGGACGATTTTATCCATCAAATATAAATCTTTGTGACGAACTAGGTGGGTGTCACTAACTTTGGGGTCAACATTGTGGTGGATAAGATAGGCAACTAACCAACTTTAAATATCAAAGTCTTTGTAATAGAGATCATCCTTCTTTCTAGGAACTGGTTGTAGCCGCATATTGAAACGATCCATTACTCCATGTTCATTTTCCTTGGCAGGCAACGGATATCTTTCATTCTGAATGTTGAAGTTTTCCCAAAAGAAGTTAGCATCAACTTTGATTTCAAGTTGGTTGACCATTGTCTGGATTTCGGATAGGTTGGCTCCTTTGTTCTTCATGTTGGTATAAAAAAGATTGACGAGGTCGAGGTAGTATTCTCCCTTAATGTCTAGAACGAGGTCTTATCTATTAGTTGCATTTTTTGTGATACTTTTATTAATGATTCTTATGATTATATGCAACTAACTATTTAATTCTTGGCTAATTTACTTCTTTTCATGTCTTAGGTGTCTATTGAGTGAGAATGATGAATTTGAAGTGAAAAGAAGCAAAAACAAGCAAAGTAGGACATCAATTGGAAAAAGCTCAAAGTTAAGAATACTGGCAGTTTGGATAAATCATAAAGATGCCTGATTTTCATTATGTTAGACACTTCAATTGTCTTTTTGCTCTTTATAAAACTTGTAAAGGACATCTTCAGCTTTCCAGAATGCTAAAGAACATCAACATCCGAGTCCATTTGGCCCTCCAAATGCCCATTTTACTAAGAACTGTCTTTGTTGAGCTCTCTGTTTTCAACTGGCCGACCGGCCATACCTTTGTGCAGCGCCGGTTATACATGGGATTCACCCCAAAATGTGCTCACTTGCAACATTCAGCCCTTGGACATCTCCTAGATGACCTTTGACCCTTTTTGGCCCCCAAAACTTATCAATTAAAGCCTAAAATCAAGGAAGATGCAATTGGAAGTTGAAGATTGATTGATACTTGATCTCCAAGATTCAATTAATGAAGAGAGAGAGGAGTAAAGCACAAGAAAGGGATTTCCTAGTTTATTTAGGAGATTAAACCTAACCCCTACAAATGCAGTTTAATTGGGATTAACCCTAGCTTTTAGGTTTTAGAGCTTTTGAGCCCCTAGCTTTGGAGCTCTTAGATAATTTTCAGAATTCTTATTTTATTATTTTATGCAAGCTTAGTTCTTTTCTGCAATCTAGTATTTTAGAGGATACTCTTCAACTATTGTGAGGTTTCTTATGCTTAACTTAGTTTCTTTTATAATTGTTCTTTGATTTCTCTGGTTTAGAGTAAATAATCTAATTTGTTTACTTGTCTCTTGTATTTGCTTGTGGTTAGTGGCGAATAATTACTTGTTTATGCAATTGACTTGCTAATCTATTTGAATCGGTACTATTTGGGATTTAATTAGATGTTAGTAGCAATTGAATAGGTTGCCTATTCAAGGGAATTGAAAGGGATTATTGAGAAGTCTATGCTGGGTAGATTTCTAATAATGGTTAACCTATATTAATCTTGCTCTTAGTGCTTTCTAATTCTTGAAACCGTGTTGCTGGGGTTTTGGTTTAGGTGTTAGATTGAATGATATTTTGTGAAACACGAGTAACATTATATCTAGCCTTGGGATTAATGGAATAATTGAGAATGCTAGGTTTTCTTTGATTGTTAATGCAATTATGATTTAAACATTATCTTTTGATGTTCCAATTATCAATAGCTTATAAGCATTCCTAAACACTAGGTTGGAGGTTTTTAATTATATAATTTTGTTAATTTAATTCAATTTACTTTTGATATTACTCCAAAATCCCCCCAATTTTCTTGTTTTAAAGACAAAGATAACCAAATCTCTCTATGGATTTGATTCCTACTTACCCTACTACATAGTTAGTTCGTGATAAGGTTAATTTGCGAAGCTCTACAACAAGCCTCGTCAAATTTGATGCGGTTTCCGGGGAGGTTTCGACTTATTTTTGCCTTTCTTTTCTTTATTCTTTTATTATTTTTTTTAGTTAGTTATTTTCTCAATTTTTTTTTATTTTTAGCATTTGTTCCTTTTGATTCTTGTGCTTTTCTTTCATTGTGCAGGAATTTGGGCAGCAACTTAAGCCTTCATATTTCAGATTTGGTTACATTATGTCTTGGGCATACAATCCATGCCAATGGGGTGAATTCAACAAACAATAGGAGTACCAAGGAATGCCTTACAGTCAACAAGTTCAATCAATGCCTCAATGTCTTCAACAATCTAAGATTGAAGCCTTTGTACATGATGCTGCTCTTCAACTTCAGCAACTTAAAGTTGTTCTCCAACAAAGAATGACAGCAAAATGGCCACCATTTCAAGAGCAATATCAATGGATGGAGCCTAGGCTACTTATGCCACACAATTCTTTTTCTTCCTTAGAGAGAAAAGTCCAATCTTGTGTTGATTCTTCCCAACAATTCAAGGAAGAAGTGAACAATAATTGGAATCAATATGCTTCACCATTGTATCCTTAACCTTCTTAAAACTTAACTTCTTTCCAACCACTACCATCCTTTCCTGAACATGAGCAACCAACTATGGTGTGTGAAGAAGCAACTTGTGTGGACAACAGCCCCATTGTTGAAATTGTCACTTATAAGGACCCGATTTCTTAAGAATTGAAGTTTTCTTGGTAAAATCTAAAAATTGGGTGATGAAGCACCAAGTTCTTGTTATTCTTTTCACATGCACATTGGTCAAGGAACCATCACTCAACCAAGTGAGGAGTAGTGTCAAAATTAGGTGTCTAAAGACTTTCTTGAATCAATCAATTATAGCATGTACAATGGCATTGACCACACTTGCGTTTCATGGTGTTTTAAGTAATTTAAGTAGAGTTCTTTTTTTTTTTTTTTATCTTTGCATGTTTTTATTTTTCATTGCTTTTATATTTTTTTTTATTTCTTATCTTCTTTTTGCTTTAAAATAGCAGGATTCCCCTTAACATGGACAAGGATTGTCTAAGTCTAGCCAAAGACGTTAAACAAAGGCGCTAGTTGGGAGGCAACCCAATGTTTCTAACCCTAGTTCTTTTAATTTCTCTTTTCGTAGTTTTAGGTTTTCATTAATAATAAGTTCATGTGATGATTTTGTAGGTAATTGAGCAAAGAGAAGACATGAATAGGCTGTGGCTCACTTTAATCCATTGAGGGAGTTTGCTTAAGCTTACTTAAGCTTTTAATGCATAACTATCTTAGAGTATATGTCATTTGCTTACTTGCTTGCATCAGTCATATCCATGAACATTCATGCATTTATCTTAGTGCTACATCTTTGCAGAGTAAATATTTTCTTGATTGGTAAGAAGTTTATGAAAGTCTTGGACTACTTATGTATGTTCCTTTTACGAATTGAGGATTTTGATTGATGAAAGCATGCCTATATCAATTTGGGAGGCTTAGAAACTTGAATTGAGAAGAGAAAAAGGTGCACTTTCACCTCTGTCCATAGTCGGCCCTCGGCCCTCTTATGGTCGGCCACCGCCTAAGTTTGAGCTAAGGGAGTTTGCTTCCTACCTATAGGTGGCCACTAGCCATAACCCTTAGCCAGCCACCGGGTGTAACCAGCCCCTCCCCTAACTTTCACACACTTCTCACACCCCTTTCATGCAATTATATCCATCATAATGATCTTCCACCATGATATCTTTCATGCATTGCATATAGTTAGTTTCAGTACTTTAGTTTTATTTGTTTGTTTTTTCATTTAGTTTCTTTTGGTTTATTTTTGTAGGGAATTACTATAATTTTTCCAAGTAATGGTGATCGAGCTCATTCAGGGAAGTGCATCATATATATCATATACACCCACCCACCCACCCTTATCTTTAACATTCTGTATTTTGTGTTTTGAGCTCATTCAAGTCCTTATGTTCTTACTTGCTTGCTTATATCTTTGTGGCTTTTATGATGTTCAAACATTCAGAACAATGTTTAGTTTAAGTGTGGGGGGATTGAAATCGCTATTGCTTGAGAATTTAGGGTTAGTTAGGATTAATTACTTTAGGAGGATAGAATGATAACAATGCTTGAATTACATGAAAGATTGATGCCTTTGTTAATATGCTAGTTTGCCTATGGATAAAAGTTCCTAGGATTGATTAGTTACTTGTTCAATAGTCTCATGCATGTAGATTTCTTTAAAGCATTTGTAGATGGATAAGGTAATAATTGAGTGTACCTTATTAGATATTTTGAGCCTAATGAGATTGCATTCAATCTCTTTTCTTTCTTGAGTGAAATTTTTGCTTCAATACTTGTATGTTTCTAGAATTTGCTTATGCACCTTTTCAAGATTACATGTTTTGTATGTATGCATTGAATGATAAAGTCTATAGGATTGAGTTTGAGCTAAATGCAACCATCCCTCATTGAAAAACAATTGTAGTTAATGCCTTTGAGCCTTATATGAATTTCAATTGCTTTTTTCTTTGTTTAACCTTTTCCTAAAAAACCTTGAACTTAAAAGAAAAACAAGTATTCTCTACCCTTGTTCTTGGTTTAGCAGAGCTTACTTACATATTTCGTGTTTCCTTGAAAGTTAAACAAGGAAGAAATGTGGGAGAATTATGTGTTTGATGCATGGCTGGAAATAAAAAGATGGAACTTTGCCAACTGAAATTAAAAAGAAAAGAAAGTGTCAAAAAGGAAAAAAAAAAAGAGTGAATGCAAAAGCATTTTAAAAAAAAGACACTACACAGAAGATTGGCAATGATTCCTAGTGCTTAAAAAGAAAGAAAAGTAAAAAGGAAGTTGAATTTTTGTGGAGTGATGAATTGTAATAAGAGTTGGGCTATCACAAGTCAAATCTGCCCATATTTTTTTCTTTGCTCTAGTAAGTCTTGAGCTTTGTTTGAATTCCTTTATTCATTTATTTCTGAACTCACTCACCCTATGGCCCCATTACAACCTTGGTTGAAAGATTTTTTCATTCTTGCATTACATGCATATGGCGTAGTGGAGATTAGGTGTATTTGCAAACTTACGGTGAACATGCATTTATTTGAGGTTTGTGTATACCCTATGCTTTAAACACTTAAGGAAATGAGAGTTAAAACCAATAAGGCATTGCTTTATTCATGTATATTTGTTTAAAGATTAGTGTATGCTTGATTCTATTTGAACTTGCTAATCTTTTAAGTCTTATTTAATCTTTCCTATGTTTCTTTACATCTATATATATGATATTTCATTTACCTTATGTATCTTTCTTGATTGTATTTTAAGTAATTGTTGTCTAACTAACAATGTTTGCGGATATTGTTCTAGCAAACCCTCAGGAGACTACAACTCCTCCTCTAGGGATACTTAGGGGTTTAAAGGCTTGTCTCACGTGCTAAGTGCCACCGTACACCTACGAAATTGGAATCAATATGGTTTTGTTTAATAATAAGGTGCCTTAGACTTACTCGAGGGCAAGTAAAGGGTAATTGTAGGGGAAAAGTTAGGCTTTCTAGTGCTTTTTACTCCTTCTTTTTAATTAGTTATTCCATTCTTTCTTTAACATCAATGCTATATGCACATGCTCTTGTGATTTCAAAATGTGGTTTGATGATTCCTACCTACTCAATTTTTTTCTTGATTTCAAAGTTTTGCTTGAGGACAAGCAATTGATTAAGTGTGGGGGAATTTGTTAGTTGCATTTTTTGTGATACTTTTATTGATGATTCTTATGATTATATGCAACTAACTATTTAATTCTTGGCTAATTTACTTCTTTTCATGTCTTAGGAGTCTATTGAGTGAGAATGATGAATTTGAAGTGAAAAGAAACAAAAACAAGACAAGTAGGAAGTCAAGTGCAAAAAGCTCAAAGTTGAGAATCCTGGCAGTTTGGATAGATCTTAAAGATGCCTGATTTTCACCATCTTAGAGACTTCTATTGTCTTTTTGTCTTCATAAAAGTTTTAGAGGACATCTTGGACTTTCCAAAATGCTAAAGAACATCAAAATCCGAGTCCGTTTGACCCTCAAAATGCCCATTTTACTAAGGATTATCTATGTTGAGCTCTCTGTTTTCAGCTGGCCAACCGGCCATACCTTTGGGCGGCACCGGCTATACACGGGATTCACGCCAAAACATGCTCATTTGCAACATCCAGCCCTTGGACATCTCCTAGATGACCTTTGACCCTTTTTGGCCCCTAAAACTCATCAATTAAGGCCTAAAATTAAAGAAGATGCAATTGGAAGTTGAAGATTGATTGATACTTGATCCCCAAGATTCAATTAATGAAGAGAGAGAGGAGTAAAGCTAACCCCTATAAATACTCTTTAATTGGGATTAACCCTAGCTTTTAGCTTTTAGAGCTTTTAGAGCTTTTGAGCCCCTAGCTTTGGAGCTCTTAGATAATTTTTAGAATTCTTATTTTATTGTTGTATGCAAGCTTAGTTCTTTTCTCCAATCTAGTGTTTTAAAGGATGCTCTTCAACTATTGTGAGATTTCTTATGCTTAACTTAGTTTCTTTTATAATTGTTCTTTGATTTCTCTGGTTTAAAGTAAATAATCTTATTTGTTTACTTGTCTCTTCTATTTGCTTGCGGTTAGTGGCCAATAATTACTTGTTCATGCAATTGACTTGCTAATCTATTTGAATCGGTACTGTTTGTGATTTAATTAGATGTTAGTAGCAATTAAATAGGTTGCCTATTCAAGGGAATTCAAAGGGATTGTTGAAAAGTTTATGCTGGGTAAATTTCTAATAATGATTAACCTATATTAATCTTGCTCTTAATGCTTTCTAATTCTTGAAACCAGGCTGCTGGGGTTTTGGTTTGGCTGTTAGACTGAATGATATTTTGTGAAACATGAGTAACATCATATCTAGCCTTAGGATTAATGGAATCATTGAAAATGCTGGGTTTTCTTTGATTGTTAATGCAATTATGATTTAAACATTAACTTTTGGTATTCCAATGATCAATAGCTTATAAGCATTCCTAAACACTAGGTTGGAGGTTTTTAATTATATAGTTTTGTTAGTTTAATTCAATTTACTTTTGATATTATTCCAAAATCCCCCCAACTTTCTTGTTTTGAAGACAAAGATAAACAAATCTCTCCGTGGAATCAATCCCTACTTACCATACTACATAGTTAGCTCATGATAAAGTTAATTTTTGAAGCTCTACGACAAACCTCGTCAACATCTCACTGTATGGAAGAGATTTGCCAAACCGAGTTGGTCAGAAATTATTGGATCCACAGTCTTCTTAACAATGATCCGAGAGTTGATGTGATCAAAATACCAATTCTTACATTTTGAGTTGTAAAAGTCTAGGGGCATGGAAGGGTCAAGGGCTTAAGCTGGGGCTTTTCTTTTGGCTACTTTGGATGAATTGGGTGCCTTGGAGGAACTGGAAACACCCTTGGACTTTAGTGGGGTGGAACATCAATAATGGTTTTTGGTTTGAATTGGCAAATTTGTTTGGGCATTTTGTTGAATGCTTATAATACAGAAAAGAAAACATGTGCCAAACTTAAGAATTTCCCACAATGAACACCTTAAAGAGCAACAATCCAAAAGATAGAGCAGATATTCAAAGAAATAGCATAAGAATTGAAGTAACAAAACCCAATATCTCCACAATTTTCGTAGTGCATTGAAGATAACATAGAAGGCTATTCAATATTCAAGAACAAGGATATCTAATCCATGTAAAGTCTTCCAATCTATAAGAAAAGAATGAAGATTAGTAAAATGAGAAGAAATTAAGCCACTGGAGTGCAAATTCAACCTAATTTGCTTCAAATGCCCAAATTTGAAAATTGCCTAAATAGGCTCCAAGAACACCACACTTTGAAATCCTAGAAATGCATTGGTGAAATGTGTTTAGGGGTGGATTAGCATGTTGTTTTTGGGAAAAATGAGTGGGTTTGGTGTTATTTGTTAGAAATTAGGTTGAGGATCAAAGGAATGGAAGTTGGATAGTTTTGGAGGGAGGAAAGTCGGTTTGAATGGGGAAATAAGGTTTGAAGAGGAAGTGGGCTATTGATGTTATAAAACCAACGAAACCCGACTGATCCGTTGATGGGTAAGTGCTGGTCCATCAACGGATCGAAAAGCAGGGGACTAGATTCGTATTATCCAGGTGATTCGTCGATGGACTGGAATATATACGTCGACGGATTAGAACTCAAAAGGTTTCCCTGTCAGTACTATCCGTGGAAAGATGATGTTGGATCCGTCAATGGATGGAAGTTCAAACTTATAAGATGCCCTTACCAATGTCATCCGTTGACCAATAGGAAGCATCCGTCAATGGATCGAAGTTCTAGAGCACCAACTAAGCAACTGTAGCAAAATCCGTCAACGGTCTAAAGAGTGATTTGTGGACGAATAAGAAAATGAAAGAACCTTGCAAACTTGGTCCTTAGCCCTCTTTCAATTGCAAGCTTCAAACTTTAAAGTGTAGAAAATCCAAGAAATCCTTCTTGTGGGGGTCAAATTGCAGAGGACCATATCCTTATTTAACTTTATGAACTCTTAGCATCATAGTTTGATGAAATGAATGCATGACTGAATGAAAACAACAATGCAAGGAGAACGATAAAGGATTACAATACCGTAAAGCGATGGCATTAAAGAAAGAGGAATTGCTCGAACAAAACCTACAGAAAAAAAAAGAAGGTAAAAAGCCAAAACAAAAACAAAATAAGCAAAAAGAAAAAGGGATTAAAAGTATAAGGATAAGATAACTTGGGTTGCCTCCTAAGAAGCACTTTTGTTTAATGTCGATGGCCTGATTGAATGAGGAGGTTAACACAATCAAGAGTAGGTTAGATCACTGAAAAAATCTCTTTCAAGAGAGCAACTGAAACACCTTCATATTAGGGTTTAAGACTGTAGCCATTGACTCTAAAGATTCTAGAGGTGGCCAAGCTTTGAATTTCCATTGCACCATGATCGAAGTCCTTAAGGACTTGAAAAAGACCAATCTAATGACTTCAAAGTTTGTCAGGAAAAAGATGTAACTAGAATTGTAAAGGAGAACTTTTTGACTGATATGAAAGATTTCTTCTTGAGAAATTTGTCATGGTAGGCTTTAGTTTATTCCTTGTAGAGAAAGGAATTCTCATAACCCTTATTACGGAGTTTCTCTAATTCTTGAATTTAAAGCTTCCAATGAACACCAACTTCATCAATGTTGAGATTGTATTTCTTAATGGCCCAAAGAACGCGATGTTCCAACTCAACCAGTAAGTGACAAGCCTTTCCATACACCAAACGATAAGAAGACATGTAAGTTGTGTTTTATAGGTAATACGATACACCTATAAGGCATCCTTAAGTCATTGACTCCAATCCGCTCAATTAGGGTTCACTGTATTTTGGAGAATATACTTGATTTCAAGGTTTGAAATTTTCACTTGTCCATTGGTTTGTGGCTGATAGGCAGGGGATACCTTATAAGCAACCCCATATTTTTTCAAAAGAGACTCTTCATGGGTTTGCTACAAAAGTGAGCTCCCTTATCGCTAATGAGAACTCCGGCACACTAAAGCGAGAGAAAGGATGTTTGACCTAAGAAACTCACAAACTACTTTGGAATCATTAGTCTGAGTTGCCTTGGCCTCCACCTAACGAGAAACATAGTCACAAGCTAGCAAAATATAAAAAAAAAAACCATTGGAATTAGGGAAAGGTCCCGTGAAATTAATTACCCAAACATAAAAAATTTCATAAACAACAATAGAATACAGAGGCATTTGGTCTTTATGTGTGATTTTCCCTACCTTTTGACAACAGTTACAAGATTTACAAAAGGAGCAATCATCTTTAAACAGAGAAGGCCAATAAAATCCACATTCTAGTACCTTTCTAGCAATTCTTTGGGGGCCAAAATGGCTTCCGCATGCATGAGAATGACAAAATGATAGAACATTGTCAAATTCATGGTCAAGGATGCACCGCCTAATAATCAAATCATTATAATGCTTCCATAAATAAGGATCATCCCACACATGTGAGCTAGAATCATGCTTGAGTTTGTCCCTTCTTGCCCTAGTTAAATCATTAGGAAACTTTTTAGTAACAAGATAGTTTACTATGCCAGCATTCCAAGGAGTTTGAACATCAATATAACATAATTGATCATCAGGAAAAGAGTCATTGATGGGGGTGGTTACTTCATTACTTACCAACTGACTCAAGTGATCAGTAACCAAGTTTTCAATACATTTTTATCTTTGATTTCAAGGTCGAATTCCTGGAAAAGCAAGATCCAACTGATTAAACGAGGTTTAGCCTCTTCTTTAGCAAAAAGATACTTCAGGGCTACATGATCGGAGAAAACAACCACATTGGTGTTGAGCAAATAAGAACAAAAGTTATCTAATGCAAAAACAATAGCAAGAAGCTCATTTTCTGTGGTTGTATAGTTTTTCTTTGCATTATTCAAAGTGAATAAGGCATAATAGATGGCATATGGGATCTTGCCTTATTGCTAGCCAAGAATTGTGCCTACTGCCACATCACTGTCATCGCACATAAGCTCAAATGGAAAATTCCAATTGGGCAGTTGCAAAATGGGAGCAGAGGTGAGGGCAGTTTTTAAAGTGTCAAAAGTATTCTTACATGAAGCATCAAAATCGAAAGGCACATTTTGTTACAAAAGATGGCACATGGGAACTACAATTTTGGAAAAGTCCTTGACGAAATATTGATAAAACCTCGCATGTCCAAGGAAAGATTGGACTAATTTGACTGATAAAGGATAGGGTAAGTTTTGGATGATGTCAATCTTGGCCTTGTCTACCTCAATGCCTTTAGCTAAGACGATGTGACCTAACATAATCCTTTGGTTGACCATAAAATGACATTTTTTTTAATTTAATACCAAGTTTGTTTCAAGATAGTGATCAATAATAAGAGCAAGATTATCTAAACAATTATAAAAAGAATTCTCATACACTGAGAAGTCATCCATGAACCTTTCGATAATGTTCTCCATATATTCAGAAAAAATACTCATCATACATCGTTGAAATGTGGTAGGAGCATTGCATAGACCAACGGCTATACACCTATATGAAAAGGCACCAAAAGGGCATGTAAAGGTAGTCTTTTCTTGGTCATCCGAAGCAATCATAATTTGAAAGTAGCCAGAGTACCCATCAAGAAAGTAATAGAAAACCTTGCTAGCTAACCTCTCAAGCATCTGATCTATAAAGGGTAAAGGGAAGTGATCCTTTTTTGTAGCATTATTGAGCTCTATATAATCAATGAACACTCGCCAACCATTTTGGACCCTTTGTGGAACAAGGTCACCAATTGCATTTGGAATAATTGTAATGCTTGTCTTCTTGGGCACCACTTGCACCAAACTAACCCATTTGCTATACGAGATAAGATAAATGATGCCAACTTGCAAAAACTTCAATATCTTCTTTTTTACCACCTCCATAATGGAAAGGTTCAAGCGGCGCTGAGGTTGTAGGCTTATTTTGGCATCATTTTCCAACAAGATTCAGTGCATACAAATAGACAGGCTAATACCTTTGATATTTGTGATTGACTATTCGATAACTTTCTTTCTTGCCTTAAGAACTTGAAGAAGTTGAGGCTTTTGATTGGAAATAAGAACATTAGAGATAATCATCGGAAAATCATCATTTTCACCAAGAAAGGCATACTTGAGATGAGTTGGCAAAGGTTTCAATTCTACCGGAGGTGGTTCAACAATGGAGAGGAGAAGTTTAGTAATAGGAATAGGGAGATACACATAGGAGACATTGGCAAGAGTTGATTTAAATGGAAGTGCTTCTGATGATGCTAATATAAGCTCAATATCATCATCATAGGGTTCTTTCTTGGACTCCAAAAAATCATAAATAATGATTTGAGTCAATGTAGAGAGCAAAGGATCCTCTTGAGTGAAATTCGAAAGAGAAACAGAGCATACATCCATAAAATCCACATCCATAATAGATTAATCATCTATAGGATATCTCATGGCATCGAAGAGATTAAAAGTAACTACCTTGCCATCAAACTCCATAGAAAGAATATCTTCGTGATAGTCAATTTTGGTCTGAGCTGTGTGGAGGAAAGGTCGGCCAAGAAGAATAGATGAGGAAGAAATACCTTTCTTATTCCCCATTTTCAACACATAAATGTCAGTAAGGAAAACCAATTCATTCACTTGAATAAGAACATCTTTCAAACCACTTTCTGAATACATAACAGATCGATCGGCTAATTGAATTACCACACCGATACTTGTCAAAGGTCCTATGTCCAAAGAAAAGTAAAAAGAATATGGCATGAGACTTATCATTACCCTTAAGTCACACATCGCTTTCTGAATTTGAGTTTTGCCAATTATAATAGGAATGGAGAAAGAGCCTCAATCCTTACATTTGGGTGGAAACTTATGTTGAAAAACCACCGACATATTTTCACTCAAGGTAATCACTTTGTTCCCTTTTAATTTGTATGTATGTGTGCACAAGTCTTTGAAGAACTTGGCATAAAGGGGAACTTGTTTAATAGCATTAAAGAGAGCGATACTAACTTGAACTTAACGAAAGACATCTAAAATGTCTGGCTCAATGTTCTCTTTAGGTTTCCTTGTCAATAAGGGAATGGGGCCAATTCTTTAGGTTTTACATTAGAATGGGAACATTTAGGGTTCATCTTAGGATTTAAAGTAGAATTAGAGGCCTCAAAATCATTCTTCTTGGGTGATAAACAAAAGACAGGAGCTGAAGATGGCATCCGTAGATGGATAGGTGCCTTATCCATCGATGGATTTGACTGGCAAAGAGATTGCTCTTCGGGTTGGGAGCTGATTCATGGATGGATTGAAGAGTCATCCGTCGACAGATGATTTTGATAAGAAAGATCATCTGGTTCAAGGGGATAGAGATTCTAACTCCCCTTTCAAATTTTCTTCCTTATCGACAAGCTGATTCATGGATGGATTGAAGAGTCATCCGTCGACAGATGATTTTGATAGGAAAGATCATCTGGTTCAAGGGGATAGAGATTCTAACTCCCCTTTCAAATTTTCTTCCTTATCATGTCGATGCCTTTATTTCTTTTCCCAGTCAAGAATAATCTGACCATTCTGATGGTTTTAAGAGCAATCCATCGACTGATTGATAAGAACAGGGGGATAGAGATTAAAAACTCCCCTTCCAAATTTTCTTTCTTATCATGCCGATGCCTTCATTTCTTTTCCCAGTCAAGAATAATCAAACCATTTCATAGGTGTATATCACTGACATTTACCTTTGAATTGATGATGGGTTGTGAGGGTAATTTCTTGAAAGATTAGAAAGAAAGGCCATTAATTGAGGTTGCTAGCTACCCGAATTGTCTATGGAGATCCTCTTGGGTGGTACTCACTTGTTGAAATAGAGACTTAGTGGACTCTTAGAAAGATAGCTGAGAAAATGCAAGTTGATCTATGATATGCTCAAGCTAAGATACAGAGGAAGAAGAATATCATTGATTGGTAAGAGCATTGGTTAGCAGAGTTAAAGCTTAGACTGAGTTAGAGATTACCGGTGCCGAGGGTCGGGCTTGGAAAGCAGTAGAGCCTTATTGAAATTGAGGTCTAGGTTGAAAGATAGGGGCTATAGAATTCCCATATCAGATGTTAGGGTGAGCTTTCCAACCCGGATTGTATGTAGATGAAAGGGATCATAACTCCTCCTTAGTAGACCAGAAAACCTGACATCATTCACATTCTCAATAATGTCCTCTTGTAAAGTGGGACATGCATCGGTGGGATGGGTGTGTAGAGAACAAATACCATAAGGAAAGTAGATGGATGAGTACTTATCTAAGCCATCATAAGAGAAGTCAATTAAGACAGTTGGTAATTGGTAGAAGCAAGTTGTTGCTCCAAGTGGGAACGGCCAACTTCATTAACTTAGTGGCTAGAATGATCATCATAAGCCTAGAAGTTCTGAGAGTTGGCTGCCATAATGGTTATAATTTGTCATGCCAACTCCGTAGGTTGATCAAGGAGCGCCCCATTAGCAGTAACGTACATGAGCCCTTTTATTGACTAGGAGAAAACCATTATAGAAATATTTAGCAAACATTGTTCAGGAATTTGATGCTAAGGGCAGCTAGCCACTAAGTGCTTAAATCTTTCCCAATAATCCTAGACGGACTCATTGTTCTTTTGAAAAATAGTGTGGATTTCATTACGAAGGTATTTAGTGAGGAATTGCTTTTTAAGCTACTCTTAATTGGTAATGGAGAGAGGTCCAAGCCGGTACAACCATGATTTGGTAGTATCTGCCAATGTGAAAGGAAAAGATCGAAGCCAGACTTGTTCTTCAGTTAATCCATGGGGTTTCATAGTAGAGCAAACCACGATAAACTCTCTCAAGCATTGGTGAGGATCTTTATTCGAAAGGTCATGGAAGGTCAGAAGGTAGTGTACAAAGTTGGATTTCAACTCAAAAGCTCCTTCTACCTCCAAGAGTACAATACACAATGGCTGAAGATTCGACTCTCTCTCCTAAAATTGACGAATGGTAAGCTGGTTGTCATTAGAAGTTGGAGAAGTCGGGAAGGCATGTGGCAAAGGAAGATCAACCGGTGGAATAATGGGTGGTAAGTATTCCATTATGGTAGAAGATGAATAATTGTCAAAGAGCAGAGAAGGATGTTTGATGTGTTCCACAAAATGTCTTCCTTTAATTTTACTGTAAGAGAATCAAAATTCATGCAACACCTACACCCAAGTGAAATAAAAGAGAATGAGAGTAATGAAAATGCAAAAAAAAGAATGAACAAAAATAGGGGAAGAAATTACTGAAACAAAATGTAAACTAACAACATAAGAAAGTAAAGAGGCAAGCTAATCTAACAAGTTGCGAAGGAAAGGAAATGAACAAACAGAGATAGAAGATAAAGTGCTGAGAAAGTAAAGTGAAATGCCGAAGCTCCCCAAAAACGGCACCAAAATTTGTTACCATGTCACAAGATAACAAATAAAATTCTCTACTATTCTAAGCAATGTGGTAACTAAAGGTCGAATTCCACAAGGAGCTCAATTGATTTCCTAATACTTTCAACAAATTAAAAACAAATAACAAAAGAGAGCTAGAGGGATTTAATTTAATTGTAAATAAGGAATTGAATAATCTAAATAACTGACTATCAATAGGATAAAAAAATAACTATCAAAATGAAAACTCCCCAATCTAAAATGGAATTGACTCCTTGATTAACAAATTGATCCTTGACTCAACTCAATATCATCTGTCGATTGAATTGCTAGTTGAATAAACAAAAGTCCAGCCTTAAGTTAATTCTCACCCAATAAATTGACTGATTAAAGATAATAATCAGTCATACCCTTAATTAATTTTTCTAACACTAACCCAAGAATCCAACTCCTTGAATTCAAGTTTAGAAGAGATTCAAGCACATAATAAGGGCTTTACTAGCTTAATCAACCCTTCACCTAGCTTGAAAAATTCAATTAAACCTCTAATTCTCTTGGGTCAAATTTACCAACCCAAAAACTACTTATAATCTAAAGAATTTCAATGATAAAGCAGAAAACTCTTAGATTTAGCTTATTGTTGAATAATCAAATCAAGCATTCATGACTACCCAATCCAATAACTTAACAGTATAGATCATTAACAAAGATAAGGTCTATTAGGCATAGAGAATAAGAGGAAAATCGATGAATTGAATGAACAAAAATACACATAAATCTCAAAATAAGCAATTAGGAGTTAAAACACACTTTAGATTAAGGAAAGAGTGATTTTAGTTACACATGATGATAAAAACAAGAAAAACTCAAAGAATTTTTCAATTCCAATCTAAAATCCAAGTTAACACTTTTCTTTTTCTCCAAGCCAATTAACTCTATTCTCCTCTCTCTCTCTCTCTCTCTCTCTCTCTCTAAGTCTAAGAGAATTGTAAATACAATTGTATCCTAGGGTTACAAATAGGAGAGGGATAAGGAATGAGGGCAGACTTGACATTTCCCTACTTTTGGCTGGTGCCCATAATGAAATGGGCCTATAAAATCAGCCTAGAAAAACATGCACATGAGTGGATTTAATTATCAGCTAAGCCCGATAGATCTATCAATGTCCATTACCAATCCGTTGAAGGATTAAGTGATATCCCCCAGACTGTGCAGTTGTGATTGGTTGGATTCCCAGACAGTGAGAGACGTGGGAATCCAACCAATCACAAATAATGAAGCATGGGCAAAAAAGTAAGGATAAAGAATGAAATAATCTTAATAAGGTAACAAATGAAAATTTAGCAATGACCAATTAATTAATTAATTAATCAGTTAATTAATTAAAATTTAAAAATAAGTGTCTACATAAATCTTCCAACTTCAAAGGAAAATGATGTTGTTGTTCCATTGGAAAATTGGCAGGTTTGGAATCTAGCATACCTGTCTCGTCAAGAATATCCAAAGTATATTTTCCTTGGTAGAGCATAATGCCATGAGGAGACCGAGCAACCTCAAGTCCAAGGAAATATTTCAAAGGTCCAAGATCTTTAATATGAAAACAATCACTAAGGTAAGTTTTGAAAGCTTGGCTTTTAAGTGAGAGACGTGGCAATCCAACCAATCACAAATAATGAAGCATGGGCCAAAAAAAATAAGAACATGGAATTGAAAAATAGAGACCATCGGATGAACAAAGGGCATTTTCCACCTTCAATGGGAACCTAAGGATTTTTAGTTTAAAGGGACCTGAAAAGAACACAAAGGAGGAGGCCAAAAAAAAATCCAAAAAAAAAATATTCGGGTTTTATCTTCAGTTAGGAATATGGTTGCTTTCTTTGAAATTTGTTTCGAATGGATTGAGGGGAAGTCTAAATCGGTTTGGGAGAAGAAAAAGTGAGGTTTGGAGCTTTACCCAGTGGTTGTTTGCCCACTAGAAATTTGTTTAGGGTTTGAGTTTTGAAGAAATGGGTGATTGGCGGCTTTGATCAAAGATCTGAATGGTGAAAATGAAGAGATAAGTGAGGGAGCAATATACGGGAGTTTGGTGTTCGTTGGACGGTGAAATCCGGTGGACCAAGGCTTCGAACTCTCGGGTTCCAAGTTAGATCTAGGAAAATCTAGAAAGATTTTAAAGAAACGAATCTCGGTTTAGTGCTCAGAAGTTAGGAAGAACATTTCTGAAAATTTGGAGCTTCATCTGAGCTATGGTGAAATTACCACGCGGCGAAGTGTGGTGAATCGGTGAAGGTTCCCATTTGGCTAGAGAGAGGAGTTCTTGATGGTGGGAAGTAGCGTTTGAAGAAAGAGGAAAGGATTACGTTTAGTCAAAGTCAAACTTGGCTACTGTCTCTTATAGTTTCGAGAGTTTGGCATTTTCCATCAGTTGTGCTGTAGCCCATCCTTTCAAGCTTGTGACCCAGTGTGTCTTACAAAGGTTTTGTCTTCTTTGGGTAACTTTTTCAGCCTAAGTGATTCCAACTTTGACACTAATTTATTGTTCATTTTTGTTCGGATATGCTTTCCATTTTAAGGATTTGTTAATGCTCATTCTGTTTCATAGTTTATATGTATATGCTCAACGTTCATTAAATTCTATCCATTGTGTGCATTTGATGACTATGCTCCATGTGAATATGCTCATTTATGCTTTATGTTCCAATTTATGTTCCAAATGTCCACGTAATTATTACCATACATATTTACTGATGTTTTATAAATTAGTTTTGCCCATGCCTCATATTCATATCCATCCACCATCCATGCATTAAAAAAAAAAAGAAGAAAGAAAATAAATAAATAAATAAAACAGGCGTTTAACATTAGGAATTTTATTTAGTAATTTTCATTTGCATTTTATTATATCATTCAGTAATCTTCATTTGCATTTTATTATATCATTTATTTATTTTCATTTGCATATTTTTAATATCATTTAATATTCTAGCCCATTAGTATTTTTTTTATGCCATTCAATATTATATGCCGTTTCTTTTTTTATTCCATACTTAATGTTTTATGCCATTTCATTTTCTTTATGCCATACTAGATTTTAGGTCATTTTATGTTCATTTAATATTTACAATATTTTAGTAAATTAAGTCATTTTGCAAATTTTATGTCACTTAGATCATCTTACATATTTTGTTCTATTTTAGAAATTAAGCCCATTACATTTAATTTATGTCATTTGGCATGTAAGCCTATTTGCATTTAATAAATTAGGTTCATTTACATTTTAGATATTAGGTCCATTTGCATTTCATATCTTAGACCCATTATCATTTTTAATATGTCATTTAACTTAGGCCCATTAACATTTTAATATGTCATTTAGCTTATACCCATTAATATTTTAATTTATGTCATTTAGCATGTAGGCCCATTTACATTTTTAGTCTAGGCTCATCCCATTTAATTTATGCCATTTAGTAACTAGGTCCATTTGTATTTTAGTTCTAGGTCTATTTCATTTTGATTTATGTCATTTAGCAAGCTAGCCCATTTGCATTTTAGTTCTGGGTCCACTTCATTATATTATGTCAGTTAGTAAATTAGGCCCATTTACGTCATTTATGCCATTTCAGAAATTAAGTTCATGCATCATTAATGATTCATTTAATATATACTTAATATATATTTCTTGTGCTAACTTATTTTCTTTGTTTATTTTGTCCTATCATTTCATGCATTTAGAAACTAGTACATCGATTTTTAAAAAATTCATATGCATGGGGAAACCGAAGGGTGCCTCGGGAGTCCGAGGTTTTCGAAGGTTTTTTCCGATGGATAGTTTTCTCAGTGTCTAGTCGGGAGTCCGATTGGACCCGGGGAAATTGTTCATCCCTTCAAAAATAAAAAAAATATATTTTTCTCATTTAACTTTCATAAAAAGCATACATCATGTTTATGATTTTTTTTTTAATTTCTTAAAATTTGAAAATGAACCCCACAAATATAGCTTTTTACAAAAAGGAATGTTAATTCCAAAATCTTTTACTCTTATTTATTTTATTTATTTTTCCTTTTTTCCTTTTATGTTTTATTTTCATTTTATTTTAAGAAAATCTCTTGTTTAAGAGGCCCGATTAAATTAAAAGGAATGTTTATTCCAACATTAATTTCAAAATATATTTTAAAAGTTCTTTTTTTGAGAGATCTTAATTTCCCAACTATAGTTAAGGCCTCTCAAATTAATCCAAATTTTGTTAAAAAATCACTTTCAAAATTTCTTTTCTTATTTTTATTTATTCTTTTTTCAATGGAAGGGAATATTTATTTTCTTTTTCCTTTTCTTTAGTTTTTTTCAAAATACCTTTTTGGGAGGATTTTAGTATCTTTGATTAATTAAGACCTTTCAAGTAAACTTTATTTTTATTAAAAGGCATTTTTAGCTTTAATAAAAAGAATATTTATTCTTTAAATCTTTAAAATTCTACTTCAAAATCAGTTTTATTTGATGAAAAAGACATCCATTCTTTAAATTTTTTTTCTTTTTTTTGAAAGGTCTTAATTTATTAAATTTACTAAGATTTTCTTATTAAACTAAATTTTTTCAAATTATTCCCTTCATAAAATTAAAAGGAATATTTATTCCGACATTTTTTTAATTAAATCTTTCTAAGAGATTTTAATTTAAGTAATCATAATTAAAGTCTCTTGATGTAAATTTCAAAACAAAAATTTGAGGATGTTTATCCCAACCTTTTTGCAAAATGTTTTCTAGAAGGTTTCAATTAATATTCTCATAATTGAGACTTTCTAAAATTAAAATTAAACCTTTGTTTTTCATAAAAGGATATTTATCCTCAATTTTAAATTTGACTTTGATTTTTGAAGAATATTTATTCTCATTTAGAAATTGAATCTCCATTCTAAGTGAGAAATTTCTTCAAATTCAAAATTGGGCTATGGATTTTCATATTAAAAGGAATGTTCATTCCGATATTAAATCTTTAAATTTTGAATTTAATTGTTCTAATGGGATGTTTATCCCACATTAAAAGGAATATTTATTCCAACATTTAAAATTATGTTTTTCTTAAAATGATTTTAAAACATTTTATTATTATTTTCCAAGTAAAATATTTCAAGACTTTTGTGGTACCGATTTCCGGGCGTCTCGAGGGTGCTAATCCTTCCCCGAGCGTAACCGACTCCCGAACCTAAAATCTTTTTTCGTTGATCGGTTTCTTTCCTTAACTTGACGTAATCTTTCTAGATTCACGTTAAGTTGAACAAGTAGGTGACTAACCACACCTACTAAAAATAAAAGGTTAGTGGCGACTCCATTTGTTTTTAGACTATTTAGTCTCGAGCATATTTTCACGCCATATCGTTTATCATCGGAGCAGTAAAACGTCTCGACAGCTTGGCGACTCCACTGGGGACTATTTTTTAAAGTCAAGCCACTTTTTAAGTCTTATTTTACTTGGGTTTAATAATAAAATGTTTTAAGTTTCATTTCATGCATTGCATCATTCATTTGCATTAAAATTTTTTCCAATAATTGCTTCAAAATTTTTTCCAAAAAAAAAGAAAGAAGAGAGAAAAAAGGAAGATTTTTCAAAATTAAGTTTATTAAAGTTGCATCTTGCATCTATATCACATTTAATTTTTATGTATGTTTTTTATGTTTTGATTTTCTAGTATGCTTTGTGTGTTTATTTACTCGTCTATATTTTGTATGTTTTAATTCTTAGCCTATGCCTTGATCCTCTAGCATGCCCTATGTCTTAATTACTTGTATATATTTTGCATGTTCCAATTTCCTTTGTATGTCTTGATTTGCTAGTATGTTTTTTGTATTTACCATTTTGCCCTTTTGTCACTTATATGTATTTTTCATGTTTTAATTCCTTGTGTATGCCATGTATGCCTATCTTGTTTACCATGTGTGCTTATCTCATCATATTAATTATTTATCCTATATTTTGAATTGGACTAATCGTGTGTTGACATGTGATAGTGAAATTTTTTCTGCTTCCTACTTCTGCTTCTCCGAATGTTCACTACTTTACCGAAAGGCAATTGGTAAAGGTATAAGTCCCTCTCTCACACACGACACAATTCATAACATAAAAGTTCGGCAGTCCGAACTTCACCTTTATTTAGGAGGGGGCGACGGGGTTGCCTCCACCCCATCTTGTCCGATGGATACCCTTGTCTAGAGCTTTAAACCCAGCATGTAGAAGAACCCAAAATCTAACCTAGATAGAGCCAAACCCGTTGGAGAAAACTCGGTTTCTTAGGACACAAAGGGGGGACGGCTTCTTACCTTTATCAATCCCTTTCGTTTTATCTGCTTATTTCATGATGGCATGCTGTTTGTCTGTTTTCTGATTATTTCGTGATGACATGCTGTTTGTATAAACTGTCTATTTTTCTGTACATATGCTTATTTCATGATAGCACGTTGTTTGTATAAACTGTATGTTTTCTTTCACCTTTTTGTGCAAATACTTATTTCATGATGATATGTTGTTTGTTTTCTTTCCCACTTTATTTGTATGTATTCATTTCAGAATCTGTTTGTTTTTCTTTCACTTTATCTTATATATATGCTTATTCCATAGTGGTATGCTGTTTGTATAGTTTGCCTGTATTCTTCCCCCACTTTATCCGTATATGTTTTTTCTATAATGGCATGCTATTTGTATAATCTGTCTGTGCTCTTCCTCGCTTTGTCTATATGTTGTCTGTTTTCTCCTCGCCTTATCCGTACATGTTTATGCTTTGCCTTATGATCTTCTTGTTTCCTTAAATATCCATCATCATTGCGTTTTATTGCCATCATCACATACCATGCATTTCATTCGTAACAAAGGAACCATAAAGGGAAATTAGTCATGGCTGACAAGCAAGGTCAATTTGTAGGTTACCGGATATTTGGGCCCCCTGCCTTGTTTGGATGAAATGACTAATTATCTTTTATGGTTAAATTGTTGCGAGCCAAACATCTTTGCATCATTCATCTTAACATTATTATTTTATTCTGATACATTTCCTTTTACCTTTTTGCCATTTATTTTTCTTCTTTATCTTTGCATCCCATTCTCGCATTCCATCCCCATCTATAATAGGTTTACTATAGAGAAAATTATTTATGGCGAAAGAAAGTGAGGAAGTACCCATGGAGATAGATTCGATGGGAGAGTCTGAAAATTTTGATTCCGCCAGTCCGACTTTGAAACAAGCTCTGTACTGGCTAAGGTAGAAAGCTAGGGAGGCATCAACAAAGGGTCCTCCACCCCAGTTACCTGCAAGACTCAGCTGTAGTTTCGTCCAAAATGATCTGACAAGACTGAAACAGTTATGGGAAGGCATCAGTGATAAGGGTCGATTCAAACAGTTGTATGGAGATATAGCATTGCTGTTAGATGTGGAAGTGGAGGAGGAACTTCTAAAAGCGGCTTTGTACTTTTGGGATCCCTCATACAGGTGCTTTACTTTCGGTAAACATGATGAATCTTCTATGGGAGAGTATGATATGGTGCCGACAGTGGAGGAGTATCAAGATCTGTTGATGGTAGGGAGCAAGCCGGATAAAGTATTTTGGCCAACAGAGAATCATCCTAGGAAGCTAGTGAAGTTGTTAGGGATGAAGACCGAAGAGATAAAGAGCTACATGGATGGCGAATTCCTTTCAACCAGTTTCATGATGGATATTGTGGAAAAGAATACCACCTCTAGAAAAGGGATTGACGTTCTAGCCCTTTTGATTTATGGCCTAGTACTATTTCCTAGAAGGGAGGGATATGTGCATATGTCAGTAACAACTCTTTTTATGGAGATCAAGCATCAGTCTGATCCGGCTTTGACAATTTTGGCGGAAACCATTCGATCTCTCAATGCATGTAGAAAAGCTGGTGGTAAATTTGAGGCTTGTGGACAGTTATTGACAATATGGTTTAGAAGCCATTTCGGATACAAAAAGTTTGTAGGAATGGTCTTCAATAACAAAGGTGAAGAGACGATAGCCATTTATAATGCACATCCTTAGCCATCCCAATCAAGAACAGTGGTAGAATGGGTCGAGTGGTTCACAAATTTGAAGAACCAAGACATCACATGGAGAGCAATGTGGACAACGACAAAAGATACTCCTTATTTGGATGCAAGCATACCGTGGATCCCTCTTGTAGGTGTTTGGGGAACCATCAGTTACTCCCCATTGCTAGTAAGACGGCAATATGGGTCAAAACAGTCTATCCCTCTCACTTTTGGGCTCAATTTGTTAGACTTCCAGCATGACACCGAAAAGGGATTTGATGAGGCCAAATTTTGGGCAAACTTGTACAAAGAAGCGCAAAAGATGGATCGTGGCAATCATACTGACAATGCAATTCCTGAATACGTTGTGTGGCATAGTAAACGGGCGAAACAAATTTCAGTTCCACCAGTTCTGGATCCCGATTACCCTTTGGTTGAGGCACCAGAAGACAAGTTAGAAAGGCTGGAAATTGAGAATCAGAGGTTCAAAAAAAGAGCTCAGCTAGTTGAATTGACCTAGAAATGTCAGCAGTTGGAGATACAGAATCGGTAACTACGAGACCAGCTTGGAAATAGCCAGATAGAAATGCAAGGATGGGTTCAAGATTGGGTAAGAGAGAGTGCCAACAATGTCAAGCTGAAAGGGGAGGTGAAAGAATGGAGAGAAGAGGCCACGGAAATGAGCCGGTTGGTAGCAAGGACCGAAATCTTCAATCAAGAACATGCCCAAAGCTGGAGAATTACCCAAAAACAATGCTTTCGAGTTCAGGAGGAGAAGAGTGAAGTAGAAAAAGCAAAGATTGAACTGAAAAGAGAACTTGCGGAGCAGAAACGTATAGCAAGATGGTTAGTTCAGAGAAACAATGAGTTAGAGCAACAAGTTCATGATGCTGCTAACAGATTGACTATTTCTGAAAACCAAAATGCTGAAATGAGGGCACAATTGGAGCAATTCAGAAGACAAGCATAGTGATAGATTTGTTCCTAAAATATTATCATCTTATGTTTTGATTCGAATGGTACTCTATCATGGGTTGTTAAACTCACTTTCCTATTTTCGTAATGCTAATTATCTTTATAGTAATCTTGTTATGGATGGGTTTCCACATTACATAATCATTCAAGCATATTCATACATACATTTCATTCATATTCATGATAAGGGAATCTGACTCGTCCTTATGGTTAAATAGAGGTTTCAAGATAGCACCTCCAACGCGCAGATATAACACTAGACTACGTTCTAGAATCGTCATGGAAGAGCAAGCTGCTGAGATTGAACAGCTAAGGAAGACAAATGATGATCTACAGAAAAGATTGGATCAGATGGAGGAAATGGTGGCCAGTATGAGATAGCAAAACTTGGCAAATTCAGGCAACAATTCCAATGGGCAATCTTCTCAGAGTACACTCCCACACGGACTCCACACAACTCAGCCCACGAATGCCTCTCTCTTGCCTCTTACCCTCAACATACCTTTACAAGAAAATCAAACACAAATTCCTCAACCAACCATAAACACATTCACCTTCCCACCACCTCCACCCGGTGTGTACCCTTTTACACCATCAGTGTTTACCACAAGCGGAGGAATCCCAACAACTCAACCAATTCTCCCTCCCACCTACACTATGCCGCCTCCTGCCCCTGGACATACCCCAAACAATCCCGTGTTTTTGCCTGATGAACAATGTGAGAGGGAGATCAGTGGGGCCGAAAGCCAAAGGGTATTGAGCCAGATTGAGGAGCGGCTCAAGGCCATAGAGGGCACTCATGCTTATGGCATTACTGACGCCTATGAATTGAGCTTGGTGGATGGATTGGTGATCCCACCAAAATTCAAAGTGCCTGAATTCGAGAAGTACAAGGGGACCACATGCCCTAAAGACCACATTACTATGTATTGCAGGAAGATGGCCGCATACTCCAGAGATGATAAACTGCTAATCCACTATTTCCAAGACAGTCTTACTGGGTCTGCAATGCGGTGGTATAACAAGCTAGATAGGCGGGGCATTCACTCTTGGAATGATCTAGCCCGGGCTTTCATTGATCAATATAAGCACATGACTGATTTGGTGCCAGATAGACTGACTTTGCAAAATATGGAAAAGAAGTCTTCTGAGTCTTTCACCGAATATGCTCAGAGATGGAGAGATATAGCAGCTCAGATTCAGCCCCCTTTGACCGGGAAAGAGACCACAAGGTTATTTGTTAATACCTTGAAAGCTCCATACTACAGCCATATGCTGGCCGGTGCCACCAAAAGCTTTACCGACATGGTCCTAGTTGGAGAGATGGTGGAAAATGCACTCAAAACCGGCAAATTGGAAGGTGGGGAGTCTAGTGCGGCTAGGAAAAATCCAAAGAAGAAAGAAGGCGAGGTGAACACCGTCGGATATGGAGGGTACCAACAATACCCCCAACAGCAATATCGACCAAACCAATCCCAATATCGACTATACCAACCACAATACCGACGATACCAATCCCAATACCAACCCTAATATCGTCCCACCAACTACACACCACCTCAAAACACCTACCAACATCCTCCTCCCAACTATGCTCAACCTCAAAACACTTATCAATATCCGATATCCAAAACCAGTTATACTGCCCACAGACTAAACACTCAAAATTGGAACCCAAGACCACCAAGAGAAAGGAAACAATTCACCCCTATTCCCATGACCTACACCGAACTTTATGCCAAACTCTTGAGCAACAAAATGATTGAACCAGTCCAATACTCAACCCCTTTACAGCCTCCATATCCGAGGTGGTTTGATGAAAACGCCACATGTGCCTATCACTCGGGGGCTAAGGGACATAGCATTGAGAACTGTATTCGGTTGAAGGAAGTGGTACAAGGTATAATCAACGAAGGTCGTCTGACTTTCGATACATTGCCAAGTGTGGGCACATATCCTCTCCCAAATCATGGTGGAAACACTGTGAATATGATTGATGATGGGGCAGTTCATGTTAAGAGAAAGGTTGAAGAGATTGTCACACCAATGAAGGTCATATATCAGGCTTTAATAAAGGCCCAAATGATTACTCTTTTGAAGTGTGAAGGTCATGAGATCCAGTGTTGCACTGAATTTCGAGGAAAGTTGCAAGCTATGATGGATGCCGATCTAATTGAATTTTATGTGGAGAGAAACAAAAGTACCGACATCTGTATGGTGAATAATGGAAATGAAGATTCTTCCCATTATAAACCAAGTTTGAAACTATCTATGATTCAAAAGCCCAGCCTCGCCATTCCCATAACCTCACCAAAACCAAGCCTGTCAATTCCGATGACCCCTAGGCCGACATTGAATATCCCCGTATTGAAACCAAGCTTGAATTTGAATGTACCAACACCGTTCCCCTATCGGAGTGATAGGGAGGTACCTTGGAGGTATGAGAGTTCAGTGCAACAGATGAATGCCAATGTCCAGGAATCTGAATTAGTGAATATTTCTGGAGTATGAGGCATGACTAGGAGTGGGAGATGCTATGCCCCAAATCCAACTGCCACTTTACAAAAAGAGAAGGGCATGGAGAAAAATGATGAAGTTGTTACACCATCTGTTGGAGAGCCGGAGAAAGAAATTGAAAAAGAAGTAACCAAGACGGTGGATGAAAATGATGCTCATGAATTCTTGAAATTCATCAAAAAAAGTGAGTACAGCGTCATAGAACAACTAAATCGCTTGCCAGCCAAGATCTCTCTGTTAGCTTTGCTTTTGAACTCCGATGCACATCGTAATGCTCTCCTCCGAATCCTGAACCAATCTTATGTGTCCAAAAACATCACCGTGGCCAATTTGGAACATATTGCCGGAGGTATCACAGTGACTGATTACATCTATTTCACTGATGAAGAGATCCCTTCTGAAGGAAGAGGCAATTACAAGGCACTGCACATCACTGTTCGGTGCAAGGATCATATGGTCGCCAAAGTATTGATTGACAATGAGTCTGCTTTGAATGTGATGCCACTTCACACATTGAATAAATTACCTATAGACCAATCTTTAATGAAAGTCAGTCAGTTAGTGGTTAGGGCATTTGATGGCACACGGAGGGAAGTTATTGGCGAGATGACTGTTCCGATAATTGTAGGACCGATTGAATTTGAGATCCTTTTTCCAGATTATGGATATTTCGCCAACCTATAGCTGTCTCCTGGGTCGCCCTTGGATCCATATGGCTGGTGCTGTTCCTTCTTCCCTTCATCAGAAAGTTAAGTTCCGAGTTGATAACAAGATAATTTCTGTGTCCGGAGAAGATGACATCATGGTAATGCAACCTCCAAACACTCCTTACATTGAAGCTGCGGAAGAGGCAGTGGATTGCTCTTTCAGGTCATTTGAGGTGGCCGAGGTAACATGGGTAAGAGAAGGATCCGAGGTACCTAGTCCACATTTCTCTGGTTGCTTGAATATGCAAGTCAACATGACTGTCGGAAAAGGCTGTCGGGCCAGAAAAGGACTCGGAAAGTATGGCCAAGGAATCTGTGAGCCTATTATTTTACCAAAGGCGGAGCCCACTTTTGGACTTGGATATAAGCCTTCTTGGAAAGAGAAGTCTGAAGCAAGGGAGGAGAAGAAGCACAAGCATGTGGCTGCATTGAGAGGAATGGAACTTGAACCCAAGAAATTGAAGATTCCACCATTGAAAGATAGTTTTGTTTTTGCTGGAATGATGAACCCAAAAAGATCAGTTGTTGAGCTTGAACAGCTATTAAAGGGATTGTCTATCAGCATGCTAGAGCACGAGGAATCAAGTAGTGGAACATTGGTTCAACGATTGGCACCAGGGACTGATTTGAATAATTGGGAGTCTTTCGAGATGCCGATGGACTTGTCAGATCTGAACATGTAATTAATTAAGCTTTGAGAACTCATTTTATCCTACACTTCTACCCAAGAGTGTGGACGGTTGACTTTCATATGTTATGGGTTTTATTTTCATGTTTGCTCCATCATCCATGATATTGATATTCACATTATTAAACTCTACACCGTGTATATATACCATTGTGTTTTCCTCTATATGTTTATCCTTGTTATTCATTTCTCCTTTTATTCATGGATCAAATGCATATATAGATATACCCCTTTATTGTTTTTTGACCCCAGGACTTCAAACGATGAATGTAAAGACAACAAAGATGGTCTTTTTGAGCCCGACTTTGATCGTTTCGTTAATGCGGATGACCTAGACAACGATGATGATGATGATGATTGCTCTCTTCCCCCTGATCTTATGAGACTGATTGAAAAGGAAGATAAACAGATCTTACCCCACAAAGAGGCCACTGAATTGATCAATTTGAGTGATGATGAGGGAAAGAGAGAAGTTAAAATTGGCACTTCCCTAACACCCAAACAAAAAGAGGAACTAGTGGCATTACTCAAGGAATATGCTGATGTCTTTGTTTGGTCCTACCAGGATATGCCAGGTCTGGATACTGAGATTGTGGTGTATAGAATGCCAATCAAGCCCGAATTTAAGCCAGTACAGCAAAAGTTGAGGAGAATGAGGCCTGCCATGTTACTAAAGATCAAAAAAGAAGTGAAGAAGCAACTGGACGCATGATTTTTGGAAGTAGCTACTTATCCTAAGTGGGTCGCAAATGTAGTGCCAGTCCCGAAGAAAAATGGCAAAGTTCGAATGTGTGTAGATTACCGAGATGTCAACAAAGCCAGTCCGAAAGACAATTTCCCACTGCCCCATATTGACACTTTAGTCGACAACACAGCTAAACATGCAACATTTTCTTTCATGGATGGGTTTTCGGGGTACAACCAGATTAAAATGGCTTCAGAAGATAAGGAGAAGACTGCTTTCACCACCATGTGGGGCACGTTCCAATACAACGTGATGTCCTTTGGTCTCAAGAATGCCGGGGGAACTTATCAGAGAGCTATGGTGACCCTTTTTCATGATATGATGCATAAAGAGATTGAGGTGTATGTGGATGATATGATTGCCAAAGGTCGAAATCCAGAAGAGCATATGACTGGCTTGAAGAAGTTATTTGAGAGGCTGCGCAAGTATCGGTTGAGGTTGAATCCGGCCAAATGTACTTTCGGCGTTACTTCAGGAAAACTATTGGGCTTTATTGTTAGTCAAAGGGGCATCGAGGTGGACCCAGATAAAATCAAAGCCATTCAGGATTTGCCACCTCCGAGAACTCAAAAAGAAGTAAGAGGTTTCTTTGGGCGATTAAACTATATCTCCCGCTTCATTTCCCAGTTGACTGCAAAATGTGACACGATTTTCAAGCTTTTGAAGAAGAACAATACGGGAGAATGGAATCAAGATTGTCAGAAAGCCTTTGATAAGGTCAAGGAGTATTTGTCGAACCCACCAGTGCTAGTACCTCCTGTGCCTGATCAACCTCTAATCTTGTATCTGACAGTGTTGGAACACTCCATGGGCTGTGTTTTGGGGCAACATGATGAAACCGACAAGAAAGAACAAGCAATCTACTATGTCAGCAAGAAGTTCACAGAGTATGAGGCCAAGTATTCTCAGATAGAAAAGATGTGTTATGCATTGGCATGGGCGGCTCAGAGATTAAGACAATATATGCTGTATAATACCACATGGTTGATAGCAAAGCTAGATCCGATTAAATTCCTCTTTGAGAAACCTTCATTGTCAGGACGATTGGCTCGATGCCAAATACTATTGTCAGAATATGATATAGTTTATGTCTCCCAGAAAGCTATCAAAGGAAGTGCTATTCCTGAATTTCTAGCTGACAGAGCAGTTGATGACTATGAACCCATGAAGTTTGAGTTTCCTGATGAGGACTTGATGTCAATATTCAATATGGAGCTAGAGCAAGAAAAGAAATGGAGAATGTACTTTGATGGGGCATCAAATGCACTGGGGTATGGAGTAGGAGCTATCCTAATATCCCCAAATGGAGATCAATACCCGGCGATGGCAAGACTTGACTTCGACTGCACAAACAATATGGCGGAATATGAAGCTTGCATCTTGGGGATCCATATGGCAATGGAGAGAAAGATGGAGGCTTTGGAAGTGTATGGCGATTCTGCTTTGGTGATATATCAGCTGAGAGATGAATGGGAAACACGAGACTCAAAGTTGGTCCGTTATCATAAGTACATCATGGAGTTGATTGAGCAATTTGAAGAAATCAGCTTTCATCATCTCCCTAGAGAAGACAATCAGTTGGTCGATGCATTGGCAACTTTAGCCTCGATGTTCAAAGTCGATAAAGGAGCTGAAATCGAAGCAATCAAGTTGGACATGAAGACTCATCCGGCACATTGCATGAGTGTTGAAGAGGAAGATGATGGCAAACCTTGGTTCTATGACATTACCCAAAACCTCAGATTTCAAAAGTATCCAGATCATGCTGTTGAGAATGACAAGAAAGTTATCCGAAAAATGTCGGCAAACTTCTTCTTAGATGGTAAAGTCCTTTACAAGAGAAGTAGGGATCAAGTAATGTTGAGATGTGTAGATTCAGAGGAAGCAAAGAAGATTCTAGAAGAAGTTCATGGCGGAATTTGTGGAACTCATTCCAGTGGACATAGAATGGCTAAACAGATTATGAGGTTGGGATATTACTGGTTGACTATGGAGACTGATTGTATTAATCATGCCAGAAAATGCCATAAATGTCAGATCTATGCTGATCAGATTCATGTGCCTCCTAATCCATTGCATGTCATCTCGTCCCCTTGGCCTTTCTCAATGTGGGGCATAGATGTAATCGGGGCAATCTCACCAAAGGCTTCTAATGGGCATCAGTTCATCCTAGTGGCCATTGATTACTTCACCAAATGGGTCGAAGCTGTTTCTTATGCCAATGTAACTCAGTCAATGGTCACCAAGTTCGTGAAAAAAGAGATCATTTGTCGGTACAGGCTACCAGAAAGAATCATCACTGACAATGCTAAGAATTTGAACAACAAGATGATCGATGCAGTATGCTCCCAATTCAAGATCAAACACAGCAATTCAACTCCTTACCGGCCAAAAATGAATGGAGCAGTCGAAGCAGCAAACAAAAACATTAAGAAGATTGTCCAGAAAATGACAGTGACGTACAAAGATTGGCATGAGAAGCTTCCTTTTGCTTTACATGCTTATCGCACTACTGTAAGAACATCAACTGGGGCAACTCCATATTCTCTGGTCTATGGAATGGAAGCAGTGGTACCAGTTAGATAGAAATCCCATCTTTGAGAATATACAGAGAGTTGAAGCTCGAAGAGTCAGACTGGGTGCAGGAGAGATTTGACCAATTAAACTTAATTGAAGAGAAACGGCTCAAAGCACTTTGCCATGGTTAATTGTATCAGAAAAGAATGATGCGTGCATATAATAAGAAGGTACGTCCGCGCGAGTTTGCAGAAGGTGAATTGGTGCTAAAAAAAATTCTACCTACTCAACATGATCCCCGAGGAAAGTGGATTCCAAATTGGGATGGTCCTTATGTGGGGAAGAAAGCATTCTCGGGAGCTGCCCTAATCTTGCAAGAAATGGATGGGGATGAATTGTCACATCCAATCAATGCCGATGCTGTGAAGAAGTACTACACCTGAAGAATTAAAAAAATGATAAAAAAATAAAAAAAATGAATGATAAAAAAAATGAAAAGAAAAAAATGAAAAAAAATGAAAAAACTGAAAGAATGAAAAAATGAAAAGAGCGTCTCAAGTTAAAAACCTGAAAAGGCGGCTTGAGTCCGAAAAAGAGAAGAAAAGAGGGGATCTGAGGCGAAAACCCAAAAGGGCAGTTCAGATCCAATTAGGATGGTTCCTAAGCTGAAAACCTGAAAAGGCGGTTTAGGAAGGTTGAGAAAGCACAACAAAAAAGACACCTAACTTGTACAAAAGGTCTTGTTTGATTATGGGGATCGGGGTAATCAGAAATCATCAGACATTGTCAAACGTCACTCTAGCAATGATGAGTCAATCAAAGGCGGGTGCGAGATGACCAGTTTTTGTTACTTATGCATTCATCGCTTTGAGGTCATGTGCCTTTCTTCTTCAATTTGCTACAAACTCATTTGTTATAGACTCTTTGAACTTGTTATAAGTTTATCTGTTATATATAGATATGTCTTGCACACTTTTCTTTAAAAGATTCATGTATTTCCTTTAAATATAAATGGCATAATTTTTCTTTGTCATGGAGGGATAAGCAAACAGGTAAGTAAATGCCATGACATTGGATGTCACTTTCAACACAAAAAAGCGAAAGAAATGTAGGATTAAAATGAGTTCAATAGCTTATGGTTGATGCCAGAAATGTGATGACACATGAACAAAAATCATCTTGAACTGGGATGTTCAAGCAAAAGTGATTTGAAGAGAGGGTCTGAGGCATGTTGATGCCAGAAAAGGTGTGATGAAAGGATATTCTCCAATTTCGAGCTCAAAGAGTATAAGTTGGGCCAAAACAGAAGGCTATCTTGAAAACTTTGAGGCAAAGTAACAAAGCATTATCATTTAAGCATGAGCATGCAAAATGCATCATTCTAGCATCATTCCTCATGAACATCCATTATGCATCATGATTCAAAGATTACAGGTTAAACCCAGTTTAAGATTGTGAGGTTAGTCTTGTACAAGAAGTTCCTCAAGTAACTCTCCAAAACTCCTTTAAGGTCTTTCCATGCTTAAGGTAATTATCCGTGATTCAGTTCAGTCTAGCATAAATTGTTTCTACAATTTCTTCAGAATTAAAAATCATTTTGTTTAAGATGATTTTCTAAAATTGTTTCTGTTTAGAGCAATTTCTTCAAAATCTAAAAAAATCATTTTGTTTAAGGTGGTTTTCTAAAATTGTTTCTGTTTAGAGCAATTTCTTCAAAATTTAAAATCATTTTGTTTAAGATGATTTTTCAAAATTGTTTCTGTTTAGTGTAATTTCTTCAAAGTTCAAAATCATTTCTGTTTAGAGTGGTTTTCTTAAAATTGTTTCTGTTTAGGACAATTTCTTCAAAAGTTCAAAAAAATCATTTCTGTTTAGAATGGTTTTCTTAAAATCATTTCTGTTTAGGACAATTTCCTCAAAAATCATTTCTGTTTAGAATGATTTTCTCAAAATTGTTTCTGTTTAGAACAATTTCCTCAAAAATCATTTCTGTTTAGAATGGTTTTCTCAAAATTGTTTCTGTTTAGAACAATTTCTTCAAAAATCATTTCTGTTTAGGGTGATTTTCTCAAAATTGTTTCTATTTAGAACAATTTCGTCAAAAATGTAAGATCATTTTGTTTAAAATAATTTTCTAAAATTACTTCTGTTTAGAACAATTTCTTCAAAAATCATTTCTGTTTAGAATGGTTTTCTCAAAATTGTTTCTGTTTAGAACAATTTCTTCAAAAATCATTTCTGTTTAGAATGGTTTTCTCAAAATTATTTCTGTTGAGGATAATTTCTTCAAATTTAAAATCACTTCTGTCTAGAATGGTTTTCTTAAAATTTAGTACAGTTTCTTCAGATTTAAAATCACTTCTATTTAGAATGGTTTTATCAAAATCAGGAAATTTCTTCAAATTTAAAACCACTTCTGTTTCGAATGGTTTTCTCAAAATCAGCACAATTTCTTCAAATTTAAAATCATTTCTGTTTAGGGTGGTTTTCCAAAATTGTTTCTGTTTAGGACAATTTGTTCAAAACTTAAAATCATTTCTGTTTAGGATGGTTTTCTTAAAATTGTTCCTGTTTAGGACAATTTCTTTAAAACTTAAAATTATTTCTGTTTAGGATGGTGTTCTTAAAATTGTTTCTGTTTAGGACAATTTATTCAAAGTTTAAAATGATTTATGTTTAGAGTGGTTTTCTAAAATTGTTTCTGTTTAGGGCAATTTCTTCAAAATTTAAACTCATTTCTGCTTAAAATGACTTTTCAAAACGGGTTCTGCTTAGAACAATTTCCTTGATTTTGAAATCATTTTTGTTAGGAATGATCGTTTTCGGAAAATCTAGCACTGTTTAGTACACATTAGAATAAGGAGTGTCTACATCTTTGCTTATTTCCTAATCATCCAAAAGCTTACACTTCTAGATCATTAAGAAATAATCAAAGAGGGGCAACTGTAGACACTTATTTTTAAATTTTAATTAATTAACTGATTAATTAATTAATTAATTGGTCATTGCTAAATTTTCATTTGTTACCTTATTAAGATTATTTCATTCTTTATCCTTACTTTTATTTTTATTCTATTTTAATTTTATCTTATTACCTTGCAGGTAATTTTGAATTAAGGCCAGAAAGCCAAGCAAGCCAACCCGGCTCTCATGGAAAGCCAAGCAAGTTAAAGACCAATCGGACCAACTTGGTTATCTTGCAATATATATATATATATATATTATATGTGAATATATATATATATATATTTATATGTGTATATGTATATTTATATATATTTATATGTATATGTATATATATTAATGTATATATACGTGTATATATATATTTATATGTATATATATTATTTATATGTATACATATTTATATGCATATATAAATAAATATATATATATATATATAAAATACGGGGCAAATCTTCTCCAAGCTGTGGGCCAGTACTGGGGCCATTACACCATATTAGTTGCCTTCATGAGTATGGAGTCATCACCCGACACTAACATGCTGCTATATTATGTGCAATTTGGTGATATTGTACCAGATTCAAAAGATTCTGATATTATTGAAAGGCCAATCACATGTTGTAGGGCCCATGTTTATTGAAAGTAACAACGCACAGAATGCAAAAGAGAGAGCCATTCCTCTCTTCCCCCACGTCCTCTCTCTCCTTACCCATGTCCTGCACTCCCTTGCCAACACACAAAAATAGCTCAACCATCCCACTACAACCGACTACCCTGCAAAAGAGATAAGCACAAAATTAATTAATGGACAGTGAGAGACGTGGGAATCCAACCAATCACAAATAATGAAGCATGGGCAAAAAAAATAAGAACATGGAATTGAAAAATAGAGACCACCGGATGAACAATGGGCATTTTCCACCTTCAATGGGAACCTAAGGATTTTTAGTTTAAAGGGACTCGAAAAGAACACAAAGGAGGAGGCCAAAAAAAAATCCAAAAAAAAAATATTCGGGTTTTATCTTCAGTTAGGAATATGGTTGCTTTCTTTGAAATTTGTTTCGAATGGATTGAGGGAAAGTCTAAATCGGTTTGGGAGAAGAAAAAGTGAGGTTTAGAGCTTTACCCAGTGGTTGTTTGCCCGCTAGAAATTTGTTTAGGGTTTGAGTTTTGAAGAAATGGGTGATTGGCGGCTTTGATCAAAGATCTGAACGGTGAAAATGAAGAGATAAGTGAGGGAGCAATATACGGGAGTTTGGTGTTCGTCGGACGGTGAAATCCGGTGGACCAAGGCTTCGAACTCGCGGGTTCCAAGTTAGATCTAGGAAAATCTAGAAAGATTTTAAAGAAACGAATCTCGGTTTAGTGCTCAGAAGTTAGGAAGAACATTTCTGGAAATTTGGAGCTTCATCTGAGCTATGGTGAAATTACCACGCGGCGGAGTGTGGTGAATCGGTGAAGGTTCCCATTTGGCTAGAGAGAGGAGTTCTTGATGGTGGGAAGTAGCGTTTGAAGAAAGAGGAAAGGATTGCGTTTAGTCAAAGTCAAACTTGGCTACTGTCTCTTATAGTTTCGAGAGTTTGGCATTTTCCATCAGTTGTGCTGTAGCCCATCCTTTCAAGCTTGTGACCCAGTGTGTCTTATAAAGGTTTTGTCTTCTTTGGGTAACTTTTTCAGCCTAAGTGATTCCAACTTTGACACTAATTTATTGTTCATTTTTGTTCGGATATGCTTTCCATTTTAAGGATTTGTTAATGCTCATTATGTTTCATAGTTTATATGTATATGCTCAACGTTCATTAAATTCTATCCATTGTGTGCATTTGATGACTATGCTCCATGTGAATATGCTCATTTATGCTTTATGTTCCAACTTATGTTCCAAATGTCCACGTAATTATTACCATACATATTTACTTATGTTTTATAAATTAGTTTTGCCCATGCCTCATATTCATATCCATCCACCATCCATGCATTTAAAAAAAAGAAGAAAGAAAATAAATAAATAAATAAAACATGCGTTTAACATTAGGAATTTTATTTAGTAATTTTCATTTGCATTTTATTATATCATTCAGTAATCTTCATTTGCATTTTATTATATCATTTATTTATTTTCATTTACATATTTTTAATATCATTTAATATTCTAGCCCATTAGTATTTTTTTTATGCCATTCAATATTATATGCCGTTTCTTTTTTTATTCCATACTTAATGTTTTATGCCATTTCATTTTCTTTGTGCCATACTAGATTTTAGGTCATTTTATGTTCATTTAATATTTACAATATTTTAGTAAATTAAGTCATTTTACAAATTTTATGTCACTTAGATCATCTTACATATTTTGTTCTATTTTAGAAATTAAGCCCATTACATTTAATTTATGTCATTTGGCATGTAGGCCTATTTGCATTTAATAAATTAGGTTCATTTACATTTTAGATATTAGGTCCATTTGCATTTCATATCTTAGACCCATTATCATTTTTAATATGTCATTTAACTTAGGCCCATTAACATTTTAATATGTCATTTAGCTTATACCCATTAATATTTTAATTTATGTCATTTAGCATGTAGGCCCATTTACATTTTTAGTCTAGGCTCACCCCATTTAATTTATGCCATTTAGTAACTAGGTCCATTTGTATTTTAGTTCTAGGTCTATTTCATTTTGATTTATGTCATTTAGCAAGCTAGCCCATTTGCATTTTAGTTCTAGGTCCACTTCATTATATTATGTCAGTTAGTAAATTAGGCTCATTTACGTCATTTATGCCATTTCAGAAATTAAGTTCATGCATCATTAATGATTCATTTAATATATACTTAATATATATTTCTTGTGCTAACTCATTTTCTTTGTTTATTTTGTCCTATCATTTTATGCATTTAGAAACTAGTACATCGATTTTCAAAAAATTCATATGCATGGGGAAATCGGAGGGTGCCTCGGGAGTCCGAGGTTTCCGAAGGTTTTTTTCGATGAATAGTTTTCTCAGTGTCTAGTCGGGAGTCCGATTGGACCCGGAGAAATTGTTCATCCCTTCAAAAATAAAAAAAATAATAAATATTTTTCTCATTTAATTTTCATAAAAAGCATACATCATGTTTATGATTTTTTTTTAATTTCTTAAAATTTGAAAATGAACCCCACAAATATAACTTTTTACAAAAAGGAATGTTAATTCCAAAATCTTTTACTCTTATTTATTTTATTTATTTTTCCTTTTTCCTTTTATGTTTTATTTTCATTTTATTTTAAGAAAATCTCTTGTTTAAGAGACCTGATTAAATTAAAAGGAATGTTTATTCCAACATTAATTTCAAAACATATTTTAAAAGTTCTTTTTTTGAGAGATCTTAATTTCCCAACTATAGTTAAGGCCTCTCAAATTAATCCAAATTTTGTTAAAAAATCACTTTCAAAATTTCTTTTCTTATTTTTATTTATTCTTTTTTCAATGGAAGGGAATATTTATTTTCTTTTTCCTTTTCTTTAGTTTTTTTTCAAAATACCTTTTTGGGAGGATTTTAGTATCTTTGATTAATTAAGACCTTTCAAGTAAACTTCATTTTTATTAAAAGGCATTTTTAGCGTTAATAAAAAGAATGTTTATTCTTTAAATCTTTAAAATTCTACTTCAAAATCAGTTTTATTTGATGAAAAGGACATCCATTCTTTAATTTTTTTTTCTTTTTTTTGAAAGGTCTTAATTTATTAAATTTACTAAGATTTTCTTATTAAACTAAATTTTTGTCAAATTATTCCCTTCATAAAATTAAAAGGAATATTTATTCCGACATTTTTTTTAATTAAATCTTTCGAAGAGATTTTAATTTAAGTAATCATAATTAAAGTCTCTTGATGTAAATTTCAAATCAAGAATTTGAGGATGTTTATCCCAACCTTTTTGCAAAATGTTTTCTAGAAGGTTTCAATTAATATTCTCATAATTGAGACTTTCTAAAATTAAAATTAAACCTTTGTTTTCATAAAAGGATATTTGTCCTCATTTTTAAATTTGACTTTGATTTTTGAAGAATATTTATTCTCATTTAGAAATTGAATCTCCATTCTAAGTGGGAAATTTCTTCAAATTCAAAATTGGGCTATGGATTTTCACATTAAAAGGAATGTTCATTCCGACATTAAATCTTTAAATTTTGAATTTAACTTTTCTAATGGGATGTTTATCCCACATTAAAAGGAATGTTTATTCCAACATTTAAAATTATATTTTTCTTAAAATGATTTTAAAACATTTTATTATTATTTTCCAAGTAAAATATTTCAAGACTTTTGTGGTACCGATTTCCGAGCGTCTCGGGGGTGCTAATCCTTCCCCGAGAGTAACCGACTCCCGAACCTAAAATCTTTTTTCGTTGACCGATTTCTTTCCTTAACTTGACGTAATCTTTCTAGATTCACGTTGAGTTGAACAAGTAGGTGACTAACCACACCTCCTAAAATTAAAAGGTTAGTGGCGACTCCATTTGTTTTTAGACTATTTAGTCTCGAGCATTTTTTCACGCCATATCGTTTATCGTCGGAGCGGTAAAACGTCTCGACATACCTTACTATCACTCATCTTGAGATCACTTATATAGTGCATATCTCGAGTCAATTCTTGCAAAATCCAAGATAACCACGTATGGATGCTGCTATGAAACTCTTGCATTATCTCAAATCTACACCTAGACGGTCTTTTCTTCCCCACCAAAAATGATTTCCAACTGCGTGCTTATTATGATTCAGATTGGGCAAGTTGTCCTACAACAAGACGCTCAACTAGTGGTTATTTTACTCAACTTGGCCAATCTCCTTTATCATGGAAAACAAAAATGCATATCACAGTATCTCGTCCCTCTACAGAGGCTGAATATCGATCTATGGCTTTCACAATAAGTGAGCTGTTATGGTTACGTTCTTTGTTGCAAGATCTTACAATACCTCATCCTCAGCCCATGCTTCCTCATTATGACAATCAAGCAGCCCTCCATATAGCTGCTAACCCTATTTTTCACGAAAGAACAAAACACATTGAGATTGATTGCCATTTTATTCAAGAACATCTTCTTGCTAAGCACATTGCCACTTCTTATGTGCCGACATATCTTCAAGCTGCAGATTTGTTTACCAAAGCATTGGGACATGATCAGTTTAGATTTTTGTTAAGCAAGTTGGGCTTTTGCAATCTCCATGCTCCAACTCGAGGGGCAGTGTTGAAGATATTTTCTTCTTTATTTTCCCTTATTTTTCTCCTAGATTTACTCTAACTTTTTACTGTTGTAGGCCTCAATTATCTCTAACATATCCCTTAGTTTTTTCCCTAAGTTTTCTATTCTTGAGCCTTGATGGAGGCCCTATACCTATATATATTGACTCAAATGAAATACAACAAGCAAGCTTTTCCACTATTTTATATTCCAATTGTGATGCCAATGTCATGCCTAATGTCAAGAAGCCTACATGTGTCCAAGAATCAAGCCAAAGGATGACACAAACTTAAACTATGTTGACTCACTTATATTGAAGATAAAAATCCCCTGCCCCATTTCGCCCCATTTCGGTGCCCCACTTTGTGCCCCAATTACCACAGTCTGTCATGTGCCTCATTCTCTTAACTTCTCTTATTCCTTGTTTGGTTTTAACAAAAAAAAAAAACAAAGAAAAATTCATTTTTTTTCTTGATTTAAACTAAAACCCTACCCCAATAATATCATAAGCGTAAAATCTTACCCTTGAAATTGAAAAATTTTAAATTGGGGCTAAGCTTTTGTTATAGAGGTTTTTTTTTTCTCCCTAAAATAGTTTTAATATTTTTTGTTTAAAAAAACTCCAAAACCAAACAAGGAATAAATATAATTAAATGAAGGGGACACATGACATGTTCTGATATATGGGGCACAAAGTGGGGCACCGAAATGGGACAGGTGATTTCCATCCTTATATTGAAGCCGTTGCTCCATATTTTTTTATTACTATTGCAAAATTGTTGTTACCTTATAAATACTAAGATTAACTTTCCTTTTATTATATTCTTCATCATGTAAAACAAACAATATACTATAAATAAAATGAGATTCTTCATCTCTCCTCACCTTGAGAAGAGTGAATTTCTTCAATCTTGTTTCAATATTGTTTTAATTTTCTTTGCTAAAACCCTTCAGTTTGGTGTTTCTTCATCTAAATTCTAAAATCACTACTCTTTTACGAAATGTTTTCGGGGATCATGTTTCTGTGAGTCCGCTGATTCTGATGCCACTATTTTAGAACTGTTCTTTGGGTTTCCTTTCATCTACTGTTTCCCATATTGTTTTCAAGATATGTTTTTGTGAGTCTGCCGTTGGTCTTTGCAAAGTCAGGGCTGAATAAATCAGAATCAGCAGTTGCTTAGTGCTTGGATTCCTGTCTTGATCATGTTCTGTTCTTATTCTCTAGTTGCTCACCAGCAACTTTGCTGGTTTTGGGGTGTTTGATTAAGCGACCGATCTGCTTTTGTTGGACAAATTTGGTGTTGTCTTCTTCCTTATATTAATAATAAGCTAGATTTTTAATCTCATGCTAATGCTTCAAGTATAAAAACAATGATTTGCACTATATAATTTTAACATTACAGAATATGTATTGTAATTTTATTATTTAGCTAGATAGTAACAAATATATATCAAATTTTGCTTGCTATCTCTTTCTTGTCTTGTCTTGTTCTTTTTCTGATTAATATGATTAATAACATTAAAAAGTAAAGAAGAATAAAAGAAAATATCAGATAAAGTAAAAATAAAATTATATGAAAAAAAGTGTCAACTTACCTTTTAATTTCATCACTTTAGTTTTTCAATTCAATAAAAAAACTAAATTAATTGATTTTTCTCATTTCTTATCATTTCATTTATCCAATCAAAATAATAATTTCATAATAAGATTTAAAAAAATATGGAATGAAAGAAGAAAAAATCATTGAAAAAGTAAAAAAAATACAAATTAATTCACTTCATCATTTTCTTTTGTTTTTATCAGCACCTGTTGAATTAAGTAGAAGGAGCTCAATTCCCCTTAAATAAGATCTCGGGTTTAAGTCTTATGAATGGAAAAAACAGGTTTGGGAGAGCTTACTTCCATTTGGGATCCGACGCGGCTCGAACAAAATTAGTTGTAGACCGTTAAACGGATACGGATACCGGTAGTTATACAAAAAAAATCGTCTTTTTTTTTGTCTTTTCAAATGTCCTTTTATTTCCCTTTTTCAATAAATAAAAACAATTTAAAAATTAATTATAGAATCCATTAAATGAATTTAATGACTTCAAATAATAATAATAATAACCATTTTAATTAAAAAAAGATATATTCATATTTTAAAATATCAAGAAAACTAAAAATTGACATGTGGTACTCTCCTTAGAGTTCCATTAGGGATAACTTTTATTTAATGGTATAGATGGTATAGATGGTATAGATAGATATAGATGTGCTAATTGTGTGTCCAAAAAATATACATCCATATAGTTAATATTATTCATGAGAAATTTAATGAAAATGAAGTAAAAATGTAAGCATATTTTCAAAAGATACTAATTAACCTTAAGATATGATGTTTTATCTCATAGAATCAACCAAACAAGAATTTAATTAACAAGAAAATTAAGAGCACTTAACTTAATCCATTGCTCTAAATAATTAATTGAATAGAACTACAATTGAAGAAAGATTTGATCTTCTTGGATTTTCTGCTCTCTTTCTTCTTCCTTTAGATTTTCTCTGATGGATGAGAAATATGTACGTTTCTAACTTGGCTATCAAGTTGTCTTATGTTATGTTATGTTACAAAATAATAAGGGAGGGCTTAATCCTTATTTATGTATGAAACTCTAAGGCTTTAATTTCTTAAATTCAATGTCTATCATACTGGACCCTATAATATTAAAACCAACCCATTACATAGGTCACATTAATGTTTATTAAAATAAAATAGACTAACAAAAAAACCCCTTGATCTAGGATTTAGCTTACAAGCGTTTATAGTGAAAATTAAGTTTTTAAGGTTACGTTTGGTATAAGAAAATATTTTTTATTTTTATTCTTTAAAAAATATAAAGAAACTATCATGTAAGATATGTGTTATGAAGAGAAATGTATATATGTTTTACAAAATGAAATGAAAATGGATCTGAAAATGAAATGAAAATGGATTTAGAAATGAGATTAAAAAAATTTGTTCTCAATATTAGGTTCATTTTCATTTTTATTTTCTAAAACATACACACATTTCTATAAACTATAGATATCTTATTTGGTGATTTCTTTATATTTTTTAAAGAATGAAAACAGAAAATATTTTCATGTACCAAAATATAATCTAAGTTTCTATCAAACCCACTCAAGCTTGCCTGAGTCAAGTTTGAGTTACAAAAGTCAACTGAGCTAGAGTACCCTATTATATACTTGGCTCGAACTCGTCGGATTACACCTCGGACGGGTATTCAACCAAAATTGAATTTCGATCATACAAGTGGTAGACTGCTGGTGAAATATACTAACGCATGATGTTTATGAAGTACCTCTCTATGGGCCGAGACATCTTTTTTTTTGGTGGGTGGGTGGGGGGCGGGGGAGGTGTTGGTTGGTTCTTTTGGGTTTTTGCAAAAGAGAACTTTTATTCCACTAAATTCTCAAACACAAATTGCCTCGCAGCAGACAATTAGTTTACAAGAACACATGGGCTACATGGGCTAAACTTACATTTCAACCATGAAGATTTTCCAAAGAAACCAAAAACTAAACTAAAAGACTATGTGATGTGGGCAAAGGAAGCTAGCTTGGTAAATAACAAAGGCCATGGTGAAATGAAATAGCGTCCATGCATAAGAGGAAAAACAGATATATTAGACCTAGATATATATATATGGTTTCATTGCATTACATGCTCATTGGACTTTGTGGATCGTTAAGAGCTTGAATGGCTGTTTCAATCTGCATCTTTAACTCCTCTTTCTCCTTTTCATCAGCCTGCACATCAAGTTGAAAGACCAAATTATAAGTGAAATGACAACCATGTCCATGTATATATGGTTCTTTAGGTTCACTGAACAAAAAGCATACCTTAATCACCCAAAAAAAAAAAATTCTATAGCAGCTGATTTTGAGCAAATCTAGAATGAACAATATATGTCGTGCCAAATTTTGAAAAAAGAGAACAAAACAAAAAGAAAGAATCTCTAAAACAAGGAATTTAGTGAAATAAAAAGAAAATGTTTTATGAAACCAAAACACAAGATTTTACCTTGTAATGAGCTAATATGGATATGAATGAAAGATTTTGCTAACGAGAGTTCCAAGGGCATTCTTCGAGGTTATTATTTTAGGTAGATATTCTTTCGCAACGTCGTAGTTCGCAACATGTATAAATAAAATCATTTTTTATATTATTCTTCGGATTTCAATCAAGTCGGGTTTAGATTGATATCCGTATCTCTTCTTACACATTTTTTTTCCCTGGTTCGGGTTTTTACCGGATATATTGACCCCGTTCCTCAATCCCAGAAAGTCCAGGGTTCTAGCCATGGCCCTACAACACCAAGAAGGTTTATCTTATCCCCTTATATTTACCTTTTTTTTAATTTAGTTTAAACTAATGAAGGCTAATCTCCCAAGTTTAATTAGGTGAAAGAGAGCAGAGATTTGGCACTATTCTAAGCGAAACCGAATCTAATACGTGGATGAGACGAGAGAAGGCTTAAATTTAACATTTTAAAAGATTCATCATATCTTCCTCATAAGTATATATATATATAGATAAATAAAGCATGCGGTCCACATCCTACATTAAGATTAATTACGTACCATTATGTTTGCAACTTGTCGCCAATTTTAACAATTCTTTTATTATAAATAATTGAAGGTGTGTGTCACTTAAATTAAATAATAATTAAATATCTTAATAAGACAGACAGATTAACTTACCCAGAAAATCTGGAATACATATTGTTTTGTGAGGGAAAACCTTAACCTAATCAACGCTTTAAAGTGTCAACAGCTCCAACTATATTTGAAGATGTGACAATAACATAAAAACCAAAATAAAATAAAATCTTTTGTTTCTTTCCTGATTTCCTGAAATTAAAATTATAAAAATTAAGGAAATTTCAAACACACCTAATTAATTCGTTTTACGTGTGAAAACCCAAAATTCCAGTAAGGACAGAGGAAAAAGGATAAGAAGAGGATATTGGTATTATCTTGAGATGCAATTAGGCACGTTGCAAAAAAATTTCGCCATTATGTGAGAATTGACAATTAAAGCACATGCAAAATTTTATTGAGATGAAGATAAATTAGAAGGGAGAACACACGTTTTAATTTTCCTTCTTCTTTTCCACACACGAGGTTTTTAGGTGGTTTCTACTTTCTAGGCTTGTGGAGGCTTGTTTGTTTACTGAGATTTTATTTTTATTTTAGAGGAAAATTGTTGACACATGATTTCTTCCGGTGGCTTAAAAGGATTATATCAGCTAAAGGCGGACTGAGGGGACCGAACATAACAGGGAGTGATGGGGACCCGACCCATGAAAGTTTAGATTAAATAACAATCAGGTAGCTCATAACAACACCACAAAATGTGGGGAGAAAGAAAAGATTGTACAACCTTCGCTTGCCTTTGTTCCCACAAATTACCTATCACCATTTTCATTTGTGGTCCATGACCTGAATTATATCCATGGGTCCTATTCATACTTAATTTCAACAAGTTTGATAGGCATATTTCCTATCATTTTGCTTTCGTTTCAAAGAGAAAGAATTACCACTCGAATTTAGAATATATAATCTTATCATATATACCACATTTACTTTTTTTAGTACAATCATATATTATCTGTATCCATTTTAATATATAGTATAAGATTTATGTTATTCAAGTCATATCGAATCCCAAATGATGAGAAATTCTCTTAAATCTGTTTTTTTAATTTATAAAACTCGAACTCAAAATCTTATTTAAAAGATATATCCCACATTTATTAACTAATAGAAACCTATATATTTTTAGTAGATAACAAAATTATCCTTTCAAAGAAATATTGTTTTATTTCTTTTGAGAAAAATAATTTGATTATGGTATCTTATATCATTAAATCATTATCTTTCTAAAATAAAGTAGATTCCTCAAAAGAAATATAAAATAAAGTAGAAATGTATGTTAAGATTAGTGCAGGAATATATTGTTTGATGTACTTATGATATAAATAAAATAATTTGGGTGATAAGAAATTCTAGAAAATTTTAAGATATTGACAGAAAGTATGGACCATTTATATTTTATGTATAATTTGGGTGATAAGAAATCCCAGAAAATTTTAAGATATTGACAGAAAGCATGGACCATTTATATTTTATGTAGACTCATCACTCATCCAAAACTTACATCTTGTCTGATGTCAACTTTTAATTGTTTTTATTCGTTCACATGTTTGAAGTTGTAAGTTTTTGGAGAGAGAAATACCAAAAATAACATAAGAAAGATATTGATAATTTCCCTATTTTATTGCTGATGCTGATAAAACATTTTAAACAAGACACTAAAAAAAAAAAAAAACTTTGAAACATATATCAAAGATTTCTTCTTTGTGGATAATGCAATTCTTTAAAAAAAAAAGTTATTTGTCCAAGGGCGGATCGTTGTTATGTCTCGGGGAGGCTTTTTAAAATCCCTATTATTATATAGATATATATATATATATATGTCTTTAATATATATTTGTTTACATTTACACTAAAAATTTCATATTGACCGCCAAAAAATAACTTCTTTCAAATTGACCCTCCAAAAAATAATCTTAATTTCAGTACTAGGAAAAATTATGGAAAGAGCTTTAAAGTGGAAGACGGAGATAGGATCCTTCCTTTTAAATCTGTTGTGACTTTAGTTGTTTTTTGTCGGAGTGGTTTTATTCGGACACTCTGGAATTCACTTACCTATCATTCCCCTAAATCGAATTCATCATAGTAATAAATAATGGATCTTCCACTTTATTAAAGTTTTGTCTATCGGGTTTCCAATCTTTCAGGCCCCATGTTTCTTGATATTCTTTTTTTTTTTTCAATTTTTAATTTTTTTCTCGTTTTTTAATAATAATAATAATATAATAATAAAATTGATACCCTTCTCACTATGTACGTCACATGCGGTCCTTGCCGGATTTCTTCCGTCATCTTGATTAATTTTCAATGAAGTTTATGATAAAATTTTTTTTTTTGGGTTGGAGTTTATTATAGTTTTCATTATAAGCAATTTCTTTTATATATTTACTATTTATTTGGGGTTGATACATATATTTTCTTAATGAATAGAATTTAAAAGCTAGAATTCAAAATTAAGAAAATATGTAAAAAAAGAAAGGAAAAACGATGTTATATATATATATATATATTTAATATATAGTATATTAAAAGAAACTGGACTTTCTTCTCCCAAACTGATGAAAATTCTTTTGTCTAAAAAGAAAATTTTATTATGGCGATCTTAGGATAGATGAAATCAATTAACTTTTATTTACAGATGTGTTCTTTTGGGAAAGTTAGTGGTCAATAAACAATAATGCTGGGAATCCTATGATCCATGCACAGGTGATTAAATAATTAAGCTACCGCTAAACCTGGAATTAATGTAACCCCACTTCACTTAATCAACATTATTAACAAATTTTGACATCTTGTGAGCATTTATTTAGGTTAACGATAAGTAGTGTATATATGTCTCTTTCTTAGAAAGTTTGAATCCAATTTTTCTTTCGTGACAAAAACACTTGCATGGGTTTATATATGCAGATTTTGCGGGTGCTGCTGGCGCGTGCCGCACACTTGCAAATATAACTCCCATATCTAGCTTTCTACTGCTTTATATCCTATGCTAATAATTTGGACACTTGAAAGGGAACAACCTAAGAGGAAATAACAATAGAAAGGGGAGTGTTTAAAAAGTTTGATGGTTAAATTATTAGAAAAACAAAAATTTGATTTTCCAAAAATAAAAAAAAATACTATATGATTTTTGAAAAAAAAAATTGTCCGAGACAGAACTCATCACCTCTTAAAATCATATACCGATATAGTGTGGAAAAAAGTAGTGTCTATTAGTATTAAAAATGAATAAATAAATAAATAACATTGATGAAATAAGCTGAAGAATATAATATAGTAGAGAGTAGAGAGGGGAGGAAAGAGTACAATTATGATAAATAAATAAATAAATAAATAAATAAGAATAATTAAAGTGATTAAATGGGAGTTTTACCTCAATAAACACAGTTTTCAAAAGCCTTCCGGAGACCGCCGTTATATTAGCAGTAATAATCTTAAGCTTCAGAGATTCAAAGACCTCACAAAGTTTCACCATGGTGTCTGTCCTTTTACTGCATGTTATGCTGACCACCACAGTCTTCTCTCCCATGTGGGTCACTTTCAGCTGCAAAAACAAAAAATACAACAACCAAAAAGCCTTAATTCAATTCAAAAACCATCAACTATGAGACCCAAATTAAGAGGCTAAATCAAGTAAGTAAATTACTTCAAGAACTTCAATAGGGGAAGTCCTTGATCCCCCAGAATCAAAAATGTTCTCCAGCTTTGTTTTCTTGGATTTTAACACCACCGGCAGCTCTTGGTCATACTCGTACCCTGGATTTTTTTTCAGTTTTCCAGACTCCAATTCCATTATCTCAGTCTGGATTCTATTCTCCTGGTCATGCAGTTCCTGGATGTAGTCAATGGCATCCTTGATGATCGATGCCTTGTCCATCTGGAAAATTACATTTACATCAACATCAACTAAATTAATCAACAAACCAACTAAAAGAAAAGCGAAAAGAAGAAGCAAAATGGTGCTGCTGCCTGCTGATCGGCACCTTGCTAATGTTGGGAACAACTGCTCTGAGTGCAAACAGGCGTTCGTTCAGCTTCTTTCTTCTATTTCTTTCGGAAACGATGTTCTTTGAGGCAGCAGACGAGGCTGCACCGTCGGGAGAGCTCGAATCATAGTAGCCGGAGAAATCATCCATTGCCCAACTGATTCAATTCAAACAAATTCAAATTCCCCTTTTCTTCATTAGTTTCATTTTAATTCACTATTTGTATACCCAAAAGGGCTTTTGAAAAACCCAAATAAAAAGAAAAACAAAAACGAAAAACAAAATTAATACTAGTATTTGGTTATATACCTATATTCTTCGTTTTCAAAGAAATATTTGGTTTCCCAGTAATTTTTGTACTCATCACCAATATTCTCTATATTCTCCATGGCAAGCATATATGGTTGGTTTTGTTTGCTGTGAAATAAAGAAAGAAAAGGGAAACAGAGAGCAAATGAACTTGCTGAAAAGAAAGGAAGGGAAAGGAAAGGAGGATTCTTTCTCACTCCAGCGGGGCAAGTGAGAATTTATAAGGGAGGTATTTGGGGAGAAAGAGCCAAACAAAGAGTTAGTGAAAATGTAGGAGTATTTAGGAAGGGAGAACGAATGAGGAGAGGGAGGAGGAGGTAGAGTTGCACATTTATACCACGTGCGATGCCATGTTTAACGTTTGTTCATTTCGGCTTCGTAGAAAGATCAGAACCGTCCAATCCGATGTGGTCTACGGACGCGTATGAAAACACCACGTAACGCACTGCTCCTTTCCCACTCTCTCTCTTCCTCCGCTCGAACTCCACGCGCCCAAATAATTGAATCTTTTTGTTTTTCCTTGGTCTTCGTTCTTCACCTGTCACTACCGTGGTGGCGTGGACTTTGTTTTGTTCCTAGTAAGTTTCTCAAGAAGTCTCCCTTCCTACTCACAATTTCACACGTAAATAATCCCAAAAAAGCAGAAAAACAAAAACAAGCTTTCCGTATTGAATTTTAATTTTTAAAATTTAGAATCCCTATGATAAAACCTTATACAAATTTTAAATTTTGATATATAAGAAAGTGCAAAATAAAAGAAGAAAAGAAAAGAAAGAGTCTTGGGCCTCTTGGCGACTCGATTAAACTTATCACCAGTAGATACCCCATGTTAACGCTGCGAGTATATTTGAGACTTGGTTAAATATGTTTGTTGCCTCTAGCACTCGATATGGTTTGTTGTTTTAACTATGGCCACATCTAATATTAATTATAAACATCAAAGAAACAACAAATCATCAAATCTAATAAAAAATACATATTAAAAATAGAAGAAGAAAATCTTTTCAAAAAAGAAGAAAAGAAATATCGCGTAATCGCTGTTGACATGAGGAAGACAGACTTTGGTAGAATCTTTAAGAGTGTCATAACCTCTAACCGCTAAAATCGCTTAAAGGAATGAACAACAATTATCCTCTTCTGTTGTCTATATGATCAATGTTTTAAATTAAGTATTACGTGTTGTTTTAAACTTTTAGTTTTTCCCTGCAAATACAAAAGAAACAGAGTGATAAACTAAATCAAATCGGATTCAAAATTTACAATTTTAGAATTTGAAAAAGTTAATAAATAAATTAACAGGTTCGAATAAAAAAAAATTTGAAGCTTAGTTCTTCCCAAAATAATTCACCCCATCTATAGTTTTCACTCATGAATGATTGCAACAAATATTAAAAAAAAATCATATAGGAGAAGCATCCCACAATAATTTGAAATGATCGAAAAAGAGTAATAATTAGAAGCAAAATAAAATCTAAGTTGTAAATCATTATAAAAGCATACGATGTAATTTTTTTTTTCAAAAATATATCTGGTTAGAAGAAATCCCTCAAAGGAAAACGCAATATCGAAAAGAGAAAAGGAAGAGATGTGTAAATGACCATTAAATCATTTGGAAACCAAAAGGCAGTAAAGTCAAATGCCCAAATACAACCACTGAAACTGAAGAGATAACAGGAGGCGGATGGGTTGTTTTCTTTTTCTTTTCTTCACCAAAAGAATTAACACCATATTTTTTGTTGTTGTAAAACTCTATTAGAGTACCATGTGTCAGTATTTGGAAGTATAAGAGAAAAGCTCTAAGTAGAGAGCGCCACATGCATGTCAGTCTTTGAGAATACTAGGGGAAAACTTTAACATATGATCTCACTTATATTACTGTTATATATATAAGGAGATAGCGTCCTCTCTTTAAATTATATAAGTATAAAATTTTTTTTCTCATGCCATATTATTATTCGAATCTAAAATCTTATACTATTCTGATGCAGAAAACTAAAGTTATATATATCTAATTTATAAATTGTTCGGATCCTCAGAAATACAAGTGGATTTAATTTGATATTTTTGGAGATGAACTGGCTCATAATATATCAATAAATATGTAACCAAAAAAATGAATGAATTAATAATCATTTGAGTCTACTTAGACCAAAGTAAAAAAACTTATCACTTTACGCGTATTTTCGAGCCCAAATTTCACCGTTTTCCCACTATTCTGTGTCATCAAAGATTTTTGCATATTTTGGGATTTTGTTTCCTATTTGTTAGATTTTATTTTATTTTCTTTTATATTTATGGATTTGTTTTTGGCTACTAAAGAACGAAAACAAAAACTGCAATCGAATCACCCCATGGCCAAAGCAATCCTATGCAAGAATCGAAACCAGCTGATGAGGAGGGCCTTCATATATATATATATATATATATATATATATATATATATATTTATGCTGATACCATGTGGTGAGGAATGAGCCGGAGAGGCCAATTTGTTTGCATAACGATTCCCTTCTCGACGAATATGGTTTATATCCATAGTCCACCCTCCTTTGATCAGTTCTAAACAGTCATGAATAAGAGTAAAGTAAGGATGAGATTCCAGTATTGTGTTTTCGAGAAAATGTGCCACTTCCTGAGCATCTAGTTCAACTATCAACTTCTCAATAGCCCTGGCTTTTTGCCAGCAGCAAACCTTGTCTCATGCCTTATATTTGTGGAGTTTATGGTGCTATATAAAAAATTGTAACCATCGGTTGAAGGCACGATATAAATTTATCAAATTTTCTTCAATTGAATTTTTTTTCTATTTTCTTAATTACTTTTATGCTGCATCATATTGCCTCAGGCTTTAAATATTAATAATTATTAAGACATCTTTTTTATTTTTATTTTTATTTTTATTTTTTGGCTATATTGAAGAGCTATACTTGTGGGGGAAGGGAATGTAGAAATTGAGATTCGAATATAAATTTATGGAAAATCCTACTCCTAATGGAGGTGGGTGAACCGTTTAGATTAAATCTTAGGTTCTAATAAAACATTTTATGATCATAAACAATGCTAATAATGTATTATGAAGGTAAATATTGTATTATCCTTGTTGGATTTTTTGGATTAAGATCCATATGATTCCAGCCCATTAGGTCTATTGATCGAGAAATTATTAGGTAGGCTGGGTGTACCACGTCATCTATAGGCCTGACCAATTAAATTGTGACAACTCAAGGATTTTGATACATTTACTAAAACCCTACCACAATTATAGCTTAAATTTAAGGACTTACCTTTTGAATTCTCCTTTTTTGTAACGTGGAGCTAAACATTTGTCAAATTAGTGCCTTAATTTTAGGAAACTTTTTGAATTGGTACAAATTTATTGGTTGGGCCTATGAATGACGTGGTACACCCGACCTACCTAATAACTTCTCCTATTGATCACCTCAATCAAGGGGTAAAGATTTAATTTATTATCCTCATGATTTAATTCAAGAGTAATTTATTTTTACCATTGAATGAAGTGTCATGTAGGATTAGTTTAGTATTGCAATTTTGGTTTGAAAAGTTCAATTTGACAAAAATACTTTACAAAAGTATTTTTTTTTAAATTATCGTTGAAAAGTGCAATTAAGATTTAAATGCTTGCCATAATACGGAAAGTGCATTTTTAACTTAAAAAACACTTTTTAAACTCCGAAACACATATAAATATTAACTTTTCAAGTTGAGTGGGATTTTGCAATTAAAACTAACTTTTGACACAAAAAATCGTTTGACATTAATTTTTAAGATGAAAAGTAATTTTTTTACACTCAAAAGTAATGTCAAAGGGACTCTAGTTGAGATTTGGAGACAAATCATAAATAAGTGATAATTTTAATTATTTTATTTATCACTTTTTTTTTTTGGACTTAAAAGGCCTCTCTAGTTGGTTTATTTTTACTCAGATTAATTGCACCAATTCATTCAGAAAGTGACCTAAGTAGTCCCCTTCCTCTTTCCGAGAAAAATCTCTCCCTTTTGATTGTCCCTCCAAGAAAGACTTCTCCCATTCAGATTGTCAAAGATGTGAGACTGTCAACATGTGAATTGCGATCCTCACTCTGCTTTTATCAATGTCCAGGTAGAAATCGAACTGGACTCGATAAATGTTCGACAAGGTTAAGCAGTTTTAAGTTTCTAAGTATGTGATGTTGGAGAAGGTTAAGCTCTTTAGCTACAAAATCAGCTGCTATAATTTAGATTGATTTTTTTAATTCCTTAATTGTCTCCCTATAATTGTATATAAATTTTGTACCCTATAGTGAATCAATATACCAGAATCTTCTACTCCATCTTCACTATTTTATCAAAGCTTCTGAAATTCTTTTATTAATTAAATTAATTATCCCATCTAACCATGTCCTTCCCCTTTATTTTATTTTATATTTTTGTTTCCTGAAACTTTTCCCGCTCTTTCTCTTCGTCCCCTTTCCCCGATTCTTCAATATCAATTTTTTCCCTTTGCATTGAAGAGAAATTTAAAAAAAAAAAGAGAGACAAAAGTAAAAAATATGTAACAGTCAATGGGAAGGAGCCATATGTTCCTCTCCACCCTTGAAGCAGAATTAGGGATGACAATAAACGGATATTAAGCAGATATCCGCCCCGTTTAAAACAGTTTAAAACCCTAATCGTTTAATAAACGGTTTTGGATAGTGAAATCACTATCCGTCGCGGATTTGGAGCGGTTTCGGTTTTAAGGCCCCGGATTTCCGCTATCCGAAATCGTTTAAGTTAAATAAGTTTGGATAGTGAATATCTACCTAAAAGCCTTTTAAACTCTGTTAATTCATAGTTCATTTATCCATTAAAACTCACTCATTCCAAAATTGTTTATTAGAAAGTAAAAAATTAAATTAAAATATAATATTAAAATATAATGATATGAAATCCTGGATTCCTCCTCCTTCTTTTTGGAATCTATAAACTTTTTTTTTTAAACTTTGTATTAATTACTATTTGATTTAATTACATATTGAAGTACTTGAATTTCATAATTTTTTAAAAAAATTTCAACTTAAAAAATTTGTGATTTAGAATTCGAATTCAGTTTTTAGACAGATATCCGCATATCCACTTAACTTAAACGGTGCAGATTTAGATAGTAGGATTTAAAATTAAGCAGTTTTTGAATGGTTTTGGATAGTAAAAAGTTAAACGGTTTCGGTTATGGATAATGAAAATTAAGCAGATATCCGAACCGTTGCCATCCCTAAACAGAATGCCTTGGGAAACTTGTCTATATATTTCTTTAATAGTTGTTAATAGATTAATTATCCCGTAGTCCTTACATAAAACAACACAACATGTAAACCTATATAATAGTACATGAAACTGGTATAGTGCATTTTACAATTCAGTAACAGCCAAATAGTGTAGACAACCTACTTGACTTCCTCTCGTTGGCATAGTGGCCACTGGTGGATCCTTATATAACCACAAGGCCCCCTAAAACTTTAAATAATCCCCTATTAGTAAGATATATTTATTTATATATAATTACTCTTACCAATTTTAAATTTTCCTGAAGCATGTTATGTTTGGTATGAGAAAATATTTTCTGCTTTCATTTACTAAAAACTACAAAGAAATTACTATTTAAGATATATGTTATGAGAGGAAATGCATGTATATTTTAGAAAATGAAAATGAAAATAGATTTAAAAATGAGATAAAAAAAATTTGTTCTTAATTTTAGGTCTATTTTCATTTTCATTTTTTCAAATATACATATATTTCTATAAACTACACATATCTTATATAATAATTTCTTTATATTTTTTAAAGAATGAAAATAGAAAATATCTTCATGTACCAAACATAATTTTCTTTATGAGAATTTAAATTGGTCTCGAAAATTCAGTGTCAAGATCCGTCGCTAACAGCTGCTATGGAGGTAGAGAAATCACGCAGCAAGTCTGACCATGACCTGCTTTCCGGCATAGCCATAAAGAATCCAGCTTATAAAATGTACCAAAATCAAGAAAAACGAAATCTAAGCTTGCAGTCCCAATTCACGAGGCAAGGCTTCAGGTAGTCAAATCATTTGAAAATGTCGCAATTAATCTATCCAAATTCCAAATCACGCGTGCCGTGCGTAACATGTCACATGTATATACAATTAATTCTCATGTTCGACACATAGTAGTATTTATGGTCATAGATTTTGGATGTATATATTTTACGATTTTTTATTTTTTTAGAAAAAAAAAAAATATATATATATATATATAAACCAATAAAAAGAAGCCGCCACATAATTTTCATTTCTTGAATCTTTTTGGCCATATGCTCAATTTGAGACATAATCTTTCAAAATTGACTCAATTAAGAGTTTAAAAACACAATTCGAACAAATTGGAATTCATATTTAATAAATTGTGACAAATTGAATCCATCCTTATATGAAAATCAATGATGGTTATATATATGCATTAATTTTGATAGAAAAAATGTCATAAAATTAATTAAAAATCAAACAATATTAATCAAAATAAATTCAATACACGTGGCATAATATAAAATTTTCACGTACTTTTCAGTTTATATATATGTTACACACTAGAATTAACTAATAATGAGTTCAATTTGTCACAATTTATTAAGTATGAGTCCAATTTATTTTGAATTGTGTTTTTAGGCCCTTAATTGAGTCAATTTTAAAAGATTAAGCCCCAAATTGAGCAATTTAGCCAATCTTTTTTGCGCAATAATGCTCTTATATACTACTCACTCTGTCCCAAAATTTTAGTCCATTTGTCTTTTACACAAATTTTAAGAGTAAATAATAAAATTACTTAACTATCTTTGATGTATATGAGTTTATTTTGGATATCGTGAAATGATGTAAGAAAAAGTAAAGAAAAGAAAGATAAAATTGAGAATTCAATAGAAGTTGTTGTTTATTTATGATAATGGACAAATAAATTAGAACATCTATAAAAGAAAAGATGGACAAATAAAATGAGACGGAGGGAGTATGACTTACCCAATGTTAGAATGAACTAAACTAAAAAAAAAAAAGGAAGGAGGAAAAAAAAAACATTTAATAAAGTATAGGAAACGTTAACGAAAAAGTATACGAAACCTTAAAAAATTACTCACTATTTTTTTGTCTATTATATTTAGAACTCATTTCAAGCTATTATAGTGAGCACTTTTTTTTTTTATCTTTTGAAAAAAGTGGTGGGTAGTTTTTCTAAATGTAACATTTAAAAAAAAATAAAACAACATATTTATTTTTACTTTTTTATACTTTCAATAAGTTATTTTGTCACGTCCCGACCCGCCCGAATCGGCCACGTGGTAACCGCCGCACTGTCTCGAAGTACATGCTACCCAGTCACGTACCTAAAGCACCGCAAAGCATATAAATGGATACCATCGCTGTGAAACAAAACTAAAATGTAATTAGAATCATTTAAATAAATATTTAACTTATAAAGTGTACTAGTGGATTAATTTAAAATAATATGTACACAGCGGAAACTACTAAGCCTAAGCCACGGACGCCTTCTAGTGAGCCTCCATTCTATTTGCTGACCCCATACGCGAATCTACATCCACCGACATTGGATACAGGTGAGTGACAGAGGTTCTATGAATCTCCATCGGGGTTAGGGAAAATAAGGAAAATCCAAAATAAAATAATTATAAAATAAATATTTTTCTTTTCAAAACTCTTTCCTGGTTCTCCAATCGAGAACCCTCTTTCAAAACTCTTTAAATAAATAAATAAATAAATATATATATATATATCACAAATGGGTTGGCATCTCTTTTATACTAAAAACTCGACCCATCGGTCATATGCCTCACTGCACCGAGGGCTATCTCTTTTCTTTCTAAAATATTTTTACATTTTCTCTTTCACTAGCCCGTTCCCTCGGTGGTGCCCATCGCTGTGGTGGAACACAGCTACCTTGAGCCCTGGCGAGCTTTCCTACGCGCCTCTCCTAACCAGGCTCAACTCACCGTGCCCCTCGATAGGCGGTTCACGGCTGAGTCTCTAGCATGCTTTCTCCAACTCGTCCATGCTCCCACATATATTGGAGCCCGAAGAGCATCCCTCTCAATCACTCATCTCGCAAGGGTATCGCACCCTTAAAAATCATAATAATAATATTTCATAAATATATATATATACGCATAAAACATTTATATTTAAAACATGTAATCACTCACACAGAAGTTTTTATATTCCTTTTTAAAACATCCCACTCACTGTGTAGGTATATCACCATGCAAATATGTGTGTATGTGGATTTCCCGTATCCCAAAATTTTTGAAAACATTTATATTTTTAAAACATTTTTAAAACATTTGTTCCCAGTGGCTAAACAAAGAAATCTAGGCCACTCACAGTATTTGGGAGATTCGTATACTCCCAAGCGCTCCATGTAGGTCAACCTCCGGAGCATCACCACATTCGATTCACCCGGAGTCCTAGCACACGGAAATATATGTTAGCATTCATAATTAAATTTATGAATGCATCTACGAGGTTCTAACATGACCTAAGACTGGGCTTGAATGTGATTCGGGGCTTAGAAAAGTGTCCGGGTGTCACACCCTCATCCGAAGGTCGAGAATATGACAACCGCTGCGTGCCACGAATTATGAATGGCACGCTTCACCCACAACCCGAAGCTCGCAAGGCTTACAGCATCTTGAACCCATTTAATAAATCCATTTAAACTTGTCATGCAAAACGAAAAATAGGATTTTAAAAACATTTAGGCGGTTCAAAATTTGAAGGAAAGCGACCCTTTAAATCGAGAAACATAAATAAATAATACTTCAACCGAAATCAAATTATACCAGTGGATCCAGTAATAAACACACATAAGTCATATAGACTTACTGTGAGATATCCGGAGTCGAGTCTTGACACTTAGTGGTCTACCCTTTTTGTGCGATTAATTATCCTGAAAAATAAGATTTTAAGAAAAAAGGGATGAGTATGTTTTCTATACTCAGTGAGTGAGACAAGATCATCAATCAAATTTTAAATAAATAAAAATAATATAAACATGCGCTTTGTATAAATTTGAATTGAGATTTTATAATGTTTCTAAAATATTTAATTAGTCGCCTTATTAACGATCAAGAATTTATTTATCACAGCATAAGGGAACTTCAAGTTAACCTTTAAGGATTTTCATAACACAACAGTAGTCAAAATGAGCAGTCATCCGTAAAAACGCATTGCTTAGACCTCACTCAGCCAAGATGAGATCTAAGCCTGCCGAGGTTTTCCCTTAGTTACTTTATTTATCAAACAAAGCCCTCTACTCGGCGTTGGCATGGGCCTTCACCACGGGTGATACGTGGCTATGTCCGCAGTACTCCCACTGGGGTCGCATAATCACATAACAGTGCACAAAACCCCTATACCATCCACCCCAAGTGGGAGTGAAAAGCCTACTCGCGCCGGCTCCACAAGCTCGGACCGTGAGAGACGTCACTGCAGTGACTAACATCTCATCCACCACATTCATAATGTAAACATCATAATTCAATCGGATATCATTTGACCAACTGGCCCATCATTGAAGTCAGTTCTAATAACATTAATTCCTATCAACTTCATCACAAAATCCAAATACTTGATTACAAAAGTAATAAAACAGGTCAATTCCTACTAAGATCATAAACAACCATCATAAGCCAATTGAAGTTTAAGAGAAACAATCCATTGCATTTAGATAAAATAATTTAAATAGCAAAACATTTATTTAGGTCGGTAAAGTCCTACTCAGGGAAGGTATACACTCCCACTATTCGACAAGCTAATTTTCCTCGAAAGAGGACTCGCTACTCGGAAGGAATGTCGGTTTCAGTCGGGTTTGCTCCTCCTTGATTGTCTACCTCTTATCTACAATCTACCAACAAGTTAAGGTAGGAACGGAAATCACACGTATACCCGTCGACGTGCGGACCCTTGGCCGTCGACGGGTAAACTATTCAATGATTACTATTTTTTTGAAAATTAAGCCATCCGTCCACGGATTGAGGGGCGAACACCCATGGCTAAAATTTTCAGGGTGCACTTAATGGTAGACGTCGACGTTTGCCAACCTGACCGTCAACGGATGGAAATTTCTGACTTCAAGTGCAACGAATTACTCACTCATCCGTCGACATACAAACCGTTACCCGTCGACGGATCACTGGATGTTAAGACAACTTTTACTATCAAATCAGGGAAAATTTAAATAAACGGATGATTTTCTAAAACTTATGAACAGACGGGTCAAATAGATTCTAAAGGGGTTTGCTAAACCACATTGTTCAGATTAATATTTATTCACCTCTACAATTTCCGTTTTTTTTTAGGCCTAATTCACTTCCAATTCAACTACCTTTCCATTAACTCAACCAACTAATCAAATGCCATTCTTCCTTGGTGAGTTCAGCACTATATTACACAATTGAAGGTTTCTTCTTCCATGTAATTTAGTCACATTTTCTAGTGTAGTAAGCTTTCATGAATCTCATATTCCAACCTCAAGCTTCCTTGAATCCAAATTTGGCCTAAATCTCAAATTCAAGAATTCTCCATAACATTTCTAATTTTCTAGATTCACAAGCCTACAAAGCAATTTCAAGCTAAATTGACCTTATATTCATGTTTAGCATACCAAAAACTACAATCTAACATTAAAATTAGACATGCTTACCTTTGAATTGCAATATCCCATCAAGAACCCTAGACTTTCCAATTACAATTTCTCCTCACTTAGCTTGAATTTATTGAAATTGATTTAGGAATGTTAATGGGCTAATCAAGAGGTTTAATTTGATAGGAAATTTTAGTGGGCTTGTTTGGAGAATTTAGGACTTATGTTTTATGGAGGAAGCTTGCAAGGTTCAACAATGGTGAAAGTCTTCTTCATTTCTCAAGGTTGAAGACAACTAAATAAATTGTATGAAATTTCTATATTTTTCTCCACCATGGCCGGATTTCACTAGGCAAAAAGATGATGAAATTTGTTTTCATCTTAGCCATTGATTTCTAAGCCTTTGCCACTTGTCACTAGATGGTTAAGTCCATAAAAGAAAATTTTGTTCTTTGTTCCCATTTTGTCCTCCAACAATGACTAAAATTCCATATGTATACTAAGTCAGTGTAATATTCAGTGTAGAATTCTATTCTTCAGGCCGTTTGCTTCTGAACCATTGGCAGTGAAATTTTCAAATTCCCTGTCATTTGTTAACAATTTCAGTCTAAATTTCTAACCTTACTACAAATCCCTAACTAATCACTTAATCCCGTCCATGTCCTTTTCACCACTTAAGTGAGGCTTTACCACTCTCTCTTACTGACTAATACATGCTCTAGTTGGCGGAAAGAAACAGGTATTTGGTATGGGTATTACAGCTCTCTCCCCCTTAAATAAATTTTGTCCTCAAAATTTCACTTACCAGAACTAGTGAGGCGGTACAGATTTTACTTCCTCATTCGTTCCTAAGTGAATCGTTCACCTTGGGGATTCTATCTAACTCCGGTGGTATCTTCAATTGGTAAGATATTGGATCAATTCTCTAAATTTTCTTGAATGGTCCGATGTAGTGAAAATTTAATTTTCCTCTCCTTCTGGACCGTATGGCACCTCTCCAAGGTGACTCCCTTTAAGAATTCATGCCATCCACTTGAAATTCTATATCTCTCCTTTGTTGGTCCGCATAGCTCTTTTGCTAATCTTGTGCTGCTTTTAACTTCTCTCTAATAACCTTGATCTTTTCGGAAATAAGATTGATTAGTTTCACATTATGGAGCTTCCTTCCACCAACTTCATCCCAATATACTGCTATTCCACTTTTCCTCCAATATAATCTCCTTTAATTCTGGATCATTGGAACATACACTTTACCATCCATAGTTAATTCCCCATCATTTCTAAGTTGCAGGCTTATTCTTAAGGCTATTGTCTCGTGCGGTCTAAGGCTAGCTTGTTTAATTTGTACCTTAGTAAGCCTTGTCCACGCAATTGGGTGTTCAACCCTTCGGCTCACTCGGTGGGAATGAACCGATCGTAAACAATTAAAGATGCTAATGATAATGATGAAGACATAAGAGAGTTTAGAAGAACGACTATTACTGGTATTCCCTACACACTCGTTAGTACAAGATAGTCCGGTGGTAGGTTCTCTCACTACTACAACACTTCCCTCATATACTACAGGACGGTGAGGGAGTCCAAAATTGCTTTGAAAGAGCAAATGAGAGGAGAGAAGAGAGGGAGAAGAGAAAATGAGAGGGGAGAGCTCATTTCCCCCTATTTATAGGCAAGCCCGACACCGGGTCTACTCGGGCCCCCGGGCCAGACTTTTTCCCCTCTTTGAAACCTCTCATAATTTCAATCCTTGACCCGATCCACCAACCAATTCATCAATAGACGTCTAATCCATCTTTTGCAAAAAAAGATTTTTTATTTAGAAACTCTCTATTTATAGTGATAGTGAAATACTTTGGTAACTCAAAAATTTTATTTTAATGACTTTTTATTTTTCTCATTATCATAAAATTAATATTAGTAGTTTGATAAATTAAAGGTGTTTTTTTTAAATGACTTTTCATTTTCCTTATTATTACAAAATTAAAATTAGTAGCTGAAAGTTTTTTTTTAATTGCATTATTAGAGTTGGTAGTTTAAAGTGTTTTTTTTTTAGTTACAAAATTATTATTGGTAACTCAAAAGTCATGGTTATTATTAGTTGGGTAAAATTGAGTTATGTGATTTTATTACAAAAGTAGGATTATATATATATATGTATTAATTCTTTTAATTACAAAATTATTATTGATAACTCGAAAGTCATTCTCATTATTAATTGGGGAAATTTGAGTTATGTGATTTTATTAGATAATGCATACCACTTTTCATCATAGGTTCAGATACGCAATATGGTAGCCACAACCAAACAAACTTCATTCTAAAGGGAATATATAATAAAAATAATGATTAAAATCTATTCACTACAAATTGGAATTAAAATATTGAAAATATAAAGTATAATATATAGATCAAGAACCTTTTTTTGTAGCAGACTGGAGATGTTTTTTTTTCTCAACAATTATCTTTGTTGGCTTGAAACGATTGGTTTGACTTATTTTTCAATGATTGTTATTGATATTTTCAAATCTTCAATTAATGAAACCTTAATAAAGGATTATTTAGAGAAAGACAAATAAAAAGATGAAAACACTTAGTTAATAAATATGTAGGTGTATATATTATAAATGATAATAACAAAATTTTAAAAGTTAAAAACTTACCTAGACCAACCTTTAATTGTACTATTTCTAATATATTCTTATCAATGTAAATTTTAGTAGATTTTGATGCCAAGAATAATAATTCATCTAAATAAAAAATATCTTAAATATTTTAGTTAAAGACTTAAATCTTTCTTTTTAAATAGACAAAAGAAAGAAAATAATTTTGTATATTATAACTAACATCAATAACTCTTCGCAATCAAAGAGATTAGTATAATAACTTGATGTTCATTGCCCAAAGTTAAGCATTTCTACTCAAATTTAGAAATAAACTTGTCCCATAGAATAATATTCACCGATCTTTCACTTAAAAACAAATAAAAAGAAAAATAAAGAAACCCTTAATAATAGTTGCATTAAAAAAAAATCTAAGACGTTCATGAGTATATTAGATTAAAAACTATATCTTAAATCTTGTAGGCATAACACCATACAATTTATAAATTTCTCACTAACAGATTGACGTCGTGACAAACCTAAGCCAACAACAATACCGATGATATCCAAATTATAATAATAACAACAACAATATTGTCAAATATGATAAAATTTTTATTTTACAATAATAACAGTATTTTATATAATATAAATTTTCTTTTCAAAAAGGAATAAATAACATAATTAATAGCTAATTATCTAAAAATAAGGAAAAAAGGGTTAAACAATTAGTTGAATGGCCATTAAAATCACCATAGTCTACCAGCTCAAAGACATGGGTTGGAATGTTGATTTTTTCAAACAAAAATCCCCTTTATAATGGTATTAGCATGAAAATGAAAAATATTTTCATTAGCAGAAATGACTCGATAATTATCTAGGCTTTTTAGAATAGAAAGATTTTTAATATACTATAAACTTTAAAAATAATCTTCTTTAACTGATATGCATCATTACTCCATAGTATCCCATAAATATAAAACCCTATGAAACAAAATAAAACATATTAAATTAATCAAAATAAATAAAAACAACAATAAATAGAAAGAAAAAATAAAAAATTCTAAAAATATTATTCACTTTTTCGTCCACCCAAACCATTCTCGTGCTAACATTCTTCTTCATTTTATAATTATAAATATCGTATAATCGGTAAATATGAATCTTGATTCTCCAATCATCCATTTGAGAAGAAAACTTATCAATTGTTACGTAGTCTAATTGCTTATTTGGCATGATTGAACTGCAATATAATTTAGAAAAAAAATCGAAAGCTACACGGGAGAGAAATTTTAAAACATTAATATTCAAATATTCAAATATTCGAATATAAAAAATTAAGTAACAAACTTGTGACTAATATTTTGCCCCACTAAAAAAAAATCTCACAAAAGAAAATCAAAAGCACAAAAAATGATCACCATAACATGCAAAATAAAAGAAATTAAAATTGAAAATTAAGATTTTTCAAATTACTTACTCTTTTATGATTTTTTTTAAAATTCGGAAACCTCTACTTATAGTGATACTGAAATGCTTTCAAACTTACTCTTTTATGATTTTTTTAAAGTTTAGAAACTCTCTATTTATAGTGATATGGAAATACTTTGATAACTCAAAATTTTTTTTTAAACGACTTTTTCATTTTCCTTATTATTACAAAATTAAAATTAGTAGCCGAAAGGATTTTTTCTTAAAAAAAATTGCATAATTAGGATTAGTAGTCTAAAGGTTTTTATTAATTGCAAGTTTATGAATGGTAACTCAAAAGTCATACTCATTATTAATTGGTTGAAATTGAGTTATGTGATTTTATTACAAAAGTAAGATTATATATATATATATATATTGATTTCATATCATTTAATCAACTGAATTGGTCCCGAATTAACTCGTGACACTAACTCAGGATGTACCTTCATATAATAGCATGGTATAGATTAAAGAAAGTGCTTGGCATAAATGCTTTTCATTTTGTTGACATGGTAGATTTCTAAAAGGCTACCCTTCAACCATGAACTACTGCATTAAATCATGTGCAATGCATGAGGAGGGAGTTTGATTTCTTCATTTAATTTTTTTGACAAGAAGCTCTGAAACTACCTTAGCAAACTCTATTAACTTCCCGAATTCAAAAGGTTAGATGAAAAAGAAATGAAGTTGCCATAGTATATATCATATAATTTATTTAGATATCATCTCATCAAAAACTTTTGACTAGGAATAGATATTTCCACTACCTGAATTCGTCTAGACGAGTTTTCACGCCAGAACATCGAAGTGGAGGGGGTTGAAATTGACTAAACCGAGGAAATTAATCTGCGTGGAAAAACAAAAAGCCTAATCCGATCAGAATCTAAACCGACAAGAAGTAAAAGATCAAATAATTAAACAAATCTTGTATTATAAATGAAATGAACTTGATACAAACTTAAGCATGAATTCAGGCTAATTGCTCAATTTGGAATCAATTTTTTTCAAAATGGCCTATTTTGGGGTCAAATATTTTAATTTCATTGATTGAGGGCCAAACCTTTTAAAATCGGTTCAATTAAGGGCCTTCATCAATTCAAAAGGTGTGTAAACATCAATCGCCATTAACTTTAATGGCCACAAAAAGATTATGCCCTTATTTGAAAAACACGAAAAGATTAGGCCATCTTCTGATTAATTTGAAAAGTTTGACACTCTTTTTAAAATATCACATCCTCTATTCTCTCTATAGCTTTAAAAATTGAACAATTAAATAATAACCCAGAATCTAGTGAAATTTCCACCTTTGTAAGACCACACTTGATTGGCGTCGTTGACTTGACAATTAATCCAATGAAGTTCAAACTTTATAGATAGCACATTTTGGACCTCCAAAATCTAAATCTAGTCTTCGATTCGTCAAAACCAACTTGTAATTTCCCAAAAATCTTCTTAAAAATCGTGATGTCTATGTTCCAATTGCCCATTTTCAGCACCGAATAATGTTGATTTTTAGATATGTTATTCTATGACCTAAGATCTCTCTTCTCATTGTTGGGATCGTGAAAAAATCCAATCAAGGCTTAATAATCGGAAATCACACACCGTTTACATTGATGTAAGGTCCTTAATTGAACCAATTTTGAAATGTTTGGCCCTCAATCTACCAAATTAGAAGGTTTGACCTCGAATTAAGCCATTTCAAGAAGATTTGGCTCAAAATTGAACAATCAGGCCACTAATTCAAGTACTTTTTGTCTATTATAATTAGAACTCACTTCAATTTCTATTATAATAAGTACTTCTTTTATCCTTTCAAAAAAGACGTGGGGGTCCTGCAAAAGAAAAAGAAAAAGAAAAAGAAAAAGAAAAAGAAAAAGAAAAAGAAAAAAAGAGGTGGGTAGTTTTTCTAAATTTATCATTTTAAAAAAAAATTAAACGACATATATTTATCTTTAATTTTTTATGCTTTCAATAAACTATTTATAATTTTATTTCAATAAATTTTTTATAAGTTTAAACAAATTGAACTTGATACAAAACCGAGCGCGAATAAGAATTGTTTGTTCATTTTTGGTCAAATTATCAAACTCGTTCCTATACAACACGAAAAATATGGATTTAATCTCTCTATTATAATTTGATCAAATCGAATTTATTTACTAACATTTATGGTCAAAACAAGTTTAATCACTAACGATATTAAATTTTCACTATTAATCATAATGATATGGCATTGGTTCATGATGATATGTCTTTAGAATTTTCTAAAAAGTTTCACATGGCCTTTTTTTTGTCACATGGAATACCTTAATATGTATTTTTAAAAAGTTTCACGTAAATTTTCCTGTTATATGACATTTTTTTGTGGGTCATTTTTTATTTTTTTTTCATGTTTAATTTCGTTCTTTTTAATGAAAAACTTCGTTATTACAACAACAAAAAAATTCCACGAAAAATTTATAATATTTTCTAGAAGTACAAGTCACCAAAGTTAACATCATGTCAATATAGTCAATGTCTATCATATCAATATAATTAACGATGAAAGTTTAATACCGTTAGTGGATTAGACTTAATTTGACAATAAATAATAATAAATGGACTTAATTTGAACTAATCAAAGTAGAGGAACTAAATCCATATTTTCTATGTAGTATAGGGACTGATTGCATAATTTGACCTTTATATTTAACTATTCGAATTTGGCTCTTACTTGATAAAATTTTTAGGAGGACTCTTCAAGTTCAACTGGCTTAAAATAGAAAAAAAAAATGGATTGTTCGTACTCATTTATATTCAACTTGGCTAATTGAACAATAAACAAATATTTCCTTGAACACTAATTAAACGCATGCACATGCAATCAACATAAATAATCGGCTGATTGTTCAATTCGAGGTCCAACCTTTTCGATTTTACTCATTTAGGGCTTAATTTTCTAATATGGTCGATTGGGGGGCCTAATGGTTTAAAATCGGCTTAATTAAGGGTCTATTGTCAATTTTGAAGGTGTGTGAAATGCAATTGCCATCAACTTTGGTGTCAAACAAAGTTTAGGCCTTTATTTGAAAAACATGAAAAGATTAGGCCCTTTTCTAGTAAAGACAAAAATTTTGAGACTTTTTCTAAAATATGGTACCCTCTCTTCTCTCTATAGCTTTAAAAACCCAACAATCGAAAAATAATCCAAAATCCAAGGAAGTCTCCATCTTTGACCACCGTTGACCAGCATTGTTGACTACTGTTGATCATGGCAATGTACTCTGATGTAACCCAAACTTTGCAGATAGCCTTTTTTGGGCCTCTTAAATCTGACTCTATCTTAGATTGTCAAAATCAATTTGAAACTTCTAAAAAATCGTCCCAAAAACCGTGGATTTCAAGTTCCAATTAAGCCATTTTCACTGTTGGATAAAGTTGATTTGTGGATATGTTGTTCTATAGGACTAGATCTTTCTTCTCACTGTTAGGATCGAGATAAATCCAATTAGAGCTTCACAACTAAAAATCAAGAGGAAAAAGGTAGGTTTTTACTGAATATTTCAAAAAATGGCCTAAACTTTTAGGGTTTTCTGAAAAACGGTCAAGTTTTTTCGTGGAGTGCTTTTTCTTTTTTTGGAAATCATAGGGTTGAGTGCTTTGTATCATTTGGTGTTCAATTTGGTTTTTTGGAAGCTTGAGACCTTAAAGGTGAATTTGAGAATTCATTCTTAGATATGTTAATCTACTCTAATGAATCTTAAAAATACTTGTTTACTTGGTGATTTTGGTTTAGCCTTGTAAAAGTTATTAAATTTCAAATTTTGGTTATGTTTGGGTATGAAAAGATGATTTTTATATTTGAATTTTGTTGAACTTAGGTTGTTGATTGATATTGGGTTGAAGATGGATTGAAAGGGTATGTTATGGTGATTGTTTGGTTGCAAAATGAGGTTGGATTGTGTTGATTTGGAGTAGAATTGGCACAGGTTTAAATTAGGAGTAAGTTGAGCTTAACAGGGATAGAATGAGCACAACGCTGGACATGGTCTTAGATGGGCTATAGATTGAAGCTTAAAGGAGTCAGGTGTAGTAGCACTAGATTGACATTGGATAGGGTAGTGAGGCCGACATTGGTTGCACGCTAACATGGTCAATACCCAATTTTATTGACTTTTGATCCAATTCAATTTCGAACCAGTCCCAAAACTCTAGGACTTTGGTAAAACATATTTTAGGTGTCATAGAACCTTGTAGATACATTGTATCATCTTTGAGTTTGATTTATTCTACTACATTTGTATGCATTATTCTGCTGCGTTTGTATGTTTTGCGTTTGAGATATGGACTGGGAAGCATCCTAGTATGTCTTTTATGAAAATTTGGGGTTGTGAGGCATATGTAAAACACCAAACATCAGATAAACTTGAACCCAAATCTAAAAAGTGCTTCTTTGTTAGGTATCCTAAGTTAACTATGTTAGGTATCCTAAGTTAACTAAAGGATACTGTTTTTAAAATCCCACAGAGAACAATGTGTTTGTTGCTCAGACATGTGTTTTTCTAGAAATAGAAACACCTGTTCGAGCAATAAACACTTTGTTCTCTGTGGGATTATAGAAATACTATCCTTTAGTTAACTTAGGATACCCAACAAAGAAGCACTTTTCAGATTTTGGTTCAAGTTTATCTGATGTTTGGCGTTTTACATACGCTTCATAGCCCCAAATCTTCATAAAAGACATACTAGGGTGCTTTCCAATCCATATCTCATATGGTGTCTTTTAAACCGATTTAGATGGAACACGGTTAAGTGTAAAAGCAACAGTTTCTAATGCATGTCCCTAAAAGGAAACTGGAAGAATGCATGACTCATCATTGATCGAACCATGTCTAATAATGTTCGATTCCTCCTTTCAGAAACACTATTCCATTGTGGTGTAGCAAGAGGAGTGAGTTGTGAAACTATTCCACATTCCTTTGGATAGTCACAAAACTCTTGGCTTAAATATTCTCCACCTCGATTAGATCAAAGTATCTTGATGTTTTTGCCAAGTTGGTTTTGTATTTCATTCTTGAATTCTTTGAACTTTTCAAAAGCTTTAGATTTGTGTCTCATAAGATACACATATTCATATCTACTGAAATCATCAATAAATGTAATGAAATATTGAAAACCAACTCTAGCCTGTTTATTTAATTGTCCACATACATTTATATGTATAAGGCCCAATAAATCATTAGCCCTTTCATTATGTATGGTGAAAGGAGTTTTAGTCATCTTGCCAAATAAACAAGATTCACAGACCTTAAATGGTTCAAAATCAAATGAGTCCAAAGGCTCATCTTTATGGAGTCTTGAGATGTGTTTCTCATTTATATACCCCAAGCAATAATGCCAAAGGTAGGTCTGATTAGAATCATTGGATTTAATCCTTTTAGTATTTATGTTAAAGACAAGCATATCTAAATCTAGAACATAGAGACCATTAATTAAATGTCCACAACCATAATAGATATCATTGAAAAAATAGAACAACATTTGTTCTTTATAACAAATGAAAACTCAAGCTTGTCCAAACAAGCAATAGAAATAATATTTCTAGTAATGGTAGGCACATAATAACAATCCTCAAGTTCTAATTCAAACCCATTGGGCAAAGATAATGTATGTGTTCTTACAGCTAAAGCATCAACTTTTTCTCCATTGCTAACTTGTGAGTCCACATCACCTTTAGCCAATGTCCTACTTTTTTTAATTCCCTGCACATTTACATAAATGTGAGAACCACATACAGTATCTAATACCTACAATGTAGAAGTAGATAAATTGACTTCTATAACATAAATACCTGAAGTAAAAGTCTCACTTCCCTTTTTTTTTTCTTCTTTAACTCTTCCGGATAAACTTTGTAGTTTCTCTTTCAATGGCCGATCTCACCGCAATGGAAGCAATTCCCTTCCTTAGCCACTCCACCTTTAGGTTTCAGTGTAAGAGCAATTTCCTTGGACTTGCCAACGACTTTATTATCCTGGCTCTTTGGCTTAAATTTACCCTTGGCCTTTTTCTTACCCTTTTGAACCATCATAATGGTATTGGGCTTGGCCTTTTTCATGTTTGCTTCGATAGTTCTTAACATGCCAAGTAACTCTGGCAGAGGTTTGTCAATTTCATTCATGTTATAGTTCATCATGAATTGACTATAACTCTCAAGCAACGATTGCAGAATTACATCAGTGGCCAAATCTTGGCCTAGTGGAAATCCTAATCTATCAAGGCTCTCAACATAGCCTATCATCTTTAGAACATGTGTTCCAACGGGAGTTCTTTCCTCCATTTTGCACTGAAACAGGGCCTTAGAGACATCAAATCTCTCTTGCCTAGCTTGCCCTTGATAAAGTTGTTTTAAATGCTCGATCATATCGAAAGCATTCATCTCCTCATGATGCTTCTGAAGATCAGGAGTCATAGTGGCAAGCATAAGACATGCCACATCTAGAGCATCATCTTGATGCTTCTTATAAGCATCTCTATCAGCAATTGATGCATTAGTTGTAGGTGCCTCATCAGGAAGGGGTTCGTCAAGGACATATAACTTTCTTTCTTGTTTGAGGACTATCCTCAAGTTTCTGTACCAGCCCAAGAAGTCTAACCCGTTCAACTTGTCCTTCTCAAGGACGGATCGCAGTGAAAGTGTGTTGGGTGTGTTTGATGCCATGGTAATCTACAATAGAAATATGCAAAAATAATATCATACTTTTCAATCATTTAATCTGGAAATTTAAATTAAATGATACTCCCACTATTTTGTTCGAATTAATAACCCTCACTATTAATTCGGAAAATCCTACCTTAGAACTTTCTAGTAGGCCAAGATCTATATTTCCCAAAATCTTAAGTTAGCTTTAACTGATCACTCAAAACTCAGTTATTTAGGTAGGCAACTCTTGCCAATTGCATCTCATGCAACTCTTGGATAGTTAGCTTAACAACTCTTGTCTTAGTTCATCCTATAAACTACCTAACTCTTTACCTCTAGGTCCCTAATCCTATTGAGATGGCCTAGTTAAGTCACATCCAATATTAGCCATTTGGATATCACTATTATCTTATCGCATCTTACCATGATAGAAAATATGTACTTTGCTTTGGGAAACCTACATATATTCGATCTAGGCATTAACGGAGGCTATACATTGGAAGGCATTTGACTTAATATTTTTCTTTGAGGGAATTTGATCTCACAATTTTAATCTTTGTTATTAAATGTCATAAACTAATCTTTTCAATTACCAATAAGCATGCATCCATTTTAATCATGTATCTCATACATAAAATAAATGCATAATGTAAACGTGACATAGTTATAGACCAATCTACAATTCTCTCAAGTAATAAGAGAATTGACAAGGTAAACTTAGGGGTAATTCTAAGTTCTCAAAGCACCACCTTGGTCCACCTTGTATAAGCACCATGTCCTTACCTTTTTTGGTTAAGCACCTTCTTCCCTAAAATTATCCTAATTATATACAAGAAATATAATAGAAATCTAGAGTTACATTCGAGGGGAGTTAGGTGAGAAGAAAATGTACAACCAAAATTTTGAGAGAAAGGCATGACACGCAGGCCCTATTTAAAAATTTACAACCTTTTGTAAAACCTATGGTCATAGGGTTATAACTATACACCATGCTCAAAGAACACAATTAACATGCTATTCACAATAGTATAATAATTAATCAAAAAAATTTAAAACCTTAAAATTGATCGTATTATATAATTAATATGTTTAATATAGGGTTACAGATTAACACCCTGTGTAGAGAAAATACCGCGATCCTACTTCAGTTGGTGTTTTTCCGTGCTACAAATTGTTTCGGGATGAAAACCTGAAACCCTGAACAGCTTCAATTTTGCTTATGCCTAACTCTTAGGCATAGCCGAGTGCAATCTCTTAAGTCAATATCTAAATCTTATTCAATTTTGACGAATCGAACATGTCATACTTTAAACACATTAACAGTATATATCGAAATCAATATCATATACTATTTCAAATAAATATGCAAATCCCATAAAAGCATATCATGCTAAATCACTGAAAACGTAACCAGAGATTATGCGATACAAACAATCCGACTGGGACTTTGCAAGTCGCTCTGATACCAATAATGGGAAACCGAGAACATACAAACGCAGCGAAATAATAAAATTTCGGTTCTCACTAGTATCCTTGCGAAGATGATCCCAATCAGTGATAGAAATATTACCTTACTTGTGTGATGAAATCAGAAACTGAAGCTGGATCGAAAAAAGCTACAATGAAACCTCCTCAAGATCTCGCCTCTACAGTATCCACAGGATCAAACAACAACCAGCTTCGTTTCATGAAGAAAAGAGATGGAGTTTTCTCTCTGCCTTTTGTGCTAGCAAACGAACAAAAAGAATTTGTGTTTTTTGGCAAAAGTCTTAAATTATGCGTGTCTCACACTCCTTTTATATTTAGGTTAAAACTCTTTTAACCTAATTAGATTTGTATTAAACTATCAATCCATTTAGACTTTAGGCTACCGTAATTAGGCCCAAGTGATTTGTTTTTGGGCATAACCCAACACATAGAACCTTGTAGATGCATTGTATCATCTTTGAGTTTGATTTCTAATCCTTGCCTTGTTCTAGAAGCTAGACCGTGGATCAAGACAAGGTGCTGGTGCACTAAGGAGGACAGTTAATTGGTAGAAGTATAAATCCACACTAAACTGTAAGTAGTTAGGCAATAATGTTTTATACATTGACAGCTAAATGATTTTGGTGTTTTAAATTAAATCTTTTTATGAATTATATTACATGTTTAAGGATATGGATAGTCCCTTTACATAAATTTTATTTGTAGACATAGTTTTTGTGGTTGGGTTTCCTTATGTGGTTTTGCTATGTATTTATGTGTACACACACATAGATATATATATATATATATATAGTATGATTTGGCCCGTGAGGCACAATTTGGGCTGATTTCTGTTTTGGTTGAGAGCACGGTGATTATGGAGATGTTAGCATCATGTAAATAGCTCGTGGGTTGTCTGACTAGAGAAACACAGTTGAGTAAGACCTTAGAAGTGGAGGGATATAGGGTAACCCATTGGGGGCGTTGTAGTTGTGACCACCTACAATGAAGGTAATGTCGATGGCATGGGCTTAGACTCTATTATGTTTTATATGATGATTATAGTACGAGATAGCCCTTGATGGTTTATAGTGTGAACCGATGTATACAGAATAAATGTTGGATGGTTTTATTTGTGGTCCATTATGGAAGCTTTATTTTGATATTACATGATATATTTTTTTAGACATGTTTTCATATGATAGATAAAGTGTTTGAGAGTTGTTTTGGATATACCATATCCCCAAGCTTTATATGTCTAGTTGTTGAGTCATTTCCATTCATTGAGTGACCATTCTCATTATTTCTTTTAGAGAATCCAAATACAGAGACTCATTACTGATTTGTTGGTGACATAGAATTCCTTTCTTTAGTTGTTAGGTCGACTTTATTGTAATTTTTTGATCCACATGTTACTTTGTTCAGCTACTATTGCACTTTTCTTAAAAAAAAAGTTTTTTTTAATATTTTAGTATAACTTCAGTATTTTCATATACTATTTGTGTATTTAAAATATCTTTGGTTTCAATGAAGATATCTATTCATCGCTTGCGTGGTTTCGGGGATGTGTTTTACTCAATACTTACTTCGACGTAACATAGCATTTGCCATGTCGCTTGGCTCGTAGGTTGGGAAATGACACAAACTCTCACAATCTACTCGAGCCTACAACCTATGGGTTTTGTTATCTCCCTAGGACATGCCTTTTCACCAATTGAATTGTCACATCCACATAGTTGAGCTTCATGTACATGAGAAACAATAAAACCCATTGGTTGTAGGTTCAATTAGCATTTGTAAGTGTTTGCTTGGGGAACTTGTGAGTGATATCAGACAATAAGTTGTGTAGTGGAAAGGTTTGTGGGCCTATTTCTCACAAAAAAATGGTGCAGTATAATTGGTGAAAAGTGAGTGCATACATGGGTGACCATTTAGTCTATTTGGAAAAAAAAAATCAATAATTTGAATAAGCCAAACAACTTATAAAATCCAACAAAAAATCAATCGATTATATATATACCTAAAACTAAAAAATTGAAAATCGAGTTGTATCTGTCGAGTCAATTAGTTTGATTAGTTTTAAGGTCAATTAGTATTTTTCCAACATTTGTTTTCCGAAAATATCAAATAATTATTTTCAATAATAAAAAGTTAAAGGTAATAGAAACTCCCAACACAAACACATATAAGTTTATAGCATCTTGCAAATATGACAACTTTTAAATATATTACATATATGGAAAAAATATAACTCAACTTGCAAAGAATATAACTTCTTCTAGAAAAAAGTGTTCTTCCCTGCTTGGAGCATATTACCTTATACGTTAAAGAAAACAATATTTTATATTCTAAAAAAAAAGACAATATTATATAATTAGTTTAATAAATTTTGATTAAAAAAACTAATTAATAAAATTATTTATACAACCTAATATTATTTCAAATTAACAGTTTTAGTGATTGACCAATTTAACCAAATTAGCCGACTTTTTCAAATGATCAAAGCTGAAAATTGAACTAACCAAACCGTTTATATAAAATTCAGTCAATTTTGATTGGTCCAATCGGTTTAAACTACTAATACCCCTAAGTGTGTAAGCCACCACAAAACCTTAGGTCACTAGTTTGAGTAGTGATGTATGCATGTGGATGCGAATCATCAAGCTTTAATAAGGAATACCTCAAGTACTAATATGAGATTGCGGCTTGTATGTGAACCCCGAATTCTAAACTAGTGAATTTTCCAAATGTAAATGGTGGATTGAGTTTCAATGAAATGAATTAAGTAATAATTTGATGTTTAAACTTGATATTTTTTAGCATGGTTGGAATTAATTTAGAAAACATTTGGAGTGGTTTAGAGTTGAATTTTGGAAAATCAAATTTTTATTTGTATGTCCAGTGTTGAACATGGAATGAAACAAGTGCTAAATGTACACTAACTCGAGGAAATGAGAGAAAACTCGAAAATTTGGCTAACCAAAGGGTGTTAGCCACCAAAATGGGTGTGTAATCGATGCCTAACTTTTCAATTGAAGGTCAGAAATTGACCTTTTCCTCTTTATTTTATGTTCCTCTTTTTCACCTTTTCTTCAATCCAATCGGTTTGAATCGACTAATGCTAACCCCTAGGTGCATAAGCCACTACAAAGCCCTTAGGTCGCTAGTTTGAGTAGCATTGTTTGCATATGAATGGGAATCATCAAGTATTACTAGGAAATGCCTCGAAAAGTAATATGAGATTGTGGCTTGTATGTGAATCCTGAATTTCACACTTATGAATTTCTCCAAATGTAACTGGTGGATTGAGTTCAATGAAATGAATTAAGTGATAATTTAATGTTTAAACTCAATATGTTTAAGCATGGTTTGACTTGGAAGAGGTTTAGTGTGGTTTAAAGTTGAATTTTGGAAAATAGAACTTTTATTGCTTGTCCAACGATGAACATGAAATGAAACCGGCACTAGATGTACATTGATTTGTGGCCAAACAAAAAAAAAAGATGTACATTGACTTAAGGAAAGGAGAGGAAACTTGAAAACTTGGCTAACCTAAGGGTCTCAGGCACCGGAATGGGTGTGTAACTAATGCCAGACTCCATATTTGAAGGTCAATGATTGACCTTTTTCCCTCTATTTTATGTTTCTCGTTTCCACCTTTTCTTCCCACTCTCTGAAACCGTAAACCTCCTTAAGATTAAATCTAATCTTTTCACCATTAAAACTCAACATCAAATCCACTAATCCCTTCCACTAACATCTCTAAACAACATTTCTTCATGAAATCACAAGAATTGGAACTTTGGAGCAAAATGGAGTACTTTGGGGATTTTGGATCTTTGATAGCATGTTTGGTTTAAAGGCACTACAAATTCATTACAGGTCAATTCATGGTCAGCTAACTTTTCTGGTGTTTGGTTCAAAAACTAACATTGAATTTGCAATTTTGTTTCTTGGTGAATTATGTGTGGACCCATAATTGCAATTTAATGCTCCACCCGTTGAATTGCAATACGATGTGTCACGTAATTGGTTTATGTCATTTTCTTCCAAAATTGTCCTCTCTTTTTTTCACTATCATCTTCATATTTTTTCCTCTACTTCCTGAAACCTTTTTCACCTCCATTCCTGGCAATTTTCAAGCTTCCAATCGCCTACTTCCGGCGTGGGGCTTGCTCCCTAAAGCTACATTTACCCGGTCACTTCCTTTCCCTCCTTTGCTCTTTAATTATTTCTTAAAAAATAACCTTAAACTCATAAAACAAACCCCAATATGCCATGGCTTTAAATCTTCAATCCGATGCCATTCACTGTTGGATGGCACCGAATTTCCAAAGATGGCAATATCATTCAAAAAATTCTCCAGTGTGTAGTAGATGTGGTTAAGCAATAGAGAATGATTAACTTCCCAAATCAAGGGCTTATGTCTCCATTCTCATGTCCATTGAAGTTAAGGAAGATTGTGTTGCATATTAAGTTCATTTTTTTTTCTCTATTATGGGTTTTTATGTTATGTTTTGTTGAGATATTTTTATGGTGCTGCTTCTAGACTCTCTAGAGAGAAAGGCTCTATTTTTTCTTTTCTTTGGCTGGTCATTGTTTAATGGGTTAGTGCTTTTCATTTTTTTTTTGGTTAACTAGTTGTGATTTTATGATTTATTCATTTGTGATTCTTTGAGGGTTCATGCCAACCAAACTTAGGAGTAATGTTAGCATACCAATTCAATTACCATGAACCAAACTCTGGAATGATCAATTACTTTCAATTCCATGTCAATTCAATTACAGTCCATTTTTTATTCAATCACAGCCTTTTTCCTCCATTGAACCAAACATGACATGAAGGTTCGAGCCATTACATTACATTGATTTTAAGTTATGCAATTTCTCTCTTAATGAGCTTCATTTTACATGTTAGCTCAATCCAAATAGATATCTCTAGGTGAAGTTATGTTGGATTGAAATTTGGTTGAAAAAAGGTTAAAAAACCTTTTTTTAAGATTTGAATTTTGATGAAATCGAGTTAAGGAATTAAGTAATTGAGCTTATGAGTTTGCTAATCATGTTAGGGGTTTGTGTAATCTTAAATGGGGGTTTGATTGTTGATAAATTAATTGAGATTGGCTTAGGATCAAAATGGGTACTTGTTGAGCTCGAAATAAGTAGAACAAGTACATCGTTGGACATGGATACATACTAGTATCGAACCACAGCAAAAAAAGTGTTGGTGTTGCAGCACTAGATCGGCATTGGAAAGGAGGCAAGACCAATGTTTGTTATACAATGCTTCGTTGAAGATGCCATTTTCCCAAATTTTTCGAATTCAACCCAATCCAACCCAGGATTAATGATCCTATGGTCCTATAACTCTCGTGAAATACGTTTTTAGCATCATAGATCATCATTAGTGCATTCATGTTTGTTTGAAATGAAATTATAATCGTCAATTAGGTATTGGAAGCTAGATCGATGGATCGCAACAAAGTTCTTACGGACCTAGAGGATTAGATTGAAATATACAACTATCCTTAGCTTGTGGGTGGTTAGATGTTAATGTTTAGTTAAGTTGTTTTGTGTTTTACGATTAAATTGTTCTATAAATGATTTTATATTTTGGGATACTGGATTTCCCTATACACACATGTTTTATGTTACACGTTTTGATGGGTTTATGTATGTGTGTGCATGTGTGTGCAAGCGTGTGGTATGGCTTTGTCGTTATTGATTTCCAATTTGGCCCATGTCCATATTAAGATGTGAGTGGCTTGAGATGGCAGCCTGGTGACTCACAAGGTGCTACCATCAAAGATTGTAGCCTATAAATAAGCTTTTCAGACATAACTATAAGTCAACCTGAAGTATGGAACGTGTGTAGGGAAACCTACAGAGGTCTTGTAGTTGCGTTCACTGGCAAAGATGGTGATATTGAAGGAACGGGTTCAGTTGATGATTTCTTATTTTATGATACAAGTATAGTCTTTGATGATCCTGTTGCTTGTCTTATGCGTGCAGGATTGCACGAGATGTTTCTTTTCCGTCCATTATGAAATATTATTTCATGTCTATATGATATTTTACGGGGGTTGTTTTGATATAAATTAATATTATAGTTTATATGGTTTTGGAGTTATCCATATCCCTTCCTCTTTTATATTTTAGCCGTTGATTCCTTCCCTCACAGTGTACCGTTTTGTACTCACCACTCTCTCTTTTGCTTTTACAGAGGATAGGAATACCAAGACTTCTTGGTGATCCATTGGTGGCCTAGGAGTTGATTCTCCTATTATCTATAGGTTTTAATTTAATCTTTGTGATCCATCGGTATTGATTTTGGATTTCTGTTGCATTCTTTGAAAGGTATGTAATTTGAATATTTTTAAATGATTTGTATGACTATAGTAATTTGAATATTCTCTACGTATTTTGGTTTTATGCTATAATATCTTTAAATGCCTTGTAGGGTCTTGGATTATGTGACGACTAACACACACTTGTAGACAACTCGGTGGTTGTCATTTTACCAGGCTGCGGGTCTAGGCGTGATATTGTAGATATGTCTCTCACACCTAAACACAATTAATAGAGAATTTAATGCTCTATGAACCGATTAAAATGTAATATACTCCCTCTGTCCCAAAATATATATATCACTTTTAACTGTTTCACAAGATCAATAAGAATAGTTTTTTTTATTAAATTTTATGTATTTTTTATTTACTTGCCTATTCTACCCACTAATTTAACTTTTCACTCACTTAGTAGTATAGGGAGGAGACATGCATTAAATATGTGGTTTTTAACCTAGTAAGCATAATTTTAGAAAAGTAAAATAATATTAAGTGAAAGTGACAAATATTTTGGAACAAAAATATTTTCAAAAAGTGATATATATATATATATATATGGAAATTTTTCCTTCATGGTTGAATTGGCACTGGTGAGGATTTTCATCGTGGGCTTGTCTGAAACAAAATGGTCAGGCTTCTTTTCTCTTAAGCCACTAGCACGGTTCCTTCCGGCAACCCAAACTGGTTTGGAACAAAATGCTTTTCTTCCTTCCTTTCCTTTTTTTTTTGACACCAATTTCACCTCGTTCCTTAGCTCAGTGTACTTCTCGGATGAGATCGAACATCAACACTTTAATTTCATGTTCTAATCTTCTCATGAATGTTACGAATCATCTCTCAAAGTAACTCCTCGAAGCTAATTTGTGCTGATTTCTCCCCAAACCATTGTTTTTCACCTAATAAGCAAAGTAAATCAAATCATGAGAATACTAATAAGCAAACATGAACACAGATTACATATTTTAGGACTCAAATTAGCTTAATAATCATGTGTAAAATATACTAATTATCACCATGGTCCAATTTTTCTATGACCAATCTTGCATTAGTGGTCCTCTGTTACATCTTTAAGATCACCTATCCAGATAGTGCATATCCCTAATTTTAACTCCACGTGGAAACTTTGCCTTCTATAACTAGGGCAAGTAAAATCAAATTCTTAGGCTGCGCTTGGTAGGAGAGAAAAATTGAGAGATGGAAAAGGAAGGGTGGAGAAATGAAGAGAAAATTAAATTTGGGGTATGGTAGGAGAGAAAATGTCAGGCCCCGACCCGAAGGGTCAGCCACGTGGCAACCGCCGCACTACCACGAAATATGTGCCAACCGGTCACACACCAAAAGCACCACAAGGCATAGAAATGGATATCATAGCTGCAAAACAATATTAAAATTTTATTAGAAATCATATAATAATATACATAACTATAAAAGCAGTACCAGTGGGTTTATTTAAAAGAAAACCTACATAGCGGAAACTACTACTCCTATGCCATCGACGCCTCCTAGTGAGCCTCTGACCTATCTCCTATCGTCATATGCGGATCTATATCCATCCACATTGGATACAGGTGAGTGACAGAGGTTCAATGAATCTCCATCCGGGGTTAGGGAAACAAGGGTAATCCAAAACATAATAATAAAATAAACAATTTTGTTTTCAAAACCTCTTTTCAAATTCTCCAAGTGAGAATTTGATTTAAAATCATTAAAATAAATATATAAATAAAATGGGCTAGCCTCAAACATACTAAAAGCTCGACTGGTAGGTGTATGCCTCATTGCACCGAGGGCTAACTCTTTTCTTTTCTAAAACATTTTCTTTCTCTAGCTGGTTCCCTCGGTGGTGCCAATCGTTGTGGGTGGAACACAACTACATCGAGCCCTGGCGAGTTACCCTACACGCCTCTCCTAAGGTCTCACACTCACCATGGCCCTCGATAGGCGGTCCATGGCAACTTGGTTGCATGCATGTCTCGCTCCATCCACTCACTTCCTCCCATTGGAGCACCGAGATCTACTCAATCGCTTATCTCGCTCCCATCCGCATCAAATAATATATATATGTATAAAACATATATATTAAAAACATATAAACATAAACACAAACACACATACATAAATCCTTATACTTTCTTTGAAAACGTTCCATTTTCTAAGTGGGTATATCACCACTTAAGTGTGTGTGTGGGCAGTAGATTCCCCGTGTCCCAAAACCTTTGAAAATCATTTAATATTTTAAAAACGTTTTACCCTAGTGGCTAAGCACTGAAATCTAAGCCACTCATAGTGTTGGGAGGTTCGTATACTTCCAAATGATCCATATAGATAAGCTTCCGGAACATCGCCGCACTCGATCGTCCAGAATCTTAATACACAAAAATATGTGTTAGCATTCATAATCAACTGTGACTACACCTATGAGGTTATAGCATGACTTAACACGGTGTTTGGATGTGTTTCAGGACTTAGAAAAGTGTTCGGGAAGGTTCGGGGTCAAAATCGGATACTTGACAAAAAATTACTATTTTACCCAAGGGTTAAGGGCCACTCCCATGCGGGAGTGACTCAGCTTCGGTGAGAGAGTCGTCACCAAGCCTTGGGAACCGAGGCTTTTCTGGATTTTCAAGCCCCTCGTCCCACGATTCGACTTGAAAAATGAGACGAACATTCCTCACGTCTCCCACGACACATTTACCGAAGCTAAAACGAGAATCACAAGCTCAAAGTTCCTAGATCTCAAATCTAAGCTAAATCTAACTAAAAAGCTAAACCTGACTTTGAGCTTGGATCTCTCCTAGACCAATGCATGAAAATGGGTGAAAACGTAGTAAAACGTAGATTAAGGTGAGTAGAATGACATACCAAGATCTCACCTTGATCCTTCGATCGATTTGTCTAGATCTGCCAAAAGTCCAAAATTGCTCTGAGAGAGCAAATGAGAGAAGAGAAAGAGAGGGAGAAGAGAAATGAGAGGGGGAGAGCTCAACTGCCCCTATTTATAGGCAAGCCCGACTCCGGTTCTACTCGGACCCCGGGCCAGACTTTCTTCCTTTTTTTCCACCTCTCATAATCTCAATCCTTAGCCTGATCCACCGACCAATTCACTAATGGATATCCAATCCATTGGCTATAGACTTTAAGGAGTCCAATTTGTGCTTCCATACATGGTCGCTTATCTCATCTTCCAACTCCGTCTTTTCTTAATTTTCACTTCTCTTCTTAATCAGACACATTTAGACTGACGTATTATTGACTTAATACGCTGTCTTACACTATTCCATTTGTACGAAAAAGTTGGATTAGGTCCGGGTGTGTCAACTCTCCCCGCCTTCTAAAAATTTCATCCTCAAAATTATCGAGGTAGCTGTGGGGAGATCTGGCTTCTATTCTAAGCCTTTCTCTTGTTTTCAAATAGTGTTCGTACCACTATTCGCTACTGCGCTCCCTCATTTCACTGCTGACACCTATTAATATGCGTCTTAATCTCTTTCGATTGTTTTTTCTCCAGCCCTTCTACTCTTGAGTTTGAACCTCATCTTTTCCTTAGAAGTGCCTATTCTTGTCCTTTTATGGCTTAGGCTCGCTTCACTTCAATTGTGTCATTTGGAGGTTCTCCCTTCACTTTAGCTGTGCTTACTCGATGCTCTCATTTTGCCCTTATCCTTTCTTTAAAGTCTCTCCTAACGAGACTATTCTCTTATTACTTCAAGGTTCCATACCTCTTACTCTTCTTAGAAGTCTCTTCTCCTTTTCTTTATCACTGCCTCTCACTTTGAGGTCATTCTCCGACGCATTTCTCTTCGTTTCATGGTATTGTACTCATCTTTGTAACCAAGATGTCGGGGAAGACCTTAGGTTAACTCTCTTGCCTTCAAGGCGCGGTGTGCGGTTAGTTAATTGTCTCTCCCTTACCTTAGTCTTGCTTTTCCACTTCATTTCTTGATTATATTCTCTTTCTTTCTGATCTTCTTCCATCCCAATCTCATGGCATATGAGTCGGGCTCTTGTACCCACTGGCCCACACTCGGCCATATCATATTAGAGAAATCAGAGTCATGCCCTCTCCGCTCTCATAATCTGACTCACTCTCTGACCGCCCATCTCTATCTGAAATAGGGCCTTTGGACCATCTTATAACATCTCTCATTTTCTCCGGGCTGGAGAACTCTGGGTGGCCTTATGCACTCCCCAGTCACACTCTGGGTCGGTCCTCTCGAGTGGTCATCATAGAGATCCTTAAGATCTCGATCTTCGACCCTTCCTTTCATGGAGATGCCCCACATGGCTCCCAAGTCACTCATACTTGAGCCTTGACTTCATACACATCTATGCCATTCCTTTGGTCTCCTAGGGCTTCCTTTTATCTTTCACTCCCTTAGAGTGTTTACTTTAGGAGGTGCCACACGTTTGTCTTTCATATGACCTCATTTTTTCACTTTAGCTTCTTTGCTAAGGGTCGATTCCTTTTCCTCCTTTCATCAATAGTTTTTTCTGGGGGTTTCTTTATCCCCTTCTCTATCTTTTTCTTTCCTTTTATTCACCCATAGTCCATCGTGGGGCCCACCTTTCTCTTGCATTCTCGTCTACACGGGACTAGGTGAATCATGTAAGGTTGCAATCGTGCGGCATCATTTGTAGCTTTCTTTGTCTTGCTCTCTTCCCTCTTGGGGTTTTTTGTCCTCTCACTTGGTTTTGCCCTTATCTTAAGCCCATCGCCATCCTTTAACATCATTTGCAACTTTCATCATCCCCATACCTATTCCATTAGGGCTTTAAGTTCGCTGCTAACTTCATCTTACCTTGGTTCTCGTGACCCTTCACGACTTATCCAAGGTTTCCTTTACTTACGCTTCATTCCTTCCTTTCCTTGCTTTCACCTTTTTGTCTTCTCCAGTTCCAATTATTACCCTTTTTTTTCTCCACTCTTTCTTTGACTCTTACTTTAGTTGATTCACTTTCCTTCTCAACTGGATTTGTAATCTCCTTATTATTTCCATCATCGTCATTATTTGTCGTCCTCTTTTCATCTTGTTTCCATTTCCATACTTTGGTACTCTCATTTCTTTAACTCTCCTTTCTTCTCTTCCGTTCATTTTTTACTTGCATCATTAGGGTAGATAAGTAGTGAAAAGCTTACTACCCATCATCCTTTAGGATACAATTATCCCCATTCACTCGTTTCCTTCGAGTGCTTTTCTTTCTTTTCTCCTCTCCAATTTTTTTTTCTATCCAACATTCTTATCTCTTCTTGTAACTTTAATAGTTAAGGGTTACCCTTTTATTCATTGATTTACATTCTTAACCTCATTTTCCCTGTAACTCAAGCCTCCAATCATCCTTGTTTATCCTTTCCTCTTTTTGACCTATTTATAGTATGATGTAGTGCCCTAGCTTGACTTAAATTTGGGGTTCATTATGCTCAGCTTCCTTTAGCTAATATCTGTTTCTAAGTCTTTTATTCGCTTTCTTTCACCAGATTTTCTTAATCCTCTTTCTAGGCTTTTAGTCCCCTTTTTTATTCGATTTCTTTAAACCTATCCCTTAGTTATATGCCTAGGTTTTGTACCAAACCTTATTTCCTACACCTTACTCTTTGCTAGCTCTACCTAGTCATGTCGGTTTTATTAACCTAGGGTTCGTTATGAAATTATTGCTAGTTAAAGTTAAAGTTTTCTAAGGTGTGTTATACTTTTCTCTTTAAAGGCTCTATTCCTAGTTAGCCTATGCTTAGTTCATTAACTGAACTAAGCTTCTCTTCTTTCTAGGACTTATTTTTCTCTTATTAGCCTAAAATTTTCATTTACCTAGAGTTTTATGCTTCCTTTCTTTATTAAGAAAGCTTCCGCACTACATCACGACATCTTTTATATCCTTTGTTTAAGGGTTTTCTTCTCCTTTCTTTTCCACTTTTTCTTTCTCACCTGTTCCTTCTGGTGATGTCTTCTTAACTCTGAGGAAATTTCTTTTCGTGCTCTTTATTTACACGCATGCAGGCATTTCCATCATTGCCATGCATTCCACTTTCTTCGCTTGCTTACTTCCCATTGACCTTGACATGGTCCTTATTAGGGCTGTTCAAGCAAACCGAAAAACCCAATAACCGAACTAAATCGACAATTCAATTAGGGTTTTGGACTGATCATACGAAAACCGAATTAACCGAATGGAAATCGAATTGAACAGAATTGTCTAAATGAGCTAAAATTTTAAAAAAAATGTTTGATTTTGTTAGCTCAAAATTGAATGATTCAAAGTTTTTATAATCTTATTTGAGCTTTTGTAAAAGAATAAAAGTCTAAAATTGATTTTATTGGTTCAAAATTGAATGAATTAAAGTTTTTATAATCTTATTTGAGCTTTTATAAAAGAATAAAAGTTCAAAATTGGATGAACTCTAACAACCCGAAAACTGGCAAAAAAACACGAACTGAACCGAAACTGAAGCGTTCGGGTATTAAAATATTAATACCCGAACCGAACCGAACCATGTACACCCCTAGTCCTTATTTATCATTCTTTGGGGGGTCTCCTCCTTCTTACTCTTATTGCTTGCCAAGCGATGAGGGGTTCATACCTTTAATCCCTTAGGAGTTGAGGTTTCTAGCTTATCACTTTCTTCATTTGATTTCCTCCATCTCTACTTCTTCTCTCTTCTTTCTCCATTATCTTCTCTTAACATTGGTATCCAATGGTTGGACAAGTAGTAATAAATCTACTACTTGTCGACCATGTGGATGTGATCTCTTTTCATTCTTCTCCTTGAATTCCCTTAGCATTGGGATTCGAAGGCTGAATGCATAGTGTGGGGTCCATTATGCATCCATCATATGGATATGAAGTCTCTCTCCATTCCTCATTTTTTATCTTACCATCTTTGCCTTATTCCTCCTCATCGTTTCCCAGAATGGCTTCTCTGTTGTTCCTTTTTCCTTACTCTTCCTTTTTGCCATTCTCTAGTCCTTTAGAGTTTTCTCTTATCAATCCTCGTCACATCCTTGAGTGATTCTCCCTTTATTCACTTCTCGTTGTCTCGGGTTTACTTAATCTCTTCCAATTTCCTTGGATAATTCCTCCTCAATTGACCTTTTCCCATACTCCTCACACAGATAATGTAGAAAGTGAGAGGTGTCAAATTGGTCCACTGGAGGGGTTCGAGCTACTCTCTTTCTGGAGTGCTCCACCTTCATCATCCCCTCTGTGGTCACTTCTCCCCCATCTTAGAGTCCTTTTCTACCAACTCTGTTGATTCCGGGTGATCGCTTTTTCATTCACCTCTGCCCCCATTTCTTTCACCATTTACATACAAATGGTGCAAGAATGAGAGAAGTCAGCTAGCCTTTGCCGCAATCTCTGTCAATTTCTATCCACTCCCAGAAGCATTCTCTAGGTAATCTGTGGGCTCATCCTTCCAAACTTGCCAACCTGTGGGCCCATCTCTCCAGACTCACCACGATGTTGGGTTGAGCCCAACCACCTCAGGTATTGCCCAGGCGTTCGAGTACTAACGCACTACAGTACTCCTCGAACCCTAGCCACCAAGGGTTTTGTTGCTCCCAAGAGTACACGTCTCACCAACTAAACTGAGAGGGGGCTTAGTTCTCCCATATGGATTCTTCGTCGATATCTCTGCTCCACCTTTCAGTCCCCTTCCTCTCTAAGCTTTCTTTCAAGGTCTGGACAAGATTAGTACAGAGAGTGAGAAGAGTTGATTTGCATCGTAAAGGTCTTTTATCGACCTCAACACTAGGCTAGCTCTTCCTTGGCTTCATTTTCATCCTTCCATTTGTTGTTTGATAAGGTCCTCTTTGCTCCTTCATCCTCTGCTTGGATGCTTTATCTCACATTCTGAGGTTTTGTCAACCTCATCCTCCGTGATCTCGTATCTCTTCGATTTCTTTCATCCTAACCCAACTCTCTCTCATGGTCTACACACTAATGGTGTAGAGAGTGACAGAAGTTGGTTTAGTTCTCGTGCACGTTAGGTCCATCTTTGCTCCTTGCAATTGACACACCCGGACCTAATGCGACTTTTCTATAGAAACGGAATATTGTAAGACGGCGTATTAAATCGATAATACATCGGTCCGGATGTGTCTAATTAAGAAGAGAAGTTAAGCTTAGGATAAGACGGAGTTGGAAGACAAAGTAATTAACCGTGTATGGGAATTAGTAAATGCCAAAAAGACCTCTACTTAAGTCCCTAAAAATTTATTATGGGCCCTGTTGGCACAAGAAATCAAAGGATTTAGCTAACGGGTGAAAATGAAAGAAAGTTGAAAAAGGGGAAAAAGTTTGACCCGGGGCCCGAGTAGACCCGGTGTCGGGCTCCTCTATAAATAGAGGAAAGCCGAAGCTTTTCCTCATTTCTCTTTTGCATTTTCTTTCATTTTCTTTTCTTTTTCTCTCTGGAGCCACATGAAGGCATTTTGGACAATTGTTAGATCCGGACAAACTGGCCAGCAGAGCAAGGTGAGTTTCTAGTATGTTATTCTACTCACCTCGATCTACGTTTTTCTAAATTTGCACGCATTTCCATGCATTGGTTTAGGAGAGATCTAAGCTCAAAGTTAGTTTAGCTTTTTAGTTAAATTTTTAGTTTAAAATCGAGATCTAGGAACTTCGAGCTTGTGATTCTCATTTTTCTTTCGGTAAACGTGTTGTGGATGCATTAAGGTATATGCATATGAAATTGTAGCCAAATTGGTGGACGATTGCATCGGATTTCGAGGTAAGAGAAAAATTGAAGAATTCTCGGGTTTGAAACCCAGATCAGTGCCGATTCACTCCAGATTCGGCGCCCGTCTTGCCCTCTTAGGGCAACACGGTCATTTCACATCCAGAAACCCTAATTGACCCTAAATCGATCCGAAACACTTCTGAGCCTTCCAAACCACATCCAAACATCATCTTAGGTCATGCTAGAGCCTCGTAGGTGCATTCATAGTTTAATTATGAATGCTAACGTATTTCCATGTACTAGGGCTCTGGGTGAATCGAATGTGGCGATGCTCCGGAGGTTGAGCTACATGGAGCGCTTGGGAGTATACGAATCTCCCAATACTGTGAGTGACCTAGACTTCTTTGATTAGCCACTAGGAACAAAGGTTTTAAAAATGTTTTAAAACATAAATGTTTTCAAAAGTTTTGGGATACGGGAAATCCACACACACACGCATTTGCATGATGATATACCCACACAGTGAGTGGGATGTTTTAAAAAGGAATATAAGAACTTATGTGTGTGTGATTATATGTTTTAAATATAAATGTTTTATGCATATATATATATAATTATGAAATATTATTATTATGATTTTTAAGGGTGCGATACCCTTGCCAGATGAGTGATTGAGAGGGATGCTCCTCGGGCTGCAATACATGTGGGAGCGTGGACGAGTTGGAGAAAGCATGCTAGATTCTCAGCCGTGGACTGCCTATTGAGGGGCACGGTCAGACGAGACCTGGTTAGGAGAGGCGCATAGGGAAGCTCGCCAGGCTCCAATTTGTTGTGTTCCACCACAGTGAGGCACCACCGAGGGAAAGGGCTAGAGAGATAGAAAAGAGAAAATATTTTGAATGAAAAAAGAGATAGCCCTCGGTGCGGTAAGGCATAAAACGACCGACGGGTCGCGCCTTCAATATAAAAGAGATGCCAGCCCATTTGAGATTTATATATTTATTTATTTAAAGAGTTTTGAAAGAGGGTTCTCGGTTGGAGAACCAGAAAAGAGTTTTGAAAGGAAAAATATTTTTTTTATTATTATTTTATTTTGGATTCCCTTAATTTCCCTAACCCTGATGGAGATTCATAGAACCTCTGTCACTCACCTATATCCAATGTTGGTGGATGCAGATTCGCGTACGAGGTAAGCAAATAGAATGGAGGCTCACTAGGAGACGTCGGTGGCTTAGGCTTAGTAATTTCCGCTGTGTAGGTATTCTTTTAAATTAATCCACTGGTGTTGCTTATAAATTAAATATTTTTATTAAATGAGTTTCTAATTAAAGTTTTAGTTGTTTTGTAGCGATGGTATCCATTTCTATGCCTTGTGGTGTTTCAGGTGCGTGACTGGCCAGCACGTACTTCGAGGCAGCTCTGCAGTTGCCACATGGCTAATCCGGGCGGGTCGGGGCGTGACAACTTTAATGGTATCAGAGTGTTTAAAAGATTCTGACTGTTTTCAAAATCTATAAAATATTTTTAAAGTGTTTTCAAACGTTTTTAAAGCCAGTGGATTAAATAGATTTAGAACTTCAGAGTTCGAGTATGTAGTTACTCGAAAGCGTCATAAATGATCAAACCTAATTTTAGAATACCTTCTTTAGTAGCAAGCCACCAAATAGTGTTCCCGAGTGTGGTCTTAAGTGAGAAGACATGATGACCACCTTCTTCCTGGAGATTTATGCAAGCAAGGTACGCTTTCCAAGAAATCCCCCAAAACTAAATTTTCAACTTTTAATGTTCCTTGATACTCAACAGCTAAACTATCCAAGGGATGGTATTTCCCTTGAGGTGACAAGATAGATGATATCTCGTCTAATCCTCCTTGATAGCCTAGTCAGAGGCTTACCAGTAAGTGAAACTGGTTCGATTTCCACAACCTCCGATGTTCAATCTTTGAAGTTGTGAATATCGAGACTTGCTAGTAAAGCAACGAGTTTGAAATTTAAATTAGATGCGTTCACCCACTCTTTACACTAGTGACATGTAAGAGTTGGGAGGAAGTAAAGCGACTAAAACGAGCCAAAAGGCCAAGATGGGGCCTCACGTGCGTGAACGCTAACCCCACTTTTCTCGCTCTTTACACCATTAGTGTGTAGCTTAAGAGAGAGAGTTGGGTTAGAATGAAAGAAATCGAATGAGTCGATCACGGAAGACATGGTTGACCAAAAACCTCAGGACGTGAGATGAAACATCCGAGTAACCAGATGAAGGATCGAGAAGGACCTCACAAAGCATCAAATGGGAGATGAAGTGAAGTGATTGCCGAAGAGCCCACAGGTTGGCAAGTCTGGTGGGATAAGCCCACAAATTGCCTGGGTGATGCTCCGGGGAGTGAGCATCAAGTGAGAGAAGTGACAGCAAGGGCTAGTTAACTTCTTTTATTTTTACACTATGGTGTGTAAGTGGTGAAAGAAAAGGGGCATTGGTGGATGAAAGAGAGTTCGTCTGAAGTCAATCGAGGAGAAGCATTCAAGGAAATTGGAAGAGAAATAATGAGCCCAAGATCCCCAGAAGTGAGATATGGGAAGATCACTTGAGGATGTAAAAGGATTGAAAAGAGAACACCCTAAAGGATTCAAGGATGGCAAAAAGGAAAAGTAAGGAAAAAGGAACAAGAGAGAAGTCATTCTGGGAAAACGATGAGGAGGAATAAGGCAAGGAGGACAAAATGGATAATGAGGAGAGAATGAAAAGAGATTACATCCAAGTGGTCAACGAGTAGTACATCCGTTACTACTTGTTCGACCATTGGATACCAATGTTAAGAAGGATAATGGACAAAAGAGAAAGGAAATGAAGATGGAGGAAATGGAATAAAGAGAAAGACAAGTTGTAAACCTCCATTCCTAAGGAGACTAAAGGTGGTGTACCTTTTATCATTGGTTGATAATGAGAGTAAGAAGGAGGAGACGTCCAAAGGATAATGAGAAATGATCTTGACAAGTCATTGTGAAGTAAGCAAGCAAAGAAAGAGTGTAATGTGCAGTAATGATGAGACTACTTGCATGCGTGCTAATGGAAGGCACGAAGAGAATTTCCTCCAGTATTGTGAAGACATCACCAGAAGGGACTGGTGAGAAAGAAGAAAGAGAGATGGGAAAAAGAAACGAAAAGCAAACCCTTAAATAAAGGATAAAGGAATGTCGTGATGTAGTGCGGAGGCTTTCTTAATGAAGAAAGAAAGCATAAAAAACCTAGGTAAAAGAAGATCCTAGGCTAATAAAAGAAGAACAAAGCCTAGAAGAAAGAGAGACCTAGTTCATTTGATGAACTAAGTATAGGTTGATTAGGAATAGAGCCTTAAAAGAAGAAATGTATAACTTATCATTAGAAAATTTTAACTTTAATTAGCAATAATTTCATAATGAATCATAGGTTAATAACCCCAAAATGACTAGACAGGATTAGTAAAAGAATGAGACTAGGAAATAAGGGTTAGAGACAACCTAGGTATATAACCTAGGAATAGGTTAAAGAAAATGAATAAAATGGGATTAAAAAGAAGCCTAGAAAGAGGAATAAGAAAGATCTAGCAAAAGGAAGCGAATAAAAGACTTAGAAACGAGTGTTAGCTAAAGAAAATCAAGCATAATGAACCCCAAACTCGAGTCAAGCCAAGGCACTACATCATAAAATGAATAAATCAAGGAAAGGAAAGAATAAACAAGGATTATTGGAGGCCAGAACCAAGAGAGAGAAAAATGGGTCAAGGAGACAAATTGGTGAAAGGAAGAGGAAATCCCGACTACTTGATTGTGGAAAAGAAAACATAAGGGTTAAGACTATGAATTAGTGAAAAGAGAGGAAAAGAATGCCTCGATGATGAAGGTTATGAAGAAGAGAATAAGGAGGTTGGATAAAAAGAAAATTGGAGAAAACATGAGAGAATGAGTACTCATAGGAAACGAGCGAATGAGGATGATGGTATCTTAATGGATGACGGGTAAGGATGATATCAGTAAGGAATGAATGAAAGAGAAGAAGAGAGAAATAAAGAAGTAAGGATATGTAAGGATATAAAATCATGATGGAGTAAATGAAAGTGAAAGGATAATGATAATGAGAATAATGATGATAATGATAATGATAATGGAAATTGAAGAACAATTAGACTCAAATGATGGAGAAAGTGGATCGACCTAAGTAAAAGTCGAAGAAAAGAGTAAGGCTAAAACAAGGATGAATAAGATGATGATTGAAATTGGAGAAGACAAAAAGGTGAAAGCATGGCAAGAGAGTGGAATAGAAGGAATTAAGAGTGAAGAGTTGAGGAATATGGAAGATAAGTTAAATCTTTTAGAAGAAGGGAGTAAGCTAACTTTGAGGATAACCTCCCCGAGGAATGATAATTGAAGAAGGGATGTGGGAAATGAAGTCAAACCAAGCTAAGATGGAGTCAGCTTGGCGTGGACAAGATTGTGAGGTAATGAATGGTAGAGAAAGATATTGTCCGCGATAAATAAACTATGGCATCGAAGGACAAAGAAGAGATATTAAGGTATTAAGAGTCGAAGATGGCTGAGATAAAGGGAACCCACATGTGGAAAGTAAGAGATGAGGGAACTGAAACAGAAAAGATGACAAGAGAGAACCCCAAGTACTCAATGGAAGGGGTACGGGAATAAAGAAAGGAATTGACCAAACTCGCAAACTTTTACAAGCACGACTAGTGTAAGGAGCAGAAAGGAAATTCTGACACCCAAGAGAATCAAAAGTGTTAGAAGAAAAGAGGAATAAGGATGAGAATGATGAAAAAAGTCAAAGAAGAAAGCAAGGAAAGGGAAGGATGAAGCCAATGTAAAGGAAACCTTGGATACAACGTGAAGGGTCACGTGGATCAAGGTAAAGGAGTCTGGATAAGAGAAAAGATATGGAGATAACCCTAAAGAAAAGGGTATGGAGATTTCAAGAGTTGCAAGTGATGCCTAAAGATGGCAATAGACCATAGAGAAGATCAAGTTAAGAGAAAGGAGATGAAACCTCAAGAGAGAAAGAAGCTACTAAGGATGCCGCATGAGTGTGACAAGCGTAAATTACGCTGTTCCGCATTAATGAGAAGGCAAGAGAAATGTGGACCCCACTATGGACGTGGGCGGATGGAAAGGAAGAAAAGGTTAGAGAAGAAGAGAAGGAAACCCTAGAAAGTATTGTTGATGAAAATAGGAAAAGAGATCAACCATTAGCAAAGAAGCTAATGTGAATAAAGGCAGTTATATGAAAGAGAAACACGCGGCACCTCCTAAAGTGGACACTCTAAGGAGTGAAAGATGAGAGAAAGCCTAAGAGGCTAGGGAAATGGTATGAATGGGTATAAGGTCGAAGATGGCTGAGATAAAGGGAACCCACATGTGGAAAGTAAGAGATGAGGGAACTGAAACAGAAAAGATGACAAGAGAGAACCCCAAGTACTCAATGGAAGGGGTACGGGAATAAAGAAAGGAATTGACCAAACTCACAAACTTTTACAAGCACGACTAGTGTAAGGAGCAGAAAGGAAATTCTGACACCCAAGAGAATCAAAAGTGTTAGAAGAAAAGAGGAATAAGGATGAGAATGATGAAAAAAGTCAAAGAAGAAAGCAAGGAAAGGGAAGGATGAAGCCAATGTAAAGGAAACCTTGGATACAACGTGAAGGGTCACGTGGATCAAGGTAAAGGAGTCTGGATAAGAGAAAAGATATGGAGATAACCCTAAAGAAAAGGGTATGGAGATTTCAAGAGTTGCAAGTGATGCCTAAAGATGGCAATAGACCATAGAGAAGATCAAGTTAAGAGAAAGGAGATGAAACCTCAAGAGAGAAAGAAGCTACTAAGGATGCCGCATGAGTGTGACAAGCGTAAATTACGCTGTTCCGCATTAATGAGAAGGCAAGAGAAATGTGGACCCCACTATGGACGTGGGCGGATGGAAAGGAAGAAAAGTTTAGAGAAGGAGAGAAGGAAACCCTAGAAAGTATTGTTGATGAAAATAGGAAAAGAGATCAACCATTAGCAAAGAAGCTAATGTGAATAAAGGCAGTTATATGAAAGAGAAACACGCGGCACCTCCTAAAGTGGACACTCTAAGGAGTGAAAGATGAGAGAAAGCCTAAAAGGCTAGGGAAATGGTATGAATGGGTATAAGGTCGAGAACTAAAAACACTTTGAAAATACTTTACAGCTTTTGAAAACGGTTAGAATCATTTAAACGCTCTGATACTAATCAAATTGTGACGCCCCGACCCGGAGGGTCGGCCACGTGGCAACTGCCGTGCTACCTCGAAGTATATGCCGACCGGTCACGCACCAGAAGCACCACAAAGCATAGAAATGGATATCATCGCTACAAAACAATACTAAAATTTTATTAGAAATCATATAATAAAATAAATAACTATAAAAGCAGTACCAGTAGATTTATTTAAAAGAAAACCTATGCAGCGGAAACTACTACTCCTACGCTACTGACGCCTCCTAGTGAGCCTCTGACCTATCTGCTATCCTTGTACGTGGATCTACATCCATCCACATTGGATATAGGCCAATACAGAGGTTCAATGAATCTCCATCAGGGGTTAGGGAAATAGGGGTAATCCAAAACATAATAATAAAATAAACAATTTTGTTTTCAAAACCTCTTTTCAAATTCTCCAAGTGAGAATTTGAATTAAAATCATTAAAATAAATATATAAATAAAATAGACTGGCCTCAAACATACTGAAGGCTCAACTGGCCGGTCGTATGCCTCACTGCATTGAGGGCTAACTCTTTTCTTTTCTAAAATATTTTCTTTTTCTAGTCTGTTCCCTCGGTGGTGCCAATAGCTGTGGGTGGAACACAGCTACATCGAGCCCTGGCGAGTTACCCTATGCCTATCTCCCAAGGTCTCACACTCACCGTGCCCCTCGATAGGCGGTCCACGACTACTTGGTTGTATGCATGTCTCGCTCGGTCCACTCGCTCCCTCTCATTGGAGCACCGAGATCCACTCAATCGCTCATCTCGCTCCCATCCGCATCAAATATCTCATATATATATATTTGTAAAACATATATATTAAAAACATATAAACATAAACACACATACATAAATCCTTATATTTTCTTTGAAAACGTCCCACTCTCTACGTGGGTATATCACCACTTAAGTGTGTATGTGGGTGGTGAATTCCCCGTGTCCCAAAACCTTTGAAAATCATTTAATATTTTAAAAACGTTTTACCCTAGTGGCTAAGCACTAAAATCTAAGCCACTCACAGTGTTAGGAGGTTCGTATGCTCCCAAATGATCCACGTAGATAGGCCTCCAGAGTATCTCCGCACTCAATCATCCAAAACCTTAATACACGGAAATATATGTAGGCATTCATAATCAACTGTGAATGCACCTATGAGGTCCTAGCATGACCTACGATAGTGTTTGGATGTGTTTTGGGGCTTAGAAACGTGTCCGAGAAGTTTCAGGGTCAAAATCGGACACTTGAAAAAAAATTACTATTTTCCACTCCCGCGCGGGACTAACCAAGTTTTGTGCGGGACTTGGCGTGCAAGTCACTCCCACGTGGGAGTCGTCACCAAGCCTTGGGAACCGAGGGTTTTTCTAGGTTTTCGAGCCCCTCGTCCCACTGTCTGAATTGAAAATCTAGACGGACATTCCTCACGTCTCCCATGGCACGTTTATCGAAGCTAAAACGAGAATCACAAGCTCAAAGTTCCTAGATCTCAAATCTAAGCTAAAATCTAACTAAAAAGCTAAACCTAACTTTGAGCTTGAATCTCTCCTAGACCAATGCTTGAAAATGCGTGAAAACGTAATAGAACGTTGATTAAAGTGAGTAGAGTAACATACCAAGATTTCACCTTGATCCTTTGGTCGGTTTGTCTGGATCTGCCAAAAGTCCAAAATTGCTCCGAGAGAGCAAATTAGAGGATAGGAAGAGAGGGAGAAGAGAAATGAGAGGGGGAGAGCTCAACTCCCCCTATTTATAGGCAAGCCCGACTCCGAGCCTACTTAGACCCCGGCCCAGACTTTCTTCCCTCTTTCCCACCTCTCATAATCTCGATCCTTGGCTTGATCCACCGACCAATTCACCAATGGATATCGAATCCATTGGCTATGGACTTAAAGGAGTCCAATTTGTGCTTCCATACATGGTCGCTTATCTCATCTTCCAACTCCGTCTTATCCTAATTTTCACTTCTCTTCTTAATTAGATACATTCGGACCGACGTATTATTGACTTAATACGCTGTCTTACACTATTCCATTTATACGGAAAAGTTGGATTAGGTCCGAGTGTGTCAGAAAATTGAGTGGAAAGAAAATAGGGGAGGTGATAATTTTCTTTCTTAACACAATTGTAAATCTGTCCAAAATTAGACGGAATGGAGGAGAGAAAACAAGGTGCATGTGATTAAAAAGTATGAAAAGACTAAAATGGCCACAATGATTTCGTTAACTACATGTTAGCTACAAAAAGTTTTAACATGTAGTAACTAAAAGTTATTACCATATAAGAGGGGTATAATGGTAAAATTATATTAGTTTAAAATTTTTTCTTCTCATTTTTCTCTTCTACCAACCAATAAGAGAAAAGAAAATTGATTTTTCTATCTTTCCTACCAATCCTACAAAAGAAAATAAAATGATATTTTTCATCTTCCCATCTTTCTCCCCCTTTCGTTTTCTTTCTTTTCAATTTTCTTTCTCTTCTACCAAGTAAGACCTTATTAGGGGGCTTTTGGTTCGGGTAATCTGAGATAACCTTAAGTTATGTGATTAGCTCCATCAAAGATAATCTATGCACGTAACCTGAAAGATTACCAAATTGTGTTTGGTTCAACATTTGTCAATGTTAGATTAATCTGTTTGGTTGGGGTTACGTTTTTTGTCAAAATTGATATTTTACTATTATGCCCTCACTTCAATACTTATAGTTTATTTCTTTCTTGTGCTATGTATCCTATATTTTTCAAATCTTTTTATTTCAATAATTATATATGACTAACAAAACAAGTTTATCTTCGTTGAACTTAACAAAATAATAGTTATTTGTTTCATTAAATTAAATTATGCCTAGTTTACATAAGGAAAAAAATAGATATTACATACTTGATCCTCGTGAAAAAATTAATTGGGTAAGTCATATGTTCAAAATATTATATAATTAATATTTTAATGATTATATAAGTTAAGTTTAATTATGTTTATGACAAAAGAAATTATGTTTCTAGTTTAATTGAGCTAACATATATTGAAATAGTTTAATAATTATATAAGTTAAGTTTAATAATATGCTTCTTACAAAAAAAATGCTTAAAAAGAATGTTATAATTTACTAATTATATGGGGTTATTGTGGTCCAAAGGAGTAAAATAATGAGAGTAAACTAGGAAAAATTTTAAGATAACCCGGTTATCTCACATTACCTAAGAATTTGGAGGTTATCACATAACCTGATTTTGAGGTTATATACTGACGTGGCAGTAATATGATATAACCTTGGTTATCACATTACCTCCAACCAAATAAGGACATATAAGATAACAAAAATCAGATAACCAGGATTATCCTACATAACCCCCAAACGGCCTTAGTGTTTAGAAGAGGAGAGTATTCACCAACTCTTTTAGCTAAATGTTCGAGTGCACTCAATTTCTAGAACTTGATAGCTCTTGAAGAAATTTTTTTTAACCGGCCCCCTTTTAACCCGTGACCTCCATGTATATAAAGGTTGTACATGCCACTTTAGCTAAGAGCAAAAAAAAAAAAAAGGGCTCTTAAATATTTTTAATTAATATTATGGTTAGACCATTAGTTCTTACTACTTTCTCCATTCTAAAATAATAGTCTTTTCAGAAAATTTTTTATTCCAAATTACTTGTCTTTCTGTGATACCTAGAAAATATTTATTTATTTTTTCATATTTTATCCTTCTCCATCTACATTAATGTTGAATAAGTATTGTGCAATTTATAGTTCCAAGAAAAGGGTAATTTAGTCTCATCGTTAATTTTTTTCTTGATTTTAAGAAATTTACTAATTTTTTTAATTCTTATGCAACACCCTAAAACCTCTATTATTTAGAAATGGAAGGAGTATAATTTATCCTCTTGACTAGTACTCTATCCTTTCCACAATATCTGTCGTTTTAAGGTTTTGCACAAGAATTAAGGTTGTCATTAAAGACTCCTAGAATTTAGATAAAATATTATGAAATGGCAAGTTTACCCTTTTATTACTATCTTTTTAATAATAAATGCTTTGTAGGATTAATTCAAAAAAAGAAGGGTAAAGTTGGAAACAATGTAATTAATGCTTTATAGAAGTCTTAAAGTGACAGATAATTTGGAAAAAAAAAATTCTCCCAAAAGCGACAGATATTGTGGAAATGAGGGAGTACTATCTATAATACCGAAAAGTAGAGTATTCTATTAACCTTGTAACTTGCATCACTAAGGCCTAATTTGGCATAACGATTACTATTTGAAGAAGCTCTGTTGATCAAAAGCGTTTTTGAAAAGTGTTTTATCATATTGCTATAGAAAAATTTGATATAAGTGTTTGATATTACTGCGAAAAACTGTGGTAGAAAGATAAAATGTCTAAAAATAATAAAATTTGAAAAGAAAATAAAAAATTCAAAAGTTTTCTAGTCATTTAATATCCAAAAACAATTTTAAAACGCAAAAGTACCAAAATTCTAGCTTTTTAAGTTGAGTGGCTTTTAGCTATCCCTACTAACTTTTCCCCATATAAACAACTATTTGACATTACGTTTAGAGATAAATAAGTTGATTTTCATCTCAAACACAATCCCAAACAAGTTTTAGTGGGTGTTTGGCCCAACTTTTTGAAAGGCTTATTTACTCTAGAAGCTGAAATTATGTGTTTGGGGGTATAATTTTTGAATTTTTAACTTATTTGGGAAGCAATTTTTTAACTTCCGGTCAAAGCTACAATTTGAAACTTTCTTCCAAATCCCTTTTTTGAGCTTATGCGGGTAGCTGACTTTTTTTAATGAAACTTTTTCGTATACCTTATATACCCTTATGTTTTTTCCATCTAACAAAACAACCCTATTATTCACTTTCACCTTTTTTTTTTCAATTTTACCTATAGTTATTTTATTTTTAAATTTATAATTTAGATTTTTAGTATTATTATATTTTATTTGAATGTGTATTAAATTTAGCTATTCATAATTTCTATTAGTAATAAAGGTATATATATATATATATATAAGAATTTCAATTGGTCAAAAATTTATACATAAATTAGCTTTAAAATGATTTGAAAACAATCTATAGATTGAAAAATATTTGTTTATTATTTTTATTATTATATAATTATATATAAATAATATATATAAAATAGTTAACATGTAAAAAGTAATAAATTTTTTCAAATGTTTAAACAAAAAGAAAAATGTCATTTTTGTAATTTTAACATTTCACGGCAGTTTTACAATATTGCTGCCAAACAGCTTTCTACGTCTTACCGTACTTCTGTGTTGAATTTGCCAAATGCTATTTTAACTTCTTTAAATAGCACTTATAGAACAGTTCTACTGAAACAACACTTTTGTTGTAAACTCAATTAGGTCAAACAAACCCTTAGCTTCTATCAAAAGCTATTTTTGACAACAAAAGCCCAATCAACCTGAAAAGTTATATATATTAGATGCTTTTACATTTCAAAAGTGCTTTTGGATATTAAATGACTAAAAACTTTTTGAATAATTTTTTATTTCCTTTTCAAATTTTATCCTTTTTAAACATTTTATCTTTCTACCATACTTTTTCACAATAATGCCAAATACTATCAAATTTTCCTACAATAATTTCACAAAACACTTTTTAAAAGTACTTTTTTTGAGCTGAATTTTTCAAACCGCAACCACTTATTCAATGGCCATAATTAGCATTATGGATCTTAGAAAACGTAAAATATTATTTTTCTCGTCTTATTTTTCCAATCCAGTCCTATTAATTTCTTTAGTGGAAAATACACTTATCCCCATAAATCCATAATGTTATTGAATGATGATGAGGTTCATTAATTAATTAATTAATTAACTTTGTGCTGATCGGCCAACCAAGCAAAGTATTGCATTTTCTTGTAAAAGGACTATAGGACGACTAAGACAATTAGTCATTCCCCTTTCAAGTTTTCCAAAGAAAAGAAAGAATCTTGCTTTCCATAGATATATGGATGATAACTCTCACAACAAGCAAAGCAATAAAATATATAATTCAAAATTGTACATCGACAACTAAAAGAATGCAATAATGAACACTTTATGTTATAACAATATTATTATTATTATATTTAATAATGTTATACACCTACCTCATGAATATATTCATCATGTTTCATATTCTTCTTATTCTTCGACCCTATCCTCGTCCTCAAGGCAAGAAGAAGATATCTAGTATTTATTGCTAACTTCTAGAAGATAAAAATGACATGTAAATTATAAAAAAAAAGGACAAATGTACTTTTTAAAAGATATCATTAGGGATTTTATTATATGCCCAAATGTTTAATAGGTTCGTTTAATAATTACTAAGAATAGAGTTTTTATAACTAATTTGTTTGATTGATTGGAATGTACTGGACTTCCTTTAAAAAAGTCTCAGTTTCAAGTTTTATAAATGTAAAAAATAAATTTGGGGAGTTTTTCTCATTTTGAGGCTGATGCGGCTTAACTCCAGACTTAATCATGGTCCAATATAATTATCGAATATCAGTGGTTTATAAAAAAAAAAAGAATACAATTTTTATATGCCCAAATATTGAGAACTTGAAAATTATTATCCATAAAAAAAGTCATTCAACATTAAAAACATTGAATATAACTAATATTTTCCTTCTTAAAATAAATAAAACTTATAATATTGTTTTTGAGTAAATCATATTATTAGAATCAAGCAAAATAATGCTTCACTTGTTACACATGGTTGATAAATCTCATATATAACTAAAGATACATATTTGTTTAGAATAAGATAATGATTAAAAAAAATACTCCTTCCATCCTATTTTATTTCTCTGTCTTTTCTATTTTAAAAGTTCCAATTTATTTGTTTTTTATCTAAAATAAACTTCAAAAACATTTATCTTTAGTTCTTTACAAATTTACCCCCACCTTTTTTGTCAATACTTTTTCATATTGTCAAATCAAAAGTGAGGGTAAAGATGACATTTTAACTCTTACTTCCAATGTAAACAATAAAATAACAAATTTCTTGAACTTTTTGGAAAAGTGAAGTGAATAAATATTATGTAACAGAGGGAATATATACATTGGATTTCATCTTAGTAGTTATGGCTAATTCTTGATTTAAAATTCATTTTTGTTATGATGCAAGTATATGCAATTGTATTACTCTTTCCATTCCATTTTAATTGTTTGTTTTACTTTTGGCACAAAAATTTAGAGAAATGATATTTTTGTGTTACCTTACTATTTTTATTCCTTGATGTGTGGTAACCATGTCGCAGGCTCCCAAATTGTTATCCTCACAAACTCCGTAGAAAGGTAAGTAAGATTCAATTCCACAAGGAAGCTAATGTAAGAAATTAAAATAAATGAGGAATCTAAGAACTAACTAAGGTAAAAGTAGGGGTGTTTCTTGTGCTTTTAACTAAAATTAAATAAGAATTGATTAACTAATCTAAACAATTGAAAGATAATGTATGAATTAAATAATTTGATTGGAAATCTCCAACCTAGAGAATGATTAATACTCAGAATCAGGGATTGATTACTGACTTTTGAAATAAGATTAACTTTTTAATTAATTAGCATAGCCAATATTATAGTAGCTTCACATTAACCTAATTGATTCTTAGATAAATTAACCCCAAAACCAGCTTTAGAATTAATTACTATCCTCTTAGACTAACCCAAGACGCCAGCAGCCCTAGATTCAAGTTAAGAAGATGATTAAGCACAAAATCAATATTAGCTAACAGTAAATAACGAAATACCCAACGTACTTCACTCGATTTACTCCTGTAATTTTCATGAACACAAACATGTACTCATTCGTTACTATTAATTAGGGTAAACTATGATTAGGATTAGAATTACCCTAATTCTAACAGGCAAACACATGCAAGAATTGATCATTCATGACTAATCAATACCTAACAAGTAATTGCAAGATTGTAAATAAGATTACAAACTTTTAATAACAGAAAATTACAGAATAATTAAAGAAGAAAAATCCTTAAATTAAAGATCAAGGTCTCACAATCAAAACCGAGTATCGAATCAGAACTCTAGATTGGAGAAGGTAAAATTTAGCTACTCATTATCCACAAATTCGCCAAGTATAAAGAAAAGAAACTTAAAAGTCTTAACGGACCCTCAGAAATCGGGCCTAAACAACTAAAAGATTACAAAGTTCAGTGTAGGTCTTCCATAGCTTTTCTTCTTCTTCTGAATGTTTTGGACTTGTAATTTCTTCATCTCGAACTTCACTTTGCTTTCCAAGCCCAAGGGATTAGCCCAAGTAGACAAAAGAGTAAACTCCGAATAATTATTTTCGTAAAGCAACCCGGTGAGAGGACTAGGCTTGGCGGTGGCCAGGTTGTAATTCATTCTTCTTCAGAAGCTAGGTATCGGGCCACATCGGTGGTCGGGTTGGGCACACCGGTCGTCGAGTCTCTCATTGAAGGTAGGCACTGGCCATTGTAACGCAGTGGCCGGGTTAGGTACACCGGTGGTCGGGTTCCGCTGGCACTCTTTCTTTCGAATTTCTTCTCTTGTCTACACTTTGATCAATTTCACTTCCTTTTTAGTCCTTATTAAATCTTTCTCCCCTGAAGTACCTAAATCACAAAACATCTCTAATTAGCTTGATTAAAGTAGATAAGTACTTAAATCAAAGAGAATTGGATAACAAAATCATGAAGAAATAAGCACTTATCAATGTGACATATAAAATAGTAGATCTCACTAAAAAATTGTGTTTTAAATGAAGGATAATGATAAAAAAATGTTTTTCATTTTAAGAAATTTTTTTGAGGAAAAAAGGGCGAAAATCCATTAATCATGATTATACAGATTATAATTTGGGGGTATATATCCTAACCAAACCTTCTACTTACCCATTGCACATTCTAATTTTGCAATATTATGAGCTAATTAAATAGTTCGCCTCTCTCCTAACAAAGCGAAAAGAGCAATTATTGAAATATTCAACCAGTGTAAGAATCACCTATTTTCAATTATGCTAAAGCGGTAGCAACATCACTTTCCACCTTAAGTGCATAATAACCTTTCTCCCACGCCACCTTCAGACTGAAAATTATTGTTGTTTGGGGCTTTTTTTTTTTTTTTGATAGGATGCACATGGCCTAAGAAACAAGATAACAATGCCAAATCACATGCAGAGTGGAGTTGCTAGCTGGATAAGTTCCAGCAAAAAAGAGAGATGAAACTAGTCTAGAACCCTAATGATCTAGGCTTTAACTGAAAAGAAGGAATTCAATGCCCTTGAAAAAACCAACGAGAAATAAGCAGAGGATTTCCTCCTTTTCTAGTTCAAGGCGTGATTGCTATTGGTGCAAGAGGTTCCTATGGCTTCCTTCAATAGTGAATTCCAGCAGCCAACTTCTAAAACTAACATAAATAAAACCTAAACACTCTGTTTTACCCTATTTTCCTCTACAACAATCAAAATGGTGAGTAAAACTACAAGGAAAACATATTTGGAGAAGAACTCTTCATCGGAGGGGACCCTTTTTAGGATGGTGACTAGAGGAAAGAAATTTGAAAGATTTGGAGAGGAGAAAGGGCCAACCATCCTTTGAGGAAACTTTGCTCGGTTAAAACGATATCTCAGCTAAAATGATGAAGAAATACTGTTCAGTTCTTCTCCTTCTTGTTATTCTAAGCTTGTAATGGAAGGGTATTTATAGGCATTCGTGAGACCTTACATTGTGCATACAATGCCGTTATACATTACTTTTGAGGAAAAGATAGTTGTTGCATGAAGAGGAACCCGATGAACTGTTTTGGCAGCAATGGGATGTCGATTGTCAATTGCTAGCAACCTGCAAATGTTTAGCTGAATAATTCCTTCCTTATTTTGGGCGATTGAATGTTCGACATCTTTATCTGATGTATATCTTTCTTAAGCCATAAGCTTTCAATAGCTAGCCTAAGTACACCGTTAGGTGCTTGTCACCAATAGTTGACATCATCAACTTGTCCTCAAACAAAAGTGTTATGCGCCACTTTTATCCACCTGATATTCCTTTCCCTACTATGCATCATCGCTGTGACCATATGGATTTGTGGTTGTATTTAATGTTTATAAAGCTTCATCCATCACTATGCAATAGCAACTTCTCCAACACCATCATTAAGGGATAACATATTTGAGAAAACAAGCTTCCTCCTTTCCGGTTGGCTTTCATATAAACTCAGAATGCACTAAGCCTTACCATTAATATGCTATTTTGAAACCAACTAGAACATAGCCGGACCTTTCATGACCAATCAAACCACATTTTTGATTTGGTTCCCCCATTACATAGGCTTGATCCATGGGTCAAAACCTGAGGCATCAAAAGAAATGTTAGTCGTGTCCGTTTAGGCAGCATAAAAATAAACTTGGTTTAATAATAATAATAATAATAACAAAAAGAAAGAACTGAGCAATGTTACTTCCCTAAAAACATCAGCTACCATGCCTTGTTCTTCATGCCTTATCACGCCATTCTTATCAATGGAGGTAGGGAACTTCAGTAAATGATACTTGAGGTATTTGTCGAGGTTAGGAAGAAGGAAATAATGTAGTTTTCCTTTGTGGTTGAGTAGTCAAGTTTGATGTGAGCTGAGGTGAGCTGAGCTAGCTTCGTGGTAGGAATCAAGCGGAGGCTAATGATAAAATGGTGTACCCCGACTGTGATTGCCATACCACCTTTGAACAGAGATAAGGCTTGGTGGATGCAATCTAAAGGTCATCCCAATCGTATAGCCATTAGTGTTATGCTAGTAGATAAGAGAACCATAGGGGATTTACCACTTTGAAGGCACTACTTCGTTCTTGAACTGTAAGAAATATTGAAAATACATGGTTGCTCCTTACTATCCAAGGAAATGTTGGTGCCAGTGGAGTTACCATGCACGCTGGTGACCAGAGGGTAGGATAGCATCCTTATCATGGTGCTTGTAGAAATGTTTGGCTGCATTGGCAATGGCCATGAAAATTACCGGCAGAGCTCAATGGTCGTTGATAGGCGATTTATTCCTCTAGTAAGAATTGGAGTTTAGTTAGGGAAGAAGAAGATGTCTATTATGCTGGTGTTTAGGCTTGTAACATACTACAAGAATGAGGCTTTTGGGGCCTTATATAGGAAATTGGATTAGAATGATGGGTGGCCATAGTAAGGTGTATATCATTAAGCTTAGATTGGCTTTTGGGTCAAATTAGTGAGGCACAAAGTGTAGTTATAGAATAAAATTGAGGGAGATTTTTGGTGTAGGAAATATCTAGTCTATCATAAATGTGGATTACAGGCCCATCAAAATATTGGCCTCTAACAATCGTCAAAGTTTCAGTATGCATCATATTAAAGACCTGCTCCGCACACAAGACCCCACAGAAAAACGTATCCCTCATGGCATTACGAAGAACCACTCCTAAAGATGTATGTTTCAGATGATGATGAAAAGAAGCATCCGTGTTCAACCTGAGTCTTCCAGGAGAAGGTGGCAAGCATAGTATTTGGACAGATAGTCCCATCGCAACTTGTCTATCTATGCAAACTTCTCATCCCTTCCTCAAACTTCTATATATAGGAACGTGCTTTAATAAATAGTTGACCAAGTAGGCTAGACGTTCCCTCATGAAGACATCTATTATGATTAAACCACAAAACCAATAAACCTGTAAGTACCAGCTCCAAACATGATAGTTGTTTTGCCTTAATGGATAAATTCAACCAAAAATCTGAAGAATCTGACCATTCTTACAGAAAAGTCATCACCTATGTACCAACATCCTCGTAGACTCTTTTAGCCATATGACATTCAAAAAATACATGAAAATGGGACTTTCCCCACTACCCTACATTTTGGGCACAATGGAGTATCTTGACATAGGATATTAGGGGTTCAATTTGAAAGAAGGTATTTTTGAGGGGTAATTTGAGATTTTTTATATAATATATACAAATATATATTAAATACATATATATAACAATGGGAATTTTAGAACTTCAAGAGGGCCTGTGCCAAAACCCCCTCAAAGCATAACTACCATCTGCCAATGACCGTGGATAAATCCTCCACCTTAATATGCCGATTAAAAAGATTACAATTGACAAGAATAATATTATATAACAACCTCCAAGTGAAAATTTTAATTTTCAATACCACCTTCGCCATATAGAGTAATTGCCATATAGGGTTCCTTGAGCTAACATCCTCCATATCATACCCCATAACCTACCAGGCAACATGGTAGGCCGATTTAATAGTGAAGTAACCTAACGTTGACTCCTTCCAACAGAATAACTCTTTTTGATCTCTCGGTCTAAGAGGGATATCAAGGATTGCTGTCGCATCATCAGGATTAGAAAGATTTGTGTATTAATTCATTTTTCCAAGACCTTGCCTAGTGATCAATAAGCTCACTTACCAAAATAAGTGCCTCTATGCCATTAGCAACTAATGTAGGATGATAAGGCTTTTTAGGTAGCCATCGATGATGAAAACTACATATTTCTATTCCCCATACACCACCAAGACCCTTCAACGAGAAAATCTCTTCCTGCAAGGATATTACGCCACACAAAAGATGGATTATTCCCTAACCTAGCATCGAGAAAGGTAAAATAGGAAAACACTGTGCTTTAAAAACTTGGTAGCATAGTGTATCACCCTGCTCCATAAATCTCCAACCTTGGTTGGCTAAAAATGCCAAATTAAAGGCTTTAAAGTCTTGGAACCCTAAACGTCCATCCAATTTTGATAAACACAAGCTTTCCTAGTTAATCCAATGAATACGATTTCCATCTCCTCTATTACCTCATCAAAATTGAGCTGTTAGCATATTTAGATCATACACAAAGAATTTAGGGAGTTGGAAGTAAATTATCACACACATAGGAATTACTTGAGCTACTGCTTGAATAAGCACACCTTTACTTGCACAAGACAATAGCTTCCCTCATTAATGAGAAACTTTCTGCTAAAGCTTGTCTTTTATATGCTAAAAGTGAAGACATTTAGCCCACCCAATCATGATCGAGAGGCCTAGATACCTATCCCGCTCCAAAATTTTCACAACCCCTAATCGATGCAAATTTGCTACTTCACATTCTCCGGTATATTGGAGCTTAAAAAGACAGTAGACTCATCAACATTGACTAGTTACCTTGATGCCATCTCATAGCTATGTAGTAATTCCAAGGCAGTATCACACTCAATAAGCGATGCCCAAACAAATAAAAGGCTATCATCTATAAATAACAAATGGTTTACCTTTGTAGCCCTACGAGACACTACCACCCCCCTTTATATGCCATCAGAATTAGCCTTGTTGAGCAAGCCCGATAAACCCTTAACACATCTAGAACAAATATGGATAAACTGGATCTCCATGTCGCAGCCCCCTATTGGCATAATGTTGCTACATTGTTGACTATTCATTGCTATTAAATAATTTACAATACGTACACATGTCATTAAAAGAGATACCCAAAGGCTTGAAAATCCAAATATACACAATGCCCATTCAAGATAATCTCATTTCTCTCTATTATATGCCTCGCTCATGTCTAGTTTCAAATCCATGTAGAAATGTTTTCCAGCTTTTATTTTCTTTAAAGCATTCACTGATTTATATGCTACCAAACCATTATCGAAAATCAACCTCTCAGTCACGAAAGCACTTTGATTTTGACTAATCAACAAAGGTAGTACACATTTAAGACAATTAGCTTCACCTTTGGAGTCAAAATGATATTTGTGTTATTAATCATTGAAAGTCACCACTATTCAAAAATCCCATCACACACCTTATGACATCCTTTCCTACCATATGCCAATATTTTTGAAAAAATATAGGACTCATACCATCCAATCTTATGGCTTTTGATGGGTTCATCTAGAACAAGGCCTCCTTAATTTCTAGCACCGACTAAAGCTACTCTAAAATTGAAATTGACTCATCTGATAGTAGTTGCCCGATGACATCAAAGAAATCATGTGGACCATTTGGCCTTGAAGAAGTAAATAAGTGCCAAAAATAATTAAGAAAGACTCCTTGGATAGCTATCGAATCGTGCTACTATTTTCCAAACAATATTGTTTTTACTACAACGTGAGGCTATCGCATGGAAATACGCAGTATTCCTATCCCCTTCCATAAGCCATAAAGATTTAGATCTCTATATCTTAACAACTTTTCATCCTTCTCTAACCTTACTTCCTTAGTAGCACCCTTTTAAAGTTTTCACTCTCATTGGCTATTTTGAAAAGGTCAACTATGGAGTGCTTCTTATCACATTATTTGCTTCCAAAGACTCCCTATTGAAGATTTTTACCATTCGTCTATAGCTTTGCCACTTAAATAAAATATTACCTACAATCTCTTCAAAGTTTATAATAGTCCTATCCCACAAAAACTCTTTAATTATTTTTTCACAATCATGACGTCGCTTCCACCAGTATTCAAATCTAAACTACTGGCTTCTCATAGTCAGCATGCATTGATGCTCACAAATTTTAATTACCAATGGCAAAAGATCTAAACACGTTGTGTGCTCCTCAAATGAGTATGGAAAGCAACATAGCCAATTGTTATTGACCAAGACCCTATCCAATCTCTCAAAAGTAGAATCTTTCCTCCGTGTTATTAGCAGGCCTTCAACTGGTAGCTTCTCTAAACCACAATCATCTATTAAATTTTGAAAGTGTTCAAGCAGCCAAGATGGATGCCCTGTACCACTAGTTTGTTCTTCACCTTCAGTAGTTCATTAAAGTCACCTGCCACCAACCAAAGGTGATTTCTTGTAGCATGTAGAGTTCGTAAGAGGCCCCAAGATTCCTTTCTCCTAATCATCTTTAGATTCCTATAAAACCTTGTAAATCTCTAAGGCAAGCGAATGCTATCAATAGCAATCTAGACGTTAATTTGCCATCTAGAAAAAGATCGATCGACCACTTCCCACTCATCCTGCCAAAGTAAAGCTAATTCATCTTCCTCCTCACACAATCAAATGCAAAACAAATAGTAAAACTCCATTTGGCCCATAGTTATTCCATTTCTCTACTCTACCTCTTAGTCTCGATAAGGAACATAACTCGGGGACTAATCGAGCGCACCAATTTGACCACTTCATGAATTGCCTGAGGCACCCCCAAACTCAGCATTTCCAAGCTAAAAGATTCATGGCTTTTGGCAGGGTTGGTTAGTTGCACCAACCTCTGCTGCTTCGATAAAAAAAGCGTAACATCATTCTTCCTTTGGCCATTACTCTCTTCCCTCGTACGTTTGTGACATTTTCAAGTACTGTTGCAACCACCTGATTATCATTGGCCACTTTCTTAACATATTCTGTCCAGCATTAGCTTGTACTGAATTACTCTTCCTTTGTACTTGGGCTTCCCTTTTCCATTTAAACTTACCCTTACCCGCATTATCTCTCGGTCCAGAATTTAGTCCTATAGCAAAAACAAATGGCCCACCTGAGCCCACCTTAACCTTGACTTGCACATTAGATTCCTCGACATTACTATCAATTGGAATTCCTCTTTTTGAATTCAAATTAATATTCGTAGGATTAATAAAAATAAAATTATGATTTGATTGCAATAAATTCTATGAGAAATTTGCCTCAATAATAAATTTGACCCTGCTGGACTCCGTATAATTATTATGCACTAATGGTGGATTACTCTCCTTGATTATCTCCACATGTCTAGGATTGCCAAATCATGAGTCACACTAAACTTTCAACCTTCCCTCATCCATATCGTTGCCTTTCCTAGTGTTGGAGCTTATTGTCAGCCATTACTCACCGCCACCATAGAAGTGGAATCCTCTGCATCAACCACAGAATTGGAATCCTCCACTTTCAAACAACTCGACCAGCTACTAGTGGTGCTTTCACAACCTCCCAATGAACTCTTAGGAGCCTCTGCCTTCAATCAGACATCATACTCCCTAATAATCTTGCCTAACTCTTTCTTCATCTTGGACACGGCATCATACTCACTTTCATGATGCATGAGTCGTCCATACACATAATAAAAATCTCGCAACCGTTCATAACGAGAATACACCATTGCTTTTCCCATCCTTGTCATCAAAATTCTTGTACCTTTCTTTAGGGTGTTGTTTACATTCAGCCTAACTTAGATTCTCATACTTTTCCCCCATCCAACCTTTTCTCCACACATATCGACTTCCACTACTTCTGCAATGGATTGTTATATTGTCATCCTTATTTTGTCATTCATAAATCCAAGAGATAAATTATGGACCTGCACCCAAAACTCACACCAGTCCAGATTTATTTCATCTAATAGTGCAAAACCATCAAACTTCTTCAACACTATAAAGGCCCAATTAAAAGACCACGACTATTGCATCAAAATTCTATCTTTTACAATAGCTGAATCAAATTGAAAAACAAACTTATTCTCCCCCACCTCTTTAACTTGAAGACCACCCGATAGTTTCCAAACTTTATGAAAAACATTTTGCATTGCTTCCCGTATTGACAACCTTCTTGGTTAGCACTCTTCTCAACAGACAAGTATCGTCAATCATCTCTTCCACCCATCGTTTATCTATCTCCACTTCATTCGCCTTTTTCTCCATAAGGGAAAACTTTGACCATAGATTAGAAGTAACAGATGGGCTGTCACGCCCTGACCCAAAGGCTCGGCCACATAGCAGCCGCCGTTGACAAACCCGGACCTAGTACTACTTTTCCGTACAAATGGAGTAATAGTGTAAAACAACGTATTAAGTTGACAATACGTCGGTCCGGATGTATCTAACTAAGAAGAGAAGTTAAGCTTAAGATAAGACGGAGTTGGAGGATAAGGTAATTGACCATGCATGGAAACACTAAAGTGGACTTCTTTTAGTCTATAGCCAGTGGATTGGATGTCCGTTGGTGAATTGGTCGGTGGGTTAGGCCAAGGATTCAAATTATGAGAGGTTTCAAAGAGGGGAAAAAGTCTGACCCGGGGTCCGAGTAGACCCGGTGTCGGGCTTGCCTATAAAAGGGGGAGATGAACTCTCCCCCCTCTCATTTTTTCTTCTCTCTCTCTTTTCTCCTCTCATTTGCTCTCTCAGAGCTATTTTGGACTTTTGGCCGATCTGGACAAACCGACCGAAGGATCAAGGCAAGATCTTGGTATGTCATTCTACTCGCCTTAATCTACGTTTTACTAAGTTTTCACATATTTTCATGCATCGGTCTAAAAGAGACCCAAGCTCAAAGATAGTTTAGCTTTTTAGTTAAATTTCTAATTTAGATTTGAGATCTAGGAACTTTGAGCTCGTGATTCTCGTTTTTGCTTTGGTAAACGTGTCGTGGGAGACATGAGGAATGATTGTCTTGATTTTCTGGCAAAATCGTGGGACGAGGGGCTCAAAAACCGAGAAAATAACTCAGTTCCCGAGCTTTGGCAACAGCTCCCACGTGGGAGCTGAGTCTCTCCCACGTGGGAGAGTTATTTTCTAAGTCTTCCGCGCAGAAGACAAGTCACTCCCGCGTGGGAGTCACTTTGGATGGTTGAATAGGCCATCCGACCAAGTCCCGCGCGGGACTTGGTCAATCCCACGCGGGAGTGGGGCTTTTAGGCCCAAAACAGTGCCCAGCCTGGCCCAACCCAAATGGGTAGCCCATGGGCCCCAAGGGCATTTTCATAATTTTCCCCAAGCATCTAAATTTGATCCCGGAATCTCCCGGACACTTTTCTAAGCCCCGAATCACATTTAAACATTGTCCTAAGTCATATTAGAGCCTCATAGGTGCATTCATAGTTTAATTATGAAGGCTAACGTATTTCTGTGTACTAGGGCTTCGGATGAATCGAGTGCGACGATGCTCTGGAGGTTAAACTACATGGAGCGCTTGAGAGTATACGAACCTCCCATCACTGTAAGTGGCTTAGACTTCTTTGTTTAGCCACTGGGCACAAAGGTTTTAAAAATGGTTTTAAAAACATAAATGTTTTCAAAGGTTTTGGGATACGGAAAATCCACACACACACATTTGTATGTTGATATACCCACCTAGAGAGTTGGATGTTTTCAAAGAAAATATAAAGACGTATGTGTGTGTGTGTTTATATGTTTTAAATGTATATGTTTTATACATATATATATATGAAGTATTATTATTATGATTATTGAGGGTACGATACCCTTGGGAGATGAGTGATTGAGTGGGCTCCTCGATGCTCCAATATATACGGGAGCATGGACCGAGTTGGAGAGCATGCATGATACTCAGCCGTGGACCGCCTATCGAGGGGCACAGTGAGTCGAGACCTCGGGAGAGGCGCATAAGGAAGCTCACCAGGGCTCCAGAGTGCTGTGTTCCACCACAGCAATGGGCACCACCAAAGGAACTGGCTAGAGAAAAAGAAAATAAATGTTTTAAAAAGAAAAGAGATTGCCCTCGATGCAGTGAGGCATAAGACGACCGATGGATCGCGCCTTCAATATGATAGAGATGCCAGCCCATTGTATGTATGTATGTATATTTATTTATTTATTTATTTATTTATTTATTTATTTAATGTGTTTTAAAAGAGAGTTCTCGGCTAGAGAACTAGAAAAATATCTTCAAAAGAAAAATATTTATTTTATTATTATCTTTTAGATTTCCCCCGTTTTTCCCTAACCCTAATGGAAATTCATAGAACCTCTATCACTCACCTGTATCCAATGTGGATGGATGCAGATCTGCGTACGGGGTCAGCAGATAGAATGGAGGCTCACTAGGAGACGTCAGTGGCTTAGACTTAGTAGTTTCCGCTATGTAGGTATTCTCTAAATTAGTCCACTGTTATTACTTTATTAAATTGTTTTTAATTAAAGTTTTCGTTGTTTTGCAGCGATGGTATCCATTTCTATGCCTTGCAATGCTTCAGGTGCGTGACTGGCCAGCACGTACTTCAAGGCAGCGTGACGGTTGCCACGTGGCCGGCCCAAACAGGGCGGGGCGTGATAGCCGTACTGTCTTGAAATACTATGCCTTGTGCTATTTTGGATGCATGGGTGCACACACGTACTTCGAGACAATACGGCGGGTGCCATGTGGCCGAGCCTACGAGTCGGGGCGTCTTTTGTGAGAGACAGCTTAATTGGTGAGAGGCGTGCTCATAGGAGCAACAAAACCCTTGGTAGCCTGGGTTCAAGTAGCGCTGCGACTGTGTTGGATTCGAATTTGTGATGGCCAAGGGACAATACCTTGAGTAGTGGTGACACTGGTGGCCGGACCAGAAAAAGGTTCTGTGGGCCCGTCTCTTACATAGGCAGGTTGGGTCGGGTTCGGGTTCAGGTCAATCAGGTTGGGTCATTTCGGGTAAAGAGAAATTTGGGTCATTTTCGGGTTCGAGTAATTCCAAGTTTGAGTCATCTATATGTTGGGTCATTCGAATTTAGGTCTTATCAAGTTCAGGTAATTTCGAGTCTCGAGTCATTTCGATTTGGGTCATTCGGGTTTGACCTCAGGTCATTTCGTGTTAAGTTTGACAAATTAAGTTTTCGGATTTAGGTTAGTTCAAATTTAGCTTGGATCATCTGATTTTTTTTTATGGTTTATCCTTCTGATGACTGAAATCTGCAAGCGTACAGAGTCAGTGTAGTAAACAAAACCTCAGAGAATTCCAAGGGTCGATTCCACAGAGAACCGAATAATTGCTTGAAAACTAATTTTAGTGAGTCTTTTGAATGATTGAGTGAATGAAATAAAACTAAATCTAACTAGTTTAAGGCAATCAAATCTAAATTATAGAGGACAAATTCAATTGATGAGATCGTTGAGGCTTAGGCTTCTCCCTAGGTTTCCAATTAACTAGCATGAAAAGATTGTTTTGGGCTAAAATAGCAATCACTAACCTAATTAGGGATTCTCTCAAATTCACCTAATCTTTCCTAGTCAAATGATTATCACCTCTCAGTGCATAACCTAATTAACTAGGAACATTAAGATCTTCGGATTTATGGCTATCACAATCAATTAGACTATCTCTAATCTAATTTAAATTGCGTCTAATTTCCTAGTGCATAGGCTAAAATCCCCTCTCAGTTCTCCTAGCCCCTAACACAGACTATATGGTGATCAGGCATATAATCAACAATAAGAACAAAGAAATTAGATTTAACCCAATAATATGATGAACAATCAAATCATACTAAATTAATCAAATCCCTAAAAGGATCCACCTAAACCCCAACTAAGGGTTTAGTTGTTCATGATAAAATAAAACATTATAAAGAAAATAAAATTAATACAAGAAAAAGTATAAAGAGAAGAAATTGTGGTAAAGAATGCAGAAGATCTCTCTTCTGAATTCTTCTTCTTGAAATTCCTTCCTCTCCTCTTGTTTCTTGCCTCCTAGAAAATCCAATTAAAAGTTTTTCTAAAACATCCTAAAATATAGTATTTATACTTAGGGTTAAAATTACATCACTTTGAAAGGCAAAATTGGAATAAAACTCTTCTTTTCCGCACAGTTGAAGAGGTGTCGACCGGGCCAGGTGCACTGCTGTCCCTGGCCCGGAGTTTCTCTGCTCCCTCTCACTATTCTTGGCACATGCAAGTCCGGCCCAGGTGCACTGATGCACCTGGCCCGGAATCTCTCTGTTTCTGTTGCCTTTCACGGCACTTGCAAATCCGGCCCAGGTGCACTGCTGCACCTGGCCCGGAATTCCCTTGCTTTCCCCTTTGTTGTAGCTTCTTTCTTTACACCAGGGAGGTTAGGGGCCAGGTGCACCAGTGCACCTGGCCCGGAATTGGCCTGAAGCATGCTTCAATGTTCAATTGTTTCACTTCAAATCGTCTCCTTCGCTCCTTCCAAGTTTCGGTTTTGCTTCCACAACTATCAAAGTGTGTAATTTCACCTACAAAACAAACAATAACCAAGTGAGGAGAATTTATACAATATAAACCATAAAATTACACAATATATATATAACTTAGGTTCTAATATGGTCCAAAACATAGGTAATAAATATACCTATCACCTTCTATCATAAAATAAAAGATAACTTATACTATTTGTTAACAATTGAGTCTATTTTATTCAAAATTTTAAATAATTTCTACAAAATTATTTCAAAATAATTTAACAAAATTTTTAAATATTTACAAATTCTCTTTTAGAAAAAAAACTACCAGTCAATAGGATTTTGAAGTTTGAAAACTTTTCTTAATCATGACTTAAGGTGAATAATTTTAGATACTTATTACCTAATAGATTAACACTTAATCCTAAAAAGATTTCATCAATTATTATTAATTTAGTATATTATTAAATAAAAATAATTTGTAGCCCTTTCTTATTTAAAAAAAAGGTTAATTATAAATTGAAGCTCGAAATCGTTATTAAGTATTAACCTTTTTTTTCTTAAATAATGTTTTCCTACTTATACTGTTATATATAGATAATTAGATATAGTGCTATATCGGCTTTTGAATTAATAAATCATAAAACTTAGTTAAATTTAAAACAATAAAAGATGGATGGTAAAGTAAAGTAAAGTCTTAAAATGAGAACTAAAATAGTAAAACTAAACTAATTAATTAAGTCATAGGTTAAACTTAATTTTTTTTAAATATTACATAATGTTAATAGTAATAAAATTAGTTAAATTATAAATATTTAATATTAATTAAAATATTAAATGATATTTGATATTACTTTATATTAACTATAAAATATTAAAGTTTTGACAAAAATATAAAATATTAATATAGATATTTAAATAGTTATATAAAAATTTATTCTAATTCTACTTATAATAATAAAAATAAATTCTTTTATTGTTCTTAATTATAATTAATAGTAAAGTTTTAATAGAAAATTAATAACACAATTTTGATGTATGATACATTGATACTTGATGTCACGCCCCGACCCGCCCAGGCCGGTCACGTGGCAATTGCCGCGTTACCTCGAAGTACGTGTCTACAGCCATGCATCTGAGGCACCGCAAGGCTTGAAATAGATATCATCACTGCAAAACAAAGCTAAAATTTTAATTAGAAATCATTTAATAAAATATTTAATTTATAAGCAACACCGGTGGATTAATTCAAAAGATTACCTATACAGCAGAAACTACTAAGCCTAAGCCACCAATGCCTCCTAGTGAGCCTCCATTCTAATAGCTAACCCCGTACGCGAATCTGCATCCATCCACATTGGATACAGGTGAGTGACAGAGGTTCAATGAATCTCCATCGGGGTTAAGGAAAATAGGGGTAATCTAAAATATAACAATATAAATAAAATAAAATAAAATAAAATAAAAACTTTGGTTTCAACACTTCCTTTCAAATTCTCCAAGTGAGAATTTGATTTTTAAAACCTTTAAAATAATTTATAACTAAAATGGGCGGGCATCAAGTACACTGAAGGCACGACTGGCCAGTTGTATGCCTTACTACACCGAGGGCTATTTCTTTTCTCTTTAACACACTTTCATAATTTCTCATCCGCTAACCCGTTCCCTCGGTGGTGCCCAGCTGTGGTGGAACACAACTCTGGAGCCCTGGCGAGCTTCCCTACGCGCCTCTCCCAGGGTCTCGTCTCACCGTGCCCCTCGACATGCGGTCCACGGCTAAGAATCTAGCATGCTTATCCAACTCAGTCCACGCTCCCGCATATATTGGAGCCCGAGGAGCCACTCAATCACTCATTTTCCAAGGGTATCGTACCCTCAATAATCATAATAATAATATTTCTTACATATATATTTAAAACATATAAACACACACAAGCTTTTATATTTTTAAAATCATCCCACCCTCTAAGTGGGTGTATCACAAAATAAAAAGTGTGTGTTGTGGATTACCCTTTTCCCAAAACAGTTTGTAAAACCTTTTAAAACAATTTATATTTTTAAAACATTTAAAAACGTTTGTCCCTAGTGGCTAAGCACTGAAAACAAGGCCACTCACAGTATTTGGGAGATTCGTATACTTCCAAGCGCTCCATGTAGCTTTAACCTCCGAGCATCGCCATATTCGATTCACCCGGAGTCCTAATACATGAAAATATACATTAGCATTCATAACTACATTTATGAATGCACCTATAAGGCTCTAACATGACCTACGACTGGGCTTGAATGACACATCCGGACCTAGCACGACTTTTTCGTACGAACGGAATAGTGTAAGATGGCGTATTAATTAAACAATATGTCGGTCCGGATGTGTCTAATTAAGAAGAGAAGTTTAAATTAGGATAAGACGAAATTGGAAGATAAAGTAATTAATCGTGCATGGAAATTAGTAAATGCCAAAAGACCTCCAACTAAGTCCCTAGAAATTTATTATGGGCCCCATTGGCACAAGCAATCAAAGGATTTAGCCAACGGGTGAAAATGGAAGAAAGTTGAAAAAGGGGAAAAAGTTTGACCCGGGGCCCGAGTGGACCTAGCGTCGGGCTCCCCTATAAATAGGGGAAGGGGCCGAACCTTTCTTTCATTTTTTCTTTTCTTTTTCTTCTTCTTTTCTCTGGAGCCGACCGGAGGCATTTTGGACAATTGGCAAATAGGGACAGTCCGGTCGTTAGATCAAGGGCTCCGGATAATCGAATGCGGCGATGCACCGGAGGTTAAAGCTACATGGAGTGCTTGGGAGTATACGAACCTCCCAATACTGTGAGTGGCTTAGAATTCTTTGTTTAGCCACTGGGAACAAAGGTTTTAAAAACATAAATGTTTTTTTTTTAAAAAAAAGGCTTTTGGGATACGGGAAATCCACGCACACACAGTTGTTTGTGATATACCCACACAGTGAGTGGGATGTTTTAAAAAGGTATACAAAAACTTATGTGTGTGTGATTATATGTTTTAAATATAAATGTTTTATATGTATAAATATATATATTTTTGAAATATTATTATTATGAATATTGAGGGTACGATGCCCTTGGGAGATGAGTGATTGAGAGGGTTCCTCGGAGCTCCAATTTGCGGGAGCGTGGACCGAGTTTGAGAGCATGCATGATACTCAGCCGTGGACCGCCTATCGAGGGGCACGGTGAGTTGAGCATGGTTGGGAGAGGCACGTAAGGAAACTCGCCAGAGCTCCAGATCACTGTGTTCCACCACAGTGAGGCACCACTGAGGGAACGGGCTAGAGAAAGAAAATGAGAAAATGTTTTAGAAAGAAAAGAGATAGCCCTCGGTGAAGTAAGGCATAAGACGACCGACGGGTCGCGCCTTCAGTATGATAGAGGTGCCAGCCCATTTGAAATATATACATATATATATATTTGTTTAAAGAGATTTAAAAGAGGGTTCTCAGCAGAAGAACCAGAGAAGAATTTTAAAAAGAAAAAAATTTATATTATTATTATTTTATTTTGGATTTCCCTTATTTTCCCTAACCCCAATGGAAATTCTTAGAACCTTTGTCACTCACCTGTATCCAATGTGGATGGATGCAGATTCGCGTACGGAGTCGGCAAATAGAATGGAGGCTCACTAGGAGGCATCGGTGGCTTAGGCTGAGTAGTTTCCGCTGTATGTATTCTTTAAATTAATCCACTGGAACATCTTGTAAGTTTAATTATTTTATTAAATGATTTTTAATTAAAGTTTTAGTTGTTTTGCAGCGATGGTATCCAGTTCTATGCCTTGCGGTGCTTCAAGTGCGTGACTGGCCAGCACATACTTCGAGGCGATACGACGGTTGCCATGTGGCCGACCCAGGTGGGTTGGGGCATGACATTGAAAGTGATTCGGGGCTTAGAAAAGTGTCCGGGAGGTTCTGGGGTAAAAATTGGACACTTGAAGAAAAATTACGAAAATGCCCCTGGGGGTCCATGGGCCACCACCTCGGGATGGGCCCCGGGTCTGGGCCAGGCAGGCCCCCCATGTGGTTGGGTCAGGCCTAGCCTATTTCTGGGCCCAATAGGCCCTTCCCATGTGAGTTAGGCCAAGCCCAACTCGGATTGGGCCTAACAAGGCCCAACCACCGAATTTGGGCTAAAAGACCCAGTCCGGCGCAGGACTGGCCCAAGTCCTACACGGGACCTGGGTCGCGGGTCTCTCCCGCGCGGGAGAGACTCGGCTCCTGCGTGAGAGCCTCTCACAAGCCTCGGGATCCGAGGCTTTTCCTTGGTTCCCGAGCCCCTCGGTCCACCGTTCGACGTGAAATTCGAGATGGAGGTTCCTCTCACCTCCCACGACGCGTTTACCATAGCAGAAACGAGAATCACAAGCTTAAAATTCCTAGATCTCAAATCTAAACTTAAAATCTAACTAAAAAGCTAAACCTATCTTTGAACTTGGATCTCTCCTAGACCAATGCATGGAGATGCGTGAAAACTTAATAAAACGTAGATCAATGAGTTAAGAACAACATACCAAGAACTCGCCTTGATCCTGCGGTCGGTTTGTCCGGATCGGCCAAAAGTCCAAAATTGCTCCAAAAAAGCAGTTGAGAGAAAAAAGAATTGAGAGAAGAGAGAAAGAGAGAAAATAAGGGGGAGAGGCTCGGCCTCCCCTTATTTATAGGGGAGCCCGACACCGGGTCTACTCAGGTCCCAGCCAGACTTTCTCTTCTTTTTTAAACTCTCAAAACTTTGATCCTTGACCCGATCCACCGACCAATTCATCAATGAACTTCCAATCCATTGGCTATGGACTTAAAGAAGTCCACTTTAGTGATTCCATACATGGTCACCCATTTCATCTTCCAACTACGGCTTATCTTAAGTTTGACTTCTCTTCTGACTTGACACAGCCGAACCGACATATTGTTTAATTATTACGTCATCTTACACTAGTCCGTTCGTACGAAAAAATCGTGCTAGGTCCGGGTGTGTCACTTGACTTGATATATTTGATAAAATATCTAAAAATAATTTGAAATTATTAAATTTTATTAACTGGTAATTTAGATTTTAGATTATTATTTTTTATTTTTAATTAAATTACTATTTTGAAAATATTAAATTACAATTTCTTTTAAGTTCGGGTTATTTCAGGTTAACTTCTCGAGTTAATCGGGTTCGGATCACTCCGGGTTTGGATTATTTTGGGTCTCGGGTCATTTCGGGTTTGGATTGGGTCGGATTCAGCTCTGTTGATTTTTTAGTCAAATCGGGTTAGATCCGATTCGATTTCAGGCAGGTTTGGTCGGGTATCTATTCTCAAATTAGGTTTTGCCAACTCTACCATAGGTCCTCCAAACCCTCCGCCATTGAAATAGACTCAAAGACAATTAACCAATTGAATAGTGTTTGCAAAACAAACTTGCATACCACAAAGACAAGCTCTCACAAAGGAGAGACTTTTTGTTTTAAGAAATTGGACATTAGAAATATCAACAATGAATAAATAGAATATTAAATAAAAATACTTAAATGATTTAACCCTAATTATGGGCAAAAATATTGATGGAAATATAATCTAATTTGAAGCTGGGTTTTAGAATAAAATATAATTAGACTAAATCATTAAAATTAACATTAAATTTATAGTGTATAAAATAAATTTTAATTTTGTTTTTTCAAAGCTAAATTGGATGGATTTTTTAAATATTGACTATTTTAATATTTTGATACATTAAAATAGTATCAATCAACTTTTTTATGAAATTATATAAAATTTTGACGAATAATAACAACATTAATAATATTTATTAATGTCTATAGTCCACTTTTAAAACTATCTCCAAAAGAAGCTTTTGAGGGTGTCCATGTCAGTATTTTTTTTAATTTCACTGTTCAATTAATTAATTTATTTTGTTAGTTATTTTTTATTTTTTATGTATCTTTTATTTGTCTCTTTCTTTTTCAACTTACCCTCAAGAGTCATAAATAGCGACAATACAACTTTCTATTTTGCTTCTTGGCTTATTCTCTTTTGTTTCTTTTATCAACTCTATGAGTTGAAGAAGAAAACTTCTTGTATAATTTTAATTTTTTTTGTTGGGTCTTATGAAGAACAGGGGTAACAAAATAGTTCGTATATTCTTTGCATAAAATGCAATCCCAAAAGCGAAAGTTTTACCATAATAGAAAGCGTTTGGGCCAAGAAAAATACTATTGGCTAATACTCTATGCCTGGGAATTTTTTTTTTTTAAATGCTCTCTTTTGTTTTGTAGGTATATTCTCCATTTTGTATTGTTTTGTGTTGTTTCTCTTTGGAAGCTTAAAAATTGGAAAGTCAAAGATAAAGAACAAAATAGTGGTTGAGATACTAGGGAGACTTCAATATATAAGAATTTACAGTAAATTGATTCAAACCCCATTTGCAGGTAGGATTTTTTTTTTAAGAATTTTCTCTTTATCTAAATTTAACGTTAATTTAAACAATCCAACGGTTAATATTCGTACATTCATACTATTTTCATGTTTAATATATTACAACTTTATATAATAAATCGGCACGCGTTAGTGCATAACTAAATTTCTTGCATTATTTAAATCAATGGTTTACAAATTACAATCATTAGCTTGATACGAATACTAGTAAAATTAATGAGTCTTGACTCTCTTTTGGAGATGTTTGAAATGAAAGTATTTCCTGTTTTCAATTTTGCAACAAACTTAACCAACGCAAAAGCTAAATAAAATTTTCCTACTTTATAAATATTTAATTTGTTCTTTTTTTTACATAGAAAATAGAAAAATAGATCTACTTGAGGAATGAGAGTTTTCGAATTCAAAATCTCTCGTATAAATTCCTTAATCTGTAGCCAACTCAATTGGATGGAGAATTCAAACGTTTAATTTGCTTAATAAAGCTTAAAGAAGAAGCTAAGATTTCTTCAAAAAAAAAATGAAGAAGATAAAGCCAATGGCATTAATAAATTAAATTAAATAATCAAGAAAAAGAAAAATGAAAGGCTTGGGCAGGGTCATCGTCAGAAAAGTAGTGTTGTAAGAATTGGTCTGGCTCGGTTGATCGAATTGGTTCAATCAGGACTCGGAGGGTCATCCGATCAAGAGAGAGGGTGACCCAAGGTAGGATCGACTTGGTCAAAATCCGGAAAAAAATTAGTTTGACTTGGTTTTTGTATATTTTTATATTAAAGATATGTTGAAAATGATGAGAATCGAAACCTTAACCTCTTACGAGAGAGTTACGCACATTAACTATTATATTAGATTAAATTTTTTATTAAAAATTTATTTTTATTATATATGTTGAAATATAATCATCAAAATTCATATATTTTTATTTTATATATTTTTATATTTAAATAATCATTTCGATGTGATTCGATTAAATCGATTGACTCGATTGAATGAATGATCGGATGACTTGAATGATTTATTAACGGGTCGGATTTTACAACATTACACAAACGTCTTGGATAAGAGAGAGCAGGTAATTGTATCTAATATGGGGAGCATCCGATAAAACCGGGGTCCTCCAAGGAAAGGAAAGGAACCAAGAGGGCAGGGAAGACTCCTTTAGCTGCGGGGAAACGCAAGTTGCTGTTTTTCGTCTTTCACGTGATGTCATGGCTCATTACATTTTTGAGGTGACGTAAGAGTGATTGAGGTAACCAGATGTCGGAAGCAACATTAATAACGTTATAGTAGTACTAGTATTTCTTTCTTGGACATTTCTGGACCGCCTTTATTTCGTCTTGTTGGCGGTTCTCAACCAGTCACTTTCACACGTGCAAAATGTGATTTATAATTATTCTTTTTTTTTGCCTCAGATATATAATTATTCATTATTTCCTTTTTTTAGTACATTAATTAAAAGAATTAAATTTCATTCAGATTGTCTATTTTCTATAAAATTATGTTTTCACATTATTCAATAACATGTCACAGCAGTTTTTTTTTAGCTTTTATAAAACTTTGCAATAGATTATATTATACGTAACTATTTTATTAAAAGACTCTTACTTAATCTATTTTTTTTAAATGAGATTTATAAGATAAGTCTTAAAATTTATGATAGTATTAGTTTAGAGTTTAAGTAATCATAAGAAAACTTTTGAGTTGACACAAATCATAGTAGTTAAAAGAAATTAAAAAGAGTTTTCAATGATCCTGAAAAAAAAAATTTCAGTGAAATAATTGTATGTGATGGAGTTTATTGAAAAGTTTTGTAAAATCTTTAAAAATTTATGTGATGTGTTCTTATTAGAAGATGTAAAACCATGAGTTTACAAGTAATCTTAATAAAATTTTCACTCTAATAAAAATTTTTAAATTCCAATTCTATAATAATAATAACTCTCACCGGACCATTAATTTCTCTTTTGTAATTGGTGGTAAATTAAAAAAAAAAGAAATATTTGTCAGTTATTTATCATTTTTCCCAATAAAATTTAATAGATCCCATATTAATATTTAAATGAATGATGATAATGCAAAAGTGTTTTCCATTTTTAAATGTGTACATTATTTTGGAATAATTGGAAATAATATAAGATGGATTATTTTATAATATATATATATATATATGTTAAAATAAAGTATACTAAATAATCCTAAGCCAAGCTATTATAGTAACATCAGCTAATAAAAGTAATGAGATATTCGGTTGCAAACAGAAAAAGGGAGAAAACGTTTAAAGAAAGAAAAACTGTATAAAATGATGGCGAATTGTGTTTCCTATTTGTTGTGCTCGGGCCCCAATAGAGGAAAGAAAAAGAGATTATGATTAAACATTTAAACTTATAAATAAAACGATGGGTTTAATTAGAAAAAAATACCGATATCTTCTAAATTAATATTTACTAATTTATTGTCCTTTTTGAGGTACATAAAAGAAGCACTATTTTCCTAACACATTTTTTTTCCTCCCTCTTCTGTTTTCATTATCTTTGTGCTTTAAATTCTGGTGACCATAATTTAAACCGTGATTAACTTTGACCATTTAAATTTTTAGAAACAGATTATACAAAAGAAAAAAAGAAAGAAAAATACTACAAGCTTCAAAATATATATATATATATATACACACACACGCACACACATCTTATATATATTATATATCTTATATCTATACATTTATTCTATACAATATGTTAAAGTTATCCCCTGATGGCTTTAATGAGTGACACGTGGCGCACTCTATATTTAGCATTTGAGAATTATTTATGTTTTTAGAGTTAAATATAAATATCTTTAATTTTTTAAATAAAAAAATTTAAACCTTTATTTTTTACTATATCTCTTACATTTATACTTCATTTATTATGGCTTTAAATATGAAAAAAAAAACAAAATTAAAAGACTTTTGAGAAAACAAATAGACAATACATTTAGTTCTAACTATTTCATGAATATATTATTTTTTCATGCTATATACATCTTCTCATCTTACTTTTTTTTTTGTGTGTTTTTTGGGTTGGGATCATCATTTTACCATTTATTTTCTTTTATTTTCTTTTAGATTTTCCGTGGTTTAAAATAAATGAGATTAACTCTTTTTAAATCCTTTTCAATCGATAAAATGCATTGTTTTACTTGATAATTTTGTGGTGCATATTTTTTTGGGAAGTGCTTATTGTTCTTTTATTGTAACAAAATGAAACATATTGAAGCAGTGATAGGATTGCTAAGAAAAGTAATAGAAGCGCTTTCATATTTGTTGAAAAAAAATAAATTAGAAGACTTTTAAGAAATTAAAAAAAATAATGCATTAAGATCTTAATTGTTTGGACTATCTTTCTATCTTCTATAATAACTTATTATATCTCTTACATTCCTTGGTAACTTTCAAAAAAAAAAAACATTCCTTAGTGGTCCTCTCTTCTACTTATGTGCTTAGTTATATATTTAGCTACAATGTTTTCGACATAATATTTGTTTGTGAAAATTTATTAACCAATAAATGGCATTGGTTCTCAAAATGCACCGTTGTATTAAATTCATATTTTTAATTTTATTATATTGATTTTTTAAGATGCATGTGTTAGAGTACATATTATGTGTAGAAACTAAAAACGTTGTACATATAACCCACAGCGTTAGCATGGGACACCATACTAGTATATATATAAAAGCAAAGGAAAGTATGCTTAATGATTGACACATGGTATGTCTATCTTTTCACCATGTGTCAATCATTTAATTTATTTTATGATAATACATATTAAATAAAAAGTTAAACATTAATAATAAATTTAAATAAATAACAAAGATGTCAAAATATAATTTGAATATCAAATTTTTATAGTTTATCTATTAACCAAATTAATTATGAATGATAAGTACTATGACTTTATCAAGTCTGAATTTTTTAAAAAAATTATAGATTTATACTTCCTTTTATGGATAATAAAAAAAATGAAAAAGAACATAGTATCTTAAGAAAGAAAATAGATCTATACGTCCTTTTATGAAAAAAGGAAAGAGAAAATAACATATTATCTTAAAAAACAAAAAAAATCTACAGATTTATATGTTCTTTTATGGATAAAAGAAAGAAAAAATAATATATTATCTTAGATTATATATATTTTCTCTGTGACAGCAATCCCAAGCTTATATATATCCTCCGAGAAAGCATTTTCATCTGCTCAACTTGCAGTGCTTCGAAAACTTGAGTCGGTGGTGAACAAAATAGTAAGTCAACAGAGTTTTTTTTTTTTAAATTTAGCCTACCTCAAAATTACCATAACCACAAAAAGTATTCAAACTCTTATTATTTTACATTGAAAAGTCTGACATATATTGTTGTTTCTCATTGAAAAGTCTGACACACACATCTCCCACTATTGTTTTACTTTTTATTTTGGGTGGAATCCCATTATTGTCTTACATTTATCTCTCCATTTTTTTAAAACGATTTATTATATTAACCGTTCTAAAGTTTTGGACCTCCGGTGACAGTTAACTCTTAAACATATTTTCTCTTTTTTTTTGTCTTTGGGTTATACTTAAAAAATATCCTCTATAGTTAATATAGTAAATCTTTTTATGTGTAGCTGTATATATAAGATTTCAATTTAATACGATTTTTTATGTGTAGCTGTATATTCAATTTTACATTCTTTTTATTTAAAATTTTATATTCACTTTATTATAATAATTTTATTATAGATAATTAATAATATATATTCTAAATTTGAAAAAGTAATTTAATAGACTATCATACATTAACTGGAAGTTAACAAAAAGGACTTAGATTTAAATCAAAATTCTTTTATGTATTTGGATAATAAAATAAACATTCTTTTATCCTTAATAATTTAAAATCTAAATTTATTTCCAAATTTAAAACATGATAATGCACTACCATCCAAACTGATTTCACTATTTATATAGATGCACACTCTTATAATTTCCTTTTTTTTAATTATCTAGACTGTATTTTCAAAGGTTTATTTCTTATATTTCGTTACAGTTATCATATATTTTTTACATTACATTGATTTACAATTTCAATTCTGATCACCATTATTTCTTTAGCAATTAAAGTTAAAATATTTCACTTCCAAAAATCTTCTACTTCACCCACCATCACTATGATCAAGTATTTTCAATTCCATTAGTTAACATTTATTACTATTTTTTGGTATCTAAATAGTTACATTATATGGGCTGATATATACATAATGCCTTTTAACTATTTCTTCTTCTTTCATATTCTTTTTTGTTTTTTTTTTGGAAAATTTTCATATTCTTTACAAAAAAAAAATCCTCTTCACCCACTGGAATATCTAGCTTGAAACAACAATATTTTTTGGTAGAAGCAAACTTTTTTTTCCCCAAAATTGGAAGAGAAAAGTGTTTAACTTGAAAAGATATTTATATTATGGAGCTTTTGAATTACGAATTATCCATTTTGACCATAATTTTTTTTCCAAATTTTTTTAGAAAAGGGTATTGATTTTCACTCCTCATTCTATGGATAGATTTTGACTCCTCATTCTATGGATTTTTCTTTTACATAGTTGCATTGTGGTTTTTGAACGATTCTAAAAAATGTCGTGTAAAGGTAGAAATATTTTAAGAACAAGAGGAAGAAATTTATAAATCATTTATAAATGATGTGTGTTTTGATTAAATCAAATCAAATTTAATTAAATTAAATCAAATAAAGGCACTAATTGCATGGTAAAATAAATATAAAAAATGCTATCTGACCTATCTACTGCATCATCCTTTGTCTCGCCAGATGTGGCTTTTCCAAGTATCAAAATTTAGCTCAATTTTTATCAAATTTAGCCTCACTTTTTAATAAGGGTATTAAGGGTAAATTTTAAAATTTAATAAAGTTATTGTGGTAGGACTTTAGAAAAAAAAAATAAAGTGAGACCAAACGGGATAGGAGGCGAGATAAAAATAGATGGGTCATATAACATTACTGAAGTAATATAAAAATTTGCTTGAAAATTAACAAATGGGCTTTTTTAGTTGATATAATCTCCCTAGGTTCCATCTTTAGAATAAGTGAACTTACGAAATTTTTTATAATTAATTTAAAGCTTACTTAATTAATACTAATTGGTTTTAGTTAATACTAATTAAAGTGATTTGAGTTAGTTTTAAAAAGAGATTAATTTCACTAGTACTAATTGATATTTTGTTGAAAATATACAAATAAAAAAAATCATCATTATTTCAAATTCTTATGATAGAAAACATACATATCTATTATACTAAATATATTCTCAAAAATTAAATTGCGTGCACATTTTTATTACAATAGAAATTTAATTATGTATAACTTTAATATTAAAATTAAACCGTGCATCACACGAAATTTAAAACTAGTTATTACATAAAACGAGGAAAGCACAGGGGTTGAGTGCGGGCGTGACTTGGCGGTCTCCCCGTCTACACTAGCACTTCTGTCAAGGTTCGTCGTGACACGCGGCACGCGTAAACGGATAGAAGACCAGGCGGATGGGAGGCCCACCAAGTTGACCTTGGATTTGATGCTTCAACCATCATGCATTTCGCTCTTCTTTCTTCGAAATCGTCATCAACGGAGCAACAATTTACTCCTCACCCCTCCACATGATTTCTACTTCCACATGGGTAAAGCAAAAAAACCAAAAAAAAAATGACGAAATTAGTTTAGTTATCTTTAAATTCAAAGGGATTATCTGTGTTTTGATTTGACAAGAAATTTTTATACCTAACATGAAATATAGGGAAGGTTAATTAACATACCATTTGTGAGAGAAACAAACACTCTTTCTATTTTAAATTTAAATGGAATGTCCATCGACTTATTTATTATTTTGGAATATTTGCAAAATAGTGTTATTTTCTTAGAATAAAAAAGCATTTTACAATATACCTTTCAATATATGCACTACTAATTCTTTGTGAGACTTATTACTTTATAAATGATATAGCGGGACTACATGTATATGGTTTTACATGTTTCAATAACAATATGTTACGTTCTCTAAAAATAAATAATAATAATAATAATAATAATAATATGTTATGTTATATTTTTTAAAATTTTACAATAAATTACAGTACAAACAATTATTTCAGTAGAAAACCCTTTTTACATTTTATTTTTCACAATGTTGAGAATTTTCCTACAATAACTAAACTTCTACCCTAATAATATTCTAAATTTTAAGACTTATCCTATAAAATTTTATTTTTTAAAACTAAACTTTGTCTAAATAAGAGTTTTCTGTAAAACAATTGTATGTGATAAGATTTATTATAAAATTTTTAAAAAATTTTAAAAAACGTGACGTGACATGTTATTATATAATGGTGTAAAACCTTAAGTTTACAGACAATCCCAGTAGAATTTTTATTCTTTAAAAATCATTAAAGTATAAAATTATTGCTAAAATTTTAGCTTTAAATTTGAAACAACAATTGGAGTTTTTTTTTTTGTATTTGAATTATAATTGTGTTTAATAATTAATAGTTGCGTAAACTGTTGATATAGAGTGTTGCATTTTAGCTCTAGTGATCAAAAGTTTAAATCTTGACAACTTCGAGTACCTAAGAAAAGGGCTGAATATCCAATTCAGCCATCAAAGTATACTAAAAAGGATAAATTAGCCTTTAAATTTTTATTTGGGACAATTTACCTCTCAAATTATATTTTGAGATAATATAGCCCTTAGTTCAATGAAACCCTCCATTTTTTTCAAATGATTCCATTGAATTAAGGGTTATATTATCCCCAAATGATAATTTTGAGGCCTTAATTGTCCCAAAATAATAATTTTGAGAGTTTAATTGTTCCAAAATAATAGTTTGATGGGTTAATTGTCTCAGAATAATAGTTTGAGAGATGAATTGTTCCAAATAAAAGTTTAAGGATCAATATGTCCAAAGAGAGATAATTTAAGGGGCAACTTACGTATTCAGTCAAAAGAAAAATAATAATAGAAAACTTTTTTTACAAAGTAATAAAAGTGAAACAAGTATTCCTCAAAAAAAAAAATGAAACAAGTAAAAATTGTTAATTTAAATTAACTTTTTTTTATATATTTTACCTTTGGAAAACTTATATTACATGTCGTGTGTAGTAGCAATCTAAAGGAAAAAAAACTCCTTCATAATGTTTCATTCCTATCAAACAAATTAAATACATATTCCTTAAAATCTTTTGATCTTTCACCCCCTTCATGAAGCAAAGTTTTTGAGAGCATATATAGTAGTAGTTGGTTAAAACTTAACGAAAATAAAGCTCAGATACACGTTTAAGTGTATCATACCCTTGGAAAAATAAATAAAGCCATTTACTTAAAATGCAAGCTGTACTTTGTCCTTTAATTAATTAATTAGGTCATATTTGAGGAAAGAAAAAAATTCGAATACAACTCATCAAGCAAGAAAAGCTATACAATCTGATTCAACAAATTAGAATGCTGGCGTGTTCTGTCGAAAACTTGAAAACGATTGCTCTGCTCCTTTTGTTGTCGAACAAAGACGTAAGTGCGCTCTTAAGCATGGAAAATGGCATTGGGACGAAAATTTGAGAGGGTGGCGTACGATTAAGTCAAGCAAAGGTCACTTTGGTCTTACAAATTGAGCATTAATCTTTGCTAAAACACGACAGCAACACTTTTGGGGTATGAACAACGAAACTCTGAACCAAAAACAAAAGCGGTTTTGACGAACGAAAGTTAGACCAAACTGTGGACGGTGGGGTTGACTCCCCTGTTGGGTCTTCTTTCTCTAAATCGCCTACAACAATATTATTCCTTTCGGGAAAATGCATGCATGAACTTGTCTTTGTCAATCACCCTCTATCTTAAAGTGTGTAAACCACCAGATGAGACTTTGGGTGCCCTATTTTGCATGCCAGTTTTTTTTATCTAATAATGATTCTAAGATTTAGAGAATGAAAAGATAAAGTCATTTTAATTTAACAATATGTATTTTTCATTAATTACTTATTTAATTGGCTTGTCGTCTATTACTGATGTTGTTTTAATATATTAATAATAATTGTTTATTTTAAGGGACAAAGTGGAGTGTGAAAGATCAAGAACAAAAGAAGAAGAATCTAATAAACTTGATGCAAGGATTGCTTCTTGTCTTATCTCCACTCGATGATAAAACTCTGTAATTTTTTGATTGTCCACTATGAATCCAATATGATTTGGTGATGTTAATGAATGTCTGTTAGAAAAGGGGAATAATAAGAAACTAGAAAAATTGAAGCCCGGGTTTTTAAAATGCTTTTAAATTTTAATAATTTTATTTTTAAAATTTTTAAGATTTTTAAAATTGTTTAAACATTAATTTTTATTTAAAATTAAAACAAAGGAGGGGAGATCAATAGAAAATATTAGACCTAAAAGGACCTTCCTTTTATTGTTGTTATATGTTTCATAAAAGTATTAATTTAATTTTATAAAATTATTAATCAACAAATTATAAGTGATGAAAATTTTATTTATCTATTTTTTGTTGTTGAAAAAAGAAAGAATAAATCTATTTTTATTTAAAGTAAAATTGTTTTAATTTTCTTTCTTAGTCACTACTCCTTATAAAATTGAAAATGTTGATTGACTATAACAAAAAGAAAATGTTAAATTGACTAATACATAAAATTGCATATATCAAATATTAAATTTACTAAAATTAAAATTTTAAATTGCATAATGATAATAATAATAATAATTCAAACTCAAAATTTTCACTTTATTTTCAAACCCAAACCCGAATTTTTGGGCCTATTTTCGAACACAATCCAAAATAATAAAGAGATTAAAAGAAAAAGAACTAATGGGAGGATGCCATATGAACCCGTCCTTCTTTCAAAGCACCTAAAGAAGGGTGTCATCTTCCATGAAATCCTTTAAATGAGGTGCAAATGAAGTGCATTTAACCTCAGCCATTGGATGTGATGCTATTTAACTAGAGGTGTCAAATGGGTGAGTTGAGCGAGTTACAAATTCGGGTCAATCGGATCTGATTAATCTGATCCAAAAAAAATTCGGGTCATTTGGGTTTGGGTCACAGGGGTTTCAGGTCAATTGGGTTACGGGTCATTCGGGTTTCGAGCCATTTGGGTTCGAGTTTTTCGAGTTTGATCCATGAGTCATTCGATTTCAGGTTTTTCAGATTTGTGCATCGGATCATTTTGACATGAGTAATGAGTTCGATTCGGCTTTTCAAGTTAATCTATGGATCATTTTCATTTGAGTTTCTAATTATTTATTTTTAAAAAATAAAATTTATAAATTAACTCTTCGATAACAGATTAAGTAATCAACTAATCAAGTCAAGTAATTTTTATTATCATCTATCAACATAAGTCTCCATAAATATATATTACATATCATTAAACTTGTAATTTGTAAATCTTAATTTTTAAGTAACAAACTAGCAAGTATCTTTTCAATCTTCAATTTTTCATATTTCTTCTTCAATTGTTCATATTTCTTCTTTCCACTTCCCACTTCCTATTTCTAATTTAATAGCAAATTTTAATTTTATTAAGTTGAATTAAGTAAGTAAGTAATTAAAAAATAAAATAAAATTGTGCGTGCCTGTATTTTAATACCACTAGTTACTCTGTCCCGTGTACTGCACGTAATACAACGGGATATTAATAATAATAATAAAATTAAAAAATAAAAAAACAAATTAAATTAATATAGAGTGTAAACTTAAAATTAAATTACATATATGAAATTAGATTATAATTAAATTATTTTCTTCAAGATAATATAGTAATTGGTTAATTATAATGAAAGTGAAATTAGTTAATTACAATCATCATTCAATAAATATATAAATAAATATTTAATAAAAGATAAATAAAAATTTTTAATTTAACTCTACAACATCAATGACATTTTTGAAATATAGAGAAAGAAAATGATATTTTAGGGGATTCAAAAGTTTTACAATATCCGTACTTTTATATATACTAGTCATCTTGTCACGTGTGCTACATGTGATACAACGCATTATAAAAAAATTAATAAAATTAATTATATTAAAGTGGATGATAATTAAGTTATAAAGTAAGTTTTAAATTAAATTAAATGAAATTGGATGATAATAAACCATTTTTTTCAATATAATATAGTAATAAGTAAATTATGATGAAAATAAAATTGTTAATTACTATTATCATTTAATATGTATATATATATATAATATTTAGTAAAAGATAAATGAAGAATTTTAATTTGACTCAACAATATTAATGGCATTTCTGAAATATGCAAAAAGAAAAAGGGTATTTTAGGCCATTCAAAAGTTTTACAATATTCATACTTTTATATATACTAATCTCTGTGTTACGTGCATGCCACGTAATATAACGGGTTATTAATAATTATAATATATTTTTTAAGAATCTCCTCTAATTTATTTATTATTATATTTATTTTTTAATACATTTGATTATAATAATTTATATAAGAGTAATATTTAAATAAAGTTACTTTGTTTTTAATATTGTACAACAATGTGTATAAGAATGATATTTAAATTAAATTACAATGGCTTATGATATTTTGTACTTTTTAATTGTCCCAATTTAACCAACAATATTTTTGAACACCAATGAGTAAAATCTCTTAAAAATCTTAATGTTTAATTATTTATTTTTAAAGTCCAATACAAAAGGTAGGGCCCAAATCTTTTAAAAGCTCAATATAAAAGATAGAACCCAAATCTAATGGCATTTTTGAAATATGTTGGAGAAAAAAAATATTTAATGGGAATAAACCTCTTACCCAACTCACACTTATATATATATATATTATATATAAATTTATATAACACATTAACACATATATATATATAATAAATCAAATTAAAGTATTAAATCTATAAATATAATGAGATTATATCAACTTATAATTTATATGGCATGTGACATGTCACACGTTATCTGTGAACTGTGATAAGGATTTAGGAGATTTATTTAAATATATACCATCTATTATTTTATCTCTGATTAAAAGTATAATATAATGAGGATATATTGAAGTAATATAATGGAGGATATATTGAAATATAACTTATAATTTATAAATTATAGGATAAAGATTAAAATTTAAGAATATGAAACATGGTTTTTTATTTCAATTTAATAAAAATTTAAATTTAACAAGATATTTATTTTTTATTTTTTTAATAAATTTATTAAATAAATTTAATAATATTTAAGAATGAGAAGGTAAAATATTACTTAAATAGGTTTTCGGATTATTTCGGGTTAACCTCTCAAGTTAAACGGGTTTCGAGTCAAACAGATTTTGGGTCAATCAGCTTTCGAATCGATTGGGTTCGGATTGTTTACTCTTTTTTTATTAAATCAAATTGAGTTAGTTTCAGATTCAGACGGGTTAAACAGATTTATCAAGTCGGATCAACTTTTGATACATCTACATTTAACTTAAGCCATCATATTTGACATCAAGAGTTACAATCAAACTTTCAACCGGTTGTACAGGTAACAGAAGCTGTTAACGTCCCATCACATACTTTGCTTCTCTCAATTGACGTGGTAAAACTGATGCACCGCCAAAAGTAACTGTCCTTTATGTCATTATTATGCATATGCAACCATATATTTAGACTTCTTTTGTCCATTTTATAATTTTATATTAATTGAAATAATTAATTATCTGTTCACCAAAAAAAAATTAATTATTTAAATATGTTTAATATAAATTTATTACTAGTATTTAACTAATAAAACTTTTATATTAATATTTCTTAAAAAATTAATTGAAATAACTACTTATTTATATATGTTTAATATAAACTTATTATTTAAGTAATAAAAAGTTTATATAATATTTCTTTTTTAAAAACGAAAAAATACATTTTGGGATTTAAATTTATATAAAAATATTAAAAAAGAGAAAATTATCGTTTGATGTAATTGTAGGTTAAATATGCCTCAATATAATGTAATGAGTCAGCTTTCTTTCGTATTTAGTATAATATCTTCTTCAAATCTAATCATTCATTCATTTACAATTCATTTATCTATCTTCTACAAATCTATCATTTGAATATTTATTTACCCGCTTCCAATTCATTGACTATTATTGTCACGCCCCGACCTGCCCAGGTCGGCCACGTGGCAATTACTGCTCTTTTTCAAAGTACATGCCGACTGGTCACGCACCAAAGGCACCGTAAGGTATTGAAAATGAATACCATCACTGCAAAACCACTAAAATTTTAATTAAAATCATTTAATAAAATAATTGAATGTAAAAGTAATACCCGTGACTAATTTAGAGAATACCTACACAGCGGAAACTACTAAGCTTAAGTCACCAATGCCTTCTAATGAGCCTCTGATCTATCAGCTGACCTCCTACGCGGATCTGCATCCATTCACATTGGACACAGGTGAGTGACAGAGGTTCTAAGAATCTCCATCGGGGTTAAGACAAATAAGGGAGATCCAAAATAAAATAATAAAATAAATATTTTTCTTTTAAAATCTCTTTTTAATTCTCCAGCCGAGAACTCTCTTTTAAAATACATTAAAGAAAGAAATAAATAAATATACATAAAATAGGCTGGCATCTCTATCATACTGAATGCGTGACCCGTCAGTCATCTTATACCTCACTGCACCGAGGGCTATCTCTTTTCTTTTTAAAACATTTTCTCTTTTCTCTTTCTCTAGCCCGTTCCCTCGGTGGTGCCCATTGCTGAGGTGGAACACATCGAACTGGAGCCCTGGCGAGCTTCCCTACGTGCCTCTCCCAAGGTCTTGAACCGCCGTGACCCTCGATAGGCAATCCACGGCTAAGTATCATGCATGCTCTCAAACTCAGTCCACCCTCCCGCATACATTGGAGCACCGAGGAACCCACTCAATCACTCATCTCCTAAGGGTATCATACCCTCAATAATCATAATAATAATATTTCATATATATATATATATATGTATGTATAAAACATATACATCTAAAACACATAAACACACACACATAAGTCTTTATATTTTCTTTAAAAACATCCCACTTTCTAGGTGGGTATATCAACATAAAATGTGTGTGTGTGGATTTCTCGTATCCCAAAACCTTTGAAAACATTTATGTTTTTAAAACAATTTTTAAAACCTTTGTGCCCAGTGGCTAAACAAAGAAGTCTAGGCCACTCACAGTATTGGGAGGTTCGTATACTCCCAAGCGCTCCATGTAGCTTAACCTCCAGAGCATCGCCGCACTCAATTCACCCGGAGCCCTAATACGCGGAAATACGTTAGCATTCATAATTAAACTATGAATGCACCTATGAGGCTCTAGTACGACTTAAAACACGGTTTGGAAGTGTTTCAAGGCTTAGAAAAGTGCCCGGGAGGTTCCGGGATTAAAATCAGACACTTGGTGAAAAATTACAAAAATGCCCCTAGGGGCAGGCAGGTCCTCCCACGCAGACTGGGCCGCACTTGGCCCAAGTCCATCGTGGGGGAAGTGGGATGCCGCCCATTCCCGCTCGGGATAGGCCAAGTCCCGTGCGGGACTTGGCACCTTGGTCACTCCCGCGCGGGAGCCGCGTCTGGTGCCTCGGGAACCGAGGCTTTGTGACACACCCGGACCTAGCACGACTTTTTCGTACACAAGGAATAGTGTAAGATAGCGTTTTAGTTAAACAATATGTCGGTCCGGATGTGTCTAATTAAGAAGAAAAGTTTAAATTAGGATAAGACGAAGTTTGAAGATAAAATAATTAACCGTGCATGGAAATTAGTAAATGCCAAAAAGACCTCCAATTAAGTCCCTAGAAATTTATTATGGGCCCCATTGGCACAAGAAATCAAAGGATTTAGCCAACGGATAAAAATGGAAGAAAGTTAAAAAAGGGGAAAAAGTTTGACCCGGGGCCCGAGTGGACCCGGCGTCGGGCTCCCCTATAAATAGGGGAGGGGGCCGAACCTTTTCTTTCATTTTTCTTTTCTTTTTCTTTCTTTTTCTTCTTTTCTCTCTGGAGCCGACCGGAGGTATTTTAGACAATTGGCAAATCGGGACATGCTCGGCTATCAGATCAAGGTGAGTTTCCAGTATGTTGTTCTTCTCACCTTGATCTACGTTATGTTAAGTTTGCACGCACATCCATGCATCGGTTTAGCCTAGATCTGAGTTTTCAGCTTTTAACTGGATTAAAACTTTAAACTCAAATAAGTGGATTTCGGGCCGGTGGAATAAGGTGAGTTTTTAGTGTGTTATAGTATTCACCTTATTCTACGTCCCATTCCGTTTTTACGCATTTTTGTGCACCGGGTGTGAGTAAATCGGAGATTTAGTCAAATTGGGTTAAATCTCGATCTACGAAAAAATTGGACCGGTGTTTCTCGTTTCTGCCTCGGCATATCCGTCGTGGATGCCATGAGGATCGCCTCTCTAAGTTTGTACTTCGAAAGGAGGAGAAACGAGTGCGAAAACTGGGGGAGAGACCGGTCGAAGAATTAGTCGATTGAGTCCCTGTTTAGATATTTTTAATATATTATTATTATATTAAAAGATATTTATATATTATATTAATATATTTAGATATTTATATATTATATCATTATAATGTATAAATATCTCATAGGAGGGCTTTTTGAGCCCAATTTCGAGTAGAACTTGGCCCAACCCGTGTGAGGCCCAGCCTTGTCCGGATGTGGGGCCCACGGGCCCCCGGGGGCATTTTGGTAATTTTTCATCGAGAGTCCGATTTTAGCCCCAAAACCTCCCGGACACTTTTCTAAGTGTCGAGCCCAGCCCGAGTGGCCCATGGACCCCCAGGGGTATTTTCGTAATTTTTCACCAAGTGTCCAATTTTTACCCCGAAACCTCCTGGACACTTTTCTAAGCCCCGAATCATATTCAAGCCCAGTCATAGGTCATGTTAGAGCCTCATAGGTGCATTCATAAATGTAATTATGAATGCTAACGTATATTTGCATGTATTAGGGCTCCGGATAATCGAATGCGGCGATGCACCGGAGGTTAAAGCTACATGGAGCGCTTGGGAGTATACGAATCTCCTAATACTATGAGTGGCTTAGATTTCTTTGTTTAGCCACTGGGAACAAAGGTTTTAAAAATGATTTTAAAAACATAAATGTTTTCAAAAAGGTTTTGGGATATGGGAAATCCACACACACACAATTGTTTGTGATATACCCACACAGTGAGTGGGATGTTTTAAAAAGGAATATAAAACTTATGTATGTGTGATTATATGTTTTAAATATAAATGTTTTATGTGTATATATATATTTGAAATATTATTATTATTATTATTGAGGGTACGATGCCCTTGGGAGCTGAGTGATTGAGAGGGTTCCTCGGGGCTCCAATTTACGGGAGCGTGGACCGAGTTTGAGAGCATACATGATACTCAGCCGTGGACCGCCTATCGAGGGGCACGGTGAGTCGAGCCTGGTTGGGAGAGGCGTGTAGAGAAACTCGCCAGAGCTCCAGATCACTGTGTTCCACCACAGTGAGGCACCACCGAGGGAACGGGCTAGAGAAAGAGAAATGAGAAAATGTTTTAGAAAGAAAAGAGATAGCCCTTGGTGCAGTAAGGCATAACACTACCGACGGGTTGCGCCTTCAGTATGATAGAGGTGCCAGCCCATTTGAGATATATATATATATATATATTTGTTTAAAGAGATTTAAAATAGGGTTCTCGGCTGGAGAACCAGAAAAGAGTTTTGAAAAGAAAAAAATATTTATTTTATTATTATTTTAATTTGGATTTCCCTTATTTTCCCTAACCCCAATGGAAATTCTTAGAACCTTGTCACTCACCTGTATCCAATGTGGATGGATGCAGATACGCGTACGGAGTCAGCAAATAGAATGGAGGCTCACTAGGAGGCGTCGGTGGCTTAGGTTTTGTGGTTTCCGCTGTATAGGTATTCTTTTGAATTAATCCACTGGCACATCTTTAAAGTTTATTATTTATTTAAAAGATTTTTAATTAAAGTTTTAGTTGTTTTGCAGCGATGGTATCCATTTCTATGCCTTGCGGTGCTTCTGGTGCGTGACCGGCCGGCACGTATTTCGAGGCAGCGCGGTGGTTGCCACGTGGTCGACCCGGGCGGGTCGGGGCGTGACACTTTGCCTCAATTTTTGGGCCCTTCGGTCCGTGGTTTGACGTAAAACTTGAGAGGTACGTTCCTCGTACCTCCCACGATGCGTTTACCAAAGCAGAAACGAGAATCACAAGCTCAAAGTTCCTAAATCTTAAATCTAAACTTAAAATCTAACTAAAAAGGTAAATCTAACTTTGAGCTTGGTTCTCTCCTAGACCGATGCATGGAAATGCGTGAAAACTTAGTAAAACGTAGATTAAGGCCAGTAGAATAACATACCAAGATCTCGCCTTGATCCTTCGGTCGGTTTGTCCGGATCGGCCAAAAGTCTAAAATTGCTCCGAGAGAGCAATTGAGAGAAAAGAGAAATGAGAGAAGAGAGAAAGAGAGAAAATGAGGGGAAGAGGCTCGGCCTCCCCCTATTTATATGGGAGTTCGACGGGGAGTCTACTCGGGCCCTGGGGCAGACTTTCTCTTCTCTTTTAAAACCTCTCAAAACTTCGATCATTGGCCAAATCCACCGACCACATCGCCAATGGATATTTAATCCATTGGCTATGGACTTAAAGAAGTCCACTTTAGGCTTCCATGCATGGTCACTTGTCTCATCTTCCAACTCCGTCTTATTTTTAAGCTTAACTTCTCTTCTTAATTAGACATATCTAGACCGATGTATTGTCCACTTAATACTCCGTCTTACACTATTCCATTTGTACGGAAAAGTCGTATTAGGTCCGGGTGTGTCAATTATTTGATTATTTCATTACTAATATAATGTCTCTGGATCTTAATATCTCATATGTTATATGTTTTCTTTAAATCTAATTATTCAATCCCAAATCTTTCAATTAGTAATTTAAATTAGTTTAAATAAGTCAAATTATTTTCAAAAAGTTCAATATGATTAAAATTGTGACTAAATTAATGCATTATATGATACATAGATTTAATTTGTGACTTTACGAAAGAAACAAAAAGAAAAAGTCAAATTATTTTAAATTAATAATTCAATTTGTTTAAGAGGTATTTGGGGGTTCGAAGCTATAGTTACATTTAAGAAAATAACACTTAATACATAAATACTGGTAATTATGATTATAAAAATTAAAATACTCATATTAAAAATACTTTAATAACTTAGTATCAAAAAATTATTGGCCAAAAATATTAAAGTTTCATAAATGCTAATAAAGATATATATAAATATTAATTTATCAAAAATCAATACATATTTAAAATTGGTAGTTTGTTACTATATATTAAATTATTAATTGTGGACAAAATATAATTGGATTGCGCCGTTCAATCTTTGGTTGAGTAAACGACGCCGTATAATGTAGACATAATGGGTTGATTCTCTTTTACTCATTAATTTATTGAAATTAATTACTTGTTACATTAGGATTAGAATATTAATTAAATTAACTTACTTATTATAATGTAAAATAGACTTCTTTAAAAAAAATGTACTTGGTGGACAAACAATATTAAACTATTTTTGTTTAATTATAAGATGAGTTTTATAACTTGTAATTTACTTTTAGTATAAAAAACATGTATAACCTTAATACATATATATTAAAGGAAAATTTTCTAACACATACGTAGAACACAAGATCGAAAATAACTATCACGCCTAACGTTCAAAATTTTCTAAAGCGATTACTTTCGCTTGACAATCAGTTACGAGCGCAATGATATCTTTATTCACAAAAAATAACTGTCCGTGAATATTTAAATATATAGTTACTGGTGACTACATCAGGACGAGCATCGGCATCCCCTTGTGATATGGCGTAAACCTGAGTATGTTGTTGCTGCTGAGGGGGCTGTGTCGGAGGTGCATAACTACTACCAACACCAGAATGCTGCTGAAAGAAGAGGGGGTGGCGTAAGAATGTCGCGCTAGCTGGAAAGGACGGAAACCTCCGTAACTACTCGGTCTGGTCGGAGGCTGACCAAAACTCCGTCTGGGAGGTGAAGAGGTGGTAGATGGACACTCGTACGACATGTGACCCATACTTCCATAGTGATAACATCGTGGTCCAGGCCAGCATGCACCAGAATGAAAGCGTCTGTGGATTGGACACCGTGGTCCAGACTCTCTTCTCTTCTTTCTGACCATCCTCTAACCATGGACCCAAATCCCAACTTTCCTTTTCCTCGACCACTCGATGGAGGCAGTGGCGGAGAAAGTGACATCTGTGGTGCTTGGGACTCGGCTGAGCTACCCCTAGATACCCCACTGTAGGAATATGTGCTCTGAGTCTGTCTCGGCACCAGGTCCATTGATACGTCGGAAGATTGTTGACTGCTCAAACTCGATCCTCCTGGCCAACGTTGAGCAATCATCGAAGGTGGCTCAGGGAGTAGGCGCCATGAACTGTACAATCTCCCACCGAAGGCTATTGACAAACTGAAGACAAAGGGCCTTTTCGGTGATGGACGGAAGATGATGTGAAAGTCTTTGCAACTTCGTCTCATACTACTTGACAAACCTAACACCTTGCTGCAGTCGGAGGAACTCACTGTATCGCCTCATCGCCATCTCCTCCTATAAAAATCTACGTCGGAACTCAGTAACGAACATCTCCCACGTCTCTGGTCCGGTGGCTCGGCTTTCAAGGTTGGTCCACCAACTCAGTGGCTGCACTTGAAGATATCGGGTAACACACTCACTCACTCCTCAGAGGTCATACCCAGACCCTCTGTGTTTTTGGTAATGAAATGCAGCCAATCCCAAGCTGCATTAGCGAATATGTCGGAGAGCTTTGGGGTATCTAGTCCCTTCATGATGCGAAGGAACCTCACTAGGGGATTCTCTGAAAAAGTGGCAATCGCAGAAGTGCTCGCTACATCGTTCGATTGAAAATGCGGCGGTGTCGGTGTCGGCATCGGTGTCGGCGGATGTATGAGTGGTGTAGCACCGGTAGGTGGATACGCACCAGTGGCCATCTGTGACGAAACAAATCTACTAGCCCAACTATCGAACATCCGCTTAAGATCGGCGGGCGAGTATTGCACAGGCGTGGTGGTGGTCGGAGGTGAGGGAGGTGGAACCTCAGTATGAAAACCCTGATGATGCGTCTCATCCACGGGTGGGATAGGTGGAATAGGCTCATCCGGGATTGGTGTGGTCTCCGGGTCTACGCTAGATACCGGGGGATCAATAGTAGGTACGAAAGGATCAAGAATATTCTTTCTTCTAGGTGGCATGGCGTAACACTACATAAAATCCAGGTCAATAGACAAAAATATTTCTACACTAACCGTACCCCTTAACTCTAACCCCAAAATCAGAAATATCAAAACTTTGTGAACTCCTCGGCTCGGTATAATATAGATATAATGTATATTTTAAAATTTGCTCTGATACCAATCAAATTGTCACTCCCTGACCCACGAGGCCAACCACGTGACAACCGTTGTACCACCTCGAGATGCGTGTCTCATCAGGCAGGTGATCCAATATGGCACAAGGTAAAAATAAGGGATATACGAGCACATATAAGGAATAATATACAAGACATTATTTAAAATATTTACAAAGTGTAAGTGACACGTTTTATGGTGCAAACATGCAGCGAAAAAAGATAATGTATAATAACATACACTATTATTCCGAGCCAAGATTCACAAGGAAAAGGGTGGCACCTATAAAATAGTGTCCTCAGTGGTATACTGGGATCACTGACCACCTAGATGTCTGTCGTCCGTAGCTTGATGACCTGACAACAAAAGTGAATGGTGTGAGTACAAATATATATGTACCCAATGAGGGACCCGGTTATAATGACCGATCACATCAGGCTAGGGATATGAAATAATCCAAAATTCATTTGTTAAAATCATTTAGTAAAATCATATGAAATCCCACACCAAAACAAATATCAAATATAATATTCATAAATGGGCTGGCATCTGAAATCGTCCCAAAGGTACACCCGTGCTACAGTGCCATTCGACTAATAATTAAACCATATAACAAAACCTAATTAAGGTCTCCAAGGTCTAGGAACTAAATTGGACAAGTCCGGAAGGTAATTATGGTTAATTGGGGTCTAGGATTGCAAAATTACCATTTTGCCCCTCTGCTACAATGCCCCAACATTGCTGGTGGCTCACTCCCGGGCAGGAGTGAGCCAAATTGGGAGAAAATCCCAAAATTGTTTGACTCCCGCGCGAGACTCAATGAGTCCTGCGCGGGAGTGGCCTCCAATGCAAGGCCGTGCTCGGCCTTGCACCAAATCAAGCTCGGTTTGAGCTTGATTCTCCATCAAATTGGACAAGAATTGAAACATAGCTAGTTTAACACCTAAACTAAGGAATCACAGTTTCAAAAACGGAATTAAACAACTAAGCATGCTTGAATTTCGAATCAAAACACTAAGGGTCTAAGTGTTCTTGAGCAAAATAGAAATTCTAACTTCAATTCATGATTTCTCTTAGTTCAGATAACAAAATCATGTGTATAAACTATCAAATTAAAGCTTGATGAGTTTAGAACAATATACCAAAATCTCAGCCAATTCCTATGGTTGAATTGAAAGATATGAGCTGATGAACAAACTATCGCCGAGTTGACAATTTTTGGATATTTGATGAATTCTTGGAAAATTTGGTGTTTTAATCTTCTAGAGAGCAAGAGGAGCTAGTGATATGATTAATCAAGTGTTGGAAGAGAGATTGAAGAGTTGAATTTGAAGGAATTTGAAGAGAGAGCTCAGGGAAATGAAGAAGAAGAGAACGAAGCAAAAATGGGGGTCTCGGGTAAGCTGAGACCCTTTTTATACCAATTGGGTCTAGCGCCGGACCTGGTTGGATCCAGCACCGGAGTCAACAAAAATGGAGTTGACTCCGGTCAACTCAGCCCAAACTTCTTTGTAACCGTGCCCAAGTGGGCCCCACCAACTCCAGACTTCAATATTAGGGTTTTTAAGCTCGGAATTGAGCTAAAAGAAGTTCAAAACATCTATGGAAAGTCCAATTTGATTTCTTGGCCACACAACTATACACAAATATATAACTTGACACGAGCGGACTAGGTCCGGGCGTGTCAGGAGAACTTTGGGACGCCTCATGCACTCCCCAATCACACATTGTGTCGGTCCTCTCGAGTGGTCATCACAGAGATCCTCAAGATCTTGATCTCTGATCCTTCCTCACATGGGGATGACTCACATGGCTCCCAAGTTATCCGTACTTGAGTCTCGACTCATACCCATCCATGCTATTTCTCTAGCCTCTTAGGCTTTCATTTGTCTCTCACTCCTTTGGAGTGTCCACTTCAAGAGGTGCCGCATGTTTCTTTTGCTATGACCCCCTTTCTCCATATTAGCTTCTTTACTAAGGGTCGATTTCCTTTCTTCCTTTCATTAATAGTGTTATTTGGGGTTTCCTTATCCCCATATCTATCCTTTTCTTCCTTTCCATCTGTCCACGTTTATTTGGGGGTCTACATTTTCTCTTACCTTCCCGTCAATGTGGAACAATGTACTTCACACATGTTACACTCGTGCGACATCCTTTGTAGCTTCTTCATCTTCGTATTCCTCTATCTTAAGGTATCTCATTCTCTACTTAACTTGATCTTCTCTCTAGTCCATTGCCATCTCTTGGCATCATTCTACAACTCTTGTCATCTCCATACCATTTTTCCTTAGGGTCATCTCCATATCCTTTCTCTTTTCCATACTCCTTTACCTTGATTTATGTGATCTTTCACGTCTTATCCAAGGTTTCCTTTATCTTGGGTTCATCTTTTCTTTCTTTTCTTTCTTCTCTGATTTTCTTCATTTTCTTCATTATCTTCATCCTTATTCCTCTTTTCTTCTAACACCCTTGTCTCTCTTGGGGTTAGAATTTCCTTTCTGCTGCTTATACTGGCTATGCTCATAGAAGTTTATGAGTTTGATCAATTCTTTCCTTATCCCCGTACTCCTTCCATTGAGGACACGGGGTTCTTTCTTGTCATCTTTTTTGTCTCAGTTTCCGCATCTCTTGCTTTTCACATGTGGGTGGGTCTTTCTTTATCTTAGCTATCTTCGACTCTTAATACTTTGATATCTCTTCTTTGTCTTTTAATACCATGGTTTATTTATCGTGGACAACCCCTTTCTTTATCCTCCATTGTTACACAATTGTGCCCGTGCCAAGCTAACTCCATTTTAACTTGGTTTAACTCATCTCCCATATCCTTTCTTCACTCATCATTCTTCGAGGAGGTTATCCTCAAAGTTAGCCTACTCCCCTCCTTCTAAAAATTCAAGTTATCTTCCATATTCCTTAACTCCTTACTCTTAATTCATTCTATCTCACTTTACTTCTTTGTTCTCATCCTTTTACTTTTTTTGGTTCCAACCATTATTCTAATTTATCCACACGCTTTCTTTGACTTTTACTTAGGTTGATCCAATTTCCTCATCATCTGGGTTTGATCATTCTTAAAATTTCCATCATCATCATTATTCTCATCACCATAATCCTTTTACTTTGTTTTCTCCATCATGCTTTGGTATCTTCACTTCTTTATTTCTCTTTTATTCTCTTCCATTCATTCTTTACTGATATCATCCATTATTACCCGTCATCCATTAGAATATAATCATCTCCATCCACTCGTTTCCTACGAGTGCTCATTCTTTTATGTTTTCTCCAATTTTTCTTTCTATCCAATCTCCTACTCTCTTCTTCATAACCTTAATCATCAGGGCTTTCCTTTCCTTTCTTTTCACCAATTCACACTTTTAATCCTTCTGTTCTTCTTCCACAATCAAGTAGTCGGGGGTTTTCCTTTCCTTTTACCAATTTATACTCTTAACCCATCTTTTTTGTAGTTCCAGCCTCCAATCATCCTTGTTTATTTGTTCTCTTCGTCAACTTATTCGTTTTATGATGTAGTGCCTTGGCTTGACTCAAATTTGGGGTTCATTATGCTCGACTTTTCTTTAGCTAACATCCGTTTCTAAGTCTTTTATTCGTTTTCTTTCACTATATCTTTCTTAATCCTTTTTCTAAACTTCTTTTGATCCCCTTTTCAGTTACTTTCTTTAACCTATCCTTAGGTTATCTATCTAGGTTTTGTCTTGAATCCTAATTTCCTAGTCTTATTCTTTTACTAATCCTAGTCAGTCATTTGGAGTTATTAGCCTATGATTCATTATGAGGTTATCGCTAATTAAGGTTAAAGTTTTCTATTGTTAGGTTATGCCTTTCTTCTTTTAGGGCTTTACTCCTAGTTAAACAAAACTTAGTTAATCAACTGAACTAAGTCTCTCTTTCTTCTTAGGCCTTATTCTTCTCTTATTAGCCTAAGATTTTCTTTTACTAAGGTTTTTATACTTTCTTTCTTTATTAAGAAAGCTTCCGCACTACATCATGACATCTCTTTATCTTTTGTTTAAGGGTTTTCCTTTCTTCTCTTTTTCATTTCTCCTTCTTTTTTCTCACCAATTCCTTTTGGTGATGTCCTTTTAATTCTGAGGAATATTTTCTTCATACTCTTCATTTACACACATGCAGGCATTCCCATCATTGCCGTGCATTTCCCTCTCTCTGCTTGCTTACTTCCCATTGATCTGGACCATGATAAGGTCCTTTCCCATTATCCTTTAAGGGTCTTATCCTTCTTACTCTCATTAACAATCAATTAATAAGGGTTCATCACCTTTAATCCACTTAAAAATAAAGGTTTCAACTTATCTTTCTCCTTATTCCATTTCCTTCATCTTCATTTCCTTTCTCTTCTTTCCTCATTATCCTTTCTTAATATTGGTATCCAATGGTCAAACAAGTAGTAACAGATGTACTACTCGTTGACCACTTGGATGTAATCTCTTTTCATTCTTTCCTCATTCTCTATTTTGTCATCCTTGCCTTATTCCTCCTCATTGTTTCCCAAGAATGGCTTCTTTATTGTTCCTCTTTCCTTACTTTTCCTTTTTGCCATCCTCAAGTTCTTTAGGGTTTTCTCTTATCAATCCTTTTCGCATCCTCAAGTGATTCTCCATTATCTCACCCCTTATGATCTTGGGTTCATTCAATCTCTTCCAATTTCCTTAGATGCTTCTTCTCAATTTGCTTCAAGTGGCCCTCTTTCGTCCACCATATCTCCTTTCTTTCACCACTTACACACCACTGTGTAAGAATAAGAGAAGTCGGTTAGCCCTTGCCGCAACTTCTCTCACCTCATACCCACTCCCCGGAGCATTATCCAAACAATCTGTGGACTTATCCCACCAAACTTGCCAACCTATGAGTTCATCCCACCAGGCTCACCACAGTGTTGGGTCAAGCCTAACCATTTCACATGTTACCCCAAGGCCTAGGTGTTCAACTACCAGTGCACTGCAGCACTCCTCGAACCCTAGCCGCCAAGGGTTTTGTTACTCCATGTAGGCTTCTTGGTGATCTCTTCACTTGGCTAGCTCTTCCTTGGCCTTACCTTTCATTCTTCCCTTTAGTGCCTTGTGAGGTCCTTCTCAATCCTTCATTCCTTTACTCAGATGCTTCATCTCACGTCCTGAGGTTTTTGGTCAACCACATCCTCCGTGATCGACTCTTTCGATTTCTTTCATCCTAACCCAACTCTTTCTCCTAGGCTACACACTAATGGTGTGGAGAGCGAGAGAAGCGGGGTTAGTGTTCACGCACGTCAGGCCAAGATAAGCCCTTGCTCCTTACCTCGTTCTAGTCGCTTCACTTCTTCCCAAGTCTTACACGTCACTAGTGTAAAGAATGGGGGAAACACATCTAATTTAAGTTTCAAACTCGCTGCTTTACTAGCGAGTCTCAATGTTCACAACTTCAAAGGTTGGACATCGGACCAGTTCTTCACTGGGAAGCCTCTGATTAGGCAATCTAATAGGATTAGACGAGATATCGTCTATCTCGTTACCTCAAGGGAAATACCATCCCTTGCTTGGCTTAGCTATCGAGTAGGAAGGACAATCATAAGCTAAAAAATTGGTTTTGAAAACTTTCTTGGAAAATGTGCTTTGCTTTCACGAATCTCGAGAAGAAGGTGGTCGTGATGTTTTCTCACTTAAAGACCACACTTGAGAACTCTATTTGATGGCTTGCTACTAAAGAAGGTATTCTAAGAGTATGTTTGATCATTTATGACGCTTTCGAATAACTACATACTTGAACACTAGAGTTTTAAACCTATCTAATCCATTGGCTTAAAAAACGTTTGAAAACGTTTGAAAACACTTTGAAAATACTTTATAGCTTTTGAAAATGGTCAGAATCATTTAAACGCTCTGATACCATTAAAGTTGTCATGCCCAGACCCGTCCAGGTCGGCCACGTGGTAACCGTCGCACTTTCTCTAAGTACGTGCGGACCGGTCACGCACCAGAAGCATCGCAAGGCATTGAAATAGATACCATCGCTGCAAAACCACTAAAACTTTAATTAAAATCATTTAATAAAATAATTGAATGTAAAAATAATACCAGTGGACTAATTTAGAGAATACCTACACAGCGGAAACTACTAAGCCTAAGCCACTGACGCCTTCTAATGAGCCTCTGATCTATCTGCTGACCTCGTACGCGAATTTGCATCCATCCACATTGGATACAGGTAAGTGACAGAGGTTCTAAGAATCTCCATCGGGGTTAGGGCAAATAAGGGAAATCTAAAATAAAATAATAAAATAAATATTTTTCTTTTAAAGTCTTTTTTTTAATTCTCCAGCCGATTACTCTCTTTTAAAACACATTAAAGAAATAAATAAATAAATATACATAAAATGGGCTGGCATCTCTATCATACTGAAGGCGCGACCCGTCGGTCGTCTTATGCTTCACTGCACCAAGGGCTATCTCTTTTCTTTTTAAAACATTTTCTCTTTTCTCTTTCTCTAGCCCGTTCACTCGGTGGTGCCCATCGCTGTGGTGGAACACAGCGAACTAGAGCCCTGGCGAGCTTCCCTACGCGCCTCTCCCAAGGTCTCGACCCACCGTACCCCTCGATAGGCGGTCCACGGCTGAGTATCATGCATGCTCTCAAACTCGGTCCACGCTCTCGTATATATTGAAGCACCGAGGAACCCACTTAATCACTCATCTCTCAGGGGTATCATACCCTTAATAATCATAATAATAATATTTCACATATATATGTATAAAACATATACATCTAAAACATATAAACGCACACACATAAGTCTTTATATTTTCTTTAAAAACATCCCACTCTCTAGGTGGGTATATCAACATACAAATGTGTGTGTGTGGATTTCTCGTATCCCAAAACCTTTGAAAACATTTATGTTTTTAAAACAATTTTTAAAACCTTTGTGCCCAGTGGCTAAACAAAGAAGTCTAGGCCACTCACAGTATTGGGAGGTTCGTATACTCCCAAGCGCTCCATGTAGCTTAACCTCCGGAGCATCGCCGCACTCAATTCACCCGGAGCCCTAGTACACGGAAATACGTTAGCATTCATTATTAAACTATGAATGCACCTATGGGGCTCTAGCACGACCTAAAACACGGTTTGGAAGTGTTTCAGGGCTTCGAAAAGTGCCCGGGAGGTTCTGGGGTTAAAATCGAACACTTGGTGAAAAATTACAAAAATACCCCATGAGGGCCCATGGGCAGCCCATGAGGGCCGGGCTTGGCCCGAACCCAGTCTGGGCCAGGCAGGCCCTCCCACGCGGATTGGGCCATGCCTGGCCCAAGTCGTGTGTTGGGGAAGTGGGCTGTCGCCCACTCCCGCGCGGGACTTGGCACCTTGGTCACTCTCGCACAAGAGCCGGTCTGGTGCCTCGGGAACCGAGGCTTTGCCTTGATTTTCGAGCCCCTCAGTCCGTGGTTTGACGTAACACTTGAGACGTACGTTCCTCGTACCTCCCACGATGCGTTTACTGAAGCAGAAACGAGAATCACAAGCTCAAAGTTCCTAGATCTCAAATCTAAACTTAAAATCTAACTAAAAAGCTAAACCTAACTTTGAACTTGGATCTCTCTTAGATCGATGTATGGAAATACGTGAAAACTTACTAAAACGTAGATTAAGGCGGGTAGAATAACATACCAAGATCTCGCCTTGATCCTTCGGTCGGTTTGTTCGGATCGGCCAAAAGTCCAATATTGCTCCGAGAGAGCAATTGAGAGAAAAGAGAAAATGAGAGAAGAGAGAAAGAGAGAAAATGAGGGGGAGAGGCTCGGCCTCCCCCTACTTATAGGGGAGTTCGACACTGGGTCTACTCGGGCCCCGGGGCAGACTTTCTCTTCTCTTTTTAAACCTCTCAAAACTTCGATCCTTGGCCAAATCCACCGACCACATCGCCAATGAATATTTAATCCATTGGCTATGGACTTAAAGAAGTCCACTTTAGGCTACAATGCATGGTCACTTGTCTCATCTTCCAACTCCGTCTTATCTTAAATTTAACTTCTCTTCTTAATTAGATACATCCGGACCGACATATTGTCCACTTAATACGTCGTCTTACACTATTCCGTTTGTACGGAAAAGTCGTATTAGGTCCAGGTGTGTCAATTATTTGATTATTTCATTACTAATATAATGTCTCTGGATCTTAATATCTCATATGTTATATGTTTTCTTTAAATCTAATTATTCAATCCTAAATCTTTCAATTAGTAATTTAAATTATTTTAAATAAGTCAAATTACTTTTAAAAAGTTCAATATGATTAAAATTGTAACTAAATTAATGCATTATATGATACATAGATTTAATTTGTGACTTTACGAAAGAAACAAAAAGAAAAAGTCAAATTATTTTAAATTAATAATTCAATTTGTTTAAGAGGTAATTGGGGGTTCGAAGCTATAGTTACATTTAAGAAAATAACACTTACTACATAAATACTGGTAATTATGATTATAAAAATTAAAATACTCATATTAAAAATACTTTAATAACTTAGTATCAAAAAATTATTGGCCAAAAATATTAAAGTTTCATAAATGCTAATAAAGATATATATAAATATTAATTTATCAAAAATCAATACATATTTAAAATTGGTAGTTTGTTATTATATATTAAATTATTAATTGCGAACAAAATATAATTGGATTGCGCCGTTCAATCTTTGGGTGAGTAAAAGACGCCGTATAACGTAGACATAATGGATTGATTCTCTTTTATTCATTAATTTATTGAAATTAATTACTTGTTACATCAGTATTAGAATATTAATTAAATTAACTTACTTATTATAATGTAAAATATACTTCTTTAAAAAAATGTACTTAGTGGACAAACAATATTAAACTATTTTTGTTTAATTATAAGATGAGTTTTATAACTTGTAATTTAGTTTTTTTAGTATAAAAAACATGTATAACCTTAATACATATATATTAAAGGAAAATTTTCTAACACACACGTAGAGCACAAGTACGATAGAATTTTAGCAAAATTTTAGAATTAATATGATCATGTTATAGAATATGTTTTCTTCACATCTAATCATTTGGATTAAAAATGTCTTTGAATTTTAGTCTACGTAGTATATGTTTTCTTTAAATCTAATTATTTAATTCTTAATTCTCTTTTTTGACATATGAAACTAATATTATATAATTAGACAAAACTCACGTAGATACTTGAATTTAAAACTTCAAATCTCAAGAAACATGCATTACCACTTGCACTACTTACGTGCCAATGCAATATCAAATTTTTTTTAGTTCTAAAATATAAAAATTTCACTAATTATTTTCATATTAACTTTTCCAATTACTAGTTTCTCTTCTATTTTAGGGTATAATAATCGTACCGAAAGTTACATTTTTTAGGATGAAAGTTATATTTTTTAAATTACTCTCATTTTTCATATTTCTACCTTTAATTTTTTTTGTTTGCTCGGTTACTATCTCACCTTACCTTTATTTTTTTTATTGATATATGTTTCTTCAAAGTTCATACTATTAACATTGTGCATGAATATTAATGTTATACATGTTTTCTCCAAATTTAATAATTTATCCATTTCCAATTCTTTATCATTATTTCTTATAAATAATACATAGCGTATAAGGATTTTATACTTATACATGTATTCTTCAAATTTATTTATTTATTTATTTCCAATTCATTGTGGCTTAACGATTAATTAATGTAAATATATAATGTCTATGAATAAGGACATGTTTGTTACATTGGATTGGATTGGATATGATGTTGAGGAAAATTACATATAATTTATAGTATGATTTTATAGTATTGACATATATTGATATAGATTTATATTGTGGGGAGAATTATTCATAAGATGACTTAATCCTCTATAGAAATAGAAAGGATTATCTCATATCATATGAATAATTATCCCTATAATGTAAATCTATGTAAATATTATAAAATCATACTACAAATTATATGTAATTTTCTCATTCATCCAATCCAATCCAATCCAATCCGATGTAACAAACATGCCCTAAATCTCTTATACTATGGTATATATATTCCAATCTAATAATTTAAATATAGTTACCAATCTCTAATTTAGTAATAACTAATGGTCACCATTAGTTATTACTAATTTAATATCTATGTATTCTTTTAAGTTATATATATATATATATATATCTCCAAATCCAAAAATTTATTTATTGGTTCTCTCTTTCAATTAGAAATTTAAATTAATTTAAGTAAGTCAAATTATCTCGGAAAGGTATAATAAACTATTTGGCCAATAAACATACGTATTTAAATAAAGTTAAGGTTTTATCACAAAATGTTTCGTGCTAATACTAATACTAATACTATAATCCTTATTTAATATATATAATTTAAAGAAAAAGAGTAACTAATTAGTTAGCAGAACAAATTCCGCCAATTTGAAATAAATAATAAATGAAATGCAAAAGTTGCAAAGTGAACGGTGGCTTGAATAGACGTGGAAAGAAATACAACATTTTATATAATAAACAGTCCGCCTCCAATCCAATAATCCTTCTGTCCGGTGAATTTTAGTATACCTTTAGATGGGTGACACATGTTCAATTTGTTTTCTATGGCCCAGATTCAAAGCCCCATAAACCTCTCTTACCCCAGTCATTGACGTCCATCTCTATCACACCATCACCTCTCTCTCTCTTTTACTGTTTTACATGCCTGCTAGTGCTCTCTCTCTTTTTTTACTGTCACTCTTCATCCATTCCGCAAATAGATAAATTGTTCCTAACCCAACTAAATTCTATGGAATCATTTAGCAGTTTTTGCTTTAATTTAGGGACTGAAGATCAAAATCTTTCGGAACAAGATTAATCCCACTTTTAACATCCTCCAAAAACAAGACAACAACAAAGAGAGATGGAAATTAATAAGCTTGTAGCTGAAATAAGGATTTTTACTAAAGTTCGTTGTTGGAACCCGATCTGCTGCTGGAAAAAAAAAGGATGGAAGCCCTGGAGTTGGTGGAAAAAAATTAAGTACAAAGAAAAGAAAAGATATTTATGCTTGTTCTTTGTTTTTGCAACAAGAATAAGATTCGTTGAAAGTATATATGATAGAATTCTACGGTGTTCTTTTGTTCGTCCTCTGTTTCTTCTACGCTGGGTTGCTGGGTTTTGATGCTAAAGCAATCTTCTGCAGCTTAGTTCTTGTTGAAAGAGTGATGGTGTGACCATGAAACAGTGTAAGAGAAGGGTTAATTAATGGATCTTTTAATCTGGTTCATAAAAAATAAATAAAAACGATGAAGGGAAAGTGAGAATAAACAAACGCAGCGAAAAAATAAAATTTCGTTCCCACCAGGATTCATGCGGAGGAGTTCCCAATCAGCGATAGAAATATTACCTTATTTGTACGATAAAATCAGAAACTGAAGCCGAATTGAATTAAGCTACAACGAAACTTGCTCAGGATCTCGCCTCTACAGTATCCACACGATCTAGCAGTAACCAATCTTCGTCTCACTAAGATTAGGAATAGAGTTTTCTCTGTCTTTTGTGCTAGTAAACGAATAGAGAGTTGCTTTGTGGGAAAAACTCTAAATTATGCATGTCTCATACTCCTTTTATATTTATATTAAAACTGTTTCAACCTAATTAGATTTGGATTATACTCATAATCTATTTAGACTCTGGGCTAACCCATAATTAGGTCTAAGTGATTCGTCTTTGGGCATAACTCAACAATCTCCCACTTGCACTAAGGCGAATTACCCATTGTCTAAATTTATAAACTCCATTATATTTTCGATCTTTGTGTGCGATCCTATAAGTTCTTATAACATTAGTAGTGAGATTAAAACTATTTTTAATGTCATAAGCAATCAGCGGTGTCTAGCAATACATCATTGCTATCCAAGTCACAAGAATATCATGATTTGATGCAACCTTATCTGTGATTAATGTTACTGTGTAGTCTAATCCCTTTGTCTATGATATCTCGATTGAACACAAGTCATGGAATGTGTCATACTTGTATAGTTTAATCAAAATGTTTCTTGATTCCCGAGTAGACTATTCAAAACAAATCCAATTGATATCTCATATAAATTCATTTGAGCACGGCCATGCATTTTAGTCTTACTCAATCAACGGGCCGAAGTTATCACTCTTATTATATAAGAGGGACAAATTCTATCTTGATCAGACACATTCCTTTGCATGATTTATTGCATACCCAATTACAGCTTTTATAGTCCACCCTATTATGAGTGACGGTTGACTGTATTAAAGTACATAACTCGTCATGTAGGAATCTATGGTGATCTCAAGTTTAAGGATCACTTACACCATTATCACTCTGAGAACCACTTATGACGCTCATATAACAATCCATGCAGCGTTCTCATTGTGGGTCGATCCGGTACATAAATTTTTTAACATGTACCTTTGTGTTAACTTGATATCTTATATCCATAACAACTTCTTGTCATCAATCTCTACACATACTAGTCTTTACGAATTACTGTTATCTTAGTTCATAATAATACTTGACTAGGGACATTTAAGAATAATTCATAATTATTCTAGGGACATTATTATGACTATTTATATTATACATAAATAACAATAATAATGTAATTGCCATTTAATAAAATGCAATACTAGCATGATGAAATGTATATAAAAAACCATCATCATATAATAGGTTTTAATGTATACACCAACAATCCTATATCTAACCACTCATGTATCTAATACCAGGTGAGTTATGTGATGATCATGTCTTTACTGCGTCAGAGTTTCGTCAATGGATCGGCGATGTTATCATCAGTCGGTACTTTGCATATCTTCACATCTCCCCTATCAATGATATCTCGGATGAAATGGAAGCACCAAAGTATATGTTTGGATGTTGGTGAGATCTGGGGTCCTTAGCTTGCGCAATAGCCCTATTGTTATTACAATAGAGCTCTATAAGATCTGCAATGCTAGGTACAACCCCAAGTTTAGATATGAACCTCTTGATCCAAACAACCTCTTTTGCTGCTCCATTAGCAGCTATATACTTAACCCCTGTTGTAGAATCGGCTATTATGTCTTGCTTCGAACTTTTCCAGCTTACAGCACCACCATTTAGGCAAAACACATACCTAGATTATGATCAAGAATCATCTTTATCGGTTTGAAAACTCGCACCTATGTAATCTCTTATAGTGAGTTCCTCTTCACCTTCATATATCAAGAAAGTATCCTTAGTTCTTCTTAAGTACTTAAGGATATTCTTGACAGTAATCCAATGACGCTCACCTGGATTAGCTTGGTACCTGCTCATCATGCTTAAAGCATACGAGACATCTAGACGAGTACATAACATAGTATACATGATAGATCCAATGGCAGATACATATGGAATCTTACTCATGCATTCTCTCTCATCTTGTGTCATAAGGCACTGATCTTTCGAAAGAACAATGCCATATGTCATAGGCAAGAATCCTTTCTTAGAATCATGCATGCTAAACCGTTTTAACACTTTATCTATGTATGTACTCTGACTTAGGCCAATTAACTTTCTAGATCTATCTCTATAGATCTTAACACCTAATATATAGGTGGCTTCACTTGAGTCCTTCATAGAGAAACATTTTCCTAACCAAGTCTTTACAGACTGTAGAGTAGGGATGTCATTCCCAATGAGAAGTATGTCATCTACATACAATACTAGGAAGACAACTGTGCTCCCACTAACCTTCTTGTAAACACAAGGCTCATCTTCATTTTTTGATGAAACCAAACTCTTTGATTGCATCATTGAAATGAAGATTCCAGCTCTGAGAAGCTTGCTTCAATCCATAGATGGATCGTTGTAGCTTACAAACCTTCCTAGCATTTTCTGGAGTGACAAAACCTTCTGGTTGTGTCATGTACACATCCTCTTGAAGATTTCCATTGAGGAAAATGGTTTTGACATCCATTTGCCAGATTTCATAATCATGGAATGTAGCTATCTCAAGCGAAATCTGAATGGATTTAAACATCGCGCTCGAGAAAAAGTCTCATCATAGTCAACACCATAAATTTGTCGGAAACCTTTAGCGACCAATCGCCCTTTTATGGGTATGTACATTTCCATCCATGTCGGTTTTCTTCTTGAAAACCTAATTGCACCCTATGGGTTTTACCTTTTCAGGTGGGTCAACCAAAGTCTAAACTTGGTTGGCATACATGGGTTCCATTTCGGATTTCATGGCTTCAAGCCATTTCTTCATTTTTGGACCCGATACCACTTCTTGGTAGGTAATGGGCTTATCTTGATCCATGAGCAGAACATCACCATGATGAGTTATGAGCAATGCATATCTCGCAGGTAAACGATGTGTTCTAAAGGACCTATGCAACGATTGTATTTCTTGAGCAGGTTCCTGTTCCACAACAACTTGTGGACTTTGTTCAAATTCCATCTGAGGTTCAATGTCTTCTTATTGAACTTAAACTTCATCAATGTTGTGTTGTTGATCTTGAACTTCTTTAAGATCAATCTTGCTCCCACTACTTTTTCCAGAAATGAATTTTGTTTTTAGAAAAACACCAGTTCGAGCAACAAACACTTTGTTCTTTGTGGGATTATAGAAATAGTATCCTTTAGTTAACTTAGGATACCCAACAAAAAAGCACTTTTTAGATTTGGGTTCAAGTTTATCTGATGTTTGGCATTTTACATAGGCCTCACAACCCCAAATCTTCATAAAAGACATACTAAGACGTTTCCCATTTCATATCTCATATGGTGTCTTTTGAACCAATTTAGATGGAACACGATTAAGTGTAACAGCAACAATTTCTAATGTATGTCCCCAAAAGGAAACCGAAAGACTCATCATTGATCGAACCATGTCCAACAATGTTCTATTCCTCCTTTCAGAAACACCATTCCATTGTGGTGTAGTAGGATGAGTGAGTTGTGAAACTATTCCACATTCCTTTAGATAGTCATGAAACTCTTGGCTTAAATATTCTTCACCTCGATCAGATCAAAGTATCTTGATATTTTTACCAAGTTGGTTTTGTACTTCATTCTTGAATTATTTGAACTTTTTAAAGGCGTCAGATTTGTGTCTCATAAGATACATATATCCATATCTACTGAAATCATCAGTAAATGTAATGAAATACTGAAAACCACCCCTAGCCTGTTTATTTAATGGTCTACATACATCTGTATGTATAAGGCTCAATAAATCATTAGCCCTTTCACCATGTCTAGTTAAAGGAGTTTTAGTCATCTTGCCAGATAAACAAGATTCATAGACCTTATATGAGTCAAAATCAAATGAGTCCAAGAGCCCATCTTTATTGAGTCTTGAGATGTGTTTCTCATTTATATGACTCAAGCGACAATGCCAAAGGTAGGTCGGATTAGAATCATTGGATTTAATCCTTTTAGTATTTATGTTAAAGACAAGCATATCTAAATCTAGAATATAAAGACCATTAATTAAATATGCACAATCATAATAGATATCATTGAAAAAAATAGAACACATTTGTTCTTTATAACAAATGAAAAACCAAAGCTTGTCCAAACAAGTAATAGAAATAATATTTCTAGTAATGGCAGGCACACAATAACAATCCTCAAGTTCTAACTCAAGCCCAGTCGGCAAAGATAAAGTATGTGTTCCTACAGCTAAAGTAGCAACTTTTGCTCTATTGCCAACTCATAGTTCCACATCATCCTTGGCTAATGTCCTACTCCTTTTGATTACTCGCACATTTACACAAATGTGATAACCAGATGCGATATCTAATACCCATGATGTAGAAGTAGATAAATGGACTCTTATAACATAAATACCTGAAGTAGAAGTCTCATTTCCCTTCTTTTTTTTCTTTAACTCTTCTAGATAAACCTTGCAGATTCTCTTCCAATGGCCGGTCTCACCACAATGGAAGCAGTTTCCTTCCTTAGCCACCTCGCCTTTAGGTTTCAGTGCAAGAGCAGTTTCCTTGGACTTGCCAATGGCTTTATTGTCCTCGCTCTTCGGCTTAAATTTGCCCTTGGCCTTTTTCTTACCTTTTTGAACCATCATAATGGTATTGGGCTTGGCCTTTTTCATGTTTACTTCAGCAGTTCTTAACATGCTAAGCAACTCAGGTAAAGGTTTATCAATTTCATTCATATAGTTCATGACGAATTGACTGTATGTGAACTCTGACCCTAATTAAACCTAAGTATAAGTCCTAAATCTATAAACTTAGTTAGATAATGGAGTGGCAAAGATGAAATTGAACTGGTGTAAAGTGGAAATTTAAGGATGACATTGAAAAAATATTAAGTTTTGAAGTGGTTGAGTAGTTTTAAATTTTAAATTTATGAAGGGACCTATGAGCAATTTTCCCAAAAAGGGAAATTGATAAAAAGCTAAAGGAAGGGTGTGGGCTACACCAGCAACCCTCCCCCGGCTTCTTCCTCCATCTCCATTCCCATTTTCTTCAAGCTTTCTCTCACAATACATTAAAACTTCTCTCTTTAATATCTAGCTCATTTCTAAACCAAATCCTTCATGCAAATACACTAAATTGAAGTATTTTTCAAGCTCTACAAGATTATGGTATTAGTCTTTAAAGTAAAGTAAGAGAGCTAGCTCGAAATTGAGGTGGAAGTTTCTGGTTCAGTGGAGCTTGTACAAAAAAAATCTAACCATTTTTGAGCAAAATGGTTTAGGTATGTTGTTTCTCTTGTTAAGGGCCTTCTAAAGCCTATTTAATTGCTTGGTTTTGTTGGGTATAGATTGAGATAAGAATTTGTGAAGATTATTGGAATATTTTATGTTTTAAGTTGAACTTAGGATTAAAATGTTGAATTGTCATTTTGGAGGTTGAATATTTAGTTAGAGAGAAGGGGACAAGGGCGATAGAAGGGGCAGCCACTGTGCGCAGCGTCATTGTGCGCTAGCCTTACCGGCTAGTGTTGCAAAAGCAAGCAAACCAGCGTGCTTATGCACGTTAGTTGCTGCTGCTGCAGCAAGCCAAGGCCAGGCGGCCCTTGGCTAGCCAAACAAAAGGTTGAACCGTGTGGCCCATCAGAGAAAAAAAAAAACTATTAGTTGTTGTTTGATAAAACTGAAGTAATTAAGCACTGAAAATTAAGTGCTGAAAATTTCTTCTGAAAATTTTAAGTACTGAATTTATTGTGTAAAAATTGTTTGATAAGTTATTATGTTTGAACAAATTTATTTTTGAACTATTATAAGAGAAATGAAAGTTTATGAAAAATAAATGCATTAATAATTAATAAAAAGGAAAGAATAGTGGTTAAAAGGAAAGAATACAACATTAAATGTAATTAATGTGTGATTTTTTTCTTAAATGGAATTGTTGAATGAAATAAGTAACCTAAGAGCTACTTATTATTTTCAATACTTTTTCATTGAAAATTTCCAATTAAGTGGTTCTTTAGCTTTTTATTATCAAACACATTGAAAAAATGAAAGCATTAAAAATTTTCATTTTCAATGGTTTGAAATTTTTCAATGGTTAATCAAACAACCCCTAACAAGCCCTCTTGTAATGGATGGGTTTAAAACCCATAAGATTTTAAATTGGGCCTTGGATTAATACACTCATAAAAAATTGTTGAATTTAAGCCCACACTAGTTTTATATTATTATTATTATTATTATTATTACTACTACTATTAGCAAAATTGACTAGCGCGTTCCGCTTTATAATTCATTTTAAAAATATTATTATGAATTTAATTATAAATGGTAATAAGTTACTTTTAATTTGATCAATATGGATATAGGGATGTCAATTGGGTAGGGAATATGCGAGGATTACATCTGTCCTCGACCTCGACTCTCTTTACTTGTCCTTGTTCTCAACAAAATAAACTAATATCATGTTTAATTAGTACAATCACTTTAACTCATCAAAATAAGTATAAAAAATGCATAAAAATCAAGATACATATTAAAAAAGAAATGAAATCTTTATAAACAATCAAATAGTAAATGAAAAAAAAGAAAAAAAGAAGAAGAGAATATTATTTACACAAAAATGTAAAATGGTAGATACAAAAAAAAAATTAACAATATAAGAAAATTAAAATAAACTAATTTAATGGTTAGTTTAATTACCTTAACTCATCAAAATAAGATGTAAAAAAAGTATAATTGATAGCTTTTACCTACAAAATAACATATAAAAATTGTTAAATTAATAAACTAAACCTTTCAACTCTTACAATAACCAATTTACCTTTTCATCAATAAAAATCATTTTTGTGGTAAATGCGTCTTTATTTTAAAATAATAAACATTTTTTTAATCGATAAACGTGAACCTTAATTCTCCAATAAACATTTTTAAAAGACAACTTCAATTTTTCTTTTGAGAAGATAACTTATTAATTATTGCGTATTTTAATTATTTATTTAATATGATCGAACTGTAATATAATTTAAGAAAAAATTATAAATACTATAATTTATATCTTTTAGTTAAGAGAGAATGTGAGACAGATTTAAAAAAATCAATATTCAAACGTAAAAAATCAATTAACAAATTTCATAGCTAATATTATTGCCCCAATGAAATAAATCTACAAAAGAAAATCAAAAGCATAAAAAATCACCATTACATGAAAATGAAAGAAATTTAAATTGAAAATCGAACTGTAATATATTTTAAAAAAAAATCAAAAGCTACAAACACTACAATATTCAAATATGAAAATTCAACTAACAAACTTCATGACTAATATTATGCTCCAATGAAATAAACCTACAAAAAAAATCAAAAACATAAAAAATCAACATTACATGAAAAATAAAAGAAATTAAAATCGAAAATTAAGATTTTTCAATCTTACTCTTTTGTAATTTTTTTCTTTAGTTTGCAAACTCTTTATGTATAGTGATATTGAAATACTTTGATCGGCATAATTGAATTGTAATATAATTTGAAAAAAAAATCAAAAGCTCCAAACACTATAATATTCAAATATGAAAATTCAACTAACAAATCTCATGGCTAATGTTATGCTCCAATGAAATAAACCTACAAAAAGAAAATTAAAAGTATAAAAAATCACCATTACATGAAAAATAAAGGAAATTAAAATTGAAAATTAAGAATTTTTAATCTTACTCTTTTATAATTTTTTTTCTTCAGTTTGCAAACTCTCTATTTATAGTGATATTGAAATGCTTTGGTAATTCAAAATTTTTTTTAATGACTTTTCATTTTCTCTATTATGACAACATAGTAACTCAACGGTTTTTTTTTATTACATAATTAGGATTGGTAGCTTAAAGGTTTTTTTTTTGCAATATTAAAATTGGTAAATCAAAAGCCTTCCTCATTATTGATTAAGTAAAATTGAGTTATGTGATTTAATTGTAAAGATATAGAGAAGAAAAAAATAATATGACCATTAGTTCAAAAATCATGTCATCCAAGAAATTAAATGAGTTTTGTTTAATTTAGAAATTATTCAACTCAAAACTTAAATTGTACTTGAATTAGGAAAGGAACAAACTTAAAATAGTGAAATATATTAAAACATTATAATTGTTTCGTAATATAAAAGAATAATAAAAACTCCAAAAGAAAGAGATGAAACTTGGCAATCCTAAAAAGAGTAGAAATAAAATATTAAAGTAAATCTAATACCACTTCTATGTTCATCATTCAAATCTATATTATGCAATAAAATCCATATGAAACAAAACAAAATATAGAAAATTAATCAAAACAAATAACAAGAACAACAAATAGAAAGACAACATAATAAAATTCTAAACATATTATTTACCTTTCAACCACCAAAATAATTTCCGTGATAACATGCTTTTTGGTTCTCTAATTATCCCTTTGAGAATATAGTTTATCAATTGTTATGTATTTTAATTCGTTTATTTGGCATAATTGAACTGCAATATAGTTTGAAAAAAAAATCAAAAGCTACAAACACTACAATATTCAAATGTAAAAATTCAACTAACAAACCTCATGGTTAATATTATGCTCCAATGAAATAAACCTACAAAAAGAAAATCAAAAGTATAAAAAATCACCATTACATGAAAAATGAAAGAAATTAAAATTGAAAATTAAGATTTTTCAAGCTTACTCTTTTGTAAAAAATTTTTTCTTTAGTTTACAAACTCTCTATTTATATTGATATCAAAATGCTTTGGTAACTCAAAGGTCTTTTTTAATGACTTTTTGTTTTCCTCATTACTACAAAATAGTAGTAACTCAAAGGTTTTTTTTTTTTAATTTCATAATTCAGCTTGGTAGCTTAAAGGTTTTCTTTTTATTGTAATATTAAAATTGGTAACTCAAAAGCCTTCCTCATTATTGGTTAAGTAAAATTAAATTATGTGATTTAATTACAAAAGTAGGATTATATATATATATATATATTGATTATAAGTTAACATGTTCCTGAATATTATTAATGATAAATAACGATGTATACATTATATATATATATATATATGTAATTAGTTTATTAATTATTTTATATAAATCTTAATAATAGTATACATATTATATTCCATTAAGAGAAAATCATTATTTTCTAAATTATTATCTTCATTATTATTTTAAGTATCGTTTTTATTATAAGTATTAATTAGATAGTAATATGATCTATCTATTTAATTAATTACTAGTAAGATAATTCTGTTTAACTATAATAAACTTTTATAAGGAATATTAAATTTACTCTTAATTTCCTTAATAAGTGAAAATACCCGATTTACCTTCTAAGGGTGAGAATTTCGAGAATGCCCCTAATAGTTAAACTTACCATTTTGTCCATGATAGTAAAAGTTTAGCAAATCTTCCAACTTTCCAAATTACAATTTTGCCTCTAAAGGGGTAAATGACCATTTTACCCTTAAGGAGTGAAGTCACTTAAAAGTCTTTTCTAAGTGTGTCAGAAGCCTGTATAGGCTATCATAAGTCAGCATGTGCATGATTTGATTTTAAAGTGGAAATGTGAGAGACGGGCCCACAGAGCCTTTTACTAGTCTGGCCACTCACTCTGGGCCCAGCCACCAGTGTCACCACTACTCAAGGTATTATCCCTTGGCCCTCGCAAATTTACATCGAGCATGCTCGCAGCGCTACTCGAACCCAGGCCACTAAGGGTTTTGTTGCTCTTATACGCACGCCTCTCACCAATTGAGCTGCACCTTTTTTGTGAGAGACGGGCCCACAGAGCCTTTTACTGGCCCGGCTACCCACTCTGGGCCTGTCCACCAGAGTCACCACTACTCAAGGTATTGTCCCTTGGCCCTCGTAAATTCACATCAAGCACGCTCGCAGCGCTACTCGAACCCAAACCACCAAGGGTTTTGTTGCTCCTATGAGCACGCCTCTCACCAATTGAGCTGCGAGCGTGCTTGATGTGAATTTGCGAGGGCCACAGGACAATACCTTGAGTAGTGGTGACACCGGTGGTCGGGCCCAAAGTGGGTAGCCGGGTCAGCAAAAGGCTCTATGGGCCCGTCTCTCATAGGAATTCTAACGAAATTTTCATAAAATTAGGAGCATCGGCGAAGGATCGTGACGAGGGCTTCTACTGTGCAGTGGGATTAGCATGAGAGTATACTACTCTCCCAATCCGTGAGTGATTTGGCCTCAATGATTAGTGACATTGATGGCAAATGTTTTAATTGTTTTAAATTAAATGTTTTATTGATTTGGGGTATAGTATACCACTGCACAAGTACACACCTTTTTATGGGTGGGTTATATATATATATATATATATATATGGTGATATGAAATATTTAAAATTGATTTTATGTAAATCCGATCGTGGCGTGATGAGAGTCCATACGTGACTTACCCGATCGAGGTATTTTTTATGCAAACCTAATCGTGGCGTGATTACGGTCCATGTGTGACCTGCCCTATTGAGGTATGATATTGGTCCACGAGGGACCTACCCATGAGGGGCAAGTTGTGCTAGCTATTGATGGCTTGTGGACGCTCCATTGGGGAGGCACAAGTGCATCCTCCTGGGACTGTGATGCGCGAAGGGTGACACGCCAGGAGCACTTATAGTCATTACGATGACGAATGACAAACGTTGAGAGATTAGGGCATAGAGTATATGTATATATATTTTTAATAAAATTAAAGGGTGATTTATGTGAATTTCTCCCAACGGGTTTTTGAGCTCATTGACGGATGGGACTCGGTCTATTTATGTTGCTCTAATTGAATCGTTTTAATAAAAATGATTTACTGGTGGGATTTGATTTAAAAATAAAAGCATGATTTATAAAAAAGGATTTTGGTATTATTATATCCCCCACCATCTTTGATCTTTTACATTGTTTCCAAACCACATCACTGAGTCGATGGACTCACCTTGTGGTTTATTTATATTTTTCAGACTTAAGGCTCATTAAGGAGCGGTCATCTCGTAGAACGTGCGGACTACTTTCAGCCTAGTAGGTGTTACTTTCTTAGTGTTCAGTGATCCACTAGTGAGTTTTAAATTCCACTGAGTTTGATTTTATATCTCTTCGTACAATTGTAAATATATGATAATTTGATATTTATATCCTTGGGGGATTTTTCTTATCTAGTATATTACATTTAAAAGTATTATTTTGAATGCTAAGATGTTGTTTTATGGAAATGATATTTAATGTTTGATATTTGTTTTATGCTTGATATTCAATGACTTGCATTGTCTCTAGTGTGTTACTACAGCATGTATTTCGAGGCAGTATGGCGGCTGCCACGTGGCCAAGCTTGCGAGTCGGGGCATGACACTGTAACTATCAGACAACGATTGCAGAATTACATCAGTGACCAACTCTTAGCCTAGTGGAAATTCCAATCTTTCAAGGCTCTCAACATAGCCCATCATCCTTAGAACATGTGTTGTAATGGGAATTCCTTCTGTCATTTTGCACTGAAGTAGGTCTTTAGAGACATCAAATCTCTCTTACCTAGCTTGCCCTTGATAAAGCTATTTTAGATGCTCAATCATATCGAAAGCATTCATCTCCTCATTATGCTTCTGAAAATCAGGAGTCATAGTAGCAAGCATAAGACAGGCCACATCTAAGGCATCATTTTGATATTTCTTGTAAGCATCTCTATCAGCCCTTGATGCATTAGCAGTAGAGCCTCATCAAGAAGGGGTCCCTCAAAGACATATAGCTTTCTCTCTTGTTTGAGGACTATCCTCAAGTTTCTGTACCAGTCCAGGAAGTTTAACCCATTCAACTTGTTCTTCTCAAGGACAGATCGTAGCGAAAGTGTGTTGGATGTGTTTAATGACATGGTAATCTACAATAGAAATATGAAAAATAAGTATCATGCTTTTAAATCATTGAATTTGGCAATTTAAATTAAATGATACTCCTATTATTTTTGTTCGAATTAATAACCTTCACTATTAATTTGGAAAATCCTACCTTAGAACTTTTTAGTGGGTCAAAATTCATATTTCCCAAATCTTGAGTTAACTTTGACTGAACACTCAAAACTTGGTTATTTATGTAGGCAACTCTTACCAATTGCATCTCATGCAACTCTTGGATAGTTAGGTTAATAATTCTTGTCTTAGTTCATCCTATGAACTACCTAACTCTTTAACTCTAGGTCCCCAGTCCTATTGAGATTACCTAGTTAAGTCACACTCAATATTAGCTATTTGGATATCACTATTATCCTATGGCATCTTACCATGATAGAAAATATATAATTTGCTTTGACAAACCTACATATATTCGATCTAGGCATTAATGGAGGCTATACATTGGATGGCATTTGACTTAATATTTTTTCTTTGAGGGAATTTGATCTCACCAATTTTAGTCTTTGTTATTAAAAGTCATAAATTGATTTTATCAATTATCAATAAGCATGCATCCATTTTAATCACTTATCTCATACATAAAATAAATGCAAAAAAGTAAACTTGACATAGTTATAGCCCAATCTACATCAATTCTCTCAAGCAATAAGAGAATTGACAAGGTCAACCTAGGGGTAATTCTAACTTCTCCAAGCACCACCTTGGTCCACCTTATATAGCCACTATGTCTTGCCTCCTTTGATTAAGCACCTTCGACCCTAGAACTATCCTAATTCTATACAAGAAATATGATAGAAACATCGAGTTACATTCGAGGGGAGTAACGTGAGAAGAGAATGTACAACCAGAATTTTGAGAGAAAGGCATGACACGCAGGCCGTATTTAAAAATTTACAACCCTTGTAAAACTTATGGTCATAGGGTTATAACTACGCACCATGCTCAAAGAACACAATCAACATGCTATTCACAACAACATCACAATTGATCAAATTTTAAACCCTTTAAAAGATTGAATTAAATAACTAATGTGTTTAATGTCGGGTTATAAATTAACACCCTACGTAGAGAAAATATGGCAGTCCCAATCAGTGATAGAAATATTACCTCATGCCATAAATCAGAAACTAAAGCCGGATCAAATCAAGCTGTAGCAAAACCTCCTCAGGATTTCACCTCTACGGTATCCACACGATCATGTAGTAACTTGTAATACCCGTACCAAATACCTGTTTCTTTCCGCCAATTAGAGCGTGCATCAGTTAGTAAGAGAGAGTGGTAAAGTTTTACTTAAGTGGTGAAAAGGACATGGATGGGATTAAGTGATTAGTTAGGAATTAGTAGTAAGGTTAGAAATTTAGACTGAAATTGTTAACAAATGACAGGGAATTTGAAAATTTCACTGCAAATGGTTCAGAAGTAGACGGTCTGAAGAGTAGAATTCTACACTGAAAATTTCATTACATTGACTTGGGGTATAGATGGAATTCTAGTGATTTTTGGAGGACAAAATGGAAACTAAGAACAAAATTATCTTTTATGGATTCTATCACATGATGACAAGTGTCATTGGCTTAGGAATGAATGGCTAAGATCTAGGACAAATTTCATCATCTTATGTAATGCAAAATCCGGCAATGACTTTAGAATTCCCTAGAAAATTCATCCAATATTGATGGTTGTCTTCCAACCTTAGAACTTGAAGAAGAAAAATCACCATTGATGAGTGCTTGGAACCTTCCATCCATAAAACACAAGTCTTAAATTCTTCAAGCAAGCCTATTAAAATTACCTATCAAATTAAACCTCTTGATTAGCCCATCAACATTCCTAAATCAATTTCAATAAATTTAAGCTAAGTGAGGAGGAATTGCAGTTGGAAAGTTTAGGGTTCTTGGAGGGATATTGTAATTCCAAGGTAAGCATACTTAAATTCAATGCTATATATTAGTTCTTGATATACTAATCATGAATATCAAGCTAATTTAGCATGAATTTTATTGTATACTTATGAATCTAGAAAATTAGAAATGTCATGGAGAATTCTTGAATTTGAGATTTAGGCTAAATTTGGATTCAAGGAAGCTTGAGGTTGGAATATGAGATCCATGAAAATTTACTACACTAGGAAATGTGATTGAATTACATGAAAGAAGAAACCTTCAATTTTGTAATATAGTGTTGAATTCACCGAGGAAAAATGGCATTCGGTAATTTGGCTAACTTAATGGAAAGGTAGTTGAATTGGAAATGAATTAATGTGGAGAATTGAATTACTAGAATCTATCTGACCTATTTATTCATAAGCTGTAGAAGATCTTCCTTTTATTGGAAATTTCCTGGATTTGGTAGCCAAAATTGTCCCAACACCTAGTGATCCGTCAACGGGTGAAGGTCTATACGTCGACGGTAGGTAAATAACCTCGTGGCACTGGAAGTCAGAAACTTTTACCCGTCAACAGGTACATACTTAGACGTCGATGGATATATGGATAATTTGGTTCACCGAAGTCAGAAATTTCCATCCGTCGACGGTTAGGTCGGGAGGCGTCGACGTTTAATACTAAGTATACCCTGGAAATGTTAGCCGTGGGCGTCCACCCTCAGATTCGTGGACGGATGGTTTGGATTTAAAAGTAGTAGTTATCGAATAGCTTACCCGTCGACGGCTAGGGTTCGGCTTGTCGATGGGTATGTGTGTGATTTTCATTCTTAGTTTAACTTGCTGGTAGATCGTAGATAGGAGATAGACAATCAAGGAGGAGCAAACTCGACCGGAGCCAACATTCCTTTCGAATGGCGAGTCCTCTTTTAAGGAAAATTTGCGTGTGATGTAGTGGGAGTGTATACCCTCCCCAAACCTATGAGTGGGACTTTACCGACCTAAATAAATATGTTGCTATTTAAATTGTTTCCTAAATGCAATAGTTTGTTTTCCTTGGATTTCAATTGGTTTATAATGGTTGTTTATGATCTTGATATGAATTGACTTGTTTTATTATTTTTCAATTAAGTATTTGGATTTTGTGATAAAGTTTATTGGAATTGATGTTATTAAGACTGACTTCGATAATGGATTAGTTGGTCAAATGATATTCAATAGAACTGTGATGTTTACATTACGATTTTGGTGGATGAGATGTTAGTCACTGCAGTGGCGCCTCTCACAGTCCGAGCTTGTTGAGCTGGTGTGAGTAGGCTTTTCACTCCCACTTGGGGTGGATGGTACAGGGGTTGTTGTGCACACTGCTAGGTGATTATGAGACCCCAATGGGAGCACTACGGACATAGCCACGTACCACCCGTGGTGAAGGCCCGTGCCAACGCCGAGTAGAGGGCTTTTTGTTTCAGAAATAAAGAAACTAGAGGAAACCTCGGCGAGCTTATACCTCACCTTGGCCGGGTGAGGTTTAAGCAATGTGTTTTGGCAAGCCCTAAAATGTTTTCTTACGGATGATTGCTTACTTTGACTACTGTTGTGTTATTGAGATTCTTAAATGTTAATTCAAAGTTTTCTTATGCTATGTTAAATAAATTCTTGATCGATAATAAGGTGACAAATCAAATATTTTCGAAACATTATAAACTTTCGATTCAAGGTTATACAAAGTGCGTGTTTATATTTTCTTATTTAAAATTTCATTGATAGTATTGTCTCATCCCACGTTTCTTAAAAATTTTATTTTTCAGGATAATTAACCGCACAAAAAGGGTAGACCGTTGAGTGTCGAGACTCGACCTCGGACACCTCACAGTAAGTCTATACGACCTATGTGTGATTATTACTGGACCCACTAGCATGATTTGATTACGGTTGAAGTATGAGTTACCCATATTTCTCGATTTAAAAGATTGTTTCTTTTAAATTTTGAACTGCCTAAATATTTTTATAAATCTTATTTTTCATTTTGCATAGCAAGTCTAAATGGATTTATTAAATGGGTTCAAGATACTGTAAGCCTTGCGAGCCTCTAGTTGTGGGTGAAGCGCGCCATTCACAATTCGTGGCACGAGACGGTTGTCATATTCTCGACCTTCGGGTCGGGGTGTGATAATTAAAGTGGTATCAGAGCTCAGTGTTTCGTTAAACGGTGTTCTAAAATAGTTTTCTAAAAAGTCCGCAAAGTGCCAAGTGGATCCAGGTCCGATTGAGTCAATTTCCAAACCTTTAGGTAACTTATATCTTATTGTTAGTGCTAAACCCTTATTTACCTTTAGATACTGATACTTGAACTTCGACTAATTTTATGATCGAGTAGTCGTATAGTTGCACAGGTCGTATAGTCACCTAGACTGTCTGTAAATGTTTGAGCATTGTTCAAATATTTCCTAAACTTTTCATGGACCCTAAAGCAAGGTTAATATTGTCTTCCGATTTTCTTGTTTTGTGACACGAAGTAGACCTTCTAGCAAAGTTCATAATATTCCTTTGACAAAAGTCTGGAAGCGATGTTCTTCTTCATTACGAAGAAAGATCTGTTGAGGATACGTATATGTATAGAGAAGTAAGTTAATTGGAGAAGGAGATTTAAAGACTAAAGATGAGAGTGTGAAATTAAGAGTATTAATTGCGAAATGAATGAATGAAGAGTGATGAAATTGATAAATGTTGGTGAAGATAGCACAAATAATGTAATGGTATGAGCAACGGATTATTAAAGAACTGATGTAAAGAGAAATTTAATGGTACATACTTGGAAAGGATAAGCCACAAAGGTAATTGAATATTTTAAGATGAAATGGCTACTTATGGGAAACCGGGTTGGATGGGTCAAAAAAAAAATCAATACCAGGATAACAGAAAGTAAAGATTGTAGATTGAGTGAAATTTACTGTAGTTGGATAGTTAACAAGATGAATTTCTAGTGATGTTGGTAGTAAGTTGTGTATGAATGTGAAAACGAGATAAATTTATGGAAAAGCAAGTATGTGATGGGTGGCAAAAGAGAGGATTCAAGCAAATACATTAATGATTGCGGGTTGAATGTGATAAACTTGTGCGATAAAAAGAGATATAAAATCGAAGCTAAAGAAGAAAATGGTAACTGAGTGAAATTAAGTGGGAAAAGTTTTGATGTATTCAAATAGTTAAACGAATAATGAGAATTTTTGGAATTGAAATAGTTGAGGCCAAGGATGGTAGTAGAATGAACTGTGATTACTTCCATGATGTTATGGAGTCCTTGAATAAATCTTAAGTAGGAAGAGATGAGAGATAGGAAAGTTCATAAAATGACTTTTATATATTGAAACGTCCAAGAATAAAGAGAAGTTGCACATATACACTGACAAGGTAATGATGGAAATGTGATTCGTTGAAAAGAAGGTAGGATCGAAGTTCTTAAAGAATCTTTTAGATTGATTGCTTCAAAGAAGATTTGATTGGGTCCTGAGAGAAACCAAGAAAGTTGGCAAGGTAGATTGATGTAGATATTAAATATGAAATTCCATTAACGGAAAGAGTGAATTAAATAAATTGTAGATCGGCTAGGAAATTTACTTGGAGTCACATAGACCATGAATTGAGGACGATGAGTTGATCGATATGGATTAAAAAGCCAAAAAGGAAAATCCCAAATTTGGAGAGATATGAATAAAAGATGAAATTGTGAAACTATAAACCGATGCCTATTATTACAATTGAAAAGGATTCATATTGCTTCAAGAATATAAATCCGACCCCTCGCGTATATTAGAAGTAGCACCAGTTGAACTTAAAGAAGATTAAATTATGAGGTACGACTGGTGGAGGTTCTTGAACACAAAAAGAAATTCTGCATGACATGCATGTGAGTATATTCTTAGGTGAATTAGGGATAACTCCTGCCTAGTGAAAATTTTCTCTTTTGAAGGAGTTGATCCCTATTCTATCAGTACAAACTTTATACAAAGTAGAACGGGACTTGTTTTGCGTATCAGATTTTAAAAATTCACCTACCATACACCAGGCATGAAATCTCCTAACCACCACCTATTTCACTTTTTATATGTGTCTAAGACTTTTCAGAACTCTTGCGGTATTTTTCAGAATACTTTAAACTCGGGAAAAAAAAATTTCACTTACAAAAGTGTCGAAAAATCCAATGGCATTTTTGTAAATAAGTGCAATTTTACAAATTTAATTTTTGAATCATTAAAAGCATTTTTCCGTGAGTTTTGAGCAATTTCATATTGTTATATACCGTTTAAACTTGAAAATTTCCAAACTGCTGCGGGAAATTAATGACGAAATTATCGTTTTGCCCTTGTTAAAGTTTTAATGATAAAATGGGGCAATTACTTTCATTATCTTAATGACCTAAATATTTTGATAAATTCACCTTACTTTTGTGAGATTTTGCCAATAGGCTTTTGTTTTTAAAAAAATTCCTTTCATTTTACTTCAAGTTTCATGATTTCTCTTTAGGACACAAAAGTAATTTTTGAAATTCAACAAGGACATTATTATCGTTTGATTCCCTGATATTCTAAAATATTCAAGAGTCCTCTTAAATTTTCTAGCAATTCACTTGATTTTTAATAACTCTCCATAAAACACTAAAGTTTAAATACTTTGTGAGACACAATGGTAAATTTTTTTATGGGAACATTTTAGTAAATTGACCAAAGAGAATGGTCTAAATTTACATGGCAGAGGCATCAAGAAAAGGTGAAAGTATTAAAAGGAAAACTAGGGAATGTAATAAGTTTCAGTGAAAGCTAAATGCTCAATTTAATATTCAACACGTGGTTCTTCATTCAAATTTGTATTAACTTTACAAAATTGTCAATCGCATTATTTCTTTTTTTTTTCTTTCATATTATGGTAATTGGTTATCTTCTCCGCGTAATTAATATGTAGATATTTTGGATTGATTAGCATTTAGTTGATTTCCCTTCTCTGCATGATCTTTGAGGGGATAGCCAAATAATCCACACCTTTTTGGTTGATTTCATATTGGGATTTCTACATTTGGAGTTTAAATACAATTTGGTTGTTGGGTAAGTGTAGGATTTTGGGTTGGTCTCATGTTGGAACTTGGGGTAAAATTGTTTTGTTGGTGGGAAGAGTTTAAAGCTATTTGATTGGCGGGAAACTCTAGGTTTTTGGGTTGGGATTTTTTGGATTTAGACATTTAAGGATTATTAATTTGGTCGGTAGGAAAGTGTAGAGAAAAGTAGAGAAAATATTAATTAAACAAGTAAAAAGATGTGTTTTTTTTTTTTTTCCTTCGTTTCAAATATTTTTCTTTTTTCTTTTTTTTTATTTTTTATATATGCATCCAATTGGAAAATGCCACATGTCACCTTTAATCATTTAGTGGCACATGTCTTTCACAACTAAAAAACTGTTAACAAACGTCCTGAATTGTAAAGTTTAGCATTGATCTGAGTAAGGGACCAAACATTAAGTCTCAAATTGAGTATTTAACTTTTAGTTTAAACTTAATTTAAAGCATAACTCACTCTTTATTTAAACATATCTTTTCAAAATAAAATCAAGAAAAAGCTTAACAGGTGCCTATTAACACCCATTAAGTTTGTTATAAAAAGAAAATTTCTTATAATTACTGTGTTACGTAAAAATTACTTCTTTATAAATGATACACTCGGACCTAATACGACTTTTTCATACAAATAGAATAGTGTAAGACGGCGTATTAAGTGAACAATACGTCGGTCCGGATGTGTTTAATCAAGAAGAGAAGTTAAAATTAGGATAAGACGGAGTTGAAAGGTAAAGGAATTAACCGTGTATGGAAATTAGTAAATGCCAAAAAGACCTCCAATTAAGTCTCTATAAATTTATTATGAGCCCCGTTGGCACAAGAAATCAAAGGATTTAGCCAACGGGTGAAAACGAAAGAAAGTTGAAAAAAGGGAAAAAGTTTGACCTGGGGCCCGAGTAGATTCGGTGTCAGGCTCCTCTATAAATAGAGGAAGCCAAAGCTTTTTTCTTCATTTCTCTTTTTCTTTTTTTCTTTCTTTTTCTCTTTTTCTCTCTAGAGCCAAACGGAGACATTTTGGAAAATTGATAGATTCGGACAAACCGGCCAGTAAAACAAGGTGAGTTTCTAGTACGTCATTCTACTCACCTCGATCTACGTTATAGTAAGTTTGTACGCATTTCCATGCATCGGTTTAGCATAGATATCAGTTTTTAGCTTATGACCGGTTTAAATTTTAAAACTCAAATCGGTGGATATCGGACCTGTAAAATAAGGTGAGTTTTTAGTATATTATTGTACTCATCTTAATCTACGTCATACTCCGTTTTCACGCATTTCTGTGCACTGGGTGAGAGTAAATTTGAGATTTAGTCAATTTAAGCTAAATCTTGATTTTACGAAAATTGGACAGTGTTTCTCATTTCTGCCTCGGCGGATCCGTCATGGATGCCATGAGGATCGCCTATCTAAATTTGTACGTCGAAAGGAGGAGAAACGAGTGCGAAAACCGGGGGAGAGACCGGCCGAGAAACAGGCCGATCGAGTCCCTATTTAGATATTTTTATATTATATTATTATATTTAAGATATTTATATATTATATTAATATATCTTAGATATTTATATATTATATCATTATAATATATAAATATCTCATAGGAGGGCTTTTTGGGCCCGATTTCGAGTAGAACTTGATCCAGCCCTGGTGTGGGCCCACGGGCCCCCTAGGGCATTTTGGTAATTTTCGTCAAGAGTCCGACTTTGGCCCCGAAATCTCCTAGACACTTTCTTAGGCCCCGAATCATATTCAAACCTAGTCTTAAGTCATATTAGAGCCTCGTAGGTGCATTCATAAATTTAATTATGAATGTTAACGTATATTTCCGTGTATTAGGGCTCCGGTTGGATCGAATACAGCGATGCTCCGGAGGTTAAGCTACACGGAACGTTTGGGAGTATACGAATCTCCCAATACTGTGAGTGGCCTAGACTTCTTTGTTTAGCCACTGGGAACAAAGGTTTTAAAAAGGTTTTAAAAACATAGATGTTTTCAAAGGTTTTAGGATACAGGAAATCCACACACACACAGTGCTTGTGATATACCCACGTAGATAGTGGGATGTTTTCAAAGAAAATATAAAGACTTATGTGTGTGTATTTATATGTTTTAAATATATATGTTTTGAATACATATATATATAATAAATGTATGGATGGGACGCGAGATGCGCGTTTAAATAAGCTCCTCGAGCTCCAGTATATGTGGGAGCGTTGACTGAGTTGGAGTAGCATGCATGAGACTTAGCTGTGGACCGCCTATTGAGGGGCACGATGAGTCGAGACTTGGGAGAGGCGCGTAAGGAAGCTCGCCAGGTCTCGAGGTAGCTGTGTTCCACCACAGCGACAGGCACCATCGAAGGAACAGGCTAGAGAAAGAGAAAATGTGAAGTGTTTTAGAAAGAAAAGAGATAGCCCTCGGTGCAATAAGGCATACGATCAACGGGTCGAGCCTTCAGTATGAAAGAGATGCCAGCCCATTTGAGATATATACATATATATTTATTTTAAGAGATTTAAAAGAGGGTTCTCGATTGGAGAACCAGCAAAGAGTTTTGAAAAGAAAAATATTTATTTTATTATTAATTTAAATTGGATTACCCCTACTTTCCCTAGCCCCGATGGAGATTCATTGAACCTCTGTCACTCACCTGTATCCAATGTGGATGGATGCTGATTCGCATATGGGGTCAGTAAATAGAATGGAGGCTCAGTAGGAGGCGTCAGTGGCTTAGGCTTAGTAGTTTCCGCTGTATAGGTATTCTCTAAAGTAGTCCACTGGTATTACCTTTAAAGATTATTATTTTATTAAATGATTTTTAATTAAATTTTTAGTTACTTTGCAGTGTTGGTATCTATTTCTTTGCCTTGTGGTGTTTCGGGTGGGTGAGCGACTGACACGTATTTCAAGGCAATACGGCGGTTGCCACTTGGTCGACCCGGGCGGGTCGGGGAGTGATAACTTTAATGGTATCAGAGCGTTTAAACGATTTTGACTGTTTTCAGAAACTATAAAGTGTTTTCAAAGTATTTTCAAACGTTTTCGAAGCCAGTGGATTAGATAGATTTAGAACTCTAGAGTTTGAGTAGGTAGTTGCTCGAAAGCGTCATAAATGATCAAACCTACTCGTAGAATACCTTCTTTAGCAGTGAGCCACCAGATAGTGTTCTCGAGTGTGGTCTTAAGTGAAAAGAGATCACGACCACCTTCTTTCTCGAGATTCGTGCAAGCAAGGCACGCTATTCAAGAAACTCCCCAAAACCAAATTTTCAGTTTTTAATGTTCCTTCTACTCGACAGCTAAATTGTGCAAGGGATGGTATTTCCCTTGAGATGAAGAGATAGATGATGTCTCGTCCAATTCTCCAAGGAAGCCTAATTAGAGGCTTATGAGTAAGTGAAAACTGGTTCGATGCCCACAACCTTCGATGTTCAATCTTTGAAGTTGTAAACATCGAGACTCGCTAGTAAAGCAGCGAGTTGAAACTTAAACTAGATGTGTTCCCTGATTCTTTACACTAGTGACGTGTAAGAGTTTGGAGGGAATAAAGCGGCTAGAACGAGGCCAAGATGGGGCTAACGTGCGTGAACGTTAACCTCACTTCTCTCGCTCTTTACACCATTGGTGTGTAGCCTAGGAGAGAGAGTTAGGTTAGAATGAAAGAAATCGAAGGAGTCGATCACAAAAGACGTGGTTCACCAAAAACCTCAGGACGTGAGGTGAAGCATTCGAGTAACTAGATGAAGGATCAAGGAGGACCTCACAAAGCATCAAATGGGAGGTGAAGTGAAGCGATTGTCGAAGAGCCCACAGGTTGGCAGGTCTGGTGGGATAAGCCCACAGGTTGCCTGGATGATGCTCCGAGGAGTGGGCATGATGTGCGAGAGATTGCAGTAAACGCTAGCCGAATACTGTTGTCCTTACACTGTGTGTGTAAGTGGTGAAAGAAATGGGGTATTGGTGGCCGAAAGAGAGTTTGTCTGAGTCAATTGATGAGAGGCATCCAAGGAAGTTGGAAGAGATCGAATGATCCCAAGATCATGAGAAGTGAGATATGGGAGAATCACTTAAGGGTGTGAAAAGGATTGACAAGAGACAACCCTAAAGGATTTAAGGATGACAGAAAGGAAGAGTAAGGAAAGAGAACAAAAGAGAAGCCATTCTTGGGAAATGACAAGGAGGAATAAGGCAAAGATGACATGATGAAGAATAAGAAAAGAATGAAAAGAGATTACATCCAAGTGGTCAAGGAGTAGTACACCCGTCACTACTTGCCTGACCATTGGATACCAATGTCAAAAGAGAATATTTAAGAAAGAAGAGAAAGGAAATGAAGATGGAGGAAATGGAATAAGAGATAAATAAGCTAGAAACCTCCATTTCCAAGTGGATTAAGGGTGATGAACCCTTATTAATTGATGGATAATGAGAGACAAGAGGAGGAGACCTTCAAGAATGATAAGAAATGATCTTGACAAGCCAATGGGAAGTATGCAAACGGAAAAAGTAGAATGCACGACAATGATGAAAATGCTTGCATGCGTGCGAAGAGAGAGCACGAAGAGAATGTTTTTTTTCGAAATTGAGAAGACATCACCAGAAAGAAAGAGTGAGACAGAAAAAGGGGAAAAGAGAAGAAAAGCAAACCCTTAAACCAAGGATAAAGAGATGTCGTGATGTAGTGCGGAGGTTTTCTTAATGAAGAAAGAAAGCATAAAACCCTAGGTAAAAGAAGATCCTAGGCTAATAAAAGAAGAATAAGGCCTGAGAAGAAAGAGAAGCTTAGTTTAGTTGATGAACTACTAGGAATAGAGCCTTAAAAGAAGAAAAGCATAACACATCACTAGAAAACTATAACTTTAATTAGTGATAATGTCATAATGAACCATAGGTTAATAACTCCAAATAGCTGACCAGGATTAGCAAAAGAATAAGACTAGGAAATTAGGTTTCGAGACAAAACCTAGGTAGGTAACTTAGAGATAGATTAAAGAAGAGCATAAAAAAGGATATTAAAAGAAGCCTAGAAAGAGGATTAAGGAAGATATAGTGAAAGAACGCGAATAAAAGACTTAGAAACGGATGTTAGTTGAAGAAAGTCGAGCATAATAGACCCCAAATTGAGTCAAGCCAAGGCACTACATCATAAAATGAATAAGTTAAAGAAGAGAGTGTATAAACAAGGATTATCGGAGGTCAGAACCGAGAAACAAAAAAAGGGTCAAGGAGATAAATTGGTGAAAGGAAGAAGAAACCCCCCGACTACTTGATTGTGGAAGAAGAGAACAGAAGGGTTAAATGTGTGAATTGGTGAAAAGAAAGGAAAGGAAAACCCCTGATTATTTAAGTGATAGAAGAAGAGATAAGGAGGTAGGATAGAGAGAAAAATTAAAGAAAACATAAGAGAAGAAGCACTCGTAGGAAGCGAGTGAATGAAGATGATTATATCCTAATGGATGATATCGGTAAGGAATGAATGGAAGAGAAGAAAAGAGAAATAAGAAGTAAGGATACCAAAACATGATGGAATAAACAAGGTAAAAGGATGATGAGGACAAGAATAATGATGATGATGGAAACTTTAAGGATAATCAAACACAAAGAAGGAGGAAAATGGATCGACCTAAGTAAAAGTTGAAGAAAGAAAGAGGATAAACCAGCATAATGGTTGTAACAGAAAGAGACAAAAGGATGAGAACGAAGAAGTAAAGTGAGATAAAAGGAATTAAGAGTAAGGAGTCAAGGAACATAAAGGATAAGTTGAATTTTTAGAATGAGGGGAGTAAGCTAATTTTGAGGACAACCTCCCCGAGGAATGATAAGTGAAGAAATGATATGGGAGATAGAGTTAAACCAAGCTAAAACGGAGATAGCTTGAAACGGATAGGATTGTGAGGCAATGGAGAATAAAGAAAGGTGTTGTCTGTGATAAATAAACCGTGGTATTTAAAGACAAAGAAAAGATTTCAAAGGATTAAGAGCTGAAGATGGCTAAGAGAAAGGAAACCCACATTTGTAAAGCAAAAGATGATGGAACCGAGACAGAAGGGATAACAAGAAAGAACCCCGAGTACTTAATGGAAAGAGTACAGGGATAAGGAAAAGAATTGATTAAGCTCATAAACTTTTATAAGCACAGCCAGTATAAGGAACTGAAAGGAAATTCTAACACCTAAGAAAATCAAAAGTGTTAGAAAAAAAGAAGGATAAGGATGAGGATGATGAAGAAAGTCACAGAAGAAAGCAAAGAAGAGGAAGAATGAAGCCAAGGAGAAGGAAATCTTGGATAAGACGTGAAAGATCACGTGGATCAAGAGTAAGGAGTGTGAAGAAGAGAAATGCCGTGGAAATGACCCTAAGGAAAAAAAAGGGGTATGGAGATTGTAAAAGCTGCAGATGATGCTTAAAGATAGCAATAGACCAGAGAGGAGGTCGAGTTGAGTGAAATGAATGAAAACCTCAAGAGAGAAACACGAAAATGAAGAAACTACAAAGAATGCAGTATGAGTGTAACGCGCGTGAGTTACATTGTTCCGCGTTGATGGGAAGACAAGAAAAGGTAGACCCCACAATGGACATGGATGGATGGAAAGGAAGAAAAGGTTAGGGAAGGGGATAAGGAAACCCCTAGAAAGTACTGTTGATGAAAGGAGGAAAAGGAAGTCTTAGTGAAGAGAAACAAGAAAACAAAAAGCATGCAGTGATCACGATATAATGCGATCAGCTACGGCCCGTGTTGACGGGAATGTCAGTGGGGAAAGAGAGCCCTTTTTGAGAGGCCTAAGAGGCCTAAAAGTCAAATAAAAGCCTAAGAGGCTAGAGAAATGGCATGAATGGGTATGAAGTCGAGGCTCAAATGTGATTGACTTGGGAGCCATGTGAGGCGTCCCTATGAGAGGAAGGATGAGAGATCGAGATCTTGAGGATTTTTGTGATGATTATTCGAGAAGACCGGCCCAATGCGTGATTGGGAGAGCATGAGACCTCCCAGAGTTCTCCATCACAGGGAGGATGAGAAATGTGATGGGCTGTGGGCCCTGTATGTGATGTGATGGGCCGAGGGTCCCATGTGTGATTGTGATGGGCGATCAAAGAGTGCGTCAGATTGTGAGAGCCGAGAGGGCATGATCTCTGATTCCTCTGAAATGATGTGGCCGAGTGTGGGCCAGTGTGTACAAGAGCTCGACTCATACGCCATGAGATCTGAATGGAAGAAGATCAGAGAAGGAAGCGAAAGCAAGGTAGGGGGAAGAAATTTAACTCACCGCATCCTCGTCGTGGAGGCGAGGGAGTTAAGCTAAGGTCTTTCCCAATAGCTTGGTTACAAAGATGAGTGCAAAACCATAAAACGACGAAGAATGCGTCGGAGAATAGCCTCGAAGTGAGAGGCAGTGGCAATGCAAAGGAGAAGAGAACTCCTAAGAAGAGTAAGAGGTATGGAACCTCAGAAGTAACAAGAGGATAGTCTCTTTAAGAGAGACTTTAAGAAAGGACAAGGACAAGGTGAAAGGATCTAGTAAGCATAGCTGAAGCGGATGAAGCACCTCCAAGTGTTATGACCAAAGTGAAGCGAGCCTAACCCATGAATAGGTAAGGGTAGGCTATGTTAAGGGAAAAGATGAGGTTCAAATTTGAGAACAGAAGAGAGGTGGAGCTGTTTTTGAACAAGCATGATCGGAAGAGATTAGACGCGAATTGGTGGGCGTCAGTAGCAAATAGTGATGCAAACACTATTCGAAAACTAAATGAGGGCTTCGAATGGAAGCCAAACCTCCCCAATTACCTCATTTAATTTCAAGGACGAAATTTTTAAAAGGAGGGGAAAGTTGATACGCCTGGACCTAATACGACTTTTTCATACAAATGGAATAGTGTAAGACGGCGTATTAAGTGAACAATATGTCAGTCCGGATGTGTCTAATCAAGAAGAGAAGTTAAAATTAGGATAAGACGGAGTTGGAAGGTAAAGTAATTAACCATGCATGAAAATTAGTAAATGCCAAAAAGACCTCCAATTAAATCCCTACAAATTTATTATGGGCCCCGTTGGCACAAGAAATCAAAGGATTTAGCCAACGGGTGAAAATGAAAGAAAGTTGAAAAAGGGGAAAAAGTTTGACCCGGGGCCCGAGTAGACCCAATGTCGGGCTCCTCTATAAATAGAGGAAGCCGAAGCTTTTTTCTTCATTTTTCTTTTTCTTTTTTTCTTTCTTTTTCTCTTTTTCTCTCTAGAGCCAAACGGAGGCATTTTAGAAAATTGATAGATTCGGACAAACCGGCAGCAAAACAAGGTGAGTTTCTAGTACGTCATTCTACTCACCTCAATCTGTGCTATATTAAGTTTGCACGCATTTCCTTGCATCAGTTTAGTGTAGATCTCAGTTTTCAGCTTTTGACCGGTTTAAATTTTAAAACTCAAATTGACGGATATTGGGCCAGTGAAATAAGGCGAGTTTTTAATATGTTATAGTACTAACTTAATCTACGTCATACTCCGTTTCACGCATTTTTGTGCACCGGGTGAGAGTAAATTTGAGATTTAGTCAATTTGGGCTAAATCTCGGTTTTACGAAAATTGGACAGGTGTTTCTCGTTTCTACCTCGGCGGATCTGTCATGGATGCCATGAGGATCGTCTGTCTAAATTTGTACGTCGAAAGGAGGAGAAACGAGTGCAAAAACAGGGGGAGAGACCGACCGAGAAACAGGCCGATCGAGTCCCTGTTTAGATATTTTTATATTATATTATTATATTTAAAATATTTATATATTAATATATCTTAGATATTTATATATTATATCATTATAATATATAAATATCTCATAGGAGGGCTTTTTGGGCCCGATTTTGAGTAGAACTTGGTCCAGCCCGGGTGGGACCCAGTCCAGTCAGGGTGTGGGGCCCGCGGGGCCCCCGAGGGCATTTTGGTAATTTTTGTCAAGAGTCCGATTTTGGCCCTGAAACCTCCTAGACACTTTCTTAGGCCCCGAATCATATTCAAACCTAGTCTTAAGTCATATTAGAGCCTCGTTGGTGCATTCATAAATTTAATTATGAATGTTAACGTATATTTCCGTGTATTAGGGCTCCGGTTGGATCTAATACGGCGATGCTCCGGAGGTTAAGCTACACGGAGCGCTTGGGAGTATACGAATCTCCCAATACTGTGAGTGGCCTAGACTTCTTTGTTTAGCCACTGGGAACAAAGGTTTTAAAAAGGTTTTAAAAACATAAATGTTTTCAAAGGTTTTAGGATACAGGAAATCCACACACACACAGTGCTTGTGATATACCCACGTAGATAGTGGGATGTTTTCAAAGAAAATATAAAGACTTATGTGTGTGTATTTATATGTTTTAAATATATATGTTTTGAATACATATATATATAATAAATGTATGGATGGGACGCGGGATACGCGTTTAAATAAGCTCCTCGGGCTCCAGTATATGTGGGAGCGTTGACCGAGTTGGAGTAGCATGCATGAGACTTAGCCGTGGACCGCCTATTGAGGGGCACGGTGAGTCGAGACTTGGGAGAGGCGCGTAAGGAAGCTCGCCAGGTCTCGAGGTAGTTGTGTTTCACCACAGTGACAGGCACCACTGAGGGAACGGTCTAGAGAAAGAGAAAATGTGAAGTGTTTTAGAAAGAAAAGAGATAGCCTTCGGTGCAGTAAGGCATATGATCGACGGGTCGAGCCTTCAGTATGAAAGAGATGCCAACCCATTTGAGATATATACATATATATTTATTTTAAGAGATTTAAAAGAGGGTTCTCGATTGAAGAACCAAAAAAGAGTTTTGAAAAGAAAAATATTTATTTTATTATTAATTTAAATTGGATTACCCCTATTTTCCCTAACCCCGATGGAGATTCATTGAACCTCTGTTACTCACCTGTATCCAATGTGGATGGATGCAGATTCGTGTACGGGGTCAGTAAATAGAATGGCAGCTCACTAGAAGGCGTCGGTGGCTTAGGCTTAGTAGTTTCCGCTGTATAGGTATTCTCTAAAGTAGTCCACTGGTATTACCTTTAAAGATTATTATTTATTAAATTATTTTTAATTAAAGTTTTAGTTGCTTTGCAACGATGGTATCCATTTCTTTGCCTTGCGGTGTTTCGGGTGAGTGAGTGGCCGGCATGTACTTCGAGGCAGCGCGGCGATTGCCACGTGGTCGACCCGGGCTGGTCGGGGCGTTACAATAAATGACAAAATGATCACTCTTAAACAGTGCCTCACAAACCCTAAAATTGATAAATTAATTTCATTTTAAAAACTAAAATTAAAATTTATTCATTGAAGGGCTCAAGTGCTACATCAAATCGAAGACTATAAATGTCCATTAGACCTCTTAGTGGATCCAATATCCACTAAAGTAGGCCTACCAACATGGCAAAAGTCAATAAGCTGGGTAAAGCACTACATAAGTGACTTATATCATTCTTCTTGTAGGATAGAATGTTCTACATTCTAAAATTACCTATAATACCCCACTAATTTTAGGATGCAAGAGATTTAATTTTAACCTTTTACACAAACAAGTATTATGAATAGAAAAAGCTATAATGGAATACCGAAAAATTTCATCCTTATTTTAAAATTGAATTTGACTTGGAATTTTTGTGTAATTGAAATTTATCTTTTGATTAGAATCTATATTTTTAGGTGAACTAAAATTATTTTGGAGATTTTGGCTTCTTGTGGAACTTTTAAGTTAATTCTTATGAATTATGGAGTCATTAAGGGGAATTATATATTTTACTTTGAAGTCACAAGGGTATGATAATATTATTATAATATTGAAGATTAAACTTTAATTACCTATTAAGTGGTCTCAGAAGTTATTTGGACTTATGAAGATTTGAGTATTATGGAAAAATGAGGAGAATTGTGATTATGTGGTTATTGAGGGGTAAATTGGTCCTTTGGAGATTTTTTTGGATGGCAAAATTGGAAGGGAAAAAGGAAGAAAAGAAGAAAGGAATAAGTCTTCCTTTTCTCTCATCTCTCCTCCTCTTTTGAGGACAAAAGAAAAACCCTAACCAAATTTTCTCAAATAAATCTCCCTTTAAACCCTCATCAAATCTTCATGAGACCCATGGATCAAACCTATCAAAATCACTCTTGGTGTTGAAATCTTCATTGAAGATAACTGAAAAGGAAAGAACACAAGTTAAGAGGTGTTTTTGGCATGTTTGAGCTACTAAAGGGGAAGAATTTCATAATAGATCCATCAAGCTTTGGAAAGTAAGTTTGAGGTATGTTATTTTACTCCATTTTAGCTTCAAGATGCCCTTAGAATCATGTTAATTGGATTTGAAATGAGTAAGATATCTGATTATAACATTGACTAAATACTCAATTTGGGTCTAAATCTTTATACGCTATTCAATTTAGGCTTAAATATTTTAATTCTAAATTTAATGTTTGAACCTCTACAAGCTGACCAAATTAGACCTAAACTGTGTATATGCAATACACGCACGTTAAAGGTGCATTAAAAACTTCTCTTTCTCCCTCTCTCTCTCTCTCTCCCTCCTTACCTTTATTTTTCTTTTTATCTATAATCTTTTTGCTTCTTTCTCTTCATGAACATTGTGACATCCAGACTTTTTCTATACCTTCTATATTAACCGAAACCGTAGAAATGGCTTATCGATACGGAAGATATAGAACTTAGAAGAGAATGTAAATCTTGTCGTTAAATGATGAAATTGGAGAAGTGAATCAAAAGCTATGTTGAAGTCTCTTAGAATAGGATTGAGGAATAGATAAGGAGGATTGGGGCCATAAGGAAATTAATGAGAAAGATCTAAAATTATTTGAGGTCTATAGGCGATACATAACTAAGGAATTAATCTATTGAGTACTTGAGGATTATGTATGATAATTTCTTAAGAGAACTTGGGCATCTTTTGGAATCACAGTATTGAGGATGTGACTAAAACATGTCAAAGAATAAAGGAATTACTAGTGCATGGATAAACCAATGGAAGTCAAAGGAACCATACCCTAATTTGGTCAGTACACTTTTAGATCTTCTCTATATGACCATTCCCTTAAGTCATTTAACCTAACCGAATCTCTAAAGGAAGTGTGTAAACCCTAGGATGAGTTTAAGGAAGAGCATTGAGTTATGGGAGAGAGATGGAATTGATTCGAAATCAATTTTGGTGAATTGGAGGCTTAAAGTACCTCTAATGCCGAAGCATGCATCAATCGGCCCCGTACCTTAATGGGGAAGGGAAAAAGCTTTCAGAATAAGCAAGAAAAGGAAGAAAATTTGGTCCAAGGGACATTCGCCTCCAGACCTATGCATAAATGGCACCATATGTGCTTTATATAAGCTCGATTAGTTCATTTTCTCCTTTCTTCCTTTTCTTTCTTCTTCCTCTCTTCTTTTCTACTTTTTACATCCAAACCACCGCCTCAACCACCCTATAAAAACCTCTCTAAACCTCTCTAAAAAATTTCGTAACCTCCCTAAACAAGCAATCAAAGAGAAAATCAAGAAAACTAAAAAATAAGCAAAGATAAGCCCTTAGAGACATTTTGGAGTTTTGGTTGGTTCTACCAATCCAACAATTAGATCAAGGTGTTTTATGTCTATGTTGTTCTAGACTCCTCAAGTTTTAGAACTCATATTTTGTTGCTTTAATCCATGCACTAGATCTCAAGATATCTTAGCTCAAAACCAAGAGTCGATTTTTTGGGTATCATTGAGTTTAGGTCAGAAATTTGTGTATTTTGAGCCATTAATTCTAATTTTTAAAGCTATAAGTTTGTTATGGATGTTGTGAGGATGATTTGAATCAATTTGTAGCTTGATTAAAAATGGTTTGGATAGATTTCGAGCTAGAGAAAGAGAATGAATCATTTTCGAGTGAAAACCCAATTCATATCCAGTCCTCTAGGACTACATAAACGGCGTCGATTATGCAAAAGGGTCATGGAAGGCATTTTGCCACCATGATTCGGTGCCAATCTTAGGCCCTAAGGGTATTTTAGTAATTTTACCCTTAAAATCGTAATTTAACCTCAGGCTAGAGCAGAATAAAGCCTCATAGGCGTATTCATAAGCTTACATTAGAGTCCTAATGCATTTTCTCATGTAACTAAGTTCCAAATTGATTAAGTGTGGTGATGCCCCGAAGATCAATCATGGTGGAGTCCTTGTTAGTACACTAGCCTTATAATATTGTGAGTGGCTTAATTTCAATGTTTAGCCATTTATGGTTAAATGTTTCATAAGTATTTTATATAGTTTGGGATTTGAATAGTCCCTTACATACACGTTGTTTTATGCCACACAGATTTTAGTGGGTGGGCAGGATAATTTTAAATGATTTTGTTTTGTGTGTGAGTGTATGTATATATATATATATATATATATATGAGATGTGTGTCCTTTGGGGCAAGATTTTTACATTGTGATGCGTGGTCCCTTTGGGGACATTGTTCGGTGATCTTTTGAGTGCAAGTGTACCAAGAGGGAGGATGCTAGCATGAATTAGCATCGTGGGCTGCTCAGTATAGGGGCATGAAGACCATAGTACCAATTCCTAGGATGGAAAGGTGTAAAGGATAACTCGCAAGTGTATTAGTAACTGTGTCTACACACAATGACAGCACCATCAAGGGAACGGGCTTACGAGATGTTTTCTGTGTGTGTGTGTGTGTGTGATGACGAGATAGACCTAGATGATCTCGGTTCGATGGCATCACAAACCGGAGTGTCATCTACCAGCCCATTTCGAAATGGTTATTTTTATAAATAAAATGTGTTTTGGAAAAATGGTTTTAAAAGATAGAATGGGTTTTAAACTTATTTTGGATTTTACTCAACTCTCCAAATCTTATTTGACTTTACATTGAACCTAAGTCACTAACTGGGTACACAATCTATACTCACCATTCTTTTGTTTTTTCTGGTTGTTAGGTTATGTGTTTGAAGGCTCATTAAGAGTGTCAGTGGCCCTATGAGTCATTTTATTCTACTACTGCCCAATTTTATTTTCAATTTGTTTTATCAAATTGTTTTCGATTATTATTATTATTACCATTATCATTATCTTAAATTTCTAATTAAGTTTTAGTTTTAAATTGTTTTGCAGTGATGATATCCAATACATGCCTTATGTTGTCTCAGGGTGCATGCCGACATGTATGTATTTTGAGGTAGCGTGACAGTTGTTACATGGCTGAGTCGGTGGGCCAGGGCATGACAAACATTCTATTTCTTTCTTTTCATGATCGGATGAACATTCTCCATAAAACCCATAATTTTCACACTTTTGTTTTCTTATCTTTATTGTTCCTTTTCTCCTTCTCCATGTACGAATGAACATCTTATTTATCCATTTCAAGAAAACCCAAAAAAAAAAAAACTAAAGCATCCATCAGTTTCTTGAAAATCCAGAAAAAAAAACCCTAAAAAGTATAATTACATCAATATATAATTTCAACATATAATCAAAGCTATTTCAAGGATTAATTAACCAATTGAAAGCAAGAATTTTGCCAATGTATAGGTAGAAAAAGTCAATAATTCACCATAGTTTTTCGTCAAAATCTTAAACCAATAAATGCCCACTAAAACTCATTGCTTTTCTAGTTCAAATTGACTCATAACAGTAACCCACATTAAGAATCAAAGAGAGAAAACATAAGCGTAAAGCATAATAACCAAATCTCTTTAAGTTTATAAACAAACGTAAGAAAGCAAAATAAAAGAGACAAAAATGTAACTTTGACTATGATCTAAACGAAGAGGCAAAGTAGTTGAAAGGTTTGGTTTCGAGTTTGCCGACAACAGATCTAAAACTCAGATCAATCAAGAGCAGCAAAAAGAATGGAAGCAGTTCTTGTCTTTAAGCAATGGCAGTAAGCAATGGCAGTAAGAAGGAGTTGACCACGCGAGAAAGAACAAGAAGAAGCAATCAAGGCATAAAGAAGTCAACGAAGTTGGGTAAATTTTTACAAATTGGTTTATCCAGTTGGTGAGGAAGCAAAGGAAAGCATAGCATTATAGAAGAAAAAGAAAAAAAAAAGGGAAAAAAGAAGAAAGTTTTTTTTTTCTCAAAATTTTCTTTTCAATAGTTTTAAATTAAATTTTGCAATAATTTTTTATCTAATCGAAACATGCCACATGCCATCATTAGTAATGTAATGATGCATGCAAAAAACACAAATTTCATTCAATTTAGACATGATTTGACCAATCTGTATAGGTTTAGACCTTAAGTTTTAAAATTAAAAGATTTAGGCCTAAATCAAGCAACAATCCATAGGTATAGGCCCAAATTGAGTATTTAGTCTATAACATTAGATTAAATTCTTAACTATATTTCTACATTACACAACATACCTCAAATCCTTAGTAAGCTTTAAAATCACTCTCAAATTTCCTTTAAACCTCGAATCTGTAAATATTTCCTTGGTTCAAATTCTCATTGGATTTTCTAATATTACAATTCTTATACCCATTTTAAAAAGAACTTTGTCCTCAAAGTTCATATTCAGCTTGCATAGACAATTGTTATAGGGTAGGATTCTTTTTAAAAACTTAATGCTATGTTTGATATGAGAAAACATTTTCTATTTTCATTCTCTAAAAAATACAAAGAAACTACTATCTAAGATATATGTTGTGAGAAGAAATGCATACATGTTTTAGAAAATTAAAATGAAAATGGATCTAGAAATGAGATTAAAAAAAATATGTTCTCAATTTTTAGGTCTATTTTCATTTTTATTTTCTAAAACATGCATATATTTATATAAACTACACATATCCTATATGATGATTTTTTTGTATTTTTCAGAGAATTACCAAACATAGCCTAAATTTTCCAACCCATATATTTTTGTGTATTCCCATGTCAATTTCCACATTCGAATGATCTACAAGTTACTAATCCTCTTACTAGGGTCACTTCCATTCTTAGACCAAATGTATCACTTACCCTTGAGTCCTCGGAACTCACTCCACCATTTCTTTAGAGATCATTATCATCTTTAATATCAATTCTTCTTAAAATAAGTAGGTGATAGCCACACTAGTTCAAGATTACAACGTCGCTCCATTCCAGCAAGCATCTTGAAAGTGATTTTCTCAATCCCTTTTCTATAAGTTCATCTCAACTAGAGACCTTAGGCCGCAATAGCACTATCTCCATCCCAAGGAAGCCTAATAGAGAAGTGTCTTGTTTTTCAGATCTCCAAGTCGAACACAAGAGGGTAGTCAATCTTGGAGAATCCTGACAAACTCAATTCTTGTTAGATTTATGGGAATTGAAAAGCTTCAAGGTATGTATCTAATAGCCACTATCTTTAAGATTGTATTTATACCCAGCAATATAAATCTTAAGGATACAATGAAGCCAATAGAGACTGCAATTAATTCAATTGAAGTATTCCCATTGACACAAATTAAGTGGTTGCAAAAGGGCTAAATCTATAAACATTTTCTGCAGCAAATATTTATAGATGTGTATGAATAAAATTGAAAGAAGAGAAGGAAGAAGTAAAATTGAAAGAAGAGAAGGAAGAAGAGAAAGTATGAAATTGTTATGTTATTGACAATTGAGAGAATCGTCTTTTATATAGACTTATAAGAGAACAGTTATATCCCTTCAGAAGTTAACAACGGTTAATTAACGGGTAATTATTATTATTAATAATTAACAACGATTAATTAACCATTAATTATTATTATTAAATAATAATAATTTCGATTGCCACGTGCCAAGTGCCTATTTTTTACTATTAAATATATAATAGTCAACTAGGAGGCCTATTAACACCAACTAACAAGTATAAGCCCAAATGGCTTACTACTTGCTAAAGCCCAACTATCGAAGTTATGGATGTGGTTATATTTAAACATCTCTCTAGTTTGTCATCTCACCAATGTGGATATTGGTGAAAATGTTCCAACAATTCTTTACTCCAATATCATGGAACACCCCACTAGGGTTCCACATTCTTAGTTCCATTACTCAATTCCCTCGAACTTGTCGCATCCTTTCCAACTTTTCAAGTTACCTTACCAATTCTATTATGTACACTAGTGCTCATATCTATTTTCACTTTAATTTACCAATCTTCCCCACAAGACTCTATTCATACCTCATGTTACACCGATTTTTTCCTCAAAAGGCTTGATGTCAATGTTTTGGTGAAATTAGAGGGTGGGCTTACTACTCATTTCCAACTAATAAAACTTAAAGAAAGTGTAATATATCCCAGACATTCTGGCTACCAGACCTAAGCTCATTATGGCAACCAATCTTTATTGTACTACTCCTCATTCCAAACAGATTTACACTGACGTCAATTACACACTTCATCTGGTGCTGGAGTAAGTCAATCTACATTTTCAAACTTACTTAGCTTGTCAAAGAACCTCAAATCATACCAGGTTCAAACTAACACTAATGATCATGAGTTCATCACTGTGCTATCACCCAAAACAATCTCAGCTCAGTAATCGAATAGCCAAAATTGTAATTTAGCAATGAATCACCTTGTTCAATTCATAGGCCAATATCAATCCTTAAAATCTAAGTTTTCAAATCTCCTCTATATACCATGATCATTAACTATCAAGGATTTGAACTACATTCAAATTTTGAACTTATTTCAAGTGGCAAAACAATGCTCTAAAGGGCTTTAAAACCCATAATTAGCAATTTACTATACAACCATAATGCATGTCAATCTCACAAGATTTTTCAAAAAAAAAAATCTTACAAGAATTTCTCAACTATACTTATTTGTCAAATCCCTTCAAAGTATCATGCAATCCAAGCAAACCATCAATTATATTAAAGTTTCAAAATTTAAGTTGTTTTATATATAATAGCCATAAGATATATACTCATACATATACATCACACTATCCTCATAACCTCGAGCGCTCATAATTCAACCTCAATGACCTCAAATCAGTTTACAGTAATTCCCATTATACGTATATAACAACTTTCATAACCTTAAATAATTTTTTATGTATAAAAACTCTATATCAATTAATAAAAAATCAGATCGAACTCGTAGGTCCAACTGTTTGAACCGGGTACCAGCCATCAATCCAATCCATTAAATGTTATAAAATCGGATTTAAGTGGAACCATTTCAACCCTCTTTGAACCGTGAATCGGTAAACCGGCTAAGCCACCTGAGCCAAAATTGTGGGATTTTTTCTTTTTTTCCTTTTTAATTTATTCATTAACCCTCAATTGGAAGCCAAAGCCCAAAAGGTAAAAGTTTCCATCTTCCAATTCCATCTAAGGCACGCAGTTGAATGTCTATCTACCCTCAGGCCTCAGGCTTAAGCCACTCTCCTCGATTTCAACTCCTCCCCTTCCACTTCCAGACGGCCCCCTTCTTTTCGACTTTTGAATCACTCTTTTGCCCCGGGCCCTCGCCTCTGCTTTGCATATTTTTTTCTCGAATTATGCGGTAAAGAGTATACTAAAGACTAAAGATTGCAAGGAGGTTTGAAGTCTGAACTCTGAAGCGTGAATGATAAGGCTTTCATTTCTTAAACAAGCCATTTGATTACTAAAATAACATGTTTCAATTCAAGTTTCGCCTTTCAGTTGTTGTCATGTCTGTTTGCTTTTGTTGGATGGTTGATTAATATAAATAATGATTTCTCCATGATTTTGCTAATTTGTATTTAAATTTAGAATTTAATAATTAATACAATGAGATGTCCCATGTTTTACGATTTGTGCAGTTCGTCTAGACGTCAAGCTCTATGTCATTCTGCCAAGCACTAATAAGTTTTTTTCCTTAACTCACACTGACAGAGCGTGTCGCAACACTGTCAAAAATAAACCTTGCTATTCTAACATGTAGCTAGGGAGGCAAAGGTTGATCCCACAAAGAGCCACATCGATCCATCATTACTTTCACAAAGGAAACAAACAATAAAGTAAACAGGGGATATGAGGTAATAAACAAAAGAAATTAAATTAAACTAAGTAAATTATATGATTAAAGACCTTCAACCTAATATTTAGGAATGCTTACAAACTAATTGATCATCGGTTCACCAAAAGATGAGTTTAAATCACAATTATATTTACCAATCAAGTGAGAACCCAGCATCCTCATTTATTATAATAATCATAAGCCTTAGAGATGAGATTACTCAAGTTTCATATCAAATCTTTCAACCTAACACTAACCCAAAACCCTAGCAGCCCGAATTTAAGTGCTTGGAAGTATTAATAACAAGATTATATAGGTTAATCACTATTAGAGATTCACCCAGCATGAATCTTTTAAATAATCCCTTTGAATTCCCCTTGAGCAAGGCGTCCTACACAAGTTTCACTAGTATTTCAATCAAACCCTAAAACAGCATGGATTTAATGGAGATTGGTAAGTCCATTGTATAAACAAGTGATTATTGATCACTAATCAAAAGCATAAACAAGAGACTAGTAAATAAAAAGGCATATTTATCTTAAGAACAGATAAATCAAAGAACAATTATAAAGTAAACTAATTAAGAGTAAGAAACCTCACAAATAGTTGAAAGGCATCATCTAAAACATTAGATTTGAGAAAAGATGTTTAAACTTTCATAAAACAATGAGGATATCTCTTTCTTGTGCTTCAATCCAATTGTTCCATTCGAAAGTAGAACTATTTTGATTATGACTTTAATTAAATTTACCTTTTGAAAATGGGATTAGAGAGGTTATATTTTATGTTAAAAACTACAGTTAAAACCTAGGATTCTAGACAGGTTATGTTTTGTTTATGTTTGGTTTCTTCCAGCAGTTCCGACTTATTTTTGTTGCTTGTTTTGCTTTCAAAATTAAAACAAGTTTTCCACGTTATTTTCTTATGTTCATCTGCCTTGCTGCTCACTTTGCAAACCGCTTGCTATAGGTCAACTAAACAGCTGTCGAAGTTCTTATGATCACTTTCATCCATCTTGGTCCTGTATTGAAAATAGAATCACATTGGCAAGACCCAACCGTTCCATTAACAGTGCTGGCCAAGAATTATTCCATCTAGATTTGTTGCAAGCAATAAAAGGAAAATTGAAAAGCGAATGCTTCACCTCTATATGGAAATAGAAAAATAAATGGTTATTTCTTTTCGGCACATTTGAAAGCCCGCAGGGCTTGAGCTATACACTATCTCTCTCATTCTTTAAACGCCCCCTCTCGTTCTAAAATCAGGATCTAGGACCTCTTAGAAGAAGTCTCGAGCTCTAAACATCGAGGAGGTCCACTGGAGACCAAAACTTAAATAAATTACGTTTTGTTTCATTTTAGGAAATAAAAATCAAAAGAGTAAATTACTGCACCTCTTGGTGTGGATAAAGGAAAATTATAAGCTTAGACGTAAATGGAACACACAGTAAGGGGCCGTTTGGTTGGGGTTTACGCAGGATAATCCCGATTATCTGATCTTTGTTATCTTATATGTTCTTATTTGGTTCGAGATAATAGGATAACCAAGGATATATCATATTACTACCAGGTTAGCATATAACATCAAAATGAGGTTATTTGATAACCTCAAAATTCTTAAACAATGTGAGATAATTAGATTATCTTAAAATTTTTTCTAGTTTGCCCTCACTATTTTACTCCTTTGGACCACAATAACCTCATGTAATTGATAAATTACAACATTCTTTTTAAGCTTATTTTTTTTAAGAAGCATATTATTAAACTTAACTTATATAATTATTAAATTATTTAAATATATTTTGGCCAAAAAAACTATTTAAATATATGTTAGTTCAATTAAACTAGAAACATAATTTTTTTTGTCATAAACATAATTAAACTTAACTTATATAATCATTAAAATATTAATTATATAAAATTTTGTGCATATTGACTTACCCAATTAATTTTTTCACAAGACTCAAGTATATAGTATCTATTTTTTTCTGATGTAAACTAGGCATAATTTAATTAATTGAAACAAATAAATATTATTTTGTTAAGTTCAATGAAGATATACTTAATTTATTAGTCATATATAATTGTTGAAATAAAAAGACTTGAAAAATATAAGATACATAGCATAAGAAAGAAAAAAAACTACAAGTCTTGAAGTGAAGGCATAATATTAAAATATCAATTTTAACAGAAAACATAATCTCCAACTAAACAGATTAATCTAACATTGACAAATGTTGAACCAAATACAATTTGGTAATCTTTGAAGTTATGCGCATAGGTTATCTTTGATGGAACTAATCACACAACCTAAATTTATTTTAGATTACCCGAACCAAATGCCCATAAAGAAAAAACATTTATCATTGCATTCATGATTCAACGTTCAAATGAAGTAACTGGAATGAAAATGTGCTAACTGAAGCTTACCTACTGACTTTATACATTTTCTAACAAAGGCTGCAGATATTGCCTAATTCTATGAATTATTAAGATTAACTAGATGTCCTTCCCAGTAGTTTTCTGGATGACTTAAATCTCACATTGTAGCAAGTTGTTGCAGTTTTACCAGGTTGAAATACGCAGACTTTTCTCCTTTCTCCAGTAGCTCACTGTGAGTTCCCTCTTCTATAACTTTCCCATTGTCAATCACAGATATTTTATCTGACTTTTGAATGGTAGATAGTCGATGAGCCACAACCAGGGATGTTCTACCTACCATCGTCTTTTCTAATGCATCTTGGATGAGATTCTCTGAATTGACATCCAGTGCACTTGTTGCCTCATCTAATAGCAATATTGCAGGATTCTTCAAGATTGCTCGAGCAAGGGCTATCCTTTGCTTTTGCCCCCCTGATAGCTGTGTCCCCCTTTCTCCACAGTAGGTAGCATAACCATCCTCCATGGAACTGCATGCTTGAATAATATTTGTTGAGGTGAAAAAATAGCTTGGGAACTTAAAAGAGAAAATTAATTGAGGCACAAAGAATTGTCTAAAGAAAACACTAAATAAGTTTGAGTTGTGTATAATGGGAACAAACCTTATAAAATCATGTGCATTTGCTAGCGTTGCTGCTTCAATTATTTCAGCTTCGGTTACATTCTCTTTGGCATATGCAATATTGTCATGAATTGTTCCAGCAAAAATTGTAGGTTCCTGACTTACCAATGCAATATGTGACCTCAGAGCCTGTAGATTATAGGACTTAATGTCAACTCCATCAACTTCAACTGATCCTCTCCATGGTTCGTAAAACCTCTCAATCAGTCTGATAACAGTGGATTTTCCACACCCACTTTGGCCAACTAAAGCAACAACTTTCCCAGCATCAATTCTTAGGCTTAAATCCTTTAATACAATCTGTTTTGGCCTGGTTGGATAGTAGAACTCTACATGTTTAAGCTCTATATCTCCATCGATCCTTTTTGGTTTAATGCCATCTGCATCATCTGGATCAATCCTACTTTTTCTTTTCAAAATCATAAAAATTGAATTTGATGCTGCCGTGCCCTTAGTTAAGTCTACGGTCATGCTTCCAGTTTCTGCTATGACTCTTCCGGTTGTAGTCAGGATGAAGAAAATCTGAAATAGGTGCTTGTAGGAGACATTCCCATGATACAAAAGTTTCCCGCCATACCAGAACATTAATGCTGGATTAGCAGCTGCGAGAAACTGTGAGACAAACAACAAAAACCCTGCAATCCAGGATTGCTTATGGCTTTCTTTCCTTACGTCCATTTGTGCAAATTCATAAAGTTCTAACACCTTTTTTTGAGAATAGAATGCTGTAATGGTTCTGTGGTTCCCAACAGCCTCACCTGCTAAGTCACTGCTTTTGTTCTGTTGTTTCAATATTTTCTTAGACATGCTCTTCATTGCTATTGCTTTAGTGTAGAAGGAACCAATGATGAGGGGTTGCATAGCAATGGAAACAAGTGCAAGTTTCCATGACAACAGCATGCCCAGAATAATTGCTAAAGTTGTTGCTGAGATAGATTGAGTCAAAAATGATAAGCGATCAGCAACAAGAGTTCTTACCACGGTTGCGTCTGTAGCCAGACTTGAACAGAGGGCGCCAGTACTGTTGTTTTCTTTATCAAACCATTCCATCTCAAATGTTACAATCTTACCAAAGACGGCCACTCTCACCCTTTTTGTCAAGCACTCTCCCATGATTCCAAAGCTGTAATGCTGAATCACATTGGTGATGAGAGCAAATACGGCGAAGGACAAGAAGGCAAAGCAGTATGTCTTTGTTTGTGACCTAATCTCATCATGATTGTCTATGAAATAAACAGATAGAATAGCACCAAGGCACAAAGAGTGCAATGGATGAATTAGTCCATAGCAAAGAGCACTGATGAAACCTATGAGGGTTGCCTTCCACTCAGGTGTAGTCATTTGAAGCAACTGCCACATAGATGGGGACTCTTTTTGATCTTCTTGCCACGTGATGATGCTCTTCTCGTGAATGGAACTTTCAGGAACCAAATTGTCCCCTATTTTGTGTGTGGAACCTGCTCCTTCATCCTCTGTAACAGAGTTAAATTCAGTTTCTGCTGATGTTGGTGTTGCTTCATTATTTATTAAAGTCGTCTGCAGTTGCACCATTGCTGAATACAGGCCATTCTTCTTTTGCATGAGTTGGTCATGACTACCAGATTCAACAACTTGTCCTGCTTGTATAAATGCAATTAAGTTCGCATTGCGAAGAGCTGAGATACGGTGTCCTATGATCACTGTGGTTCGTCCTTCTGAGGCGTGATTTAAGGCATCCTGGACTGCCTTTTCTGAACGCAAATCCAGTGCACTCGTGGCTTCATCAAGAAGCAGGATTCGGGGGTCCCTTAACAGTGCCCTTGCTATGGAAATCCTTTGTTTCTGCCCTTCGGACATCTGAATTCCCATTGTTCCTACCTGAAGATCAGTCATGAAACACATCTTAGGAATTTGTAATTGTAATGGCAATGGAAAGCAATACCCATGACCCTGGAAGAAACAAAAGTCTTTCACTAGATGCTCACCAGAGTGTCATATCCATCAGGTAATTGACAAATGAAGTTGTGGGCCTCAGCTGCTTTTGCTGCTCTAATTATCTCTTCCATTGTAGCCTCTTCCTTTCCAAATTGAATATTTTCTTTGATCGATGTTCTGAAAAGTATAGTTTCTTGGCTAACTAAACCAATTTGACTTCGCAGCCATCTCAGCTGAAACTCATTTATGTTAATGCCATCGAGGAGGATTTCTCCACTTAGCGGGTCATAGAATCTTTCAATCAAATTTACAATTGTTGATTTACCTGATCCGCTTCTCCCTACCAAACCAACAGTCTGGCAGGCTTTTACTGCTAGACTGAACCTTTGTAATACCAAGCTACCTGGTCTTGAAGGATATGCAAAGTGTATGTTTTTAAATTCCAAGTCACCTTTGACGACTGACATCGCCTTGCCTTCTTGATTTGCAGAGTCTATATAAGGGACTCGCTGAATCATCTCAAATATCCGTGAAGCTGCAACGTTGGCCTCCGCAAAGTATTTAACATTTATGAGAGCACTACCAAGAGAACTGCAGGATGAAAAAAGCTCACAATGATGAAAGTTGTTGGAGAAATGTCGATAGGTGGGAGTTTACATAACTTATTTGTAAGTACGGTATTTACAATAATGAGCCTTTGCTCTTAGAAAGCACACGTTACGAGAAGTAGTGCAAAGATTGTAGTCAGTTGGAGAGGAAAAGGAGAATGGCAGAATTTGAACTTACAGTCCACCATATATAATGCATACACCAGCAGAGAAAACATCACCGCCTTTGGCTCTCTTTTTAGTGACCAAGGTGCTCCCAAACCAACCTTGAAGTGCCCACACTGCAAAGGTAACTCCAATACTACCCATTGCCATTCCTTTGATTAATCCTTGTTTGATGCCAAGCTTCAAAGTCGGTTCTAGTGCAGTCTTATAGCTGTTCACCATTCGATCCTCTCCAACATAGGAGTATACGGTTCTTATAGAAGACAGCGTTTGCTCCACTATTCCTCCAGCAATTGCATAAGACTGCTGCATCTTTTCTGCAATCTCTGCTAAAAGCTTCCCATATACAATCCCAGGAATGATCAGCAATGACAACGCAGGTACGCCAATAATAGCCAGTCTCCAACTAAGATATGCAGCAGCCAATTGAGCTGTGACGAACATTGATATATTGGTGATGAAATTGGCTATCTGTACAAGTACGTAGCTCCATATTAATCCATTACAGTTAGCATAAACAAGAAGAAGATTTGTTAGAATACGAATTTGGACCTTTTCAGTGAGAACGCCTTGTATAATCAGCATGTCATTGGAAATACTGCTAACAACTTGGGATGTCATGGAGGTACCATGATTTATATCATAAAACCCTACATCTTGCCGCAGAACAGCTTCTAAATATTTCCTACCTAGTCTGGAGATTTGCCTTTCCGCAGTTCGAGCCCAACAGAATCCCTCTGATGGAAGACCAAAATGATTCGAACATTACCAAACAAAAACATATATGATGATCTACTAGATGTTAGACACTTGAAATGAGCTCCAAAAAGACAAAAGTTACCAAGAAATGCGCCAAAACCCACTCCAACAGCAACGTAGGTTAGATCCAATGCATACTGCAAGGGGTGTTATCAGAAAAGAAGATAAACTTATCGAGGCTACACATATACAGAGTAAAACAAATGCAGTTATAATGGTGTTTAATTTGTTTTGCTGTTGTGTTGAGCAACTAATTACCTTATTTATGACTTCAAGGCTAAAGGAAGCCCCACCTGCTGCCGCGTAACTATCCATGAGCTTGCTAAGAACTATCATGATCAAAGCCATGGCCGCCCCATCTGCAACACATCCTATCGTCCCCAGCATCATAAACACCATGTCTTTCCCGTCTGCCTCTCTCAACACCATCCTCAACGACCCGGCTGCTGCTGTTGCTGCTCTTGTCTCCTTTGCTTTCTCTCCATGCTCGTTAGTATCTGACAACTCCTCATCATTCTTCAACTCATTCATTTTTACAAAGATCTTGACTCCTCTCTCTATTGGGTTGCAATACATAGAAGAGCTAGGTGCTAATTGCACTATCTCTAATCTATATATAAAAAGTAGAAACTAGCAAGGCATTTTGCATTTCGTTATCTAGGGACTATCAGTTAATTTTCTATGAAAAATTTGTATTTGTACATTTCATATGTCTATCTCATAGCAATCGCAGACAAATGGAATATGACTTGTCGGAAACTCCAAACGCCAGCCTTTGGTGGAATTTTTTTATCCTTGAGTTTTGGTGGATTGGAATTTGTTCTGTTTTTTTTCTCAGCAGCTGCCCCTTGTTGTGTTGTTTCCTTTGTTCTGGTCCTGTTGATTGTTTTCCTTTGAGAGGGATGTGTTTTGATTTTGTTGTTTCTTTTTTTGGAATTGTGACTCGCTCTTGTTGTTAGGAGAACTGGATGTGGTCTTTTTATTTTCTTAATGATATAGTTCTTCCGATTGGTTTTTGAAAAAAATTATGTCTAGGGTGAATACCTGGAATGAGCAAATAACTAAGTTTTTTAATATATACTGTATATATATATATATAAGTACGCACATATTACTTTTTTTTTTTTAATTTTGGTGATAAAAAGTTTAAGAGTAAAAGGGGTTATTACATCTCCAAAATCAAGGCAAACAATCAATCCATTTAAGAATTTACAGATCCATTTGATTTTCACTTATAGACTTTTCAAACTTCACCTACTAATAATGGCTTGTGGGGGCTCTCGAATTCAGATGTCTTCCACCACAAGTCCAAACCCTTATCAGTTTGACTAATCCCTATTGGCTAAGTACATACATTACATGAGGCCAGGCTAAACTATTTGCATGAAATTTGGATTATTAGCTTGTTTCACTATATATTTTAATGAATTAAGTCATTTCATAATTTTAATTAAACATATAAAAAATACTCTTTTGCTCCCAATGGAAACCAATTATCTTAGTGAAGAAATTTTGTCAGGATCAGCAGTTATTTTCAACTTTAATTTCGTGTCATTTTCGAAAGGTCGAAGGAAAATAATAATGTAATCTGCCGCCAGTCTGGTTCCAAAGCATATACAGGCCATTTTTCTTTGACAACATCATTTATACGTTAAATTTGTATTAATTAATATTAATGTTCACTAATTGTCAAGATTTTGGTGATGAAAGATGATATTTGAGATCATCTAAGGTTTCATTCGTGGTTAGTGCCAGCTAAGTTGATAAATGACAAACACTCATTTATTAGCTCACACATTGTGTCATTTGTCTGAGCTTCACTAATCACTATAAGATTCCACTTTGAGAGCACACACTACTCTTCCTCTTTGAGAAACCTTTTCTCTTTTCTTGACTTTTCCTATGTGTTTATTTGCACAATTACCGTCCATATTCCATACCTCTGTTTATTTGTCTCAACAAAATGCGTAATTTTGGATTTGACTCTTTCTGATATTAATGTTCAATGAACTTCTATATGTCTCTACCCTAATCAAAGAAATGAATAATCTACCTACTTTAAATTTGTTACTTACAATGAAAGTTTACGAATCTGAAACTTCAAAATAAACTTACAAGGTAAAATGTGTGTTAAGAGATAGAATAAGTACCCGGAACCCTTGGCTCCCGCATAGTCAATCTCAACCGGGCAATGCATGCAATTTATAGCACAATGCACATGCAAACAAATGATCCCTGCCTCCAGGGAGGGAATAGATGAGATACAATGATGGGATAAAAGTAGCATAACTCATCTTATTTAATTCTCAATAATTCTCACTCCCCAGAATATCGCCAAAATAATATATTCATTCAACAGAATCTCCCTTCTCCATTCTATTCCACCTCTTTGATTGGAAAATCAGAAAATACAACAGATATACACTGTGTCTTAGCTCTAACATAATTTAAAGAGGCATGAAATCAACTGCATTCCATAACACAATTTAGCTCTAATGCTATGTTTTAGCTCTAATCTGACCAGCAAAAGCATCATCTTATCTGCGAAAGGCCAGAAAATATATATATATATATATATATATATGCAATACAAGAACAATTCCATTCCAGCTAAAACAATAACTTGCAAAACTTTAGGACTTCATGCGATGTTGCTTCACAGAAATGGTAGTTTTTGAAAGCTAAATAGCAGGTACTTAGCTCTTCCACCATTGCAACACATTTTCAAAGTCCAGTAACTAAACTTCATAACTTGGCTCCCCCCAGGCTCCAGTCTTCTCGTTTGAATATGTCCGACGAAGGAAACTAGTCCCTGCAAACCGAGAGACAGAAGTTGGCCTTCAGTTATGAGCAGAATTTCTTGGCAATTTTTTCATTAACTTCTAAAGAGAACAAAATATTGGCCAAAAAAAAAAGAGAAAAAAATATATTAACTAAAATAAAACTACTATCTAACAATTATGTAAACAATTATAACATATAAATTTTATAAAGACATTGAAAACCAGTATTACTGCAAGTTAGATCCCAAGGAAATAGCTTATGCCAATCAGGCAAACGAATAAAAATTGGACAGTCCTAATCAATTTCTGTGCCACTTCTCCTGCTTGCATCCATCCAAGTGGCTTGGGTATTGCCTTGGCGCAACTTTCTTTCATTTTTGAGGTTAATTAAGAGAAAAGATAAGCCAGAAGGTTGATTGCACAGGCATGCCAAGCTATCCGCAACCCCTTAATAGCTCCAATTCTTTCTTTAATGCAAAAATATTATAGTTGTAAAATAGAACAAGAAAAAACTATTAGGAGGGAACAGGGTGAGGCAAATTTAAAACAAATATAAAGAGATCTGTAGAACACAATCACTGGAAGCACTAACTACTTTTCACACTTCATATGCAGACATATGTAAGAAACCCAGAAAGATGGAGCATAAGGGGAATAAGAACAAATCATGTTAAAAAAGCACAAAGAAAACAAAAACGGGAACCTAGATCAATGAATCAGAGTGGCTTTAAACTTTTAACAAAGATCTCATCAAATGCGGATTTGAACCGCAAGAAGAACATGCATGAATATTAGTCTTTGATTTAGAGGACACTACAAAGTTGCATCCATGCTATGGTTGTAGAAATGCCTGTATTAAACATGAGACCAAATTATCTTTTTGTTCCAAAAAAAAGGAAACATGCAGAGATAGAAGGGTTAAATTACACATTAATGCCATTCATGCAATTATTTAGTGGATTTTGCCTAAAACTTAATAAAAGAGGATTTCCTTCTAAAACAGTCAACGAAATTTTGAACACATTTTGACATATTCATCACTTCAATATGGTATACACCCGTTTATGATGGAATTAGCAATAGGAAGATGTGTATTAAAAAAAAAAAAAAACATAAAGATTGAAGCAACAAAGATTACTTATCCACCTAAAAATCATGAGATAAGTGGTTGCTCACCAGTATTTAATCAGGCCATCCCAGCCACAAGTTGCAACTTTACTTTGCTCCAAAGGATGCCACTCACATCCAATGCAAACACCCTCATGACATTTTAGGGTTCTAAACACTTTGCAGCTCTTCCAGTCCCAAAACCAGCATTTACCTTCTCCATCTCCAGACATAACAAAGCGTCCATCTGGTGAAAAATTTACTTGGCAAGCATAGCCAGCCACAATATGCCCAGCAAACCGTTTTTTCTTGTTAAGCTGAAATCTTTCTCTAGTGCTGTAAATAAGAATTTGATTATCCAAACTCTGAGCTGCAAGCCAATTTGTGTTGGGGTGAAGTGAAATTGAGGGCATTGAATGCATGTGAGGTTCACTAATATACTTTATAACAACTGGAATTCCAAATTCCCATACTCGAAGTGACTTGTCATCACTTGAAGTTACAAATCTCCTATTGTTATCAACAAATGTGATGGTATTCACTGCCCCTAAATGCTGATCATACTCTTGTGTAATTTGTCCGGTGTTTATATCCCACTGCACAATCTTCTTATCACTCATACCTGCTAACAGAATGTTCTGCTTGTCTTCATCGGGGTTAAGCTTAACTACATAAGGAATCTTCCCAGTTGAGAAAGTCGAAATAACCTGCCCAGTTTCAGTATCCCAATACTTGATGTTCTTATCATAACCAGCAGTCAAAAATTTAGTACCATCATTACAAAATGAAATATCTCTTACTGCCTTTGAATGACCCATGTATGTCCTCATACACTTGCCAGAATTAAACACATCCCAGATCTTCACTTTACTATCCATACCAGCAGAAAGAATCAAGTGCCCATATTTGGGGAAGAACCGAATAGCTGAAACACCCTTCGTATGCCCACTCCAAGTGTGTACCAATCTCTTTGGTATATAACAATGATCATTTGTTGCTTTTGCATCTTTAGGAGGTGCAATCCAAGATCTGCCTTGGTAGTCTCTCTCTTCTTTTCCATGAAAAGTAGTCTTATCCACCACATGCTCACCTTTCTCACCTTGATGGGCTTTCTCTTCTTTCTTCTTTGCATATTCCTCTGCATACTTCTTCTGCTCCTCTGTCAATTCTGTTTGCAGTCCCTCTTTTTTACCTGCCCATGGGCTTTTTTTATTCTTCATCAGCCATATATCACTAGCTGGATTCTCAATTTCTGTTGGATCAACCTCACCCTCACCCTCACCCTCACCACCCACAATGCCATCCTCCATTTCGTTCTTTTTCTCAATTTTTTGCTTCTTTTGCTCATGTTGTGGGATGTTATATACTGAAATAGCATCATTCTTCTGCAAAGCATCCAAATCACCAATATAGTTGCTTCCTGAAGGATCGGCAGCATAACCATATTTGTGAAAGGTGTTGTATTGCTCATCAAAGACAAAGGAGTCAATGGAGGCGTCCTCAACAAATCCCAGCTTGTGGTTACGCATGCCCTGGGCAACGCCATCCTTGGCATATGGATGAGCTGGGCCATAAATAGGAGCCCAGAGTTGGTCAAACGTTGGATTGAAAGCAACAACATGCTGGGTTGGGTCAATGGGCTTTGAATGGGCTTGGTGTGCTTTTGCTGCGGTTAGGGCCAGCATTGTGTCATCAACCTTAGGCGCCGCAGATTTGGAGGGGATGAGTCGTGGAGGTGAAGAGTCCGGAGATGAATTCGATGGTTGATTATTTTGGTCTTCATCATCACTATTATTTGCATATGCTTGGAGAAGATCCATATTTATTCTCTAAATAAGCCTGGTTCATATACACAGAGTTTGTTCAGAGATTCATCATCAAGTAATATTTCTAGATTACCAAAAATACAGAAGCTATAATCAATAGAGCACACTAAAAAATATTATACTGTATGTCTATATCCTCCTTGAATGCAGCTGGAACCGAATCAGAAGAAAATAAATACAAGAAGAGATCCTAGATAGTTGACAATGACCATAGCAATATGAGTTAACAAAGGGAATAGAATAAAAGAAAGGAACAGTGAAGATACTAGCTTGCATGTTGCACATTTTTGAAGCTGTCTTTTTCAAAGCCTGTTTCACAGAGCCAGAGTTTGTAGAGATTTTCTCATTGGGCTATAATTCTAGATTATCAGAAATGCAAAATCTACAATAAGAAATAGAATATAATAATAAAAAGAATATACTAGTATTTTATTATGCACAAGGCTTGGAGATCAGATCAACACAAAATTTTTATACATACACAAATACACACACCCCAAGGGATGTGGTTGGAAAAGACAAATAGAATAAAAGTGAGAGTTTTAAGACTGGCATGGGCCTGTATTTTAAGAAGAAGAAGAAAAAGGAAAATAAAGCTAGGTTTCTAAGAGAACAACCATCCCCATTTTCAGCATAAATCAACAGTACAATTTAAGCCAATTTTTGTTTGTCTCTCATCCTATCATTTATATTTTATATGATACAATCAGGCAAAAACATATCCACTTTCACCATGATAATTTTTTCCCTAGATAAGAGACTAAGATATGAATTGTACCAAATTCCATCACTGTAAAAGCAGCCAATACAAAGAACAGCATAGAGTAAAAGAGTGAGAGAGCTAAGGATTCAATAGACACAAGTAATAAATATTAGAGCAAGCAAATCAACAAAAACAAAATGTAAAACTCAAACTATAAGAAACTTGATAGATGCTAAACTTGATTATTCTTTTTTTTTTTTTTTTGGGTGGGAGGGGGGGGGGGGGGGGTGTTGTGTGTGGTGTGGCACTAGGTGTGAAGAACGAAAAACACACCAATTTTAAGTAATAATTGGTAGTGGCATGATCTGCCCAAAACAAGAACCTTAACTTGAATGAAAAATCTTAATAAAACATGAGATGCATTTTATTTAATCAGATTAGAAGTTGGTGGTTTTTAAGAAATTTAAAGCCTTTTTGGGATGGACAGTACTGAAAAATAACCATAGTAAGTCTAAAGGCTGTTCCATAGCTAACCCTTTAGTTTTCTATGTTAGTGTGAATCCTTTTAGTAGAACTAGGAGAATTTTCATATGCACATACCTATTAAACAAGTTTATAAGAATTTCAATAGTTATTACTTATTATGCTTTCTTCGGAGCAGGCTGCCAACCCTCTACGGCCATGGTGAAGCCTGAAGATAATTTTCCGTCTTTGTTCCAAATCTAAAAATCAAGCAATGTTTCCGCCCAAATCAATTCACTTTAAACCCACAAATCAAATATAACTAGAACAGCCATCAAATTTCAACCCAAAACCTCCATTCTCATTTTCTTCCCGGGCTAGGATGCAGCTTTCTCATCAAACTATTAATCTCAAAATTAATTTTAAACTTTGGACAAAAATTTCTGAAATACTACAAACAACTTCTGTTGAAAGCGGCTTCTCAAAATACATTAAATGCAACTTTAGCTTCCAACAGACAAACTATATAAACAAAAAAGAAAAAAAAATTGAAAGATATGAATGCTGGGCAAAATTGAAACTGAAATCAAATTACAATTACAGGAAAGTTAAAAGGCAAATAGAAAAGAAAAGAAAGGAAAAGAAAGGGAGAGACACAAAAGCTTACCTTGTTTTCTCAAGTCGAGAGTCGAGACTGACGTTGATTTCGCCGAAACCTGAAATCAAAGAAACGAGAGGGATTTTTTTTTGTAAAATTGAAAAGAGAACAAAGGGTAAACTAACTACGGTTTAGGGCTGGGAAAGAAAGGAGCGGCCAAGAAAAGGAAAATTAAAATACCCTTGGGTTGGGTGACTGGAGCTGTCCAATGGGTGGGCCGATCAGGCCTAGGTCCACTTACCTTTCAAATATCTTGTCCAAAGTCCACCAAATAAAATTTATTTAAGTCTATTTAATTTTAAATTTTTAATATTAAAACTAGCATGTAGGCCTGCGCGCAGGTTTTAGAAAATTTTATATTTGGCTAGGAATTGATTCGGGTTACGTTTCAAAATTTTTTTTTATATTTTTATCTTTTAAAAATATGAGAGGATTAACAAAAAAAATTAATACATTAAAATCAAAGATGGAACATATAATCATATATATATTAATATTACATGTAGACCAAAATGTAATACATAATATATATAAAAATTCATTTTGATATACATAATAAAGATAATGTTAATTAATTAATGGATAAAAATACATAAATCAAATATTCTATATAAGTTGAACATGTTAATTAATCATTAAATAAAAAATATAAATCAAATATTAAATTCTTTAATAGTAGAAAAATTTTAATAAATGTATAATATAAAAATGTGAAAAAATTTTCTCAAACTCTACAAAAATCACTAAGGAAAACCTTTCTTTTAGACTTATTATGGATGAAAAATTTCTACAAAATATATATTAAAATTTTTAAAAATAAAAGAAAACACCAAAATGAAAAAAAAAAAAAGAGGAAAAAGGAAAGAACAAATAGGCTCTTTCAATAAGAAGATTAACATGCATAAATTTGCATGGGGAAAAGCTTAAGGAACTCTTTCAATAAGAAGATTACAAATATGATTGAAAGAAACAAAAGTACCTTTGAAATCTTTGAAAGAAAAATGGTATTCCACCCAACTTAAGATAGTTTGGAAGATTTGCTTGATGAATTCCTTTGATGAAGTAGTTGTTTTTGTAGATTTAGTAGTGATTTTTTGATAAGAAAAACTTGATGGAAGAATTTTGTTTTGAAAGATAGCGGCTTTGGAAGTTGAAGAAATGATAGGATCTGGAGTTGAAAAAAAGAAAAATGGTGGAAGACAAAGTGAAAGGTGGAGTTCGGCAAGCATGGGAAAAAGAAAAGAAAAGTGAAAAAGATGGTGTCTTAAAAAGTCTCACGTTCTCTAGAAAATTCAAGATACCCTTGAATTGACAAAAATACCCTCCATCAATGTTATAAATTTCAACTATGTCCCATAAAAGAAATTAGCAAGTTAGGAATTTCATGAAATTAATTAGAAATTAGGTTACTCCATAAAAGTAAGGCCAATTTGAAAATTCTTGATTTTTCTAGAGAAAGCAAAAATGGTAAAAATGCCCCCCATTAAGTTTTAAAAATTACCTTTGTGTCCTAAAAAGAAATTATGAAGTTGAGAATAAAATAAAAGAATCTTAAAACTAGAACCAATTGACAAGGATTTACAAAAATGATGTGAATTCATCAAAGTATTTAAGTCATTAGGCTATTGGTAGCAATTGCCTCATTTTGGCATTTAAAACTTGTACAAGGGTAACACAGTAATTTTGACCCGTTAATTTCACGCAGCAACTTTGCAGTTTTCAAGTTTGAATAATATACAACAACATGGAGTCCTCCAATACTGTTGAAAAAATCATTCTCAATGAAGAAAAATTCAATTTGTAACTTTGCTAATATTTATGAAAATGCCATCGAACTTTATAACATTCTTTTCTGTAATTTTTTTCTCCAATTTAGGATGTTCAGAAAAATACTGTGATAGCTTCGAATATTCTAAGACACACTGAAGAAGATAACTAGGTGGTTAGGAAGGTCATTTATACCCTCGATGTGATGTGCAGAATTTTTGAAAAATAATATAAAAAGGTTGACTTTTTCTTCCTAGGTCAAAGTTTGCCCTTGGTATTTAGAAACCTAATTCTTCAAAATGAGAAAAATTTCACTAGGTAAAAGTTATTCTTTTCCTTATTAAGAATACCTCTACGTATATATCAAGTACAAAAACTCTCATTATCTAAATATACCGTTCCAAACTAGGCCATTATAGGACTAAGTGCTAAAGTAGGAGTAAAAACTTTTAACTTTTGAATAATTTTGTAACTTCCATGAAATAATAACTCATAACCTCTCAATATTTAAAAATGATTTGTAATAGTTCACAAATTAAAACATCTCAATAAATTGAATTCAACTTAAATTTAAATAAAAAATATAACAACATAAATATATTACATATAAATATCCTCCATTTACTCCAGAAAAGAATTAGTTCCTAAATTACCCCTATTTACTCCAAAAGGGAGTTGGTTATATATATATATATATATATATATATATACTCACACACACATGCGTACGCGCGCGCGCACACACACACACACATATATATATATATATATATATACACATACACACACTAGATACTAGACTAGATGTTGTCTCGAGCTTCGCCCTGGGGTCAATATATTTTAATTTTTAAATTAAAATTTTAAACGTTTTTAAGGTATATTTAAAAATTTTATAAGTTTTTTATGTTGTTTCATCCTATCATATGTTACCAAACATTTTTTGATTGATAAATTCTTAAAACATTTAAAGAAAGTAATCAAAATAAAAAATTCATGACTTAATTGCATGTCCCAAGAAAATAAAAGTTATGAAAATAATGTTAATTCACTACTAAATGAAATAATATATATCAAATATTATATATAAGTTGAAAATATTGATTAACCAATAAATAATATATAATAGTAAATTTTTAACATTAATAAATTTTAATAACATATATAGTATAAAACTATATAAAAAAGTTTTCTTAAAATAAAAAAAAATCATCAAACTAAACTCATTTTAGTAGGTCCGTCAAAGAGGAAAAAATTCCTTTAAAAACAAATTAAAATAAAGAAAATAAAAAAAAACCAATGGGTTATGAAAAAAATGAGAAAAGAAATTAAAAATGTAAAAAAATAAAAAAATCACATCAAGAGATAACTTTGCACCCTCCATGATCCCCGTTAAACATTTACTTTTTTATAGTATTTTTAGATTTTTAGATTTTTAAATTTTAGATATATATTATAGATAAAGATTAAGAAAAGAAAAGAAAAGAAAAGATGATGTTGATAGTTTAAATTTATGAGTTCCTTTTAAAGATAACTTTAATATGAGTTATATTATCTTACATAATCATTATTTATATTATTATCATCATAAAAATAATTAATCTATACCTATATATTAATTTTATCATTGATTAAATTCTCTTTCTAGCCTTCTAATATGGTGTTTGATGGTTTCCTTACTAGACTTTTTAGTAATTTTATACTAAAAAAATTAATATTCTACAAAAATACCTTTTTTGACCCTCTACATTAACAATTTAGTTTTTTTTTAAAGACATTTCAGGAATAAAAAGTATTTTCATGTCTTTTTAGAAAAATACTTTTCTCTTTAAAGACTTTTTAAATCTAAATTAAGTGATTTTTAATTGTAGTTTTATAATATCTAAAGATGGAAATTCTTTTGATATTGGAATTTTATTTTTCGAGAAAGATTTAATTAAAGATAAAAAATTGATAAATATTATGAGAAAAAGAAAAGATAAGAGAAAAAACAAAGAAAATGAGAAAAAAAATTATGGAAACCTAATGATAAAAAATAAAAAGGAAAGAGAGAGAAAGAGCAATGATAGTAATAATATGATTTTCAATTTTAATTTGTTACTTTATTCATTTGATCTTTTTAGTTTTTTCTTTTTTTCTTCTCTCATTTTATTTTATTTAATTTCTTTATATTTTGTCTCCATAAGACTCTCAAAGTTTAAAATAAAAATTTTACTTTTAATCATTAAATATTATATCTCATAATAATAAAAAAAATCTAAACTTTCCTGCACGAAGCATATATAGTTTTTTAATTAATTAATTAATTAATTATTTATTTATTTATTTTCTTTTTTAGAAATTAGAATTTAAAAATGAATTATATTCTCCAAACGTAATTCTCTCGATAAAAGGGAAAAATTTTCATAAAAAAAATGTAGATATATAGGAGAAATTATTAATGGACCGTCTCACAACGTTAGTTATGGGACCAATCAGTAAAATTTTGACAACTCACAAATTTGTTCTACAATGACTAAAACTCTATTACATTAATATCCTTAATTCAAGACTTACCCTTTAAATCTCACTTCTTAAAACTAAGAAGTTAAACCTGTTTTTAAATTAGAAGCTAAATTTTAACAATTACCCTTAAATTATCAAAATTCTATTAATTAGTTCCATAACTGATATAACTGATATAGTAGAATAATCCTATCTAATATTTTCTCGAGATATATAGACTGGTTGAGCTTGAAATGAGGGTAGAATTCCTCAATGAACCATAAAATTTCCCTTTAAAATTTGAAGCACTACAATTGGGAAACTGCGTATGGAGCCTAAGCTTTCCCACTCTAACGGTTGACCATGCGTGGACTTGTCTTGTGATTGTGAAACACAAGAAAAACACAGAAAATACGATCAAAAGGAACTTCCTTTCTTTCCCTGATTCTTTCGTTAACGGAATTTCTCTGTTAATCTCAATCCTTTCTCATTTATACAGATTTATTCCTCAGGAAAAAAAATAAAAAAAAAACTTCGTTCGAAATCTTGTTGGTTTCGTTTGATCAAACACTAGCAACAGAGAACTAATGGGAAAGAAACTGTTAGCTTCATCTTCATCGTCATCATCTTGGCAGTGGATCAGAGGCGGATGGCGATATCTTCAGCCGTCGCGTTACCTGAAAAAGCCCACGCGATTGGCATTCCTCATCTTCGCCTTCCTTTGCCTTAATTATTTCCTATGGGACCGCCGAACCTTCTCCGCCGCCCATCAGGTTTCTCAAACATTCTAATAATAATTTTTCTCCCTTCTTCTCAACGTTAATCTCACGGTTCTTATTTATTATAATAATTAAACTTGTGTTTATATAAGTATTTTTCTTTTCAGATAAGGATGACCAGATTAAATCAACAAGTCACAAATTTGCAAACTCAGGTTTTTTTTTTTGGTATGGATTTGGTTGGTGGATTGAGCCAGAATGTTATAGTAACCTCTAAAAAATTTACAGGTAAAAGAATTGGAGAGCAAGCTGAGAGGCTCGGGTGTGGAGAGAATAGTTTTTAGGATTGGAGATAGTAAAACAGATAATATTGTAATTAAGAAGGAAGAGGTTGATCGTAAGGATGATGGAGATCCTATTAATACTGAACGAAGACAGAAAGTGAAAGCCGCAATGCTTCATGCTTGGAATTCATATGAAAAATATGCGTGGGGCCAAGATGAACTTCAGGTGAATCTTCTGCTATAATTTTTTAGATAGAAAAATAATTTCACAGATAATTTCTTGGCTTCAATTTTTTTTTCCCACAGGTTAAACATTGTTTGGTTATGATTAGTTACTATTTCATATTTGTTAGCTATGGTACTAGCAGACTCTGTGTTCTTTTTCGTAGTCTAAAACTAAAGGCTTAATTTTGAGACAGCCACAAACAAAGAATGGTGTGGATAGCTTTGGTGGACTTGGAGCAACTCTAGTGGATTCTCTTGATACATTGTTTATAATGGGTCTTCAAGAGCAGTTTCAGAGAGCAAGAGAGTGAGTTTGCACTGTTATAATATATTTGCCATTTAGTCTGCATATAATTGCCTCACATCTCTGTAAAATGCTGCACGCCATTATACTACTAAATTTGGAAACGCATAAATGTAATCAAAGGAGTTATTCTTTGTACATGGCCAGTAAATTGATTCTTTAATTGTAAGTTTTATTTATGTTTACAAATTTTTGCACTTACATTGCTATTAAAATAACTTATTGCAGGTGGGTTGCCAACTCATTGGATTTTAACAAGGATTATGATGCTAGTGTTTTTGAGACAACCATAAGGTTGCATTAGAAGGTTTAATCTTGTTTTGTTTAGTACTATATATATATATATATATATATATTTTTTTTTATAAGTTTGGTAGATGAGTTTCTTTGGTTGCAGCAGGCAAGCAAATATGCTGTTATACTAATATATTTTTCTGCTTTTTTTTGGCATTTGTTGAACTTAGAATTGTAGGTGGGCTTCTTAGTGCGTTTGATCTCTCTGGAGATGATATTTTCCTTCAAAAGGCTAGAGATATTGCTGATAGGTTATTGCCAGCATGGAATACAGCATCAGGAATCCCCTATAACAGAATTAACTTAGCACTTGGGCATGCTCATAACTCTAGGTGGACAGGAGTAAGTTTCTATCTACTTTACTTCTTTCGAATTCTTCCAAAAACAATGTTATGACAGCGTCAATTTTGTGCAGCATAAGTCTGCCAAAATATCTTGTAACTATCACATCTTGTGTGTAACATTCGTAGTCCTACATCATGCATTCTAGGAAAGTTTGATTTCCAAAATTTTCATGACACTAATTTGGGCAACTCCTGGCTGGGTAGGTGTTGATATTATGATACAAAAAGTTTGACTCATTTTTTTGCTACATTTACATTATATCTTTTTACTCATGGGCAATCAATTTTATGGCTGTTAGTTGAAGTAAGCATGCGGGATTCTTAGGGCATATCTTCTTCCATTTCTTTGAATATAAATCTTCTGTATTTCTAGGGAAACAGTATCCTGGCAGATTCTGGAACAGAGCAGCTTGAGTTTATTGCTTTATCCCAAAGAATAAAAGATCCCAAATACCAGCAGAAGGTATTCCTTTTTGGCGTCTTGTTTAATTATTAGCCATTATCACTTGGCATTGCTTTGTTTCCAGTTCTCATTTCCTGTTTAATCAAGCCTTTGCATTTGATATGTTCTACTACATAGTTTCTCCGTGAAGATGGTAAATTTTACGTATAAAACATAAGTGCCTTTATTGCTTCCAGTAACTTACTAGCAGACCTGTATTTCAGGTGGAGAATGTCATCACTGAGGTCCATAAAATCTTCCCTTCTGATGGTTTGCTCCCCATCTACATCAATCCTCATCGTGGTACCACGTCATACTCAACTATCACATTTGGTGCTATGGGTGATAGGTGCCAACTTTTTCTTTGATTATGATGTTATGTCCACATTGATTCTTCTAAATAGTGTTGAGACAATGACATCTAAGATGTTATAATTTGTTATTGTTGAATGATTAATTTTAAGCAAGTTATAAATTACACTAGGTGTAATTGGATAATGGGAACAATAGATTGTTGGATACTGGGTGTAATCGGATGGGTTGTTGAGATAATATGAAATGGAATTTATTAGGCTGGATATTGTGCTCGGATCTTTTAGTTCATCCCTGACTAAATATAAGTAATTTTTGTTGTCATATATAGGTCTGTGTTGATGGTCCTTCATCTGTGGTGACATAGCATCACAAATGAGTGAATGAGAATGAGGTAAGAGATGATGGAGGGGATTGGAGAGTACCAAGTGCAATGGTTGGTATATATGATAGTAAGTATGAAGCTAGGTAAGGATGGATGCAAGTACTAGGAGATAGGAAGTCTGAACTGGTAAATAGAGAGTGGCAGTAAAAAATTAGTACTTGGAATTTTGAAGAAAAGATGTTTGGAGGTGTAAAGATAGGGAGCTTTGTCTGTAAGATTTCTTAGCCAAGACTAAGTTCTTTTGATTAAGTTTGGCCATGGTATATTCTAGGGTGACAAGTTATAGCTTTAAGGTTGTCCAAAGAAGGTGGAAAGTAGTGATTTATATGTTTAATATGACACATTGGAGGCACTCGTACAAAAAGAAACATTAAATATCCTTATATCTGAGCTGCTAGGTCCACTTTCAACAGTGTATCCAAAAACAAGATATTACCTAGCATCTTGCCAGCATTTCTGAGGCTGAACACTTGTCACTAGGAGCACATGCAAGAAAGTTTGAAAACAAGGTCAAGTTTATAAATTTAAATTGACATAAAATGGGTATCTGCCATGTGCTGTATGTCATTCCATTGAAAATTTGAGACATAAATTCAAATTTTAAGAATTCTCTGGATGGGCGTATAGCATTTTGCTTGTTAAATCTGAGCTTTTGATGGGTCAGTTGGGTTCTTACTTTGGTTGCAAGAGTATGGATTTGGAGTAACTTCATTGATTTTGGAAGAAATAATTTGGTTGTATCTGAGTTGGTTCTTTAGAGGGGATTAATTCCCCTGTTCAAAATTGGAGAAGTTCAGTGGCCTGAGAGACAGATTATCGCAAATTTAAGACATAATGTCTAGTTTGTCTCCTAACTTTTATACAAGATATATTCCCAGTTGATGATTCTCTAGTGCTAGGGATGAGAATTAATATTAACACATGATGTTGCTCTTGGTGCAGTTTTTATGAATACCTACTCAAAGCTTGGGTACAGGGAAACAAAACGGAAGCAGTAAAGCATTACAGGTGAGAAGCTTCACAGCATATTATTTTAATATGGCAACCAGCGTGAATCCTTGCAGACTATGCTTTTTGTGTATCTTGTTGGAAAACTTTATGCATCTAGCTAGTGCAAGGCATGCATGGCGGTTGCCAGCCATTATGTTCAAGGTTGTCACAGTGCTAATATACGAAGTGCCACAGCACAAGCCACTTATCTGTTGTGTTCTCGATTTGTACACAATAGTTTATTGTTCTCATATGTCCATTCCTACCACTTAGAACAGGTCAGAAAATTGATGGAATTAATAATACTTATTTTACTGGCAGGTACAAACTGGTTTCATGATAATAAGGTTACTGATTTTAGTTGGAGAAGAAAAAGTGATCATGGAAATAGGACCACCCGAATATTTAATATATGTCTGGGCATTTTATGCATCTAGCTAGTGCATGCATGAATGGTGGTTGCAAATCCTTATGGTGCAGGTATCATGTTACTACTATAAAATGCAAGATACAAATCACTTATTTTTTTGAAATCTCTGGGTGTGCATAGCAGTTTATTGTCCTAGCATAGCTACTTTCTAGGACAGGATTAAAACTCAGAAAACTGGTTGAATTATTTGATCTTTTATATAGTAGCATGTATATCGCTGTCATTTTTATGACATGCCTTTGCTTTATATATGTCCCTGACCGTTTTATGTTGTCACTCGTAAAAATGCTATTGGTCTCTTTTGCTTTGACATATGTAAGAATATGATGTTTTATTAGTATTCTTAGCAAACACTTCAAGTGTTAGTAGAAAAGCTGTCAAACTGTGTTAAGTTCTTTATCATATCAAGCTATAAGATTATTAATAAAAACATTTTGAGGATGTCTTCTTGTGGAACTCTGATGCTAACTAGACCAGCAAAATGGATACTGGAAACAGGGATATGTGGGAGACATCAATGAAAGGTCTGGAAAGCTTAATTCGAAGGTCAACACCGTCTTCATTCACTTACATATGTGAGAAGACTGGAAATTCGCTGTCTGATAAGGTACTATCTAATAGCTTAAAACAAAATTTTCACTGTGTTATTTGACTTGATTTCTGAGTGGGTATTTCTTTATGTATACAGATGGATGAATTAGCTTGCTTTGTCCCTGGAATGTTGGCTTTAGGATCTTTTGGTTATGATCCAGGAGAAGCTGAAAAATCCTTAGCACTTGCAGAGGAAGTATGAATGCACACACTCAGACATGCATATAGGCATATATATGACAATCACCATTTTAAGGTTCACATGACTCTTGCTTAAAGAAATCAGGCATGAATGCTGCTTATTTCAATAGCAAATTCCTATGGAACATGCATGTAAAACGCTGAAAGGCATTTGATTGTGCTAACCATATGTTAAGGAAGAAAATGTAAAATACATTGAGACACTGCAAAACAAGGAATCTGTCAATATTTTATTTCCTTCGTCATCCTTTGTCATTTAATGTAACATGAGACTATAATAAGTATGACAAATTATCTTATGTTGAAAACTGCTTTCCATATATTCAAGCATTCTCCTAACTTCTCATATTACTGCTACATCATTTGCCTGCATAAGATTCATTTTACTCTTTTTATGTGACATATAAGTCAAAGTAGAGTTCAGTCCTAGTCTTTTTGTTTAGGAAAATTTTATGGCTACTTGGACTCATTCTATCTCATCCTGACTGGATCGTTTGACATTTTGCTGTAGCTTGCCCGGACTTGCTATAATTTCTATCAGTCAACACCCACAAAATTAGCTGGAGAGAACTATTTCTTTCGCTTTGGACAGGTATTGCATTTATGATCCTGGTAGTGTATGGATAATTATTGTTTTCGTAACTCTTTATATCTGAGAAATTGTAGGACATGACCGTTGGTACATCATGGAATATTTTGAGGCCTGAGACCATTGAGTCACTCTTTTACCTCTGGCGTCTTACTGGAAATGAAACATACCGAGAATGGGGTTGGAATATATTCCAAGCATTTGAGAGAAACTCCCGCATTGAGACGGGCTATGTCGGTCTTAAAGATGTAAGAATTCAGCAAAACCCTTTGTGCGTGATAATTCTTTGGTTCTGGACTTTTTGTTCCTGCTCTGAGTCCAAATTACTAACAATGGCTTCTTCCACGGCTGGAAATCGCTTTGTCACATTATGTAAATATTTTTGCAGTTAAACATATTCTTGCCAATCTTATTCAGGTGAATACAGGTGTCAAAGACAATATGATGCAAAGCTTTTTCCTTGCGGAGACGCTCAAGTATCTGTATCTCCTGTTCTCACCTCCATCTGTCATCCCTCTTGATGAATGGGTGTTTAACACAGAAGCTCATCCTTTGAGAATTGTGACACGAAGTTCTTGATAAATTGAAGAATTAGCTGTTTGGAGTCGATGCGCTAAAAAGTCCAATGGGTCTGATCCCTAGGCCAGTGCTTAAAACTTCGTTAATACAACCCTCCAGCTCAACTGCCAGTTTAAGCTTGCAGTTCCAGCTTTAGTTCCATTCAACTTATTTGACAGTCAGAAGTCTTTATAGAGGGTATTTCTGGAATGGCCAGAACTGATTATTGGGTAGTTACTGACTGATTGTGGGCTCCATCTGCGAATCAATCAGTTTTGGAGTCGGTATTTGATTAGCGTTTTGGTCTGATCGGTTTGTTTCCTCATTCCTGCATTTCATAGATTGAAATGTCGAGGAACGAATCTAGATCATAATTTATAGGACCAGGGAGAAAAAGAAACACCTGGAAGCGAAAATACTTCCACGGTTGCTATAGATAATTACTTGTATCAATTAGTTTAGGAGTGCAATTTAGGTTAATTCCATGATTTTTACATTAATTTTATTCATTTTCGAGGATCCTCCTCTATCGCTTATGCATTGACTACTGGACAATGTCGGTGAGTAATGCTTTATTTTCTGGCTACAGAGATGGGAACTATTCGAATGAAAAGATTATACTTATATTAGACTTGTCTGGTGATATTCGGTGTATTGTAATGTCGTGCTCAACTTGTTCTAAGGACGTTGTCTGGGTTGCCTTTTGTACTTCATTTGACATTTGACACAGCAGCTGCCATGTGTCTCTGGCTGTACTAATTAAAAGCCTGGTTTGATGAAAGAATTGATGAAAACTAGCCACCAAAATCAATCCGAACTTGAAAATGACAAAGCTCAAAGCCGAGTTAATCTTTGGACTGAGGGGAATCTTGGTTCAAGATTGTCTATGATTGAAGCTTGAACTCATCAGAGAAGCACGTCAAATAAATGGATCTCATATAATGTTTAATTAAAAATGAGCTAAACTGGTACAAATTCAGATCTAACCTAGCTAATTTTGAAGGGTCCAAACTTGAAATGACTTGAAGTTGAAATAATCTCGAAACTTAAATGACTTAATGGTTTAAACCCTAAACAGTTTTGAGCATGTCGTTGGAATACGTAAACATCTTTTTCTGATTGGTGGCGAAAAAAGAAAAAAGGAAGGGCCATCCTTTGATTAATAATTTGCACTGAATGTCTTATATGAAGATTAAGAATAAATTAAACTACCATAGCTTTTCATCCAAAAAAAAAAAAACTACCATAGATTAAAGCCTAAGCTAAATTTGAAGGGTCAAAACTCGAAGCTAAAATAATCTGAACCTGAAAAAGACTTGAATGAGAAACGATTTAAACCCTAGACAGCTCGGACATGTCAGTTAATTAGCTAAACATCTTTTAATTACAATATCCGGAAGTGTAGGGATTATCAATTAAATAGGGATCATTTTGTGGTTTACAAAGCAAGACTAGTGATATGTTAACTGTAGATAAAACCTATGTTTGGACACTAGTGGCGTTGCGTTCGGTGTAATTGGAAGTCCAAACACACAATTACTACTGTTTATCAAACGCATTTTTTTCATCTGTACGTTTACTTTTATCGCTCGCTTTTTCATCAGTACAATAGCTTTCTCATAGTTTTAATCTCAATGGATCAATCACACTACTCTCCCAAACATAACCAAAGATTATACACAAGTAAAATTCTTATTGTTCATCCGGTTCATACGGTGCTAGGCTAGGCTTAAACAGTTAAACCCTGTGCAAGTAAGCCAAGGGTAAGAGCGAGAAAGACATAAAGGAGAAGATTTACAAGGTGAAGCAAAGAGACATTCCTTCAACCCTACCAAAAGAGAAAAGAAAGGTATAAACAAAGTTAAAAAGCAGCCTATAATTCCCGCCACATCAGCTGCAATGATGACGCTGAGAGTGGAGGTGGGGTCTCGATGCTTAATTGCTTCCTACTATCATATACACCAGTAATATATGAATTGATTAATAAGTTACTATCTATAATATTCCCATGCAAAATAGAAAAGATAAAGAAAAGTGGGAGTAGAAAGGGAAATAAAATAAACCCTGGATGATGATCAAGGTGAAAGAAAAGGGGAGAGAAGAGAGAAAATAGAATCTAGTACTATCTCTTGAGAGTGATGGGTTCTGCACTGGCAAAGAGAATCCATGTTGGGTGAGCTTGAAAAGGTGAGCCAGCAAAAGAGAAAGAGAAAATGTTTGTATTTGTGTCAGCTTGATAGGGCATGCGTTATTCAAACTTCAAAGGGAGAGACTAAGAGAGAGAGAGAGAGAGAGAGAGATGCTTTGAAAGATTTAAGGAAATCTAGGCTATTGGGTGCTTTCCTTTTGGCATTTTCCTCACATTCCTTTCTCTTCCGAGGGAGCCAGGCTTATTCCCATGCCATATCTACTACCTTACCTTACCTTTGATAAATATATATATATATATATATAAACACTCAAAAAATAAACAAAAACTATACTTTTTACTCACTTTGTCCTCTTGGTGGGAAATTCATGTTTTTGCCCCTAAGAGTTAAAGTTAAAGTTAAAGACACAAATATGAGAGATACGAAAAAAGCTTTCCTTGATTCGATCCTCCATCCAATGATTTAAATAAATGAATGAATTAAAGGGATCCAGAAAAGATGCAAAAGGTAGAGACAACTTTTGACTGTAATAGTGGGTTTTGTACACTTACAACTTTTTGCTCTCTTAATTGAATGTCTTCCAAAGCTTTTTTGCCTCAAAGTTACTGCCTTACTCTTTTTAACTCTCGAAAAACATTCTCCATTACTTGATTTTCCAACCACATGTTGATTAGCTGCCTTACAAAAACAAACTTCCTCCCAAACCCCAATATATATATTTCACAAGATTTAATTAGCAGCTTTTAATTATCTCACCTTTGTTAGGATGATATCATGTATTTGGATTTGCCAGAGTTATTACGTAACCATTAGATGGTACGAATACAACTACATATTTAAATTAAAATTTATTACGATAAATGTCATAAATGTTCAAACTTACTATGAAAAATAAAAAAAATTGCTATTAATTAAACATTTTGAATTTATGACTAAATTTGATGTAACGTCTTGATTCAGTGGTAACTTTCGTAGAATAGAATCCATGGGATCATTTCTCTTGTAGGTGTAAGGGATATGTGCTTTCTTAATTACATATCAAACAACAGGTATTAATTCGTATGGGTTAATTTGGAAACTATATGCGTATCATTATTTGAGTTCGAATTGAATGTGACTTATGCGAGTTTGGATAGGTTCATGTTTCTGACCCTTTTGGATTCATATCCAGTGTAGGTTTGGACGTTCGTTTTAGTCCACATCATTTGTAGATTTTATAAGACATGTAACCATTTGAACATGCAAATTATTTTGGATTAGATTCAAGTTAAGATTATGAGTTCAAATTGTTTTGGGTTTGAATTGTTTTGCATTTGTGTACTTTTTAGATTTCGGTTATTTTAAATTCATTTTCCTTGATTTTCAACTTTTGATTGTTTTTGTCAAATCAAGTTTAATTGATCCTATGGATTCATGGTAACATCTCCAATTTAAATACATATGTGACATCATTCTAGTAATAGGTACAATAATTCTTGATTACGTAAAGTTGCCAGGAGTATCTACATCTAAATGAGATTCATGAAACCATAAAAAAGTTCATATCTTGGGTTCAAGAGGAAATTTGGAGAACATCACCTATTGTAGAGATTTTCTCGTCCCTACATATTTAGTGATTTACAGCCCCTAATGGACTAGTTCGTGGGTTGAACTGCTCACTAGGCTCGGGCTAAGCCCTTGGTAGGATTTGCAGATCAAGGTCAAGCTCATCCTTGAATACTATTATATTAATAAATATAAATTTTTATTTTATTTTAATTCTAAAATATCTTTCAAAAATTAAATATTGTCAAGTCTTCTTAATTTCGACCTAAAGTTTAGAGGTATAATTGAGTCCGACCGAGTTGCTGTAAAAGTGTTATTTAAGTTAAAGAACCCTGGTAAAACTAGATTCAAATATTTAAATTACATTTTAATTTTAAAGTGAATATTATTATATAATATATTTTAGACTAAATACTACCATTGATTCCTGAAGTTTGAATCAAATTCTATTTTATTGTGATAGTTAAGAAAGTTATATTTTGATCCATATATTTTTGAAAGTCAAACTATTTTAATCATTCCATCATAGTAATAATTTTATTAATTTGGTCTTTTTTACTAAACTAGTCACTCTATTACGTGCATTACACATGATATAACGTATGATAATAATAATAATAAAATAAATAAATAAATAAATAAATAAAATATTTAAAAAATAAACTACATTAATGTAAAGTAAGCTTCAAATTAAATTAAATGAAATTGGATGATAATTAACTGTTTTCTTTAAGATATATAGTAATAATTAGTTAATTATGATGAAAGTAATAAAATTGGTTAATTATCATTATCATTTAATAAATATATAAAAAATTTAAGGAAAAAATAAATAAAGAGTTTTAATTTTAACTCAATCATATCGATGACATTTCTGAAATATATTAGAGAAAATAAAAGATAAATAAATAGTTTTAATTGAACTCAACTATATATTAACGTCATTTCTAAAATATGTTAGAAAGAAAATGGTATTTTAGGTGATTTAAAAGTTTTATAACATTCGTACTTTTGTATATGCTATTCACCCTGTTATGTACACTACATGTGATACAAAGAGTTATAAATAATAATAAAAAATTTTAAAAAATAAACTATTTTAAAATTGATGATAATTAAATTATAAAGTAAACTTTAAATTAAACTATTTTCTTCAATACAATATAATAATAAGTTAATTATGATAAAAGTAAAATTGTTAATACTATCGTCATTTAATAAATATATAAAAAATATATTTTATAAAAGATAAATAAAGAGTTTTAATTGGACTCAATAATATCAATCGTATTTTTCAAATATTTAGAAAGAAAAGGATATTTTAGACCATTCAAAAGTATTATAACATTCGTACTTTTATATAATTATAGATAGTCGACACTAATTGTTTAGTTGAAATTTATTTTGTTACAACTTTATATATATTATTTATATAATATATATATATATATATATATAGAGTCAAGAATATTTATTAAAAAAATTAATGAATGACTAAAAAAGATTTTATTTTCAAACTATAAGAAGTAAAACTATTTGACTTTCAAATTATAAGGATCAAAATAGAACTTCAAAAACTTTAAAGACCAAATAGAAATTTTGGGGACTGATAATGGCTATTTACTCTTTTTTTAAAAATAGTAAACAAACTTTAATTTGAAAAGAATAATTAAAAAAAAAGCAGGACTCTGAATTTGAGATGGAGGGATCTCTATTACTGGATGTGGGAAAAGTGTGATAATTTAGGTTTGGTAATAAAAAAAAATAATGCAAATTAAGTACATCAGTGAGGAGTGATCACTTGTTGCAAAATATTAGATGAAATTCCTTTATCCAAGTGAATGGGGGTGGAGATGGCTTAGGCTTAGGGCAAGATCTTAAGCAATAGAGGAGTCATGTATCAAGTCAAAACTAATTATCATGTCTAATAGGGGTTGCAACAAGATTGATTTAAGTAGATTTGGGTTTGATCTTGTTAAGTATATTATGTTGTACATTGCTATTGTTTAGGAATTACATTGATCATTTGATTAAGCATATGTTTAGCTAGAATCATGAGTTAATTGGCTCATACACTTGTATATATAGGGTCATCAGTTTTGTACAAAAATATATCAAATCATACAAACCTTTCTCCAGTTTGTAACATGTTATCAAAGATCAGGCTTATCTCTATTGTCCTGTTTCTAGTTGTCCACCCGTGAGCCTATCTGCTTCAATTGTTTGTCTTGGCCTACACATAAGGAGGAATGTTAGAGTGAGAAAATCCCACATTAGTTATGTCTAACTTGCCTGTGGCCCTTATATTCAAGTTGGGCCTTTCCATTTATTACTAATTGGTTTTAGGTTGAATGCTTAACGTGGTATCAAGAGATTTGTGCAAAATTTTCTTTCCAATTCGATCCTCTGCCAACCTGTGTTTCTATTTTTTGGCTTCATCACCCCTGTCACTATGCTTAGTCTCCCTTTCTGACTCAGACCTTTAGATCCCGATAGTTGAATACGCTCTCTATTCTCCCACGCATTAGATTTCTTTTTCTCAAGCCTATCCTTTTTTCTATGTTTTCCAGACCTCTATTATTTACACCACCATTACTAGCAGATTGCTCTTGATTCGATCTACCAATCTGTAAAATTTAGAATCCTTCGTATGTGGACTTCTACCCTAACTAAACTTGGGATTTAGTCCCAAATTGAGAAAAATTAATTGATGTCACGCCCCGACCCGCCCAGGGTTGGCCACGTGGCAACCGCCGTGCTGCCTCGAAGTACGTGTCGATCGATCACGCACCAGAAGCACCGCAAGGCATTTGAAATGGATATCATCGCTGCAAAACAACTAAAACTTTAATTAAAAATCTTTTAATAAAATAATAAACTTTAAAGTAGTACCAGTGGATTAATTTAAAGGAATACCTACACAACGGAAACTACTAAGATTAAGCCACCGACGCCTCCTAGTGAGCCTCCATTCTATTAGCTGACCCCACACATGGATCTGCATCCATCCATATTGGATACAGGTGAGTGACAGAGGTTCAATGAATCTCCATCAGGGTTAGGGATAACAAGGTAATCGAAAATATAATAAAATAAAATAAAATAAATAAAGTAAATAAAATAAAATTTTGTTTTCAAAACCTCTTTTGAAATTCTTCCAAGGAGAATTAAATTTAAAACCTTTAAATAATTATATATTCATGGGCTGGCACCTACTATACTGAAGGCACGACTGGCCGGTCGTATGCCTTACTGCACCGAGGGCTAGTTATTTTCTCTTTGTAAACATTTTCTCTTTATCTTTTACTCTAGCCTGTTCCCTCGGTGGTGCCTCACTATGGTGGAACACAGTGAACTGGAGTTTTGGCGAGTTTCCCTACGCGCCTATCCCAACCAGGCTCGACTCACCGTGCCCTTCGATAGGCGGTCCACGGCTGAGTATCATGCATGCTCTCAAACTCGGTCCACGCTCCCGCAAATTGGAGCCCCGAGGAATCCCACTCAATCACTCCTCTTCCAGGGGCATCGTACCCCAATAATAATAATAATAATAATAATAATAATAATAATAACAATAATAATACTAATAATAATAATAATATTTTTATATAAATATTAAAAACATGTAAACACACACAAGCTTTATATTTTTAAAATCACCCCACCCTCTAAGTGGGCATATCACAAAATAAAAAGTGTGTGTCGTGGATTACTCTTATCCCAAAGCAGTTGTAAAACCTTTTTAAAACAATTTATATTTTGAAAACATTTTTAAAACATTTTGTCTCTAGTGGCTAAACACTGAAAACAGGGTCACTCACAGTATTGGGAGAATCGTATACTCCCAAATGCTCCATGTAGCTTTAACCTCCGGTGCATCGCCGCATTCGATTATCCGGAGCCCTAATACATGGAAATATACGTTAGCATTCATAATTAAATTTATGAATGCACTTATGAGGCTCTAACATGATCTACGACTGGGCTTGGATGTGATTCGGGGCTTAGAAAAGTGTCCGGGAGGTTTCGAGGTAAAATTTGGACACTTGGTGAAAAATTACGAAAATACCCTTGGGGACCCGTGGGCCCCACACTCTGGCCCAGCCCGGCCCGGATTCTGGGTCATACAGGCCCTCTCGTGTGGCTGGGTCAAGCCCAGCCACGGATTGGGCCTAGAGAAGGCCCACTCGTGCGGGATTGGGCCAGGCGGTTTCTCCCGCACGGGAGAGACGCGACTCTCGCGCGGGAGTCGCACACCAGCCTCTGGATCCGAGGCTTTTCCTCGGTTCTCGAGCCCCTCGGGCCACCGTTTCACGTGAAATTCGAGATGGAGGTTCCTCTCACCTCCCATTACGCGTTTACCGGAGCAGAAACGAGAATCACAAGCTCAAAGTTCCTAAATATCAAATCTAAACTTAAAATCTAACTAAATGCTGAACCTAACTTTGAACTTGGATCTCTCCTAGACCAATGCATGGATAAGCGTGAAAACTTCATGAAACGTAGTTTAAGGAGTTAAGAACAACTCACCAAGATCTCGCATTGAACTTGCTGTCGGTTTGTCCGGATTGGCCAAAAGTCCAAAATTGCTCCAAAGGAGCAGTTAAGAGAAAAGAGAAAGGAGAGAAGAGAGGAAGAGAGAAAATGAGGGGGAGAGGCTCAGCCTCCCCCTATTTATAGGGTAGCCCGGCACTGGGTCTACTCGGACCCCGGGCCAAACTTTCTCCTCTCTTTTAATCGCTCAAAACTTTGATCCTTGGCCAGATCCACCGACCAATTCACCAATAGACTTCCAATCCATTGGCGATGGACTTAAAGAAGTCCACTTTGGTATTTCCAAGCATGGTCACCAGTCTCATCTTCCAACTCCATCTTGTCTTAAGCTTATCTTCTTTTCTGACTTGACACAGCCGGACCGACATATTGTTTAATTATTACGTCATCTTGCACTATTCCATTCGTACGAAAAGGTTGTGCTAGGTCCGGGTGTGTCAATTGAATAGTGGAGTTGAAGGGTGAAATTGAAAAGATTTAAAAGTGTAATTAGAAGCTAAGTTAAAAATTTTATAAAGTTATGGGGTTATTCTTAAATTTTGAAATGTAATAGGACTTATTGGTAATTTTTCCCCAAAAAAATATATAAACCAAAGGAAGGCTATGGGCTACAGCCAGTAGCCCTTTCCCCCACATTCTCTTTTTCCCCAACCTCCATTTTTTGCCTAAACAAGCTCTTTTTCTTTAATAAGCTCAAATCTTCTCTCTAAAAGTTCTCACTCAGTTCTAAACTAAATCTTGCATGCAAACATAGTAGAGTGAAGAGAATTTTGAGCTTTACAAGAATATGGAGTTCATTTCTATAAAATCTCAAAGAAATTAGCTTAAACAAGAGGAGAAAGTTTTCGATTTCTTGGTGAATTTGGAAGAATTGGCTTAGTTTTAAACTAAACCACCAAGATATGTTGTTAAGCTTTCCAGAGTTACCATTTGATGCTTTTGCATCCAAATTTCATTGGTTGTGTAAGAAGTTATGAACTTTTAAAATAAATTGGCCATTTTTGGATTTTATGATGGATTATTGTGTAAATTATTGTTTGAATGTGTTGTGGCTGAAGTATTGATTTATTGTGGCCTAAGGAAGTTGATTTGGCATTTAGAAGTGAAAAAAATTAGAGTTTGTAGGGTGAAGGATGGCCAAAGGGCCACCATACACGGTGGTTGAGCTAGAACGGGCACCAGATACACCAAAATAGGGATTAGGCTATCTGTCTTGATGGATCAAGCCCAGACGGGTGCTCGTCTAGCCCTGGATCACTATGGTAGAGGTGAGTGAAATTGAGGGGCAAAATCGAAGCCAACCATATATGTATCTAGGGCCGGATATGGGGTTGACAAGTGTTGACCTTTAGTTAAACTAGGGTTGACTTTTAGAGTTAGACCCGAAATTAATCTCGATTCAGCCTAGGACCATTCCTAGGCATGTTAGGAGCATGTTTAATCCTGTGTCAGCATTTGAATGTGTTGATTTTAAAATGGATTTCTAATGAGATTTTGCGCAAAATTAGAAGCATTGACGAGGGATCATGGTAAGGGCTCTAGCTGTGCAGTTGGATTAGTACGGGAGTATACTACTCTTCCAATCTATGATTGGTTTGGCCTTAATGTTAGTGACATTGATGGCAAATGACTAACATATGGTCTGCAGTTGTTGTGAATAGCATAGGTGAGTGGTAAGTAGCCTACGGGTTGTCTATTGAGAGAGGCACAGATGAGTGGGTCTCCTAGCTAAGAGGCTTGCAGGGTAGCTTGTTAGGGGCATTTATAGTTACAAGTGCAACTAGAGGCAATTTTGGAGAGCAGGCAAAGATATTCATATTTATTTTAACTGATCATGTGATGATTGCTCCAAAAAATATGAGTGTATTGACTGATGGGACTCAGTCACTTTATGCTGCCCTAGTTATATTATATGATTTTAAATGAAAATGATTTATTGGTGGAATGGTTTAAATGAAATAATTGAGTTTGTAAATACAATTTTGGTTTAATTATAACCCCTTCCATCTTTATCTTTATATTATTTCTAAATCACAACATTAAATCGGTTGGACTTCTCTCATTATTTTAATGTTTTCAAGCATTTGAGGCTCAATGAGGAGATGCCTAAGCCTAGTAGTGTGGACTAGCTTTTGTAGCCCTATAGGTGATTCTTTCATAGTATTAGTGACCCATTAGTGATTTTATTTCGCTGTATTTTGTTTTATCCTTTTCCGCTCATTTGCTAACACTTGGCATTTTTGGCAACCGCAGCACTGCCTCGAAGTACGTGCCGGCCGGTCACGCACCAGAAGCATCACAAGGCATTGAAATGGATACCATCGCTGCAAAACAACTAAAACTTTAATTAAAAAACATCATTTAATAAAATAATAAAACTTAATTAGTGCACCAGTGGATTAATTTAAAAGGAATACCTACGCAGCGGATAACTACTAAGCCTAAGCCACCGACGTCTTCTAGTGAGCCTCCGTTCTAAAGCTGACTCCGTACGCAAATCTGCATCCATCCACATTGGATACAGGTGACTAACAGAGGTTCTAAGAATCTCCATCTGGGTTGGGGGAATAAGGGAAATCCAAAATAAAATAAAATAATAATAAATATTTTTCTTTGAAAACTCTTTTAAAAAGAAAAACTCTTTAATAAATATATATATATATATATATCTCAAATGGGCTGGCATCTCTATCATACTGGAGGCACGACTTGTCAGTCGCCTTACGCCTCACTGCACCGAGGGCTATCTCTTTTCTCATTTATAATTATTTTCTCTTTTCTATCTCTCTAGCCCTTTCCCTCGGTGGTGCCTCGCTGTGGTGGAACACAGCGAACTGGAGCTCTGGAGAGTTTCCCTACGCGCCTCACCCAACCAGGCTCGACTCACCGTGCCCCTCGATAGGCGGTCCACGGCTGAGTATCATGTATGCTCTCAAAGTCGGTCCACGCTCCCGCAAATTAGAGCCCCGAGGAACCCTCTCAATCACTCGTCTCCCAAGGGCATCGTACCCTCAATAATCAACATAATAATATTTCAAATATATATATATATATAACATACATATTTAAAATATATATAAACACACACACATAAGTATTTATATTTCTTTTTGGAAATATCCCACTCTCTATATGGGTATATCACAAACAGTTGTGTGTGTGTGTGGATTTCCCGTATCCCAAAACCTTTTGAAAATATTTATGTTTTTAAAACCATTTCCCCAGTGGCTAAACAAAGAAGTCTAGGTCACTCACAGTATTGGGAGAATCGTATACTCCCAAGCGCTCCATGTAGTTTAACCTCTGGAGCATCGCCGCACTCGATTAACCGGAGCCCTAATACACGGAAATATAAGTTAGCATTCATAATTAAATTTATGAATGCACCTATGAGGCTCTAATATGACCTATGACGATGTTTGGAAGTGATTTGGGGCTTAGAAAAGTGTCGGGGAGGTTCCGGGGTGAAAATTGGACACTTGAAGAAAAATTACGAAAATGCCCCTGGGGACCCGGGCCCGGCAGGCCTGCCCCCTGAAGCTGGGCCGGGCCTGTTTCTGGGCCCAAAAAGGCCCTCTATTGCTGATTGGGCCGAAGCCCACTCAGATTGGGCCCAAAAGGGCCCAGGTTAACGGATTGGGCCAAATGGCCCAGTCCGGCGCCGGACAGCCCAGGTCCCGCGAGGGACCTGGCCTGCAGGTCTCTCCCGAGCGGGAGAGACTCAGCTCCCACGCGGGAGCCGTCCGGCCCCCTCGGGATCCGAGGCATTTCCTCGGTTCCCGAGCCCCTTGGGCCACCGTTTCGCATAAAATTCGAGATGGAGGTTCCTAACACCTCCCACGACGTGTTTACCGGAGCAGAAACGAGAATTACAAGCTCAAAGTTCCTAAATCTCAAATCTAAACTTAAAATCTAACTAAAAGCTGAACCTAACTTTGAACTTGGATTTCTCCTAGACCAATGCATGGATAAGCGTGAAAACTTAATGAAATGAAGTTCAAGGAGTTAAGAACAACTCACCACGATCTCGCCTTGAACTTGCGGTCGGTTTGTCCGGATCGGCCAAAAGTCCAAAATTGCTCCAAAGGAGCAGTTGAGAGAAAAGAGAAAGGAGAGAAGAGAGAAAAGAGAGCAAATGAGGGGGAGAGCTCATCTCCCCCTTATTTATAGGGGAGCCCGGCACCGGGTCTACTCGCGCCCCGGGCCAGACTTTCTCTTCTCTTTTAAACCTCTCAAAACTTTGATTATTGGCCCGATCCACCGACCAATTCACCAATGGACTTCCAATCCATTGGCTATAGACTTAAGAAGTCCACTTTAGTATTTCCATGCATGGTCACCAGTCTTATCTTCCAACTACGTCTTATCTTAAGCCTATCTTCTCTTCTGACTTGACACAGCCGGACCGACATATTGTTTAATTTATACGTTATCTTGCACTATTCCGTTCGTACGAAAAGTCGTACTAGGTCCGGGTGTGTCAATTTTGATATTTCATTATAGGAATTTTCAAAAGCTATGTGGTATTTAAAGTATTTTGAGTATTGTACTAATGCAAATATTTTGATTTCAAAATCTTGTTTACGGTTTTTGATATTTGTTTTAGCTTCATATATTCAATAAATGTCTTGTGTTGTCTTAGACACGTGGGAGCCACCCGTACTTTGAGGCAATGCGGCAACTATTTTGTGCTCGAGCTTGCAAGTTAGGGCATGACATCGGACGTCCCACATGCCCCCACGTGTTGGTCAAAGTTCCACGTGCCAATGTTGATCGATCTATTCTTCTGTTGATCAGTCCCTGCCACGTCTATAGCATTGTCAGCCAACACATCAGCCTTGACTTGCCACGTCATCGTCTGACCCACTCTATCACCTATGACTATTGACCATTGAATTTGACCTCTGTAATTTAATCTCTCTCAATATTTTTTGATTTCCTAAATCTATTTTTAACCTTCGTTATTCCATACTCTGCTATCTTGATGAAGAAAATGAATGTTTCATGGCCGATATCTATTGTTTTGGATGGAACAACCTATAACTTTACGTTTAGGGCATGCAAAGTTCTTGATTGTTCGTCGACTCAAACAGTATGTTACTAGTGATGCTGTCAAGCAACTAAGGAAACGGGTAAGAGTGATGCCAAATTTTCTGAATGCCTTAAGACTGGGTTGTTACGAGCCAACAATTCTCACTTGTTTCTACAATACTTTTGTTTCTAATATTCATGTCTAGTTTGAAACCCTTAAAATGACCAAAGAGGTTAAGGATTTCTTAGTTGCTCATTTTAAATCTTCTAGTTTACTTACTATTTTCAAATATATAGCACTTTGCACTCCCAACAACAACTCCTGGACAATCTATCAATGCCATTTTAGGATGGGTTCAGCCTATTTGGAATCAACTAAGCTAGGCTCACAATAGTGAAGAGCATCTTCAATTTATACAGATTCTTACGGCCTTTCGACCTGAATATGAGTTTGTTCGATCTGCCTTGTTGCATTGCACTCCTTTGCTGACCCTCAAAGAGGTAATAAAGAAATCATCTTTGAGGAAACTCGTCTAGGGCTTGATAAATTTCCTTAGACTTATGTTGCCTTTACAACCACTTGTTCTAAACTTTCCCCTTAGAAAATGAGCTTCTCTTGTTGTAAGAATTATCGTTACATGGGTTACAATTTCTCTAATTGCCTAACCATTAATTGTCATTACTTTTATAAGAAGAGTCATATCATTGAGGACTGTCTTTTGAGGCCCTGTAAATAGAATGAATGTTCAGCTAGTGTGAAAGGAACTTCCTATCAGTCAGGAGCTTTTTCTTCTATAACTGTTGTTGCTTCTGAGAACTAATTAACTTTGTGATAAATGATCTTCAATCCTTGCTCAAACAAGTTATCTCTGCCAATCCCTCTACCACCACTATTCTATCCATCCCCTCGAGTAAATCTTCTTGGCTTTTTCACTCTGTTTATCATAACCATATGACTCCTGATTCGTTAGTTTTCTCATCCAAGTTGTCTCCTTTGTCTTTTCCCCTAATTCATACTACCAATGATACCCCAATGCAAAAAACACATAGTGGAAATGTCTTGATTCTAATCTTAATTCCTTAATACTTATTGTATTCCTTCTCTGGCCTTTAACCTTATTTTTGTTGGGTAGCTTTGTGATCTTGATTTTAATGTTCTTTTTTCTTTTTTTGGTTGTCAGGTACAAGATTTGCAAATGGGGAAAGATTCTTGGGACGGGGAAGAAAGTTAGGAGATTGTTTAAGCTCATCTTTTTTCAGCTTCCTTGACATCTTTCAATTGTAACCACCTCTAAATCCTTTATTTAGCAATGGCATCTACCTAGGCCATGCCTCTACTAGCAAATTACATCCATTAGTTTCTCATGGGTTGTTAACCCACTAAAATGACTCTTTTAAATGTTTGCAAATAGTACTTTTGTTTGAAAATCTCTTTTTGATCTTGTGCATAATGACATTTGGGGACTTTTTCTTGTCTTATCTATAAGTAGTTATCAAGATTGTGTTATTTTTTGAGACAGCGCTTTGAATTGCCTCAAATATATATCAAGTTTGTCACTATGGTCAAAACACAGTTTTCTTATTCCATCAAAACTTTTCGAATTGATAATGCCATGGAGTATAAAGAATCCTCTACTCTACTTGCCTTCCTTGATCAACAAGTTACCTTAGTACATCCTTCTTATCTTGGTACATCCTAACAAAATGGTAAAGCTGAGCGTTAACATCATTAAATACTTGATTATGTATGAGCCTTTCTTTTATCCTTTTCTTAATAGTCTTGGAAAATTTTGGGTAGAAGTTGCTTTAAATACAATTTTTATAATAATCACACTTACTTCAATTCTTGATAACTTTTCTCTTTGTGAATGGTTATTTGGTAAGCCTTCTAATTACCATCTCGTTAAACCTTTTAGATGTGTCTACTTTGTTCTTCTTTAGCCACTTGAGTATAGCTCATCTTTGTTGTTTTCTTGGATATGGGATTTAGCATAAAGGATATCGTTGTCGGGATCCCATCTCCAACAAAATCTGCATTTCTCGCCATGTCACTTTTTGGAAAGATACCAAATTTTCTTTTCTTTCCAAATTTCATTCTTCCCATTCTAGTCCCTTTGATTCTTTGATGACATCTATGCAGAATTATTTCCACATTTTGAAGCTGATATCTCTTCTGAGCTTAGTGATTTTTCAATTTCTGATCTTATAGAGTCTACTATGCCTATAGAGATTGTACTTGTGCCTACTATTAGTCGATCCACCCGGGTCAGAAAACCTCCTTCCCATCTACAAAACTATCATTGCCTCCTGCCATTGTTCCCTTGCATGAACCTCACTCTTTCTGTGAAGCTAGCACTGATCCTTATTGGCAATAAGCTATGGATGAAAAGTTTCGGGCTCTTGAGAAAACTCATACTTGGGACTTAGTTGATCTTCCTTCAGGTAAATCTATTATTGGTTGTAAATGGGTCTTTAAAATCAAGACTCGTCTAAATGGTTCTATTGAATGATTCAAATTGCTCATACAAAACTTATACAATCACAATGCCATTCAAATTGCTCATAATGATGTCTTCGATGCACATAAAAAGAAAATTGAGATAGACTACGACTTTGTACGACATCATGTTACCCATGCGATTCTTTGTCTCATCTTAATCTCCCCTTTGAACCAAAAAGTTGATATCTTCACCAAGACCCATCTTCCGACCTATTTTCATGACTTAGTTTCCAATCTCAAGCTAGCATCCACAGTACCACCTTTAAGTTTGAGAGGGGGGGGAGGGTGTTAACATATATTTTGTTGTACATTGCTATTGTTTAGGGATTACATTGACCATTTGATTAAGCACATGTTTAGTTAGAATCATGAGCTAATTGGCTCATACACTTCTATATATAGGTAAAGGTGGCAAAATGAATATGAACTCGACAATCCACTCGAGCCTACCTAAACCTGAACTCGACTAAACTCGATTTGATCAAAAAAGTCAACTACCCGAAACCACTTGAACTCAAAATTATCTAAACCCAAAAGTGCCCAAACTCGACATGGCCTGAGCTCGCACTCAACCCGAGCCTGAGCCTGAACCAGACTTGAACCCGAGACTGAGCCCAATTAAACCCGAGCTTGAATTTAGTACTAGAAAAAAGTGATCTTATACTCTATAAAATATAAAATTTAAATTTAATAATAACCGTATTTATTTAAAATAATATATTTTTTCTTTCTTGATATAATAAATCCAAAAGGAAATTATTAAAATTTATATTTAAAATTCCAAGATATTGCAATTACTTAACTTTACTTTATTAATATTACATATTTTCTTCAAATTTAATAAAGAGGTAATCTAAATTAAATGATTTATTTATCATTTAATGAGTAGAATTGATTAATTAATCATTCACAAGAGTATATATAAATTGATATATGTATTTCATAATTTGTTAATAGAATATAATGAAATAATAAGTTAATTTTTATTAAAAAATATCATTTAAAGAGAATACAATTTTATAAATATGTCAATAAAGGTGTAATTAATTTAATTACACGAATTATTTATATTTGAGTGTCCTCTACTTTTATATTTTAAGTTATTTAGATTAGTCATTATATTCATTGATAATTATATTAATTATTATAATATTAATTATCAATTTGTATTTATATCAGTCTATCAATCTCCAATAGCTAAAAATAATATTTAACTTATAAAACAAAGAATAATAAATTCAATTATGGCATGATTTAAACTCGAATTCAAATCAATACAAACTTAAATTTAATCCAACACAAACTCGAACGCAACTTGACCTAAGTCCAAACAGGACTCGAGTCTGAGCTTGAGCTTGAGCCTAACTCGACTCAAACCCAAACCCAAACCCAACCCCAACCCCAACCTGAGTTTGAATTCAAAAATATTCGAACATGAAAGTCTGAAAGAATCCGAATCCAAAATAATCCAAACTCGAAGTGATCGAGTCCAAGTCCGATCAAACCCGCCTATTTGCCATCTCTACATATAGGGTCATCAGTTTTGTAAAAAATTATCAAATCATACAAACTTTTCTCCAGTTTGTATCAGGCCTTATATCATCTTCAGATTATTTTGAATTGAGTTCATTTCAAATTCATGTTATTTCAGGTTTGCACTATTTCTAATTCAGATTGTACAAAGTTTGAACTCTTTTCAATCCCGTAATTGGCTAGATTTCTTTTTACTTACCAACTTGACATTTTTTTTTAAAAAAAAGAACTTTTTCCCACTAAGGTTTATTTTTTATCTGTGGAGGGTGTTGGGTTTAGCTTCAAGCAACTGAGATTATTTTGTTTTGTTTTGATTTTTTTTTAATTTGGGTGCTTGACTTTTTTTTTAACAAAATTGGAAATTTTTTTTAAAAAAATATAAAATCGGAGTTAATTGGGTTCGAGCTTGAACTTCTTGGGATGGATTTTCATGTTTGGATACATTTCCCACATCTATATCGAATACCTATTAATCTATCTATCTATTAACTACTATTAAAGGAAGATACAAGCTTCCTTTACTAATTTTGGGACAAAGGTTGGGGGGCATATGTCACCTCCCAATTGCTTTTTTTTTTTTTTTTAATTTTCTTGTTTTATTTATTTATTTTTTTTGGAGTTTTCATTTGAGTTTAGAATGAGTTTGGGTTTGGAAAGAGACTAAAAAAAAATTAAATTTGGGTTTAGTTATTTATTTTTTTATTATTAGTATTATTAATAATATTATTAATTAATTGATTAATCTAACTAATTATTATATATGTACAATTAAAAATTTTATTTTAGTGAATCCAATATTTGATGTATACAGTTTTATTTATTAGTCAAGAACATTTCCAATATTTTAAATTTTCTTTATAAATTTTTCTTTTATTTGTTTTTTTTAATTTGGTTGAATATAAATTATTCAACATAATTTCATTTATATTATAAAAAAAATTAAATTATTACTTTTTCTCTTTCAAAATAGTAAAAATAAAACAAATCATTTAAAAAAATTTATACACAATTATTATTATTATTATTATTATTATTATTGTTATCAACAATAGTACTTTCATTTATATTTAGTCTATTGCTCAATTAAATTTTTTTCTTTAAAGATGGTTCACTAAAAAAATGGAGACCAAATATATTTATCAAATATATTTTTTTATTAAAAAATACATTTTTTACATTATTTTTTTGGCCAAATCATTTTTTAAATAATTTAAATAAAATTATTAATATAAATTAAAAAAGGTCTAAAAAGAAACCCTTGGCCAGAGACAGAACGCACCCCTTAACAAAACCATGACAATTTTGTTAAGGTGTAGAGTCCTATATAACCCAATACTCACACACACAAACAACTGATGTGGGATTATAGGTTGCAAATGGGCGGGTTTGGTTGGGTTCGGGCTCGGTCACTTCAAGGTCGGGGAGACTTCGGGTTCGGGCAGCTTCGGGTTCGGGTAGCTTCGGGTTCGGGTCTTTTCAGGTTCGGGCTCTTTCCGGTTTGGGTATTTTCGGGTTCGGGCTCTTTCGGGTTTAGGTATTTTCGGGTTTGGATTCGGTCGGGCTATGGCTTGGGTTCAAGTCGGGTTCAGGTTTAGGTTCGGTCAGATTTGAACTTAGGTTGGGTTAAGTTCGGTGTCACGCCTCGACTCGCCCAGGTCGGCCACGTGGCAACCGTCGCATTGCCTCGAAGTACGTGCCGATCGATCACGCACCAGAAGCACCGCAATGCATTGAAATGGATACCATTACTACAAAACAACTAAAACTTTAATTAAAAATCTTTTAATAAAATAATAAACTTAAAAGTAATACCAGTGGATTAAATTAAAGGAATACCTACGTAACGGAAACTGCTAAGCCTAGGCCACCGACATCTCCTAGTGAGCCTCCATTCTATTTGCTGACCCTGTACGCGGATCTGCATCCATCCACATTGGATACAGGTGAGTGACAGAGGTTCAATGAATCTCCATCGGGGTTAGGGAAAACAGGGGTAATCCAAAATATAATAAAATAAAAATAAAATAAATAACTTTGTTTTCAAAATCTCTTTTATAATTCTCCAAACGAGAATTTGATTTAAAACCTTTAAAATAAATATATACTAAACGGACTAGCATTTAATACACTGAAGGTACGACTGACCGGTCGTATACCTTACTGCACCGAGAGCTATCTCTTTTCTCATTAAATACACTTTCACAATTCTCTTTCTCTAGCCCGTTCCCTCGGTGGTGCCCATCGCTGTGGTGGAACACAGTTACCTTGGACCTAGCGAGCTTCCCTACGTGCCTTTCCTACAGTCTTTGTTCACCGTGCCCCTCAATAGGTGGTCCACGATTGAGTCTCTTGCATGCTCTCAAACTCGGTCTACACTCCCGCATATTGGAGCACCAAGGAACTAACTCAGTCACTCATCTCCCATGGGTATCGTACCCTCAATAATCATAATAATAATATTTCTTATATATATTTTAAACATGTGAACACACACAAGTTGTTATATTTTTAAAATCATCCCACCCTCTAAATGGGTGTATCACAAAATAAAAAGTGTGTGTCGTGGATTACCCTTATTCCAAAACAGTTATAAAACCTTTTAAAACAATTTATATTTTTTTAAAACATTTAAAAATGTTTGTCCCTAGTGGCTAAGCACTGAAAACAAGGCCACTCACAGTATTGGGAGATTCGTATTCTCCCAAGCGCTCCATGTAGCTTAACCTCCGGAGCATCGCCGCATTTGATTCACCCGAAGCCCTAGTACACGGAAATACGTTAGCATTCATAATTAAACTATGAATGCACCTATAAGGCTCTAACATGACCTAAGACTAGGCTTGAATGTGATTCGGGGTTGAGAAAAGTGTTCGGGAGGTTTCAGGGCTAAAATCGGACTCTTGACGAAAAATTACCAAAATACCCCCGGGCCCGTGGGCCCCACACCCTGACTGGGCTGGGCCCCACTCGGGTTGGGCAAAGTTCTATGCGAAATTGGGCTTAAAAAGCCCTCCCGTGAGATATTTATATATTATAATGATATAATATATATAATATCAAAGATATATTAATATAATATATAAATATATAAAATATATTAATATAATATAAAAATATCTAAAAAGGGACTCGGTCGACTTGTTCCTCAGCCGGTCCCTCCCCCAGTTTTCGCATTTGTTTCTTCTCCTTTCGACGTACAAACTTAGATAGGCGATCCTCATGGCATCCATGACGGATTCGCCGAGGCAGAAATGAGAAACACTGGTCCAATTTCCGTAAAACCGAGATTTGGCTTAAATTGACCAAATCTCAGATTTACTCTCACCCGGTGCACGGAAATGCGTGAAACGAAGTAGGTCGTAGATTAAGGTGATTATGATAACAAACTAAAAACTCACCTTATTTCGCTAGCCCAATATCCGTAGATCTGAGTTTTAAAATTAAACTGGCCAAAAATTAAAAACTCAGATCTACGCTAAACCGATGCATAGAAATGCATGTAAACTTAATATAACGTAGATCGAGGTGAGTAGAATGATGTATTAGAAACTCACCTTGTTTCGCTGGCCGGTTTGTCCAGATCTGCCAAAAGTACAAAATATCTCCGTTTGGCTCCAGAGAGAAAAAAGAGAAAAAGAAAGAAAAAAGAAAAAAGAAAAAAGAAAAAAGAAAAAAGAGAAATGAGGAAAAGGTTCGGCTTTCCTCTATTTATAGAGGAGCCCGACATCGGGTCTACTCGGGCCCCGGGTCAAACTTTTTTCCCTTTTTCAACTTTCTTTCATTTTCACTCGTTGGCTAAATCCTTTGATTTCTTGTGCCAACGGGGCTCATAATAAATTTCTAGGGATTTAATTGGAGGTCTTTTTGGCATTTACTAATTTTCATGTACGGTTAATTACTTTATCTTCCAACTCCGTCTTATCTTAAGCTTATCTTCTCTTCTTAATTAGACACATCCGGACCGACGTATTGTTCACTTACTACACCGTCTTACACTATTCCATTTGTACGGAAAAGTCATATTATGACACACCTGGACCTAGTACGACCTTTTCGTACGAACGGAATAGTGTAAGATGACGTAATAATTGAATAATAAGTCGGTCTGGCTGTGTCAAGTCAGAAGAGAACATAAGCTTAGGATAAGACGGAGTTAGAAGAAAAAGTAATTAACCGTGCATGGAAATTAGTAAATGCCAAAAAGACCTCCAAATAAGTCCCTAGAAATTTATTATGGGCCCCATTGACACAAGAAAGCAAAGGATTTAGCTAATGGGTGAAAATGAAAGAAAGTTGAAAAAGGGGAAAAGTTTGACTCGGGGCCCGAGTAGACCCGGCGTCGAGCTCCTCTATAAATAGGGGTGAGCCGAAGCTTTTCTTCATTTCTCTTTTTCTTCTTCTTTCATTTTCTTTTCTTTTTCTCTTTGGAGCCAAACGGAGGCATTTTGGAAAATTGGTAGATCCGGACAAACCGACCCCCAGTTCGAGGCTAGATCTTGGTGAGTTATTCTTAACTCCTCGATCTACGTTTTTCTAAGTTTGCACGCTTTCCCATGCATTGGTTTAGGAGAGATCCAAGCTCAAAGTTAGGTTCAGCTTTTAGTTAAATTTTAAGTTTAGATTCGAGATCTAGGAACTTTGAGCTTGTGTTTCTCGTTTTTCTTTCGGTAAACGTGTTGTGGATGCATTAAGGTACATGCATTTGAAATTGTAGCTACATTGGTGGACGATTGCATCGGTTTTCGAATTAAGAGAAAAATTGAAGAAATTTTGGGTTGAAACCTAGAACAGAACCGGCGCCGGAACTGTGCAGAACCGACGCCGTTTCTGCATGTCGGTGACCGACCTTGTGGTCGAAGAGAACCGACGCCGGTTCACTCCAATTCCGACGCCAGTTCTGCCCTTTAGGGGAAAAACGGTCATTTCACCTCCCGAAACCCTTTTTGACCCCAAATCGATCCGAAACACTTCCAAGTCTTCAAACCACATCCAAACATCATCTTAGATCATGTTAGAGCCTCGTAGGTGCATTCATAAATTTAATTATGAATGCTAATGTATATTTCCGTGTACTAGGGCTCCGGTTGAATCGAGTGCGGCGATGCTCCGGAGGTTGAGCTACATGGAGCGCTTGGGAGTATACGATTCTCCCAATACTGTGAGTGACCCTGTTTTTAGTGTTTAGCCACTAGGGCAAAATGTTTTAAAAATATAAATTGTATTAAAACGGTTTTACAACTGTTTTGGGATAAGGGTAATCCACGACACACACTTTTTATTTGGTGATACGCCCACTTAGGGGGTGGGATGATTTTTAAAATATAAAAGCTTATGTGTGTTTAAATGTTTTTAATATTTATAAAGGAATACTATTATTATTATTATTATTATGGTTATTGGGGGTACGATGCCCCTGGAAGAGGAGTGATTGAGTGGGATTCCTCGGGGCTCCAATTTGCGGGAGCGTGGACTGAGTTTGAGAGCATGCATGATACTCAGCCGTGGACCGCCTATCGAGGGGCACGGTGAGTCGAGCCTGGTTGGGAGAGGCGCGTAGGGAAACTCGCCAGAGCTCCAGTTCACTGTGTTCCACCACAGTGAGGCACCATCGAGGGAACGGGCTAGTGTATGAGATAAAGAGAAAATGAATTTGAAGAGAAAAGAATAGCCCTCGGTGCAGTAAGGCATACGACCGGCCAGTCGTGCCTTCAGTGTATTAGGTGCCAGCCCATGAGTATATAATTATTTTAAAGGTTTTAAAATTTATTTCTCCTTGGGAGAATTTCAAAAGAGGTTTTGAAAACAAAATTTATTTTATTTACTTTAATTATTTTATTTTATTATTTTTTGATTACCCTGTTTTCCCTAACCCTGATGGAGATTCATTGAACCTCTGTCACTCACCTGTATCCAATGTGGATGGATGTAGATCCGCGAACGAGGTCAGCCAATAGAATGGAGGCTCACTAGAAGGTGTCGGTGGTTTAGGCTTAGTAGTTTCCGCTACATAGGTATTCCTTTTAAATTAATCCACTGGTGCACTATTAAATTTTATTATTTTATTAAATGATTTAATCAAAGTTTTAAGAGTTTTGCAGCGATGATATCTATTCCATGCCTTGCGGTGTCTCGGATACGTGGCTGCAGACACGTACTTCGAGGTAGCGCGGCAGTTGCCACGTAGCCGACCCGGGGCTAAAATAGGTAAATCAGGGCCCACGTGGCAGACCCGGGGCTTGATTATCCTTGTAAGGTTAAAAAACCTATATTTGATTCACGTCTCCTCTCTTCAATGAATGATAGAAAAGTTAAATTAGGGCTAAAATAGGTAAATAAGTAAAAAATACAAAAATTTAAAAAAAAACTGTTTTTCTTAGTCTTATAAAATACTCCCTTTGTCCTTATATAGATGTCATATTTTAGAAAGATTCCTTATCCCTTTTTATCCGTTACTTTAGAAAATTATTAAAGTATTAATTAGTTTTTTTACTATTTTACCCATAATAAAATGAAGAATATTGTCAACTACTCAAATTAAATATTGCAGATAGTATTGGGCAACGAAGAAGTCTAATCAATTTCTTTTTGTTCTCAATGAAGGATTAATGACCATAGCTGTTGCTCTTTGTTAAGTTTTCTTATAAATTTGGATCCAAATAAAAGATTACTGCATACGTTTTCAAAGAAATTGATTTGATGACTCAGTCACTTAAGAACTCGGATTGAAGTGGAGGTCAGTAAGAAAACTTTTTTCTATAGCAATGTTAAGATCTGGCAGTTGATAATTTTGTAATTCCATTGAAATAGCTTGTTGACTACCGTCATCATCAATATTTGAAAGTATCAAAATTACATGTAAATCTATTTCAAGGAATGACATTTGATGTTTCTCCCTTGAAGTCATGATTAAGGAATGCTAGTAAGTTCTTGTTGATGAATAAATAAAAACCAATATTTAAGTCATGAATGTTTTAGATTCTAAAACAAATTTTGGTGGGAAAAACTTTTAAAAAAATTTAGGGAAAAAAATTGGAGGGAGATAGAATTGAAAATTTTAATTCAAACAAAATTTCAAATTGCAAAACAAAAGAATGAGGAAATATTTTCTTTGGAAACATACATATACTAAAATTTGGGGAGAGTAATTAGTGGGAAGAGATTAAATATATTAAAGTTGGAGAGATAAATTAGGTAAATTGAAGTAAAGGGTAATATTGGAAAATTATGATAAATTTGGACTAAATCAATGATAATAACTATTTTTAACTGATTTTCTTAATAAGTGTGATTCAGTTAACTATGACATCTATATACAGACAAAGTGAGTAGTTAAAAGTGACATATTTTGGGATGGAAAGAGTATGAGCAACCTTAAACGACTATTATTCAAGAATAGAGAGAGAGTATTTCTTAGATAATATTAAAAAGTATTTATTATCTAATGATTAATATGGGTTTAAGTAAAAGGAAATTGGAAAATTATTACTCCATCCATTCCTAAATAATAATCGCTTTAGAAATTTTTTTGTTCCAAATTACTTGTCATTTTACAAAATCAAGAAAATATTTATTTTTTTATCAATTTTACCATTTTTTCTTTATATTATTTTCAAGTTATTTTAATGAATTTTTAAATAATTCATAATCTAAAAAAAGTGGTAGTTTAATCATATAGTCAATTTTTTGTAAAGATTTTAGAAAATTCATTAACTTTCTTAATTCTTATATAACAAATTCAAACGATTATTATTCAGAAATAGAAGGAGTAATTATTTTATCATTGAGTATTAGAAGATAAAAAATTATTAATAATTAATAATTTATTTACTAATTCACATTAATAATTAATGATTTTTAGTAAGATTAATTTTAATTATTAAATATTAAAATTATTTATTAATTTAATATCCTTATATGTATAATATAAAAGTATGAATATTACAAAACTTTTCAATCATCTAAATACCATTGTTTTTCAAATATATTTCAAAAATATCATTGTTATTGTTGAATTAAATTAAAACTCTTTATTTTTTTAATTAAATATTTTTATGTTTTATTTATTAAATGAGGATGATAATTAACCAATTGACATATTTTAGAAATGCAATTAATAGTAATTAATCAATTTTACTTTTATCATAATTAACTTATTACTATATATTATCTTAAAGAAAATAATAGTTTAATAACTTATAAGATATGACACATATCTAGTAATAATATTAAGAAAGGAAAAAAAAAGAATACATTATTTTAAATAATTATTAACATTAAAACTAAAATTTTGATCTTATAGAAAATATTATAAAAAATATTATAAGATTACTTTTTTTTAATATTAAATTCAAGTTCAGGTTTAGGTTGGACTCGGGCTCGGATTCAAGTCGGGTTCGGGCTCGGGTCTTGTCGGGTTCGGGTAGTTTCGGATTCGGGTTTCTTCAGGTTCGGGCTTAGGCAGGTTCGGGTCGTTGACTTTTTTGATCAAATCGGATTTGATTGGGTTCGGACTCGGACAGGCTCAGGCGGATTTTCGGATTCGGGTTCATTTTACCACCTCTATGTGGGATCCAAAGACAACCCCGCTATTAGGGAGGGGCAAATATATTTCTAGTATGCTACAATTACAATGATAACGAGGAAACAAGTACCATTTGTGTTTGAAGAGATGAAGAAAGCTCGCTGTTGGCACAAGTGGCAGAAAGCAAGCCAAGTGATGGCAAAATGCAGTATGATGGTAGGTACTGCAGCAAGCAAACCTCCAAGAAAAGAATTATAAGCCATATTCCATCTCTGAGGGAAGTGTCTATCCTAAACCCATTTTCAACTTTGAAGGGTCTATTTTGAACCCAACACCCACCCGCAGCCGTGACAGAACCATTTTAAAGGACGTTTTGTTTGTTTTGCAACTCAGTCTGTCAGTCTCTCAGAAGCAGATGGCTTTTGTTATGTTTCTCTAACTTTGCCTGCAGCTTTCCTTGCTCCCTAACCATACAAAACTCGGTTTTCTTATGTCTTATTTTCCTGACGCCCAAAGTTGTCTAAGGGGCTTTATTATTATTATTATACAAAGAATATATAGTAGCCTTTTCCCTATCAATTATAAGCTACATTCTGCAACTTTTTTGTCCATCATGCATAGATATCCGACATTCCTCACATTCTTATTCATTCATGTTAGAGTTTACATTTAATTTCTTAAGGATTCTTAATTAAGAGAAAGCAGATTTAGTCACAAGCCATGTAGGAACAACTTAACACATGTTTTTTTTTTTCACTCTTTTAAACCTCCCAGTATCCTATAGTAACATTGCACTCCAATTAAACCGAAATCAAACCCTATCAGACCCCAAACGAGAGGAAGCTCTCCGAAATATATTTTCTCCATTCACAATTTAATCATAATAAAGGACTATATAGGTTCACCACTTATAAGTGTACGTTTAGACCATATTAAATTTTAAATTGTGATTATAAGTTATGTTAGTGTTTACTTTTTAATTTCTGTAAGGATTTTTAAGAGGCAAATTAGTCACGAGCCAATTGGGGGACAACTTAACACCTGTGGTTTGGAAGTACTTCTGTAATTACCCAATCATAATAAAAGAAATGATTCCATATAACCAAGACGTGACGCTAAGTTAAGTTACTAGTTTAACTAAATTTAGCCCCAAATAAAAAATTTTTAAATTTTTAGGGTAAGCTTGGAAATTTATGACATATATTATGGTATTTTTTAGATTAAATATATGACAATAATTATGTCACCTCATAGTTCCATTGTAACTTCCACGGAACTGGATCATCGCTCTCACACTAAAGGACCATATAAATTTAGCACTTATAAGTGTAGTTCAAACCTTATAAAATTTTAAATTGTGATCGGTTAATTAGATAATAAAGTCATAGTAGGTGATATTTCTCTCTTCTGTTTTTTTTTTTTTTTTTTATTTTGAGATAAAAGACTAGGCTTTATTAGAAAGAATCAGAATTACAATCAGAGTTCAACAGATGAATAGGAACCTCCTCAATCCACACTTTGTATTAATCTAATCCTAGTCCAAACTGTGCCAAAGAATGGGCAACAGTGTTACCATCTCTTTTGATATGAGAGAACTGACAGGAAGTAAACTGACGAATAGAAAATTTTGCCTCATGAATGTATGGACCAATAGGAGAGAGATCAGGGCAGTCCTCATTTAGTCTCTTAATGATACTCAAAGCATCACCTTCTAGAATAATATCTTCGAATCCCATGTCCTTTGCCTACTCCATGGCTTTGACTACTGTAGCTCCTTCGCATGCAAAAGAATCAGAAAGAAAGTCCAACCCACCTGCTAATGCTCCCAATACCTGCCCTGCTGTATCTCGGGCAATGACTCCATATCCTCGTTTCTTATTGTTGCAATTCCAAGCATCATCAAAGTTGAGTTTTATTAAGCCCAAAGGTGGCGGCTTCCAGGCAACATGGTCATCCGGCGGGGAAAGCTGTACTGCAGATTGACAGTGTAATTCATAAATAGAAGTAGTATAATCCCAATTGATTGTTAAAAGTCTTTATTACTTATCAAATAAGAAAAAAAAAGTTTTTTGTTACACGGTTAATTTTTTTTCTTTTTCTTAATATATAATTCTCTTTCATAGAAAAATAAAAAAAATATTAGACAGGTTGTATTCTTTTGGCAAAAAAAAAGAAAGAAACAAGTTGTATTCTTAATCGCTAAAATAAGGATATCGAATTAAATTAGAGAATAAATTATTTTAAGATCATCCTAAATAGTAATTTTTTAAATATCCTACAATTGAATGATACCTCATAAATTTTAGAAGACATGAAAATTTTAAAGAGAAAATATTTCATGAGGACTACTGAAAAAGTGGGATTTTACACCCTCTAATAATAACGTGTCACCTAAGATTTTTTAAAATTTTCACAAAATTTTATAATAGAACTTATTACACACAATTATTTCACAAATAAGCCCAAATTTACTCAAAGTTTACCCCCAAGTTAAAAAAGAAAAAAAAAGAAAGGTTTGTAGGGTAAATCCTAAAATTTAGGGTATGGTGGTGGAGGGTTTTAGTAATTGTAAAAAAATGTTCGAGTTTGTTAAAAAAAAAAGAAGTAAAAAGAGTTTTTTACTTAAATAATTGTGTCTGCTATAGTATACTGTAAGATTTTGTAAAAATTAAAAAAAATCTAAGGTAGTGCGTTATTATTAGAGGGTGCAAAACTCCTATTTTATAGGTAATTTTGATCAAATTTTTATTCAATTTTAAATATATATTCATACTCATCAAATAACTTTTTTACAAAGAGAAAAAGACCTCTAATAAACAAAAGTTTAACCCTAAATTAATTTTTTTTTATTTTTTAGGATAAGTTTTAAAATTATGACATTTATTTATTGTGGTAGGTTTTAGTTTAAATACAGAAAAAATTGTGAATTAATAAGAATTGATTTGGTATAAAAGGAAATAAGATAATTATTGTATGTCTTTTAAAATCTCTGAGATGTTAAAATATTATTAGATATTTAAAAGTCAATTTTTAGGATCATTCTAATGTAATTTACACTCATTAAATTAACTAATGTAATTTTAAGCAAAGAAACTTACCTATCATGCACAAAAAGTAATATGTACCCTTTTCCTCCTTAATTTCTTTATTGAACTTAAATTTTCTCATAAAAGCAAGATAACTAAAAGGGGATTCATTTGCATAGGGATTAGCAGACATAAAGTGGCAGTCAAGATGGCTATGCTTCTTGCTTTTACATGCACAACGAGGAAGAAAGGAACAAAGCCAGAAATGCAAAAAACAAAGGAGAATACTTTTTTTTGGTCGAAGGAGAATGCTTTCGCATCTCGTCTTTTTTTTTTTTTTTTTTCTATTTTCTTTGTTTTCTGCTACCCTTCTTTAATTAGTCACTTAGATTTTAGTAGCAAAAAAGCTTCTCTCCCCAACTTAATTTATTGACTTTCACCTTAGGACTTTTTGGAATTAAAGATCGCATGCCGATAGAGGCATGTGGAGGCTTCGGGTACCTTCCACCACAAATCCTACCTCTTTAACAAAATCCATTTGCTTATATTTTTTTTATAAAAGGAAATTAAAGACAAAAATTTAAATAAATCTAAAATATGACACATTAATTGCATCCTGTAAAAATATTAATCTAACATCATCCGGTAATTGAAGAAAGGTATCTATAGTCCAAAGGGAAATTATCAAAATGGGTTGCTGTCCAACTTGCAACTCTATTAGCTTCTTGTGTATGTGCTTCATTTTGGACTAAACATTAATATGTATTTACTAGTACTATTTGTAATAATAAGAATTAGTGGTATAAAATGTTAACATGTCCCATCTAAACCTTAAACGAATCTATCCTGATTTGATAAAAAGAAGAGGGTAAATGACATCAATTGATATGAAACCCAAAATGTGAGACCTGGATCTTTCCGTACCTCCGTACTAGTCAGAACAATGGGAAATAGTTTTTTGGTACGGAAGACATGCAATTCCAAAGAGAATTGAAACCTTGGAGTTTAGAGATAGAGTGAAGAAATAAATCAGAGAATGAGATTGAGGTCTATAGGTGCAATGTGTGGCTAAGGGAATTGGTCTAGTGTGCATTTGAGGATCAAGCATAATTACCTAAATGAACTTGGAAGTCTATTAGAATGATTACGAATATGGAATTGAGAATGTTAGGGGCTAATGATAGGTCCAAAAGATTGTTAGAGGATGTATGTTAATAAGAAACAAAAGAAAGAACCAAACCCTAACCCTAGTCTATAAGTGTATGATATATATGCAAGACTAATCTTTGAGCATATAAATCGAAATTTGGATCCAATGGGCTTATTTAAGAGTCTTTGAAAAAACTGGAGTTGAAAAGAAGAATTGAATTGATTCAAAATCAAATTCCAATGAAATAAGGGCTTAAGCCACCTCTTACGTCGAAGTACTCATCAACCAACATTGCACTTGACCTGGGGAGGGAATAAGGTTCAAAAAGAGACGAGAAAAATAAAGATTGGTGATCTAGGCATGGTCTGCCATTGGACCACACCTTTTTAAGGTTGGGGTTGGCCGAGACCAGCCTATTTCTCTTCTTTCATTTTTCTTTCTTTTTCCTCTCTTTTCCTCTGCCTCTTCCACCACAACTACCACTTCAACTGCCTTTTAAACACCTTTTTTAAACTTTTTCAAACTATTCTACAACCTCCCTAAGCAAGGATTGAATAGAAAATCAAAGAATTTCAAGAATTTAAGCTAGAGGAACCTAAGGAGATATTTTCGGATTTTTGATGGATCTCTCAATCTAACTGTTGGATTGTGGTAAGATATTTTTATGCTGTTCTAGACTCCTTAAGCTTCAAAATGGTTATTTTCTTACCTTTATTCCTTACTAGATCAAGATATATCTTAGCTCAAAGTTAGAAGTGGATTTTTAGAGGTATATTGAGCACAAGTTAGATTTTTGTGGATTTTGGACCAATGATTCTAGTTTTTGAAGCTATAAACTTGTTGTGGATGTTGTTACGATAGTTTGATTCAATTTGTAGCCTAATCCATGGAAGAACAAAAAAGAAACAAAAAAGAAAAGTCGAAAAAGCAAATTCAGGCAGTTTGCCCAGTTAAACTACGAGGCCAGATCATTTATATTTTGGGGCCGAAGTATGACTGGAAATTTGTGTCATTTTTGACACCACACAATTGCGTCTATAGTTGGCATACTATGACTTACTTAGACCTTTTCCGTACTCTTCTATATAATCTAAATAGTAAAAGATGGTGAATTGGTACATGAAATGTGTTGTCTGGTAATAAATTTAAACCTTGGTATGGATAATAAAGAAGATTTTAAGGATATGACTAGATGGGACTAGAAGATGAGGTGTTAGATAGTGCATGGACAAGTAAGCTATTTCTAGGACAACCAAAACCCTAATAATGTCGTACACTTAAATAGCTTGTACTTGACCTAAATGGACATTAATTGAAAGAGTAATCAAGCCTAAGAATGAGTTAAAGGAAGTGTATTGCAGCTCGAAAAAAAGATAAGATTGGATTGGAGGCGAAACAAACCCAACATAGGCTAAGGAATCTTTAACACTAGAATTGACATGAACCGGCACCGAAGTAGGGTGATAGGTAGGAGAAGGTTCAAGAAAAAGGAAAAAAAAGGTGAGAGAAAAATATCTTTGGTGCAACTGGCACCAGATGTATCCATAATTAGTACCGGAAGTGACCTTTATAAAGCTAAGGGTGGAGCCAAGCCTCTTATTTCTCTCTTCTTCCTTTTCTATTCTCTTTCGCCTCTTTCACCCAAACCATCACATTAGGCAGCCTTCAAATACTTCCATAAACATCCTAAATCAAATCCCTAAACTTCCTATGCTTGGGATTGAAGAGAAAATAAGAAAATCTCAAATCGATTCAAAGAAGAGCCTTTGGAGTAGCCAGAAAGATTTAGTCGGTTCTCTAAATCTCGATAGTAGATGGAGCTAAATTTATGATATGTTGTTCTAGACTCTCAAGCTTCAAAATGCTTCTAACCTTACATCAATCCATGTACTAGATCAAAAGTCATGAGTTTGCACACTTTAGGGTTAGTTTTTAGGTGTTAAATGGAGATAGCTTAGGAATTTGTGTAGTTCAAATTGGTGAAATGGATTTTTGAGCTTGATAAATTTGTTGTGGGTGTTGTGAAATTGGTATGTCTTAAATTGCAGCTTAATCCATGGTTCAGTTGAAGAGAATCGAGAGAGAGAAATGAAAAGGTGTGTTCTCGGGTGAAACCTAAAACACATCTGGGGTCAGACTTGTAGTCCAGTGACGTCAGATATGCACCTAGGTTGGATGGCTTTCTTTTTTAGAAGGACTAGTGCCATTTGACCATAGGTTCGAACTAGTCTTACCTTTTAAGAGTATTTTCATCATTTCACTTCTGAAACCTAATTTACCTCGAATTGACTCGAGATACTTTTAACCTCCCTGAAACACTTTTGAAACCTATGTTAGAGTATTTTAGAGCCTCGTAGATACATTCATGAATTCAATTTAGAATTCTAACACGTATTTTCATGTAACTAAGGTTTCCAACGATCAAGTAGGATGATTCTCTGGAGACCATGATTTGTGGAGTTCTTGGGAGTATATGTACCTTTTAGTACTGTGAGTGGCTTTATTTCATTATTTAGCCATTTAGGGCTAAACATTTTTATTATTTTATAAAATGTTTTGCATATGCTTTGGGATTTGGGTGTTCCTTTTCATGCATACACTTTATCATATGCCATATTGGGTGGGATGTTTTAAATAAATTTAAATGATTAAAATGTATATATGTGTGTGTATGTTTGTATGTTTAATATATAATAATATATATGATATATGGAGAGAGGGCCTAACGAGATCAAGATTTTATTGAGAGACGAGTCCTTAAGAGGATACATTTGACTCGGTGATTTTGTGAGAGTGTGTGGAACTGAGAGGGAGCATGCTAGCCCATAGTGGTAGCCATGGACCTCCTGTCAAGGGAGCACGACAATTGTATAATATTGGTATTAGCTAGAGAGTTGTGGATGGCAACTCACCAAAGAAGAGAAATGAGAGATGTAGCTATTTATCACTGCCGCAAATGCCATCATAGAGGGACTATGTTTAGAGAGTTACATATATATATATATATAAAAATATATATATATATATATATTCAAAAGAAAAGAGATAGCACTCGACGATTTGAGGTTAGTGACTGATGAAAGAGGTCACGCGTCAGAGTGTGTTTTCATGGCTAACCCATAAGTTATGTATTATTATTGTTGTTGTTGTTGTTGTTAAATTGAATGAGAAAGGTTTTGGGTGAAATGTTTTCAAAAATATTTTCGAAATAAGATTATACAATGTTTCTAACTTGTTTTGGATAAACTCGACTCCACAAACCTATTTGAGTTTGCACTGAGTTGAAGTCACTCATTGAGCACATAATTGTACTCATCACACGTTGCTTCTCATGTTTTGCAAGTTAGATGTTCAAAAGCTCACTAAAAGGTGTTGGTGGCTTAGGAGTTATTTTAGTTCCACAATGTAAGTATTCTTAGAGTTATTCCATTAGTACTCGATTTTAATTAAAATATTTTATTAAATAATTTTCTTATTATTATAATTATTTTCTAATTAAGTTTTAGTTTTATATTATTTTGTAGTAGTGATATCCAATTCATACCTTATGTTGTATCGAGATGTGTGGCTACAAACACATACTTTGAGGTAGTGCGACGGTTGCCATATGGTTAGACTCCGGGTCAAGGCATCATAATGTTATTAGTATCAAAGCTTATAAATTATTTTAAGTGTTTTCAAAATGTATTCAAATGTTGTTAAAGCCAGTGGATGACTAGGTTGAAATGTCAAGTTCAAGTGTCTGTGAAAGTTCACTCGAATGTATCTTAAACACTTGAGCCTACCCCTTGAGTACCTTAGTAGTTATGATGCCACCATATTAGATATTCAAGTGTGGTATTTAAATGAAGCACAACCGTGACCAATATTTATCTCAAGACGCGTGAAAGCAATAGAGCTCTCTGAGGAAAAGTACAAGATAAAGCCTTTAATTTTCAATGCAACTTCTTATAGTCAAATGACACTAGGTAAATGTAGCATTTCCCTTGAGAGATGAGATATGTTATATTATCCCATTCACTTCCAAATTCATAAAATTTCCCTTGGGAAATGAGATACACTTTGTTATCTCATGTACTCCCAAAATTTTAAATTCCTTTAAAAGTAAAATATATTTTGTTATCTTGTTCGTTCCCAAAATTTAAAGTTGTAATAACCACCAGTAAAAAGTTTTATTGGTGTTATGCATACGTAAAGGCATCAAACCACTTTCCCATTTGAATTAAACCAACCCCTCCCATTCTCTACACTACCCATAGACTTTAGGAAAGAGTAACTCAAAGGCATAAAGGAGATTAAAGGAGCCCAGAATCATGAAGGGTATGTGATGGAGAATGGCTAATTGACAAAAAAAAATAAAGGTGGAAGGAAAAAAAAAGTACAAGTTTGGTGCAATAGTAGAAGTCCATGAAGAGAAAATTAGTGAGAAGATGGTCAGGAATAAGAAAAAAATGGGAAAAAAAAAAGAATATAGTGATTGAATTGGAAGAGTGTTATGGAAGAAACCTTAGAAAATGAACAAATGGCAAAGAATAGTGGGGAAGGAGATAGGGAGAAAAGCCTATTCCAAGAACACGGTGAAGATTTGATAAGTAAAAGATAATAAAGAGAAAATAGCGGATTTGAAAATCCAAGAGAAATAGAGTTGTGTAAAGATGAGTAAGATATGATATAGTCAGATGAGCTTGGGTAAATAAGGTAAGTAGTGATGAAGATAGGATAAGAGAGAAGTTAGAAAATGGAGCAATGCATAGACACAAAAGAAGAGGCCTAAGAAAGTAAGAGATGGAACCATTATGAGATCCATAGGAATAAAGCAAGCAGGAAGCGAGAAATGGATGACAAATGTGAAAATACACTACAAGAGGAACGTTCAATGCCGACGAAAATTTCTGTCGGCGAAAATGCGTATTTGGTCGGAAAAACCACTTACCGACAGAAATTTTGTCGTTGAAAATCCGTCGGTAAACATCATGTCGGTAATAACAAATCTGTCGGTAAAAGTAAATTTTGTCGGTGAGAACTTTACAATACCGACAGACGTTTCCGTCGGTAAGGCGTTTAATTCTGTCGGTAATGAATTTCAAAAATATGTAAATTATAGTAATTTTGTAGGTAATATCCGTCGATACGTTTCGAAATTCTGTCGGTGATGTGGTCGGTAATAAAGTTGAAAAGTCATTCAAAGGTAACAGGGTTCTGTCGGTAAATACTAATTTCCGTCGGTGATATGTTTCTCTTTTTGTCATAAATAGTTAAGATTAATTATATTTCTGTTGGTAATATCTCATTTTCTGTCGGTAATCCATTATATTTCTGTTGGTAATTAGTTTGATAAGTAATTAATTTTATTGGTGTCAAATACCTAATCTGAATAACAGAACCTTTATTAGTCCACAATGCAATAAAATTTTAAATTCATAATACAATATCAATAAACCATTATTTTAAAATCTTACAAACCATTCAAACTTACTTAGAAACGTTACATAATCCTATAACTCATCACAAATGTATAAATAAACATTATATAACCCTACAACTCATCACAACTGCTGCATAGCAGTATAAATCAACCATCATAAAATCCTATGAAGTTCCAATTATTACTCAACTAACAAAGGTAAATATATAAGACAAACTACTCCAAAGGTAGTTAGAATAAACTAGCAGCATATATAAAGAGCAATACTGAGTCCATGCAAGCTGATATCACTATCCTTTTATGTATCATCTCCTCATCCTCTGGATTCAGTGCCTTCTGCACTAGCTTCCCTTGAACCAGTGGCTAGCTGGCTCGGTTGAGAAAACAATGATGGATGACCACGTTCCACCAACTCCAAAATTTTGTCCAGCTTACTCTGAAGCCCTGCTTGGCCCTCTTGGATTCCCAAAACTTTGCTTTCTAAATTTTCAACTTTTTCTGCAAGTTGGGGCAACACAGTTTCATTTGTTGAATAAGGCTGATAGGTGGAAGGTCCACAAGCTGAATCGGATGTGGAAGCACCAGCAGATGCTGCATTAAACACTTGCCTTGAGTCTACCCTGCTCCCAAACCCATAAACACCTGTTCGAATAGTCTCTAGTCCTCCAATTGCATTAGACCAGGACTGACCATCGAAACTTGGGTGGGAGGATGTGTCCTCGCCATACTTCTCAACCATTGTAGCATCATATTTTTCCTAGAACATTTAAACAAACAAATATTATCATAGAGAATATAAAACAAATATTTTAGACAACAATTCTTATGAATCAAAGCATAAATGAATTGCACTAAAAGAGCTAGTACAAATATCTCAAATTCACTGACACTGACAATTTTGGACTTCTTGTCCACAAATTCACCCTCTCCATTTTTGCGCTTGTGCGTGGCCTTAAAAATTTCAGAATATCCTACCTCCCGACCTAACTTCTCAGCCTGTATTATTTTTTAATAATGAAACATGACCAAGGGGACAATTAGAGTTAAAACATAAATAGTATTAAGAGTAATGGAAAGAAGGCATCCAATTTAAAAGTAATGTGCTAAAGCATCACCTACGGTTCACACATAATGGAAATCTATGTTCTAAAGAAGAACCTTTCAACAAAGAAGTGAAACAACCCAAGAAAAGAGCTAGAAATAGCTATCCTGATCATGTCCTTATCAAGCTTGCTGGTCTTGTAACTTGGTCCCCACAGACAATGAAAAATCAAAAAAATAATAAAACAAGAAGTTGCCCACTAAGCTTTGGTGAGAAGCATTTGCAAGCAGCATAAACAGAGAGAAGTCATGCACTTTGATGTATATCTAATTATCTATCTCTAGCTTTATCACTTGAGAGATTAGTATATGTGATGTGCGTGAGTCCATTTCAAGATGAACACTATGAGACAAGAGTGGTTGTTTTCATTGCTCAACAGCAATCCAATTTCCCCTTGTTCATTTGCATGCATCAGCCCTTTTCTTTGAAACAGAAGGCAAACAAAAATCAAAAGCTTTTCCTTCCTTTTCATTTTGATTTCCAAAAAGAACAAAAAGACCCTTAGAAAAGTCATTTACTGCTACAGGCTGTTTGATTCAAAATATTGAAAGATTAATTGAATCGTTTATGAAAGAGTAGTTAATTTCACAGGTTTAGATATTTTAAGATTAGATAATCTATGAACAAACAAATTAACATGTTTTTACTAGAAATTAAGTCAAATCAACATATATTCTGTCAAAAAAAGGGCAAACATCAACATATATAATATTTTATTAACGAAAATGACATACTGGAAACTAGAAAGAAGAAAACATCTTTATATTTTTAATTAGCAAAATCAAATCCCACAAAAAAAAAGGAATCAATGATGAAAGATTAGGCTTTTCTAAGTGTGTATATATTGTTTAGATAGGTGCATGTATTGAAAGAATAATAAGAGATTTTCTCAATGATGGATTAAACAAAGTCCAAAACAGGATTCAGTGAGGAAAGCTTGAAGTAATTATTGTGTCTATGTTACGTACTATACTTCATGTATTGGGTGCCAAAAGACAAAAACAAGGACAAAAATGCCTTTCATGTACTAAAATATCATTCATGCCTTACATCTCCTCAAAGGCATTTCACTGCTTCAAAACTGAAACCCAAGAAATGTGACAACAATGGATCCCCTTGGATTAATATAAAGTATTTTTCCTGTTTCTCAATCCTATCAATGCATGTATTACAAATGAAAGTAATCAATGATCAAATCCTACATTCAAAATATTAAAAATAATAATATTCAATCATATATTCCCATATATTCACAAGAAAGAAACTGTTACCAAGTACCATAGGATATTGACATTTAACTTTATTAATTTATTAATAATGAAATTAAAACAGAAAGTCATACCAGCTTTATCCCATGAACAGCAAAAGGACGTGAACCACCTGTGTGCTTTGTAATGCTTCCCTCTTTTTCTGTTAAGTGATTCACCTTTGCCTTTTTTGATTTTGCCTGCCATGCATCTGTACCCCATTGATTATCAATGAGAGCATCCCACACATCCTTGGTGATCCACTCCCTTTCCATTCCCTTGCATTCCCTAATATCACTAACACCAGCCTCTTTCATTGCCTTTGTCCTCTCATCTGCCAACATGTCCCTTAATCGCATTTTACCGATCTTATCAAATACCTTTTTAATCTCATTGTTATGTTCTATGTTCCATTTACAATACTCTTAAGAAAAAAATGTCATTAAAAAAATTCAGAGTTTAAACAAATAAGGAAGTATCTAAATAAAACCATCAAGAAACGTAATCTATACCTGAAATGTCTTCCACATCAATTCCTTCACATCATCAGGAACTTTCCTCCATGTGGGCCATGGACCTTTGAAATGTTTTTTTATAATGCAAGTAACTGTCGTTGTTACCCCTTTTTCAACAAAAACGCTAACACGTAATAAGATAAATATATTATATACTAAACAAAATAAATTCAAATAATATAAAAACATGTTAGATTAATTAAATCTTACTCTGCATTTATTGGAGTCAAATGCACCCTATCATTCGGATTTAGAGGGTAAGGTAATCCTACACTAGACCCTCTACTGCTCAACCTTGTAGACCCATCATTAGCTCCACCAGAAATAGGGGCAAGGGCAGGGGCAGCAGCACCAGGGGTTGAGGCAGAGGCAGGGGCAGCAGTGCTAGCAATTGAAGCAGAGGCAGAGGCAGTGGCAGCAGCGCTAGCAATTGAGGCAGAGGCAGATGCAGACGCAGGGGCAGCAGCACCAGGGATTGACGCAGAGGCAGGAGCAAGGGTAGGCGCAACTGCACTCATAGAGGCAAAGGTAGTGGTAGAGACAGGGGTAGGTGGCAAATTTATTGGTGCATTAGGAGATGGATTGACCTCCATTGGTTTATTATTGGTGGGATTCATGGCAACTGAAGGTCTATCAATGGATGAATCCATCATGAGAGTCGCTGCAGATGGTGTTTTGACAGTCACTTGAGGGATATCAAAACTTGCTGAAGCATTACCTCTACCTCTACCTCTAACTTGCTCCTTGGGGTTTCGTATCATGATTCCAAGTGTTAACCCTATATATAGACATATAAAAATAAAAAATAGTTAAAAATGCTCAAGAAGAGTACTAAATAAAAGTAAAGGTTTGTAAGGATGAGTTCTATTGTACAAAATTTTATATAAAAAAACATATATATGAGACATAAGAATAATAATAATCCTAGAGTCATTATATATGAGTCATAAGATAAAAAAAAGTCATCAGTCATAAGCCATAAGGAAGAAAAAAAGAAGACAGCAGCTTGGTATTAAACAAATATAAAAAGCTACACTTTGTCTCTCTACACAAAAATATTAAGATCATGCATCATAATTTCTTGTTAAATAATCAATCATCATCCGAGAAAGCAAACTCATGATCTTCATGTTGTGATTCATTTTTAGTTTCGCCATCATCACTGTCATCTTCTTCATATTCAATTTTTTCTTCAGATCCCCCATCTTCATCAAATTCATCCTCCATAAGTATTGAAGCATTCACCTCTTCAAAGTCACCATTAACCAGAATTGTAGGGTCATCAAGTTCCTCTGAAGGAGTGACATGTCTTGGAAAAGACACGTCAACTTCTTGATATACCCCTTCATTAAGATCATTATCATTTTCTCTATCTTGTTCAATATGGCTAAGGTTAAATGTACTCCTAGCTTTTGTTTTGAACACTGCCCACCAATCCCGTCTATCTCTTAAAGTTGAGGGATAACTACTATAGTAAACTTGTGTAGCCTGCTCTGCCAAAACAAATGGCTCATTACTACATAGGACTGAGTTGTGTTTAATTTCAACCAGGCCATGAGTGGGGTGTACTCTGACTCCTCTCTCCATGTCAAACCAATGACATTTAAAGAGTACAGCCCTATTTCCACTACCAAAATATTCTAACTCGATGATATCTACTAAGATACCATAAAAGTCACGTTCATAGTCATTATAGCAACTCCCTTTTACAAGCACCCCGGAATTCATTGTCTTTTTTGTTTCCCATAATCCTTTGTATGGAACTTGAAACCATTTACAAAGTATCCTTTGTAACATTGCACCCTACGAGCCGGACCATGAGAAATCTCAACAATATGATTGTCAATCTCATCTTTATGCATTTGAACCTATCAAAGTGTAAGGAAAAAAATAAGTGGATATTCATCAAAGTATCAAATTTATTTATTTATTTATTTTTTGCATTTAAACTAACTTACATAATTTTTGAACCATTGGGCAAATCTTCGATCTCGCACTTTCTCTAACTCGCCTTCAGTTATATGGGGTGAATCTTTTTTAACCATTTCGTCGAAGATACTATCATTATATAAAAGCTCTTGTTAGTTAAATTATCATATAAACCATAAGTACTAAAAGTTGTAATAAAACTTACTCAATGTATGGGCTGATTTCCATGCAATTTTTTAGAACATATAGTTCTGCAGCATAATACTCGTCATCATTTAGATATCGAATTAAGGGTTTAGCACCAAGAAATCGTCCAGGATAGGTGAAAATCGATAGACATCCCATTGATTCCACGTCTCCACCATCATCATTGCGTGGAACTTGATTCAAGTTTGTTTCCATAGTAGGCTCAAAATATAATGAGCAAAAAGATGAGATTTCTTCAATAATGTAGGCCTCACAAATGGATCCCTCTACACAAGCAAGATTTTTCACCTTTTTCTTAATGTGATGTAAAAACCTAAGCATCATATATAATAAAAAACTTCAGCACAATATTTCAGAATATATTAAATATATAATGATTGAAAACAACTAAATTAGGAGTCGAAAGATATAGCACCTCTCAAATGGGTACATCCAGCGATATTGGACAGGTCCCCCAACCTTAGCTTCATAAGGTAAGTGTATAGGCAAATGCTCCATGCTGTCAAAGAAATCGGGCGGAAAAATCTTTTCCATTTTGCATATTGTTTCAACAATATTTGTTTCTAATGTTTCCATATGATCAACATGCAATTCAGTTGAACAAATATCTCTAAAAAAATGAGATAATTCAGTTATCGCATCCCAAATTGAATTAGGCACAAGATCCCAAAAGGCGATTGCGAGTAATCGTTGTAAGAAAACATGACAGTCATGACTTTTCATAGCATATAATTGGCTTTGAGCTTCATTTACAAAATGAGCTATGTTTGATGCAAAACCATCCGGAAGTCTCAACTTTTTCACCCATGCACAAACACTTTTTTTTTTCTCTTTACTTAAGCAATAAGAGGCTTTAGGCTTGAAAATTCGTCCATTACGTTCAACTAAATGCAACTATGACCGTCTACAATACAACTCTAAATCCTTCCGTGCCTTAATATTATCTTTAGTTTTGCCCTTGACATCCATCATTGTGTTAAATACATTATCAAAAACATTTCGCTCAATGTGCATTACATCTAAATTGTGACGAATCAGATTGGTCTGCCAGTATTCTAACTCCCAAAAAATACTCTTCTTCACCCAATGATGGCTATTTCCATAGCCATGTATCCTCTCATCCCTAATATTGGTGCCAAATGTGAGATTAGGAAGGGAATTAAGTCTCATCAAAATTTCTTGCCCTGATAATCGGGGAATCGGAGGGTCACGCTCCACTCTTGTTCTAAACTTGTCTCTTTGCCTCCTATATGAATGATTTAAAGGTAAGAATTGACGATGACAGTAAAAAAAGCAAGGCTTCCTACCATGATTCAAAAAGAAAGACTTTGACTGTTCCATACAATATGGACAAGATAATTGACCATGAGTGCTCCACCCAGACAATATACCATAGGCAGGAAAATCATTGATGGTCCATAATAGTGCAGCACTCAAAATAAAATTCTGTTTCCTATATGCATCATATGTAAGGCAACCATCAGTCCACAATCTTTTCAAGTCGTCTATTAGAGGCCTTAAAAAAACATCAATATTCTGATTTGGATTTCCAGGAATGACCATACTAAGGAATATATACGGCTTTTTCATACACATCCATGGTGGTAAATTATACACAGTGAGCATTATTGGCCACACTAAATACGGTTTTGCAGCCGGCCCAAATGGGTTAAAACCATCAGCGCACAGCCCAAGTCTGACATTTCGCAGTTCTATAGCAAATGATTCATGAGTAAGATTGAAGTGTTGCCAAGCCTCGTCATCAACAGGGTGTCTAAGTATTCCATCACTACTTCGATTAGATGCATGCCAAACCATGTGTTCAGATATTTTTGCTGACATAAACAGCCTTTGAAGCCTTGGTATAAGTGGAAAGTAACGCAGAATCTTGAATGGAATCCTTTTTTGCCTCTTCCCACTTGACTTACAGGGCTTATAACGAGGATGACCACACACTGAACAATATTCTAACTCAATTGTTTCTCCATAAAACAACATGCAATTCCTTGGGCATGTGTGAATTTGGACATAACCAAGTCCAAGTTTCGTTAAATTCTTCTTCATTCTATAAAAATCTTTAGGCAAACACTCATCTATTGGCAACATACTCTTCACTATTTTCATTAATCTATTAAAACAAGACTCACTCATGTTAAACTCAGACTTACAATTTAAAAGTTGCGAGACGGCTGATAGCTTTGTATGATTCAAGCATCCAGCCCATAACGGTTCATCCGCATCTTGCAATAAAGAATAAAAACTAGAAGCACTTGGATTCGGACTTTCATCCTCTGCCCTTGATTCACCACCTTGATTAGCATTGAAATCAAAATTCCCTAATGCAGCATCCATAACCATTCTAGCATATGAACTTTCAGTTTCTACTTCACACATTGGTTCATCCTCAACCCTGATCCTTGATGATTGTCCAGTTTCTTGTTCTCCATGTAAAGTCCAAGTAGAATAACCAAAACAGAAACCTTTTAGATAAAGGTGCTTACGCACATTGTCAGCAATTTGCCACTTATTATTCTGACAACCAACACATGGACATCTAATCTCACTCCCACGCATAAATTCATGTTGAGAAAATGCAAAAGAAATAAAGTCTTCCACTCCATTAAAGTAAGTAGAAGTAATGAAGCCATCATGGAGTCTAGAATACATCCAAGAACGATCTCTATCCATTTCGCGACTCTATTAGGGATATCATGCATTAAAACAAACCAAAATGCGTACATTCTGTAAGTGCAAGCCATTGAAACAAAGAAAGCAAAAAAAGAAAAAAGAAAAAAGAAAAAAGAAAAAAGAAAAAAGAAAAAAAAAAAGTTCTGCAGCAAACATGTTTCAAATTATTCCCTTCACTAGCATAAAAGGCACTCATCAATTTACTACTGTAGAATATTTCTAAGCCATGCAATGTAATTATCAGATTTTTCATATGAAAACTGACCTTAAGGAAGATGTACTGCTTGATTTATGAAGGCACTTGGGTATCCCACAACTTCAGTTCCACAAGTAGCTTCTTTTGGACTGCAAAATTAAAGATAATTTTTGTTAAATAAAAATATAGTAAATTCTCAGTTATTATTCAACAAGAAGTTTATGACTGAATCACACTTTACAAACTTTGAACTGATATCGAAGGATTAAAATTTTTTTAAAAAGGAAAAGGAAAAGGAAAATGAAAATATTTGATGTTAAGTCATAAACAAGCTTAATTCACACGCACAAGAAAAGGTTAAAAATTTTTCATATTAAAAACAGACACTTGTTATCATCGATTATATAAGCATAATTAAAAAAGCCTATATTTGACAAATAAACTTTTTTTGACTTAAAAGTCACTCAAAGATTTGCTATTACAAAATGTCTCTAAGGCATGCAATGTAATTGCATAAGATTTTGTATAGAAAAGCTTACCTTGAGGAACTGCTTGACTTGCAGAGAACATGGGGGTATCCCGCTGTTTTAACTCCACAAGTAATTTCTTTTGGACTACAAAGTCACAGACAATTTTTGTTAAATAATATAGTCAAATTTTTATATATTATATAAACAAGAAGTTCATGAACGAATCACACTTTACAAACTTTGAATTGATATCAAAGGATTATAAAAAATTAAAAAAAATTATGTTAAGTAACGTCAACAAGCTTAATTCCACCACACATAAGCAAGGTTAAAAAATTTTAATATTTAAAACAATCACATGTGATTATCAATTATATCAGCCCACTAAAAATATATATTTGATAAATCAACTTCCTGAACAAAGGGCACCCAATGATTTACTATTATAAAATATTTTTGAGGCATGTATTGTAATTGCATCAGATTTTTCATACAAAAGCTTACCTTGAGGAAGATGTACTGCTTGACTTCCAAAGGTCCTTGGGTTTCCCACTGTTTTAACTACGCAAGCAATTCCTTTTGGACTGCAAAAGATATTTGAATCATGAGTAATAAAAGATTATTCTAATAAAAATAAGGTTCTTATTATCACTAATTCTAAATAGATTTTTAAAAAATTAGATGCAAAGAACTAAATTCTAGAATTATACAAAATTAATTAAGAATAATCATTCATTACAATACACACACACACATCACTTCCAAGTGCCAAGGCTAACAAATACTAACCAGTTTACAGCAAATATGGTTTATACATGCATTGATTCTATTGAAAGATTGCAAATGAACAGCTCACTATTTATCAAAAGCAATGGGAATATTGGCTCATAATTAATCAAGAATTATAACAAAACTTTACCCATGACAGCATATTTATTTCTCATTTGCAATTTGAAATACTATATTGAGTGTTGCAAGTATTCAAGATTTACATATATAATAAGAAAGTTAACTAGTAATTATTTGCCATGTACAAATCGAATGCCTCATGTTGCCTAAATTCCAACCTTTATAGAAGAAAAAGAAAAGAAAAATGTGTTAAAAAAAACAACTTAAAATTCCATGATCAAGTAGTGTTGTCAATCACATCTAACAATTGTATGCCTCTAAGTGTGAATTGTGATTGTTTCCAGGGGAAGGGCAGCTTTCGGGATTTTCTATTGTCAAACTTGTCCATTTTGTAAAAGTCTTTCCAAAGTCTTTTGCTTTTCCACGCTCTCGAATGTCACAATCTCAGGTTGGGAATGGCCGAATGGGATGGCTACAGAATACACGGTTTTAGACTTTGTGGAATATTTATATTTTGGTGAGAGTTAATGATTACCTGCACCTGCAGCTGTGCTGCTATTTTAGCAAGTTTCCCATTTAAAATAATTGGGTTTTAAGAAAAAAAAATTTATACTGAAGCCTTTCAAGCTCAAATAGAAACAAGTTGTTTAAGGAACAGAGCAAAACTACAAAGAATAACTAATTCATAAAATAACCCAGCGTATATATTAGACTCATAAAACAATTTCAAACTCACTTATAGATCTATCTAGCAAGTGAGGACTTTAATAGCAGAAAATATAAGAAAAATGGAAAAGAATAAAAGGCTTTTATTAAACTAAAACAAACCTGTTACAGATGGGGAAATGCCGTAAGAGAAAGAATGAAAGATATGAGGTGTGGTCCTTTGCAGATCTACTTCTGGCAGGAGGTGTCGTCCTTTTGAGGTTTGTACAAGTGAGAAGAGGGAATGAGAAAGTTGTAAGAGAGGGGAAAGGGGATTTAAGGTCAGCTTCTATCCAAGTCTCCGTTCCTTCTTGACTGTATCTCAACGGTGAAAAGGGAATTTGGGACTTAAGGTTTTAAGTTTCTGAACAGGGATATTGTTTATTTGTACAAGTGAGAAAACTGTAAGAGAGGGGAAAGGAGACAAGCGAGGCAATGAGGGACCAGGAACGGCGCATGATGGGGAAGGAGGGTCGAGTTGGTAGGAGATGCGGAAGGGGACTTAAGGTTAGAACAGGGACATCGTGAGAGAAGAAGGCTTTGGGAATTTGGGAATTTGGGACATAAGGTTTTATGTTTTCAGAAAGGGATTTTGTTTACTAGTTTGTTTGAAGCAACACCGACAGATTCTAAAGGCCCTCTACAAACAGAACATCCGTCGGGCTTTTTTTTAATTAAAGAAAAATCTACTTTTATTTTCTTAATTTTATCCAAAAAATCTTACCGACAGAATTCTGTCTGTAAAAATATGTTAGAAACTGTCCGACAACATCACCGACTGAAATTCTGTTGGTCATTTAGGCGCCATCCTAATTTATTGGCGCCAATCACTTACCGACTATATTTCTGTCGAAAAATCTGTCGGTACTTTTATATTTTCAATCTCTTCTACCTTTGTCGGTAGTCTGTCGATAATCCGTTGGTAAAAAGAAGAATTACCTACGGAATTTTTTCTGTCGAAAATTTTCTGTCGCTATTGAGCTGTTCCCTTGTAGTGATAGTTATGTAGATACATGCATTGGGCACAAGTAGAAACTTTTTTCTCAACCACAGTGAGTGTATCACTAGAAGGATGACAAGAATGAAGGAATAAGGGATAAAGTAATGAAAAGATGGGAAAACCCTTATGATGAGGAATTGATTGGTAGGAAGACGGTGAGAAGAACAATGAGGATTGAAAACTTGATCATTATTATTACGACGACGATGACGACGACGACGATGATGATGATGATCATCATCATCAATAACTGATTAAGTTTTAGCTTTGAAATTGTTTTCCACTGTTGATATTCAATTTAATCCTTGCATTTTCTTAGGATGCGTGTTGATTAAACGTATTTTGAGATAGCATGGTGATTGCCATACGACTAAGCTATGGGTCCAGGCATGACATAAAAAATTCAAGATGCTAACTTGTGAAACTCGAAAGATTACAAGAAATAGCCTAAGAAATTAATTTAAATATCTGGAAATCCAAAAACTCAAATCACTCAAAAATTTCTTTTGGTCAACTTAAGCTAAACTTGTAAACCACCCAATTTTCCAATTTGACACCTCTATTAACAATGTATAATGTTAGCTTTTAAGTTTAGTGTTACAAGTTGGCTCATAGACCAATGCAATTGGCAAATGTCTATAGTTTTTGTATAATAGAGGGACTAATCACATAGTTTGACCATTATAAATATAAAGGGTAAATATGAATTTTAATATATTTAAAAATCTTTCTTCTCTATTTTTTCAATGAAAGCTATACTAGTAAAAACTAGCTAAGGGTTACATTGATTTGGTTAACTACAATTTCGATTCTTAGATTAAAAAACCTAGAGTTATGGTTACAAGCCTTTTTTTTAACAATTTACTCTATATTACTTAAAATATTATGTAAATATCATATATATGGTGATTTGGAATCAAACCGAAATTGAAAATCAAGCTTAAAACTGGCATTACGACAATCATTTAGAAGTTCAAACCTTAACTCCAGATATTCTATATGAAGATCACTCCATGTCATTGTTGCAATTTCAAGTGCCTCCCATAAGCGATCAGGATGGTTGGTAATGTTTTTCGTTATCTACATGATACAAGTTCACTAAAAGTCTTTCTCCTTCTTATGGGTGCATGGGCAACTGATACTTCAAAACCATGAAAGTCAATTATAAAACATTGAACCTTACAAAACCAACAAGAGTAGAAATGGCATTAGTGGTATCTTTGTACGTACTTCTAGAAAAGAGCTATGTATAAACACAACATACCTTTCAACTGTCGGGTAAAAAAGGCCACCTGTGACTACAATATTCTTTTGCACTTGCATTACCAAAAAAGAAGTACTTGTGGATGCAATATTCTCTCCTACCACATCTTTTCACACCACAACAACAATGATCATGAAAGGTGAATCTCTTATTATTTGCATTGGTACACTTTTCTCAAGCTAATATTATGGAACTCAAACCTTTCCATACCTTTCATACTAATAGAAACAGCAAGAAATCTCGATAGGAAGTTGAACCTTGAAGTTAATAATGGAATTAAAGAAATTATTCAAAAGCTAAGTCAAGATCTATTGGAATAGGAATGAAGGAATAAGGATGACTGTAGCCTTATAAGATTAGTGAGAATAAGAGTACATTGAGGCCTATATGTATGGCATGTGATTGAGTAATCGATCTAATGTGCACTTGAGGAGTAAGTATAATTATTATCTAAGTGAACTCAGGAGTTTTTTAGAAGCATAATAGATATTGAGGATATGACTAACTCAAGTCAAAGGATAAAGGATCACTAATGCATGGACAACAAATGGAAGTCCTAAGAACAAAACCTTAATATTGTTCGTACACTTTTGAAACTTATAAGTGACCTCTCTCCTAAAGCTTTTAACTTAATAGGACCTTCTGAAGAAGAGAGTTAGGTTTAGAATAAGTCTAGAGAAGTGTATTGGAGTTTGAAGAAAAGATTACATTGGTTCAAAATCGAATCTCAATGAATCGGAGGCTTAAACAACCTCTAACGATAGAGTATGTATCAACTAGTATCATACCTTAATAGTGAAGGGAGAGAAGCTTCGAGAAGAAGTAAATAAATGTGGAGAAAAAGGCCTAGGCATGGTCTAGTGCTAGACCGTTCCATAACTAGCGTCGACCCATACTTTTAAAAGGTCAGGGTTGGACCCGAGACCTCATTTTCTACCTCTTTTTTTTTCCTCCTTCCTCTCTTCTCCTCTACCTATTCCACCTAAACCACCACCTCAACCACCCTCAAACACCTCTCTTAACCTCTCTAAGTAATTTCCTAACCTCCTTAAATAACAAATCAAAGAGAAATAAAGAAATCTAGAAGTTGGAGCAAATATGTAACGACTAGCCTTAAAATTGCCTAGTTTAGAGCCGTAGACTTATGTGATGAGAGCTTTTATACTTAGTATGCATATAGATCTATTCTTAATAAGAATGAGAGCAACTTTTACCTAGTGAAAATGTTTTCATTCTGGAGAATTAGGCTTCTAAGCATCTAGAACAAATTTTGACCTAGGAGGTAAAGGTCAACTTCTTGTATTATATTTCAAAAATTTCATACATCTCATCGGGGGTATATTTGACCTTACTAACCACCCAGTTATCTTCTTTAGTGTGTCTAAAAATATTCAAAGTTGTTATACTGTTTTTCTGAACATCATAAGTTGGAGAAAAAAATTGTAGAACAAAATGTCGTAATGCCCAATGGCATTTTCGTAAATATTTGCAAGATTGCAAATTGAATTTTTCTTCATTGACAATGATTTTTCCTACAGTATTGGAGGAACCCATACTATTATACACTGTCAAAACTTAAAAACTACCTAGTTGCTATGTAAAAATCTAATGTACAATTATCATTTTACCCTTAATAAATATTAAAAGGTATTTTAACTCCATAGGTCGCACACCTTTAAAATGTTTTGTTAGTTGTGATACCTACTCCACAAATTTAATTTTTATCGGATCATATCATGCATTATATATATGACACACCCGGACCTAGCACGACTTTTTCGTTCGAACGGAATAGTGTAAGATGGCGTATCAATTAAACAATATGTCGGTCCGGATGTGTCTAATTAAGAAGAGAAGTTCAAATTAGGATAAGACGAAGTTGGAAGATAAAGTAATTAACCGTGCATGGAAATTAGTAAAATGCCAAAAAGACCTCCAATTAAGTCCCTAGAAATTTATTATGGGCCCCGTTGGCACAAGAAAGCAAAGGATCTAGCCAATGGGTGAAAATGAAAGAAAGTTGGAAAAAGGGAAAAAGGTTTGACCCGGGGCCCGAGTAGACTCGGTGTCGGGCTCTTCTATAAATAGGGGTGAGCCGAAGCTTTTCTTCATTTCTCTTTTTCTTTTTCTTTCATTTTCTTTTCTTTTTCTCTCTGGAGCCAAACGGAGGCATTTTGGACAATTGGCAGATCCGGACAAACCGACCGCAAGTTCAAGGCGAGATCTTGGTGAGTTATTCTTAACTCCTCGATCTACGTTTTTCTAAGTTTGCACGCTTTCCCATGCATTGGTTTAGGAGAGATCCAAGCTCAAAGTTAGGTTCAGCTTTTAGTTAGATTTTAAGTTTAGATTTGAGATCTAGGAACTTTGAACTTGTGATTCTCGTTTTTCTTTCGATAAATGTGTCGTGGATGCATTAAGGTACATGCATATGAAATTGTAGCCAAATTGGTGGACGATTGCATCGGTTTCGAATTAAGAGAAAAATTGAAGAAATTTCGGGTTGGAAACCCATAACGAAACCGGCGTCGGATCTGTGCAGAATCGGCGCCGTTTCTGCACGTCGGCAACCGACCTTGTGGTCAAAGAGAACCGACACCGGTTCACTCCAGTTCACTCCAGTTCCGGCGCCAGTCTTGCCCTTTAGGGGTAAAACGGTCATTTTACCTCTCGAAACCCTAATTGACCCCAAACCGATTCAAAACACTTCCGAGTCTTCCAAACCCCATCCAAACATCATCTTAGGTCATATTAGAGCCTCGTAGGTGCATTCATAAATTTAATTATGAATGCTAACTTATATTTTCGTGTCCTAGGGCTCCGGTTGAATCGAGTGCGGCGATGCTCCGGAGGTTAAGGCTACATGGAGCGCTTGGGAGTATACGAATCTCCCATCACTGTGAGTGGCCTAGACTTCTTTGTGTAGCCACTGGGGGAAAGGATTTTAAAAATTATTTTAAAGATAAATGTTTTTCAAAAAGGTTTAGGGATATGGGAAAATCCACACACACACAATTGTTTGTGATATACCCACACAATGAGTGGGATGTTTTAAAAAAGAAATATAGAACTTATGTGTGTGTGATTTATATATTTTGAATATAAATGTTTTATACGTATATACATAAATTATGAATAATTATTATTATTATTATTGAGGGTACGATACCCTTGGGAGACGAGTGTTTGAGAGGGTTCCTCGAGGCTCCAATTTGCAGGAGCGTGGACCGAGTTTGAGAGCATGCATGATACTCAACCGTGGACCGCCTATCGAGGGGCACGGTGATTCGAGCCTGGTTGGGAGAGGCGCGTAGGGAAACTCGCCAGGGCTCCAGTTCACTGTGTTCCACCACAGTGAGGCACCACCGGGGAAAGGGCTAAAGAACGAGAAAGAGAAAGAGAAAGAGAAAATATTTTTAAAAAGAAAAGAGATAGCCCTCGGTGCAGTGAGGTATGAGACGACCGATGGGTCGCGCCTCTAGTATGATAGAGATGCCAGCCCATTTTATGTGTATATATATTTATTTATTTATTTAAAATATTTTTAAAAGAGGGTTCTCAGTAGGAGAACCAGAAAGGAATTTTTAAAAGAAAAATATTTGTTTTATTATCATTTTGTTTTATTTTATTTTATTTTGTTTTGGATTTCCCTTATCTGCTCTAACCCAGATGGAGATTCTTAGAACCTCTGTCACTCACCTGTATCCAATGTGGATGGATGCAGATCTGCGATCGGAGTCAGCTATAAAAAAGAGGCTCACTAGAAGGGGTAGGTGGCTTAGGCTTACAAGTTTTCGCTGTGTAGGTATTCTCTCAATTAGTCCACTGGCATTACTTGTGAAGTTAATTATTTTATTAAATATTTTCTAATTAAAGTTTTAGTTTTATTTGACAGCGATGATGCCCATTTATGCCTTGCGGTGCCTCAGGTGCGTGACTGGCCAGCACGTATTTCGAGACAGCGAGACGATTGCCACGTGGCCGACCCCGGGCGGGTCGGGGCGTGACAATATATGTGAAATATGAAGATTATGTTAGTGTTAGTTGGATAATTAGGAATTTTGGCAAGAAAATAAGGTAAAAGTTTGAACTAGTATATCTTACAAACGGTACAGATTTTAAAAATTCTGTGGCATGTAGAATGGCTTGACAGGAGTTGAAAAATAATTTGGGACACTTATAAGGTTTGGGACTGACTACGGACATAAATGAAATTTTTAAAATTTTTGGGGATAAAATTGTCCATGGAGGTAAAATGGTCATTTTGCTATGAGATTTTTGTTGGTCATCTACCATGCACATGACCTATGGCCATATAAAATGGCTTGGCTGGCCATGTTCTTGAAAATTCAAGAACATCTAATTTTTTTTTCTTCTTTCCATCGTTTTCCTTTTTGAATCCAAATTTCTTCTTACCTTGATTTTTCCTAGTTTAATCCATAAAACCCCCACAAGTTTATACTCAAATTGAAGCTCTCATCAAGTCCATCAATAGTCTTCTGTCAATTTTGAAGAAATTGAAGTTGCTTAGGAGTAATTTGGAAGGAAAAGATTAGGGTATATGTTCAAGTTGGAAAAATTATAAGGTAAGTATACCTAATTTTGAGTTATGTTGTAGATTTTGGCATTCTCATTATAGATATTAAGTCAATTTGGCATGAAAGGTAAATTATGTATGTGAAATTAAAGAAGAAAGGAATTGCCATGTTATGGATTTTAGATTCATGAAAAGTATGTGTCAAGAGAAGTTTACAGGTTAAATTAGAATAATATGGAAGGTTTGAATTTGCTAGAAATCGATCTTGGAAGGTATCAAAGGAGAAAGGTGCATTGTAGGATGATTAGGCCAAAAATTTGCAAGAGAAAAATGCAAGATTCCAATTTTGCAAAGTTTAATTAGTTTAATTGTATTTTTGGAATGGTTTGGGTGTAGATGTGGAAGTGAAAATTTATGGAGAAGAACAAATGTAAATTTGATAAAATCATGGACATTGGCCATAAGCTATAAGGTGCATTTTGTATTGATGCTTTGTAAGTTTGAATAGGAATTGATGAAGGGCAAAACCATCCAAATTTTTCGTTAGGCTTAACTGTGTCAGAATAGGGCTACAAGCAAGTTTCGTTAGTTGAAACAAACTTGCTCACACTTTAACTTCATTCACTTAAGCACTAGAATTCAAATTCACCCTTTTGAACTCAAGTTGGTAGATTGCAAGATATGCATTCTTGTACACCCATCCAATACTCACTTCCATCATCAAATATTGATGCATTGTTTGAATATAAAATTTAAGTGGTGAGTTTTCTTCCAAAGACAAGGAGCTTGTGGAAGAGTGGGAATGTACACTCTCCCAAACCAGTGAGTGAAACTTTGTTGGACCTAAATTCAAATTTAAATGAATTAAAATCTTTTACTATTCAAATTAGCTTTCAAATACAAAGGCTTGATTTTCTTAAATTCAAGTTGATTTGTGACAATTGATATTTACTTATAAATTTTGAATATTGATGATCTTGACATGGATTAACCTATTCCTTAAATTATGAAATAAAAAATTTATGAATGTGGTACATTTGATTGAAACTGATTTGATTAGATTTGATTTAGATAATGGGCCAGTTGGCCTAACGATATATGATCGAATTACATTATTTTATAACGTGATTATGGTGGATGAGATGTTAGTCACTGTAGTGGCACTTTTCACGGTCTGAACTTGTGGAAGTGACGTGAGTAAGCAGTTAACTCCCACATGGGATGGAGTGATACAAGGGTTGATTGTGCACACTGATATTTGATTATTTAATCCCTGTGGGAGTACAGCGAACATAGCCACGTACCACCTGTGGTAAAGGCCCGTGTGACACACCCGGACCTAATCCAACTTTTTCGTACCAGCGAAACAGTGTAGACGGCGTATTAATTTGAAAAATATGTCAGTCCAGATGTGTCTGATTATGAAGAGACGTCAAGCTTAGGGTAAGACGGAGTTGGAAGATGAGGTGATTGACCATGCATGGAAGCAACTAAACTCCAATTAGACTTCTTTATGTCCGTAGCTAATGGATTGGATATCCATTAGTGTTAAACTCGACAGATTAGGCAAAGGATTGAGATTAAGAGAGCTTAAAAAGAGGAGAGAAAGTCTGTCCCGGGGTTCGAATAGGCCCGGTGTTGGGCTTCCCTATAAATAAGGGGAGGTTGAGCCTTTTCCCCCTCATTTCTTTCTTTCTCTTTTTCTCTCATTCCTCTTTTCTCTCTTTTGTTCTTTTGGAGCAACTTCAGACTTTTGGCTGATCCGGACAAATCGATCAACGAATCAAGGTGAGTTTCTAATATGCTATTCTATTCACCTAGATTTATGTTATACTTAGTTTGCATGTATTTCCATACATAGGTCTATGAGAGATCTTGGTTCAAAGTTAAATCTAGGTTTTTAGCTAGAATTAGATTTAGATTTTAGATCAAAGAACTTTGAGCCGATGATTCTCATTTTTCTTTTGATAAACACATCTTGGGAGTTGAGGGGATTGCATGTTTTAATTTTCGAGCGAAACCATGGAGCAACGGGCTCGAAAATAAAAAAAATGCCTCGATTTTCAAGCTTCTAGCTCACCTCCCGGGCAGGACCCAAGCCACTCCCTCGCTTGAGTGACCAATTTTATTGAGTCCCGCTTGGGACTTCATCCAATCCCGCACGGGATTCAATTTGGTCAAAAGGGTAAAATCATAATTTTGCACTAAATGTCCGATTTTAACCTAAAACCTTCTCGAACACTTTTCTAAGCCCTGAAACTCATCCAAACATCATCTTAGGTCATACTAGAGCCTCATAGGTGCATTCATAGATTGATTATGAATGTCAACGCGTGTTTCTATGTAATGAGGGTTCCGGACGATCGAGTGCGGTGACGTTCCGGAGATCGATCTTCATGGGACAATTGGGAGTATACAAACCTCCCAAAACTGTGAGTGGCCTTGTGTTCAGTGTTTAGCCATATAGGGCTACCACTTTTATCATTATTAGAATGTTTCAATTAAATGTTATGGGATTCGGGTATTCCTTCACACCGCTACCTATGTTGTTATATGCCACAGGGGTAAGGGTTTTGAGAAAATTAAATTTATAAGATGTATGTATGTATGTATGTTTTTATATTTAAATATGAAAGGTATGATATGAGTGCCCGACGGGGCATGATCATACATATGATAGGACTCCATGAGACGTGGCACTTCATATGATGGAGCGAGTGGACCAAGATTGAGCATGCATGCAAGGTAGCCGTGGACTACTTTTTTGAAGGGGCACGGTGAGTGTATGTCCTGGAGTAGAGAGGCACGGAGGGAGACTTGCTAAGGCTGATGTAGCTGCGACCACACAACGAATGGCACTATCGAGGGAACGAGCTTAAAGAGAGATACCTATATCTTTCTATACATATTTATACTTTCATAAGAAAAGATTTTAAAAGAATATAGTTTCCTTATTAAAGGAAAGTTTTAAAGAGAAAGGAAAAGAAATAGCCCTCGATGATACGAGATCCTCGACAGCGGCCAAGGTCGAGCCTCATTCTGTTTTCACGGCCAGCCCACAGTTAGATGTTGTTGTTATTATTATTATTGTTTTACTCCGAAAGGATTTGGGGGCAAATGTTTTGAAAAAGGTTTTTAAAGAAACGTACAATGTTTTCTAAATTGTTTTGGAATTACCCGAACTCCCCAAACCTATTTGACTTTGCATTGAACCTCTGTCACTAACCTGTATCCAATGTTGTTGGATGCAGTTCCCACATGCGAGGACACTAGATGGATTAGAGGATCATAGGACTGGTCGGTGGCTTAGAAGTTAGTATATTCCGCTGCATAGGTTATTTCTTAAACTAGTCCACTGGTGTTCTTTTTTATTATTTAATATTATAAATATTCTATAACTAAAGTTTAGTTTTGACGGTTTCGTAGTAACGATACTCTTTCTCTGCCTTGCGCCATCTCGGATAGCCCGCCTTTCATGGCACGCATCTCGAGGTGGTATGGTGTTACGCCTTGACCCAGAAGGTCAGCCAAGTGGCAACCGTCGTGTTACCTCAAAGTAAGTGCTGACCAGTCATGTACCTGAAGTACCGCAAGGCATGAATTGAGTATCTTCACTATAAATCAATTACTAAAATTTTAATTAGAAATCATCTAATAAAATAAAATAATATACTATAAAAGAAGTACCAGTGGATTTAATTAAAGAAAACCTACATAGCGGAAACTACTACTCCTAAGCCACCGACATTTCCTAGTAAGCCTCTGATCTATCTGTTGTCCTTGTACGTGGATCTGCACCCAACAATGTTAGCCACTCCTAGTAAGCCTCTGATGTCACGCCTCGACCCGCCCCAGGCCGGTCACGTGGCAACCGCTGCACTACCTCGAAGTACGTGTCTACAGCCACGCATCCGAGGCACCGCAAGGCATTGAAATGGATATCATCGCTGCAAAACAAAACTAAAATTTTAATTAGAAATCATTTAATAAAATATTAATTTATAAGTGACACCAGTGGATTAAATTAAAGAATACCTATACAGCGGAAACTACTAAGCCTAAGCCACCGACGCCTCCTAGTGAGCCTCCATTCTATTTGCTGACTCCATACGCGAAGCTGCATCCATCCACATTTGGATACAGGTGAGTGACAGAGATTCAATGAGTCTCCATCAGGGTTAGGGAAAACAGGGTAATCGAAAATATAATAAAATAAAATAATTAAAGTAAATAAAATAAATTTTGTTTTCAAAACCTCTTTTGAAATTCTCCCAAGGAGAACTAAATTTAAAACCTTTAAAATAATTAAATACTCATGGGCTGGCATCTAATACACTGAAGGCACGACTGGCCGGTTGTATGCCTTACTGCACCGAGGGCTATCTCTTTCCTCTTTAAAAACATTTTCTCTTTACCTCATACACTAGCCCGTTCCCTCGGTGGTGCCTCACTGTGGTGGAACACAGTGAACTGGAGCTCTGGTGAGTTTCCCTACGCGCCTCTCCCAACCAGGCTCGACTCACCGTGCCCCTCGATAGGCGGTCCACGGCTGAGTGTCATGCATGCTCTCAAACTCGATCCACGCTCCCGCAAATTGGAGCCCCGAGGAATCCCACTCAATCACTCCTCTTCCAGGGGCATCGTACCCCAATAATAATAATAATAATAATAATAATATTTCTTTATAAATATCAAAAACATGTAAACACACACAAGTTTTATATATATTTTTTAAAATCATCCCACCCCCATAAGTGGACGTATAACAAAATAAAAAGTGTGTGCCGTGGATTACCCTTGTTCCCAAAACCATTGTAAAACCTTTTTAAAACAATTATATTTTTAAAACATTTTGCCCTAGTGGCTAAGCACTGAATTCTAAGCCACTCACAGTGATGGGAGAATCGTATACTCCCAAGCGCTCCATGTAGCTTAACCTCTGGGGCATCACCGCACTCGATTATCCGGAGCCCTAGTACACGGAAATATAAATTAGCATTCATAATAAAATTTATGAATGCACCTACGAGGCTCTAATATGACCTAAGATGACGCTTGGATGAGGTTTGGGAGACTCGGAAGTGTTCCGAATCGATTTGGGGTCAATTAGGGTTTTGAGGTACAAAATGACCTTTTTGCCCCTAGAGGGCAGAAACGACGCTGGAATTGGAGTGAACCGGCACCGGTTCTCCTCGACCCGAAGGTCGGTCACCGGGAAGTAGAAACGGCGCCGTTTCTGGACAGAACCGGCGTCGGTTCTGTTCTGGGTTTCAAACCCGAAATTCTTTAATTTTCCCCTTAATTCGAAAACCTATGCAATCGTCCACCAATTTAGCTACAATTTGAGATGCATGTACCTTAATGCATCCACTACACGTTTACCGGAAGAAAAACGAGAAATACAAGTTCAAAGTTCCTAGATCTGAAATCAAAACTTAAAATCTAGCTAAAAGCTAAACCTAACTTTGAACTTGGATATCTCCTAAACCGATGCATGGAAAAGCGTGTAAACTTAGAAAAACGAAGATCGAGGAGTTAAGAATAACTCACTAAGATCTCGCCTCGAACTTGAGGCCCGTTTGTCCGGATCTACCAATTGTCCAAAATGCCTCCGTTTGGCTCCAGAGAGAAAAAGAAAAGAAAATGAAAGAAATAGAAAAAGAGAACTGAAGAAAAGCTTTGGCTCACCCCTATTTATAGAGGAGCCCGACACCGGGTCTACTCGGGCCCCGAGTCAAACTTTTCCCCTTTTTCAACTTTCTTTCATTTTCACCCATTGGCTAAATCCTTTTCTTTCTTATGCCAATGGGGCCCATAGTAAATTTCTAAGGACTTATTTGGAGGTCTTTTTGGCCTTTACTAATTTCCATGCACGGTTAATTACTTTTTCTTCTAACTCCATCTTATCCTAAGCTTATCTTCTCTTCTAACTTGACACAGTCGGACCGACTTATTGTTCAAATATTATGTCATCTTGCACTATTCCGTTCGTACGAAAAGGTCGTGCTAGGTCTGGGTGTGTCATCTGATTTATCTACTGTCCTCGTACATGGATCTGCTGACACACCCGGACCTAGCACGACCATTTCGTATGAATGGAATAGTACAAGATGACGCGATAATTAAACAATATGTCGGTCTGGCCGTGTCAAGTCTGAAGAGAAGATAAGCTTAAGACAAGACGTAGTTGGAAGATGAGATTGGTGACCATGCATGGAATCTCTAAGTGGATTTCTTTAAGTCCATAGCCAATGAATTGGAAGTCCATTGGTGAATTGGTCGGTGGATCGAGCCAAGGATCAAAGTTTTGAGCGATTAAAAGAGAAGAGAAAGTTTGGCCCGGGGTCCGAGTAGACCCAGTGCCGGGCTACCCTATAAATAGGGGGAGGCCGAGCCTCTCCCCCTCATTTTCTCTCTTCCTTTCTTTTCTCATTTCTCTTTTCTCTCAACTACTCTTTTGGAGCAATTTTGGACTTTTGGCCGATCCGGACAAACCGATCACAAGTTCAAGGCGAGATCTTGGTAAGCTATTCTTAACTCCCTGAACTACGTTTTATTAAGTTTTCATGCTTATCCATGCATTGGTCTATGAGAGATCCAAGCTCAAAGTTAGGTTCAGCTTTTAATTATATTTCTAGCTTAGATTTGAGATTTAGAAACTTTGAGCTTTTAATTCTCGTTTCTGCTCCGGTAAACGCATCGTGAGAGGTGAGAGGAACCTCCATTTCGAATTTCACGTGAATCGGTGGACTGAGAGGCTTGGGAACCAGGGAAAAGCTTCGGAACCCGAGGCCTGCGGACGGCTCCCGTGCGGGAGAGACCCGCCGCCCAGGTCCAGCACCGGACTGGGCTTGTCCCACGCTGGACTGGGCCATTTTGGCCCAAAATGGCCAGTTGGGCCCAAACCTAGTTGGGCTCGGCCCAACTCACATGGAGGGCCTTTTGGGCCCAGAAGCAGGCCAGGCCCGACCCAGCCACGTGGGGGGCTTGCATGGCCCAGAATCTGGGCTACGGGCACAACCCGAATGTGGGGCCCACGGTCCCAAGGGGCATTTTCGTAATTTTTCAACAAGTGTCCGATATTTACCCCAGAACCTCCCAGACACTTTTCTAAGTCCCGAATCATATTCAAGCCCAGTCATAGGTCATATTAGAGCCTCATAGGTGCATTCATAACTTTAGTTATGAATGCTAATGTATATTTCCGTGTATTAGGGCTCCGGGTGAATCGAATTTGGCGATGCTCCGGAGGTTGAGCTACATGGAGCGCTTGGGAGTATACGATTCTCCCAATACTATGAGTGACTTAAACTTCTCTGTCTAGCCACTGGGGAAAAAGGTTTTAAAAATGATTTAAAAAAAACCATAAATGTTTTCAAAAAGGTTTTGGGATATGGGAAATCTACACACACACACTTGCTTGTGATATACCCACATAGTGAGTGGGATGTTTTAAAAAGAAATATAACGACTTATGTGTGTGTGTTTATGTATTTTAAAAATGTATGTTTTTATACATATATATATATATAATTATGAAATATTATTTTTATGAGTTTTAAGGGTGCGATACCCTTGCGAGATGAGTGATTGAGAGAGATGCTCCTCGGGCTCCAATTTATGGGAGCGTGGACGAGTTGGAGGAAAGCATGCTAGATTCTTAGCCGTGGACCGCCTATTGAAGGGCACGGTGAGACGAGACCTGGTTTGGAGAGGCGCGTAGGGAAGCTCGCCAGGCTCTAGTTCGCTGTGTTCCACCACAGCGAGGCACCATCGAGGGAAAGGGCTACAGAGATAGAAAAGAGAAAATATTATTGAATGAGAAAAGAGATAGCCCTCAGTGCAGTGAGGTATATGATGACCGACGGGTCGAGTCTCCAGTATAAAAGAGATGCCAACCCATTTGAGATATATAAATTTATTTTATTTAAGATGTTTTTAAAAGAGGGTTTTCAGCAGGAGAACCTGAAAAGAGTTTTCAAAAGAAAAATATTTATTTTATTATTACTTTATTTTATTTTATTTTATTTTATTTTGGATTTCTCTTATCCATCCTAACCCAGATGGAGATTTTTAGAACCTCTGTCACTCACCTGTATCCAATGTGGATGGATGCAGATCCGCGAATGGTGTCAGCAACTAGAATGGAGGCTCACTAGGAGGCATCGGTGGCTTAGGCTTAGTAGTTTCTGCTGCGTAGGTATTCGTTTGAATTAATCCACTGGTACATCTTATAAAGTTAATTATTTTATTAAAATGGTTTTTAACTAATGTTTTAGTTGTTTTGCAACAAAGATATCCATTTCAATGCCTTGCGGTATTTCTGGTGCGTGACCAGCCGGCACGTACTTCAAGGCAGAGCGGCAGTTGCCACGTGGCTGACTTGGGGGGGTCAGGGCGTGACATCTGCACCCAACAATGTTGCCTACAGGTGAGTGGCAAAGGTTCTATGAATCTCCATCAAGGGTTAGGGAAAACAGAGGCAATTCAAAATATAACTTTAAAATAAATAAATATATAATTTTATTTTCAAAACTCTTTCAATTTCTCCAGGCAAGAATTTAATTTAAAACAATTGAAATAGTATATACAACTAAAATGGGCTGGCCTCAAACATACTGAAGGCTCGACCCACCGACTGTATGCCTTACTGCATCAAGGGCTATCTCTTTTCTTTCTAAAACATTTTTCATATTTTTCTTTCTTTAGCCAGTTCCGTCGGTGGTGCTAGTCGCTATGGGTGGAACACAGCTACACTGAGCCTTGGCGAATTTTCCTACGTACCTCTCCAAGGGTCTCACACTCATCATGCCCCTCGATAGGCTGTCCACGGCTACTTAGTTGCATGCATGTCTCGCTCGGTCCACTTGCTCCCTCTCATTGGAGCACCGAGATCCACTCAATCACTCATCTCGCCTCTCGTCTCCCACGTCACGTTTATCCAAGCAAAAACTAGAATCACAAGCTCAAAGTTCCTAGATCTCAATTCTAAGCTAAAATTTAATTAAAAAGGTAAACCTAACTTTATGCTGTGATCTCTCCTAGACCAATACATGGAAATGCGTGAAAACGTAATAAAACGTAGATTAAGGTAAGTAAAATAACATACCAAGATCTCACCTTGATTCATAAGTTGGTTCGTCCGGGTCGACCAAAGGTCCAAAATTGCTTCGAGAGAGCAAAAGAGAGAAGAGGAAGAGAGGGAGAAGAGAAAATGAGGGGGAGAGCTCAACTCCCCCTATTTATAGGCAAGTATGACACTGGGCTTACTCGAACCCCAGGCCACTTGAACCCCAGACCAGACTTTCTCCCTTCTTTTAACCTCTCCTAGTCTTGTTCCTTGGCCTAATCCACCGACCATTTCACCAATGGATTTATAATCCATTAGCTATGGACTTAAAGAAAGTCCAATTAGTGCTTCCATGCATGGTTACTTATCTCAGCTTCCAACTCCGTCTTATCCTAATTTCCACTTCTCTTTTTCATCTAACACATCCGGACCGACATATTATTGAGTTATTTTTCCGTCTTATAATATTCCGTTTATACGGAAAAGTTGGATTAGGTCTGGGTATGTCATGAGGTTGGGCATTTTGATGAACTCAAATGAAACCTACGATTCCTTGACGAACTCAAACTCCATCTTCGCTGGATGAGAGTTTGAGTACTATTTTGGTGAGCCCAAAATAGATTTTCTCATAACATGATTGCTCATTTTCATTTACTATTACATTATGAAAATTTCTGAATATTTATCCTGATTTTTTTACTTTGAAATAAATGAACTCACTCTTTCGTATAAAGTGATAATTTAAGCATTTTATAGATCATTATGTTTTCAATTTAAATTCTATAATATATGCATTTATACTTTACCTAACTCAATTTTTATTCTTGGTTGAGTTTCACTCACTGAGTATAATCTATATACTCACCCTATTTTTCTTAAAAATCTATTTTCGGGACAATTAACCTTGTGAAAAAGTAAATCGCTAAGTACCAAGATTCGACTCCGGACTTTCCTTCGTAAGTCTGTATGACTTATGCACTGTTACTATTGGATACACTATCATAATTTGGACTACTTCTAGATTTTCATTCGTCTACGTTTTATTTGAAAAACTGTTTGTAACATGTTTTCTTATATTTTGTTTTGCCTATGAAATAATATAGAAGAATTTTATAACTTTTACTACATTTGATATATATATATATATGTGATTTAAATCTCAAATTATAATTATGTTTTGAAATGTGTCCCTTTCTGTATACAAAGTTTTGAGATTGTTTTACTAAATGGGTTCGAAATAATGTAAGCCTTGCGAGCTTTGAGTTGTGGGCGAAGCATGCGGTTCACAATTCGTAGCGCGTGGTGATTGTCACATTCTTGACCTTCAGATCGGGGTGTGACAAACTATGAGCCACTAGAGGCATTTTGGAGTTTTTATGGATCTTTCAATCTAGGCATTGGATTGAGGTAGGATTATAGTATCCTATTTGCTTGCCTAAATCTATGCATTAGATTGGAAGGTAATTAACTCAAAGTCCAAGTTCGTTTTAAGGTATCATTAAGCATATGTTAGATTTTTATGGAGTTTAAGCCAATGATTCTAATTTTTGAAGCTATGACCTTGTTGTAGATGTTCTGAGGATGTTGTGTGTAAATTTATAGCTTGATTAAAGGTAATTTGGATAGGTTTTGAGCTAAGAGAAAAGAAAGAAGCATTTTCGGGTGAAATCCAGTTGTCATCTAACCTTTCTTATGGAGTAAAATAGTGCTAGATGACTATAGAAGCCATAGGTGGCATTTTACCGCCATTTTCCAGCACTAAAACACCTTACGTTTAGCACCGTCTTAGACCACCAAGGGTGCTTTGGTAATTTTACATTCTTTTTTGCCTTAAAATGTCCCGATTTGATCCAAAACACTTCTTGGAATTGCAGATAACTTTCAAACATCATCTTTAAGCGTAATAGAGCCTTATAGGTGCATTCTAAGATTTGAATTAGAGTTCTACATGTTGTTTTATGTAATTAGGTTTTGGATTAATCAAGTGTAATGATGCTCCGATGACTAATCATTGTGGATTTCGTGAAATGTACTAAGTCCATGTACTATGAGTGACTTAGTTTCAATGTTCAGTCATTTAAGGCTAAACATTTTATTGTTTTAAATAGTAAATGTTTTATATGTTTTGGGATTCAGGTAATCCATTCCATTTATGTGATTTTATGTTACATTGATTTAAAGGGTAAGGATAATTGATGATCGTGTTTTTTGTGTATGTATATATTAAGTAGTCGAGGCCACCTTGCATGAGATGCAATGATCTAGATTATTTTTGTATTTGTAACAATGCTCTTTTGGGCATTAGTGAACTATGAGGAGACATGTCAGCTGACCAGTAGCCATAGACCTTCATAGAAGAGGCACGGTGATCCGAACTTTAATTTTAGAATGAGAAGTGCATAGGGTAACTCATTGAGGTATTAATAGCTGGGTCCTCCCATATGATGGCACCATTAAGGAAACAAGCTTATAGATATGGTTTCTGTATATATATATATATATGTATATGATAAGATGACCAACGACAATCCAAGTGTGCGAGCTCTACACATCAGAGAGTCTTCTCTTAGCTCATTTCAGAGATTTTATTTATATAAAAGTATGGTTTTTGGAGATTTGTTTTTAAGAAATACTAGTATATAATTTTGTTTTATACTTGTTTTGGATTTTACCCAATTCCCAAACCCTATTTGACTTTGCATTGAACCCGGGTAACTCACTGGGTACATAATGTGTATTCACCACTTTTTTTTTTGTCAGGTGCATGCTCATAGACATGCACCCTAAGACAATGGAAAACAATTACAAGCATTGGGAGCCAAATATTTAATACATTAGGTCCAAGGATAATAATATGAAAATACAAAGGTATTAAAGTAAAATAAAGTATTAAAAGTTACACATTTTATGAAAGAGTACATAGGAAGTTCATAAGTCTTTAATGGATCACTAATACATCAAATGTACCTACGGATAGATAACGATGACCGATAAGGCTCCCAAGGGTCACCATGACTCACTAACACTCCTCATCACGTGAGAGAATCGTATCCTTTGGCAAATAAAGAATGAAAGAGGAGTGACTAATGTATCTAGTGAGTGATCACAATGACTATTCATATAAGGTAGGAGAAACAGGTTAAATTTAAAAAAGGTAAAATCCAAAATATGAATTTCAAAACATATATTATTATCATAAAGTACAAGTCGCAAAAAATATCATTTTGTGAAAACATATAAATGTATAAGCTCATTTACTCAATGTTGCCTTCATTGTCAGTGGTCACAACTACTATCCTTGGTGGGTTACCCTCTGCACCTCCCATTGTAGGGCCAAACTCACCCATGCCTCTCTTGATAGGTTATCCATTAGCTATAGATATGACACTAGCACCATTTGGTTCATTATGCTCTCACTCATGAGCATCCTAATATTAATGACCCTTATCGACCTTGAAATAACATATGAAACATAATTACAAATACGTCATGATCATCGATCAATCCCATTCACAAAAATCCTTGTATCACGGAAGGTCGTGTGTACTAGAGCCTACCAATATTCCAAAACTTTATGAAACAATTTATAAAACATTTATAGGTAAAATCAATTAAAACAGTTAACCCATAATGATCAAACATAAGGGCCGAACCACTCACTATACAAAAGTTTCGTATACTCGCAACAAACACGTTACTAGGTCATTATAGTTTTTTCTCAATCACATGTACCGACACCTAAGCACGAAATATACAAGATTCCAAATTCTAAAGTATAAAGTTGAACTAGAGATGGCTTTACAATTCGTAGAATGTGTGTATGAAAAATTCTAGGGATTTTGAATTGATTCAAATCGAAAAGGGATATGTTACACAAAATGATGCAAAACCGAAGTTTATCATAACAAATAGATTCTATTACTTGTTCATCATTACGTTTGGCATTGAAAATCTTTTTTTTGATCTCTCCGTCTTGTTTATCAAGTTTGGTGTTCATTCCCTGACTCACAACCCAAGCATGCGACAATCATCATACTACCTTAGACTACCCACTGACCACCATGTAATCCAAGACAATATAAGGCATTAAAGGTAAACAAACCGTAAAACCAAATACATAAAACAAATTTCATATATTTCAAAGTATTAAAGTACATAAAATACCTAAGTAAATAGTATTTGGAAATAATAAAAGTTTGATTTATAAGTACTAACACTGATAGAATATGAAAACAAGAAGAATATGTTTGTTTAATTTATAGTGGAAAGAACAAATGGTTGACTTATATTTTTATATTCTCCTCAAAAAGCAACGTTATTTTCTCCTCTCACTACTTTGATAAGATAAGACCTTTTCAAATGTTAATATTATCCTCAACCACTTCAACGTACCCTATCTCCTAGTATTAGACAAATTGTAAATTCATAAATGGTATCACTCATACTTGCAGAACTAGTTGGGACTACAACTTGGCTCAAATGGAGATGCAAGGAAAGAACTTTCTGTTTTATTTCACAGTAATATGTTTGTTGATTTATAGTCGAAAAAACAAATAGTTGGCTTACATTTTTATACTCTCCTTAAAAAGCAACGTTATTTTCTCCTCTCACTACTTTGATAAGACTTTTTCAGATGTTAGTTGTCACAACCTGACCCACCCAGGTTGGCCACGTGGCAACCGTCGCACTGCCTCGAAGTACGTGTTGATCGGTCATGCACCGGAAGCATCGCAAGGCAAAGAACTGGATATCATCGCTGTAAAACAACTAAAACTTTAATTAAAAATCATTTAATAAAATAATAAACTTTAAAAGCAATTACCATTGGACTAATGTAAAGGAATACCTACGCAGTGGAAACTACTATACCTAAGCCACCGATGCCTCCTAGTAAGCCTCCAATCTATCTGCTATCGTCGTACGTGGATCTGCATCCATCCATATTGGATACAGGTGAGTAACAGTGGTTCCAAGAATCTCCATCAGGGTTAGGGCAAATAGGGGAAATCCAAAACATAATAATAATAAAATAAATAAATTTGTTTTCAAAACTTCTTTTCAAATTCTCCAAGTGAGAATTTGATTTTTAAAACTTTTAAAATAAATATATAACTAAAACGGGCTGGCCTCAAACAAACTGAAGGCATGACTGGCCGGTTGTATGCCTTACTGCACCAAGGGCTATCTCATTTTCTTTTTAAAACATTTTCTCTTTTTCTCTTTCTCTAACTCGTTCCCTCGGTGGTGCTAGACGCTGTGGTGGAACACAGCTGCGTCGAGCCCTGACGAGTTTCCCTACTCGCCTCTCCTAGGGTCTCCACTCACCACGCCCCTCAAAAGGTGGTCCACGGCTACTTCTCTATGCATGACTCTCAACTCGGTCCATACTCCCTCAAATCGGAGCCTCGAAGAACCACTCTCAGTTGCTCATCTCACATCTCATCCATATAAATATCATATATATGTATAAAACATATATATGTAAAACATAAAAACACACACGTAATTTTTTATATTTTATTTGAAAACGTCCCACTCTCTACGTGGGTATATCACCAAGCAAGTGCGTGTGCGTGTGGATTCCCCGTGTCCTAAAACCTTTGAAAAACATTTATGTTTTAAAAATCTTTTAAAACCTCTGGCCCCAGTGGCTAAGCAGAGAAATCTAAGCCACTCACAGTGTTGGGAGATTTGTATACTTCCAAATGATCCACGTAGCTAGTCTCTGAAGTATCGCCGCACTCGATCATCCAGAACCCTAATCATACAAAAGTACGTGTTAGCCTTCATAATCAAAGTACGAATGCACCTATGAGGCTCTAGCATGACCTAAGAGGGTGTTTGGAAGTGTTTCGGGGCTTAGAAAAGTGTCCGGGAGGTTTCAAGGTCAAAATCGGACACTTGAAGAAAAATTACAAAAATGCCCCCAGGGCCCATCAGGCCCACCACATAGTCTGGGCCGGGCCCTCTGTGGTTTTGGGCTAAAAAGAAAAGCCCACCCGCGTGATTTGGGTCGTGTCCCGCAGGGGACTGGCCCATGTCCCGCGCAGCACTCGGGCATTAGTCCACTCTCGCGTGGGAGAAAAGACAAGGGGCTTGGGATTCGAGCCCCTACCTCGATTCTCGTGTCGTCTAACCTCCATTCGCTGTGTAAACGTAGATGGACGATCCTCACGCCATCTACAACACATTTATCAAAGCAGAAACGAAAATCACAAGCTCAAAGTTCCTAGATTTCAAATCTCAGCTTAAAATCTAGCTAAAAGCTAAACCTAATTTTGAGCTTGGATCTCTTCTAGACCAATGTATGGAAATACGTGAAAACTTAATGGAATTTAGATTAAGGTGAGTAGAATTGTCATGCCCCGACCCGCCCCGGGTAGGCAACGTGGCAACCGACGCGTTGCCTCGAAGTACGTGCTGGCCTGTCACACACTTGAGGCACCGCAAGGCATAAATGGGCATCATCGCTGTCAAATAAAACTAAAACTTTAATTAGAAAATATTTAATAAAATAATTAACTTTAAAAGTAATGTCAGTGGACTAATTGAGAGAATACCTACACAGCAGAAACTTCTAAGCCTAAGCCACCGATGCCTCCTAGTGAGCCTCTTTTCTATAGCTGACTCCGATCGCGGATCTGCATCCATCCACATTGGATACAGGTGAGTGACAGAGGTTCTAAGAATCTCCATCTGGGTTAGAGCGGATAAGGGAAATACAAAATAAAATAAAATAAAATAATAATAAGACAAATATTTTTCTTTTAAAAATTCTTTTCTGGTTCTCTTGCTGAGAACCCTCTTTTAAAAACACTTTAAATAAATAAATATATATATATACATAAAATGGGCTGGCATCTCTATCATACTGGAGGCGCGACCCGTCGGTCGTCTTATGCCTCACTGCACCAAGGGCTATCTCTTTTTCTTCTAAAAATATTTCTTTCTTTCTCTTTCTCTTTCTCTAGCCCTTTCCCTCGGTGGTGCCTCACTGTGGTGGAACACAATGAACTGGAGCCCTGGCGAGTTTCCCTACGCAACTCTCCCAACCAGGCTCGACTCACCGTGCCCCTTGATAGGTGGTCCACGGTTGAGTATCATGCATGCTCTCAAACTCGGTCCACGATCCCGCAAATTGGAGCCCCGAGGAACCCTCTCAATCACTCGTCTCCCAAGGGCATCGTACCCTCAATAATCATAATAATAATATTTCATAAATTATATATATATACGTATAAAACATTTATATTTAAAATATATAAATCACACACACATAGGTTTTATATTTCTCTTTAAAACATCCCACTCACTGTGTGGGTATATCGCAAACAAATGTGTGTGTGTGGATTTCCCATATCCCAAAACCTTTTTGAAAAACATTTATGTTTTAAAATCATTTTTAAAATCCTTTCCCCTAGTGGCTACACAAAGAAGTCTAGGCCACTCATAGTGATGGGAGATTCGTATACTCCCAAGCGCTCCATGTAGCTTTAACCTCCGGGGCATCGCCGCACTCGATTATCCGGAGCCCTAGTACACGGAAATATAAGTTAGCATTCATAATTAAATTTATGAATGCACCTACAAGGCTCTAATATGACCTAAGACTGGGCAAGAATGTGAATCGGGGCTTAGAAAAGTGTCCAAGAGGTTCCGGGGTAAAAATTGGACACTTGAAGGAAAATTACGAAAATGCCCCTGGGGACCCGTGGGCCCCACACTCGGATTCTGGGCCATACAGGCCCTCCCGTGTGGCTGGGTCAAGCCTAGTCACGGATTGGGCCCGGAGAAGGCCCACCCGCGTGGGACTCGGCCAGGCGGTCTCTCCCACGCGGGAGTCGCGCACCAACCTCGGGATCCGAGGCTTTTCCTATGTTCCCGAGCCCCTCGGTCCACCGATTGTCATGAAATTCGAGATGGAGGTTCCTGTCACCTCCCACGACGCGTTTACCGGAGCAGAAACGAGAATTACAAGCTCAAAGTTCCTAGATCTCAAATCTAAACATAAAAATCTAACTAAAAGCTGAACCTAATTTTGAGCTTGAATTTCTCCTAGACCAATGCATGGATAAGTGTGAAAACTTATTGAAACGTAGTTCAAGGAGTTAAGAACAACTCACCAAGATTTCGCCTTGAACTTGCTGTCGGTTTGTCCGGATCGGCCAAAAGTCCAAAATTGCTCCAAAGGAGCAGTTGAGAGAAAAGAGAAAGGAGAGAAGAGAGGAAGAGAGAAAATGAGGGGGAGAGGCTCGGCCTCCCCCTATTTATAGGGTAGCCCGGCACCGGGTCTACTTGGGCCCCCAGGGGCATTTTCGTAATTTTTAACCAAGTGTCCAATTTTTGCCCCGGAACCTCCAGGACACTTTTCTAAGCCCTGAATCACTTCCAAGCATCGTCATTAGGTCATATTAGAGCCTCATAGGTGCATTCATAAGTTTATTTATGAATGCTAACATGTATTTCCGTGTACTAGGGCTCCGGATAATCGAGTGCGGCGATGCCCCGGAGGTTAAGGCTACATGGAGCGCTTGGGAGTATACGAATCTCCCATCACTATGAGTGGCTTAGATTTCTTTGTTTAGCCACTGGGGAAAATGATTTTGAAAATGATTTTAAAACATAAATGTTTGTCAAAAAGGTTTTGGGATACGGGAAATCCACACACACACACACTTGTTTGCAATATACCCACACAGTGAGTGGGATGTTTTAAAAAGAAATATAAGACTTATGTGTGTGTGATTTATATATTTTAAATTTAAATGTTTTATGCGTATATATATAAATTATGAAATATTATTATTATTATTATTATGATTATTGAGGGTACGATGCCCTTGGGAGATGAGTGATTGAGAGGGTTCCTCGGGGCTCCAATTTGCGGGAGCGTGGACCGAGTTGAGAGCATGCATGATACTCAGTCATGGACCGCCTATCGAGGGGCACGGTGAGTTGAGCCTGGTTGGGAGAGGCGCGTAGGGAAACTCGCGAGAGCTCCAGTTCGCTGTGTTCCACCATAGCGAGGCACCATCGAGGGAAATGGCTAGAGAGATAGAAAAGAGAAAATAATTATAAATGAGAAAAGAGATAGCCCTCGGTGCAGTGAAGCATTTGGCGGCCGACGAGTCGTGCCTCCAGTATGATAGAGATGCCAGCCCATTTGAGATTTATATATTTATTATTAAAGAGTTTTTAAAAGAGTTTTCAAAGAAAAATATTTACTGTTATTTTATTTTATTTTGGATTTCCCTTATTTCCCCAACCCAGATGGAGATTCTTAGAACCTCTGTCACTCACCTGTATCCAATGTGGATGGATGCAGATTTGCGTACGGAGTCAGCTTTAGAAAGGAGGCTCACTAGAAGACGTCGGTGGCTTAGGTTTAGTGGTTTCTGCTGTGTAGGTATTCTCTCAATTAGTCCACTGGCATTACTTTTAAAGTTAATTATTTTATTAAATATTTTCTAATTAAAGTTTTAGTTTTATTTGACAGCGATGATATCCATTTCAATGCCTTGCGGTGCCTCGGATGCGTGGCTACAGACACGTACTTCGAGGTAGCGCGGCGGTTGCCACGTGGCCGGCCCGGGCGGGTCGGGGCATGACATATATATTCAATTCGTCATAATTCATGCATATGTGATTAATATTAAAAAGTTTTATTATAAGTTATAACCGATTCAATTCATCTCAGAACAGTGTTAATATTGTAATATAATTCGATCCAAATCTCAGAATATAATTGATAAGAGTATAAATAGAGAATCGGTTTTTAATTACTTCTTATCATGTGTCATATCTAGCATAAAGTAAAAGCGAATTGATATGCCGATATCTTATAATAGCATGATACACCTGAATCCTGACACATTTGGTGCATATAGATTAGGCCCGATTAAGGTATGGTTAGGCCGAATTAATTAAATATGCCATTTTAATTTTTAAATTTTTAACTATTATTACTCTATTAGTAATTAAAAGGTAAAATTTTATTAATAATTGATTTCTATTAATTATATATTAATTACTAATATTAGTAATTTAGTACTAATTTAAATTATTAAAATTAAATATTAATACGTAATTATATTTTGAAAAATTGGAATGCATTTCGTATTGTTATCTAACTTTAAAAAAATACAAAAGCAATTAAATTACTTACATTTACACTTATTTCTTGCAATTTTTGGTACCAAGAACGGCATCATTTTTTGTCACTTTAGCCCTAAATATCCTATCCGGTTGTCCCCCTTTTTTCTTTCGGCATTTCTTTCCCTTTCTCTGGTTTCATCTTTGGCTCTTTTCTTCATAACGCCACTTAGCTAAAATAGATGACAAGCCCACATACACGGCGAATCCCTCCATCGAAAAATCCCCCACCTCCTTCCAAGCTTCTCATGAAAATTTTATGGTGGCTTTCTTGGTCCACATTCGTTCGAAGGAGTTGGTGAGACTTGTGTCATCCAAGCAGTTGCCGAAGCTTTTGGGAGAGCTAGGGAACGCATCAAGGAACAATACTAGCAGCTAGCTTTTGAACCCTATTTGCTTATAACTTTTGCTTCGTAATTTACTTGAAATTCTCCTATATTTTTTTTCCTTGAAATTTTTAATTTGAAAAGCATGATGAAAATTGATATTGAGCAAGATATACTTAAACAAGATACATTTAATAAAATTAATAAACTTGGCTGTTAAATGTTTAATATCTTACAATTTATTTCATCAATACCTGCCTTCATGAAGATATTTGTTGATTATTTTGATCAACGGCTTGATTCTGAGCTGATTGATCCTCCTGTATGTTCAGTTGTTCACCCTAATAAAGTCATTGACTAGATTTTGTGCTATGTTATTAGCTACCGTCTATCTTTTCCCTACCTGTACTAGCATCCCATTAGCCCCGTTGGCCCCTTCAGCTGCTTGCCCTGAAACCGTTTTAAGAAAGATTATTAATGACATTGTTTCTAAAACAAATTAAGTTGTATGGACATAGAAAAACAAAGTCATGGCTCCATGTTTCCATGTGTATTGTGTATGTAAAGTCAAATGTCCAAGTCAACTATTGACAAAAGGGTATCAATCATATTTAGACTGTCTCATTTCTTTTTTAATGTTTTTACATTCATTTCTTTGGCATGTTTACTTCCTGATATTTTCCTATAAGGCAATCGAAGGGCTTTTTTTTTAAAAAAAAAAATTGGATCAAGGGATTTTAATGTTTCTTTTCCACTAGCATGAGTAAATAATTCGAAATCAGTTTTCTGTCAGGTTCTGGTTTTTGTTTCTATAATTCCGTTTCCTCGTCAACACGGCCTTGAAATCAATTAAGGTTAATTAAAGCCTCAAAATTAATTAATTCTGCATAATTCATGGACTCTTTTTCATGAGAAATGACACTAAAACATTTCAAAAGAACATCATGATCATGGGAATTTGGAAATGGAGTTACAGTTGCAACTTAAGGTCTCTGCATTTCATGATTTTGTTTCTTTTTTAAGCCATTTTTGCCTGTGCAAACTTTTCTTTTTCCATCAGAAATTTCGCTTGATCCTGAATTCTTTTTCCCACTGCTTGTTTCTAATTAAGAGCCTGAAAAGATTATTCTGGTTCGATGGGTTCTTTTTTTCCTTTTTTTCAATACATGTGAAGTAGATGGTTCATCGAAAAACACACTATGCTTTCTTCATTCTGTACTATATACACTTGGCTACATATAAGATCAAAAATATACCCTTGGAATTTAATTAGTCTTTTAATCTTCTTCATATGGCACCATATTTTTCTTCCCAAAAAAAAAATATACGGCAGCATATTATTTTCACTTTGATTATTTTCAAAGTCTGACTGTGTCGACCAAGTTGTTTGATTTGATTATTTTCAAAATCAGTCAGTAGAGTAGAGTGTCAGATTTTTAGTTCCATTGTATAAATAATACACTAACTTAAATAAAAACCAAACCCTCATACAACTACTGCTTCATGGTTGGAGGGGACAAATTGTTTCATGTATCCAAGCTTGAGATTTGGTAGGCTGCCTTTGTTTCTACATGGAATAAAGATACGGTTCTAGTGATTTCGAAGTATCATCAATTGTTTCCTAGTGTATTATAATTTTCATAATAGTTTAGTATTAATTTATTTCTTTAGCATTGATTGTCATGGCCCGACCCACCCCAGGCCGACCAAGTGCAACCGTCGCACTACCTCGAAGTACGTGTCTGCAGCCACGTGTCCGAGGCACCACAAGGCATAAGATGGAAACCATCACTGTAAAACAACTAAAACCTTAATTAAAATTATTTGATAAAATAATTGACTTTAAAAGCATTACTAGTGGATTGATTTAAAGGAATACCTACGCAACGGAAACCGCTAAGCCTATGCCACCGACGTCTCCTAGTGAGCCTCCATTCTATTTGCTAACCTCGACGCAAATTTGCATCCATCCACATTAGATATAGATGAATGACAGAGGTTCAATGAATCTCCTTCGGGGTTAGGGAAAAACAGGGGTAATCCAAGATATAATAAAATAAAAATAAAATAAATAACTTTATTTTCAAAATCTCTTTTATAATTCTCCGAACGAGAATTTGATTCAAAACCTTTAAAATAAATATATACTAAACGGGCCGGTATCTAATACACTGAAGGCACGATTGGCCGGTCGTATGCCTTATTGCACCGAGGGCTATCTCTTTTCTCTTTAAATACTCTTTCACAATTTCTCTTTATCTAGCCCGTTCCCTCGATGGTGTCTATCGCTGTGGTGGAAGACAGCTACCTTGAGACCTGGAGAGCTTCCCTACGCGGCTTTCCAAGAGTCTCTGCTCACCATGCCCCTCAATAGGGGGTCCACGACTGAGTCTCATGTATGCTTTCAAACTCGGCCCACGCTCCTGCATATTAGAGCACCGAGGAACCCACTTAGTCACTCATCTCCCAAAGGTATCGTACCCTCAATAATCATAATAATAATATTTTTTATATATATTTAAAACATGTAAACACACACAAGCTTTTATATTTTTAAAATCATCCCACCCTCTAACTGAGTGTATCACAAAATAAAAAGTGTGTGTCGTGGATTACCCTTATTCCAAAACAGTTGTAAAAGCTTTTAAAACAATTTATATTTTTAAAACATTTAAAAACATTTGTCCCTAGTGGCTAAACACTGAAAACAAGGCCACTCACAGTATTGGGAGATTCGTATACTCCCAAGTGCCTCATGTAGCTTAACCTCCGGAGCATCGCCGCATTCGATTTACCTGGAGCCCTAGTACACGGAAATACATTAGCATTCATAATTAAACTATGAATGCACCTATGAGGCTCTAACATGACCATAGACTGGGCTTGAATGTGATTCGGGGCTTAGAAAAGTGTCCGGGAGGTTTCGGGGCTAAAATCGGACTCTTGACAAAAAATTACCAAAATGCCCTCGAGGGCCCGCGGGCCCCACGCGGGTTGGGCCAAGTTCTACGCGAAATTGGGCCCAAAAAGCCCTCCTGCAAGATATTTATATATTATAATGATATAATATATAAATATCTAAGATATATTAATATAATATATAAATAGATTAAAATATATTAATATAATATAAAAATATCTAAACAGGGACTCGGTCGGCTTGTTCCTCGGTCGGTCCTTGCCTCGATTTTCTCACTCGCTTTTCCTCATTTCGACGTACAAACTTAGACAGGCAATCCTCATGGCATCCATGACAAATTCGCCGAGGCAGAAACGAGAAACACCGGTCCAATTTCCGTAAAATCGAGATTTAGACCAAATTTTAGATTCACTCTCACCCGGTGCACGGAAATGCATGAAAACGGAGTAGGACGTAGATTAAGGTGAGTATGATAACATACTAAAAACTCACCTTATTTCACCAGCCCAATATCCGTAGATCTGAGTTTTAAAATAAAATCGGCCAAAAACTAAAACTCAGATCTACGCTAAACCGACAAATGAAAATACATGCAAACTTAATATAACGTAGATTGAGGTGAGTAGAATGACGTATTAGAAACTCACCTTATTTTGCCGACCGGTTTGTCCGAATCTCCCAATTGTCCAAAATGCCTCTGTTTGACTCCAGAGAGAAAAAGAGAAAAAGAAAGAAAAAAAAAGAGAAATTAAGAAAAAGCTGCGGCTTTCCTCTATTTATAGAGGAGCCCGACACCGGGTCTACTCGGGCCCCGAGTCAAACTTTTTCCCTTTTTTTCAACTTTCTTCCATTTTCACCCGTTGGCTAAATCCTTTGATTTCTTGTGCCAACGGGGCCGATAATTAATTGTTAGGGACTTATTTGGAGGTCTTTTTGGCATTTACTAATTTTTATGCACGGTTAATTACTTTATCTTCCAACTTTGTCTTATCCTAATTTGAACTTCTCTTCTTAATTAGAGACATCTGGACCGACGTATTGTCCACTTAATACGCCGTCTTATACTATTCCGTTGGTACAAAAAAGTCCTATTAGGTTTGGGTGTGTCATTGATTACATTTATATGTCATTTTATTATGATTGTTGACTTGGTGTGCTTTCTTAATATTGGCAACCAGTAGATTTTAGTGATGCACTTGGAATCAACTTATGATAATTGTTAGATTGAAAGTCAATCTGCATTTTGGTTTGGGGGGTGGGGGGGGGGGGGGGGAGAGGGTTCTAAAAGTAGAAGCAGTGATTCATAGAAGAATAGGAGGACTAGCAAGATTTGGGATGACTTTTAGCTTATTGAATCGCCAAGCAAAAAGAAAAAAGTGAAATGCAAGCATTGTGGTATAACTTATGGCGTAGAATCTACCACGGGTACTCTTAACCTTAAACGTCATTTAGAAAAATGCCCTTCACGTCCAAAAAAACAGATTCTAGCATTGGCAAGAAACTAGATCAACAAGTTTACCATGAATTGCTTGCTAAGGCTATTATGAGACATGGATATGCATTTACATTTGTGGAACATGAAGGAAATAGGGATGTCTTTTCTTTCCTTAATGATGGTATTCAACATGTTACTAGGAATACTATTAGAGTTGATTGTTTGAAATCACATAAGAAAATGAAAAATCAACTTAAGTCTACTTTGTAGAAGATTCCTGGAAGGATTTGTTTGACTAGTGACATGTGGATATCATGCATAGATAGAGGTTTTCTTTGCCAAACTGCACATTATGTGAATGAAAATTGGATGTTGTGTAGTAGGATTATAAATTTTTGGCATGTTCCACCACCGCACAATGCAAACTTTTAATGTAGTATTGTCTCTAATTTACTAAGAGATCGGGGAATATAGAAGAAAATCTTTAGCATTACATTGGACAATGCTAGAAATATGGATAATATGCAAGATTTGTTACAGAATGAACTTGTTCAACAAGGTGCTTTGTTGTCTCATGGTGCATTTTTCTATATTCGTTGTTGTGCACATATCTTGAATCTTATTGTCCAAAATGGTTTGTAAGTGCTTGGTGATTCTTTGGCTAAGGTTCGATTTTGTATAAAGTATTTGGAAGGCTCAGAAGCAAGAATGATTAAGTTCAAAGAATGTGCAAGGCAAGCCAATTTGGATCAATCAAAGGGCTTGTGGTTAGATGTTGCTACTAGATGGAATTCCACTTATATGATACTTGAGAGATTTTTTTATTATGTAAATGCTTTCAAGCTTTTACCAACGGAAGGTCCAAACTTTCTAATTGGGAATCTCCCTACGAAAGAAGAGTTGCTTAAGTTTGAAAGAATTTCCAAGTTCTTGAAGCCATTTTATGATATAACTACCTTGTTTAATGGAAGTGAATATCCTACTTCCAATTTATACTTTGAAAATGTGTGTAAGGTTCAAACCAATCTTTTGAAGGAAATTGAATAACCCTGGAGTTTCTTGCACCAAATGGCTATAGCAATGAAAGAAAAGTTTGACAAGTATTGAAATGAACTTTGTGTTGTGTTGGCCTTTGGGGTCGTACTTGATCTGCGATTCAAGTTCAAATATGTTAGATTTCTACCTAAGGAATTTGATGGAGATTATGAAAGCAAGGCAAATGGCTTTCTTGAACAACTTAAGAAACTCTTTAAGGAGTATGAGAAAACTAGAATTTTGAATCCAAGTGGAGCCACTAGTGGTGATCAAGGCAGTGGGAGAGAACTTAGTGAATATCATCTAATGAGTATCATTTTTAATTTGTTTTATGTCCATCTAATATCTTATTATTCTTAATGTTTTTATTTATTTTAATTTGAAATATAATATTAGTTTTATTTTGTTTGTTTTGCTATTTTAGGCTTTCGAAATAGATGATTTTGATGAAGATTTAACATCATAAAATAAATCACAATTGGAGCTTTATTTATGTGAGCCTAGAGTTCCAATCAGTGCACTGTCATTTGATGTTCTTTATTTTTGGAGAGATTAACTAGCTATCCCGAACTTGCTACAATGGCAAGAGATATATTGAGCATACCTATCACCACCGTTGCATCCAAATTGGCATTTAGTATTGGTGGTAGAATTTTGAATAAGTGGAGGAGTTCTCTCACTGTTCAAACTGTGGAAGTCTTGGTAACTACCCGAAATTGGTTATGGGGTTATGAGGGTAAGATATTCAGATTCAAATAGTTTTTATAAAACTAATTAGTAATAATTGTCATTAAACTTAAATTTTTCTTGTTAATTATTAGTTGAACAAGATAATATGGACCAAGACCAAGAGATTGCTTTGGCTATGGCTTCGTCTCTATCTATAAGATCGGAAGAAGGTTTAAATGTCATGGATGATTGATGTAATTGGTATGATCTAATTTTCTTTTTTTCTTTCATTAGTTAAATTTAAATTTGATTGTAACATTTTACTTTTCAGTTTTAATAAGCCAGAATGGAAGTGGCTCTTAAAGAGAGGACCAGTAAACAACACACACGGGATTGCCTCAAGCCAAACTAAGAAGCTTGAAGTCCAACTTACAGCCCCAACTAGTAACAGGATTGAGAAGTTCTCAATGTGCTTTCTGTTTAACTATTTATTCAACTTTGTTTCTTGGACTGTAATGCCTTTGAAGATTTGGTTGTATCATGGAGATTGTATACTAGTATGATACTTTGTGTGGGTGTGGGATAGAAGGATGGAACAAGTGTTTAGGAACTGTGCAGTGGAGTGGAGTGAAAGTGGAGTTTGGTTTAGTTTTTCAAGTGTTAGTATTTTGCTTTTCTGTTTTTACCATTAGGAGATCAGAATCTTTTTTGTTTGTTTTTCTTTTCTCATGAACTCCATTTTATTTTTCTTCTATATTTTTAATTTGAATAAAAAAAACCCAACATGATTGTTTCTATTTTACTTCTAAAGAATTATTCTTTTCATTCTAAAAATTATTTTGTTTGTTGGAACTTGAAAAGCTATAGCACTCACTCACTCCTGACTCACCACCGCCCATTTTCTTCATAGTACAACAATTTGCACAAACATTGCATTCGGTATTCTCATTAAAATATTTATTTTGGTGAGAAATAAATTATAAGGAGAAAATATATGGCAACATATTGAAATTATAATTTCAAATTTTCAATATTTAAATTATCTTAGTTGGATACACAATTCATTACTTTGATATGAACATTAGTAATTTATTGCTATAATTTATAAAATTTTCTTAGTTAAGATAGAAAATTGTCATTTATGTGAAAAAGTTTATGCTATAATCAGTGGTGTTGAAATCAATATAGTTTTTTTGCAAATTCTTAATTTTTTCTTAATAATGTTCATAATTAATATTATTAAATTTAAGTAATAATCCATAAATTCATCTAATTTAATCTTAACAATAAAATTTAAAAAATTAATTATGAAAATATGTTTTTTTAAGTTCATTTTGATCAAATTTTAACCAATTATTTATTTTTATTTTCTTTCTCAAATATATTTACTAAATTTGAAGTTTAGGAGGTATACACAAAATTATTTCATTAGTCTATCAGGTTTTTCAGGTTAGATTCTCGGATTTTTCGGGTTAGGTTCTCAGGTCAATCGGGTTTCGAGTCAATCAAGTTTCAGGTTTATCGGGTTTCGAGTCAATCAGGTTTCGAGTCGGTTAGGTTCGGATCGTTTAGGTTTTTTTTTTGTCATCAGGTCAGGTTAGTTTCGGGTTCAGTTCAATCAAGCGGGTTTTTCAGGTTTGAGTCAGCTTTTGACAGCTCTAATTAACAACAAACAAGAGATCTTTTGGAAATCTTACTTTTTATCAGTTTATAACAAAAGTAAGTGCAAAAAACTTACAAAATTGTCAAATATGTTTCATTTACCATTTTTGAACAAAACCACAAACAATGAAATTATCCTATGTCACAACTTAGGTCCTTTTTTGTGTCTTAAGAGAAATATTCTTGTGAGAGTTTTTATTTTCTTTATTTTTTTGTACATTTTTCTTGTTCACTTTTGTCTTCTTTTCCTTGGGAGAAAATAGAAATATCTTTTATTAATGAAAATAATGAAAGCACAAAATCATAACTATAACAGATACTAATTACAATAAATTTAAGAGTGTTTTTCTTCTTCTTTCATAAATCTCACTCTAATCAAATTTTATAAACTCTTTTGGGGAAAAAAAAAAGATCTTGCTTATGACCTAAATATTCAGTCTCAAATCTTCTCGATGAATCTCTAATATGTCCATCACTTTCTTTCTTTTTTTTTCCAAACAAAGAGCTTTTATCAAGGATTAAAAAGTGACTAATTTGAAGACCTCCATAATTGGAGTTTGAACTATGAAATAAACCTTTCCCTTGACACTAAGAAAAAGAATTAACAAAATTATGCACATCTTAAGGTTGACAATCCTTAATCTATCGTAAGAGATAAAACTACAAAACAAATCGAGTCATAAATTAACTGACATATAAACAAACTAAAAACTCAATAACTAACTAGAAGATAATAAATTTACAGATTTGGAGACTTTATGTTAGGAAAACAAATGAAAAAAAATCTAAGAATGATCTCATCTTCACCCACTTGGTAGATTATAAAGGATGCTACATATTAACGCAAATTAACTCTAGAACCAAATGTATTTTGGTATTGGTAAATTGTAAATTCATAAATTGTATCACATATACTATCACTCATTCTCATGGTATCACTTCCAAAGCTGGATGGAATGGTATCACTCATGCTTGCAAAACTAGATGCAATTATAACTTGACTCAAATGGTGACGCAAAGAAAGAACTTTTCTATTTTATTTCACAAGAATATGATTGTCTATTTATAGTCGAAAGAACAAATGGTTGGCTTACATTTTGTAGTCCACTAAAAAAGAAATGTCAATTTCTCCTCTCACTTCTTTGATAAGACCTTTCAAATGTTAATTGGCACACTCAAAAAATTTTTGTACCTTTTTGTACGATCAAAATAGTGGAAGATGGAAAATTGGTACAGAAAATGTGTTTGTCCGGAGATGATTCAAATCTTAGTATGAATGACTGAAGTTTAATAGAAGAAGACATTGAAGATATGACTAGATGGAGTTGCAAGACAAGGTGTTAGATAGTGCTTGGACTGCCTAAAAGGAATTAAAAGAATCTAAACCTTAAATTGGGTCTATATACTTTTAGAACTTGTACTTGACCTAACCAAACATCAGTCAATAGATATGGTATGACACATTCGGACCTAATTGAACTTTTTTGTACCAATCGGAATAGTACAAAATGGCATATTAGTACGAACAATATGTCGGTCTGGTTGTGTCAAATAAAGAAAGATGTTAAAGTTAGGATAAGATGGAGTTGGAAAATGAGGTAGCCCCAATGCATGAAAAATAACTAAACACCAATTGGCCCTTCTTTAAGTCCATAACTAATAGTTATAGAGCCCGTTGGTGTAAAAGGTCAGAGAACAGAGCCCAAGCTTGATAATTGAAAAGTTAGAGTAATGGGGAAGAAGTCCGGCGTGAGACTCGAATAGGTCCAGCGCCGGACCAGTGCCTATATAAGGGGGGAGGCTGAGCTCTCCCCCTCATTCTCTTCTCTGGCTCTCCCTCTTTTCCTATTTTTTCTCTATTGGAGGCATTTCAGAGTTTTGGTCTATTCGGACAATCCGACAGACGGATCAAGGTGAGTTTCTAGTATGTTGTACTACTCACCTCTATCTTCAATTTGCCTAGCGTTGCATATAAATCCATGCATTGATTTAGGAGAAATCACAGCTCAAATTTAGGATTAGCTTTTTATTAAATTTAAGCTTAGATTTGAATCCTAGGAAATTTGAGCTGATGATTTCAATTTTTCTTTCGATAAAGTTGTTGTGGATGTTGTGGGGATTGTCTATCTAAAATTGCGGGACAATCCATGGAAAGATAGGCTTAAAAATCGAGGAAAAAGCCCGAAACAGGCTCTTTACCTCATTTCCTATGCAAGGAAAGTAAGCTCGGATGGCCATTTGGCCATCTCGACCAAGTCCCACGTGGGAGTTACTTGGCCCCTTAGAGGTAATTTTGTAATTTTGCCAAAAGTGTCTGATTTTGACCCAAAACTCCCCGAACACTTTTCTAAACCCCAAATCACATCCGAACATCATTTTAGGTCATAGTAGAGCCTTATAGGTGTATTCATAGATTTAATTATGAATACTAACGCGTATTTTCACATAATTAGAATTTCGGACGATTGAGTGCTACGACTCTCCAAAGCTCGTTCTGCATGGATATTTAGGAGTATATGAACCTCCCAATACCGTAAGTAGCTTGTTTTAGTGTTTAGCCATTTAAAGCTAAACACTTTTGTTATTTTATAAAATATTTTTGTCACACCCCGACTCGAAGGGGTCAGCCATGTGGCAACCGCCACGCTACCTCATAGTATATGTCTGTAGCCACGCACCCCGAAGCATCGCTAGACATGAATTGAGTATCTTCACTGCAAAATGATTTTTAAAACTTTATTAATAACAATAAAATAGTAAATCATCTAATAAATACATTTAATACAAATAAAAAGAAAAAAAAACAGTGGATCAACCTAAGAGAACATCTACACAGTGGAAACTAATACTCATATGCCACTGACCTCTCTTAATGAGCCTCTGATCTATCTGACGTCCTCCTTCGTGGATCTGCATCCAACATTAGATATAGGTGAGTGATAGAGGTTCAATAAATTTCCACTAGGGCTTAGGGAAATAGGGATAATCCAAAATAAATTTTATAAAACAATATTTAAAAGAAAATAAACATTTGAAATGGGGTAACAATCAAACCACTGAAGGCTCAACCTATCGGTCGTATATCTTACTGCACCGAGAGCGATCTCTTTTCTTTCTAAAACATTTTATAATTTTCTTTCTCTAGCCCATTCCCTTATTGGTGCCAGTTGCTATGGGTGGAGCACAGCTACAATGAGCCCTGGCGAGCTTCCCTACGCACCTCTGCCAGGGTCTCCACTCACCGTGCCCCTCGATAGGCGGTCCATGGCTACTTAGTCGCATGCATGTCTCGCTCGGTCCACTCGCTCCCTCTCATCGGAGCACCAAGATCCGCTCAATCGCTCATCTCGCCTCTCATCATCATAAAAATATATATATATACATACATATATAAAGCATATAATATAAACACACACACATAAACCTTAATATTTTCTTTAAAAACCTTCCCACTCTCTATGTGGGTACATAATAAAATAGATGTGTGTGTGGTGAATTTTTCGTATCCCAAAACATTTAGAAAATCATTTATATTTTGAAAAGCTTTTGAAAACATTTAACCCTAGTGGCTAAGTAATGAAATCTAAGCCACTCACAGTGTTGAGAGGTTCATAGACTCCCAAAGAATCCACATAGATTAATGTTCGGAGCGTCGTCGCACTCGATCATATGGAACCCTAATTGCACAGAAATACGTCTTAGCATCATAATCAAACTATGAATACAGTTATGAGGCTCTACCATGACCTAAGATGATGTTTGGATGTGTATCGGGGCTTAGAAATGTATCCGGGAAGGTTCGGGGTCAAAATCAGACACTTGGGGTAAAATTACCAAAATGCCCCTAGGGCAAAAGTTGACTCCCGCGCTGAACTTGGCTCGGGAGTGGTTCAATTGGCCACTCCCGTGTGGGAATGTCTTGCCTCCTATATGGGAGATGAGCCAAAAGGCTGGGGAATCAAGCCTTGGCCTCGATTTTTGTGCCATCTGACCTCCTTTTGAGGCGCAAACTTTGACAGCAATCCTCATGCCATTCACAACAGATTCACCGAAAGAAAACGAGAATCACAAGCTCAAAATTCCTAAATCTCAAATCTAAGTTAAAATCTAGTTAAAAAGCTAAGCCTAACTTTGAACTGAGATCTCTCCTAAACCTACGCATGGGAATGCTTGAAAACGAAGTAAAATGTAGATTAAGGTGAGCAGGATAGCATACCAAGATCTCACCTTGATTTATCAGTCGGTTTATCCAAATCGGTCAAAAGTATAAAATTGTTCTGAGAGAGCAAATAAGAGGAGAGGAAGAGAGGGAGAAGAGAGAAATGAGGGGGAGACCTCAACTCCCTCTATTTATAGGTAAGCCCGACACCGGGCCTACTCGGACCCCGGGCCAGACTTTCTTCTCTCTTTTCAACCTCTCCAATTCTCGATCTTTGGCCTATTCCACCGAGCACTACACCAATGGATGTCCAATCCATTGGCTATGGACTTAAGAAAGTCCAATTAGTGCTTCCATACATGGTTACTTATCTCATCTTCCAACTCCGTCTTACCCTAAGCTTAACATCTCTTCATAATCAGACACATCCGGATCGGCATATTGTTCGACTTAATATGCCATCTACACTATTTTGTTTGTACGAAAAAGTTGAACTAGGTCCGGATGTGTCAGTTTTAACTAAATGTTTTGGGATTCAGGTATTCCCTCTCACTAGTACACATATTATTGCATGCCACCTAGGCAAGGTTTAAAGTTAATTTAATTTATGAAAACGTATGTATGTTATATATGTTTATATTTATGATAAGGTCTCAAAGGGGCAGTATGTATGAGGTGAGTGGTTGACTGGTTCTCGGTGCTCCTATAGAAGCATGTAGACTGAGCAAAACATGCATCTGACAAAGTAGTCATGAACTCTTTTTTAGGGGCACGGTGAATGAGAAACCCTGGAGTAGAGAGGTGCATAGGGACACTCGCCAGGGCTTATGTAGCTATGCTCCACTCACAATGAATGGCACCGTCGAGGGAATGGGTTAGAGATAAATATATATATATATATGTTTTACAAGAAAGCTTTTTAGGAAAGGTTTTAAGAAAAAAGAAATGAAGTGAGAAAGGGATAGCCCTCCACGAACTCCTATTGCGCAGTTAGACTAGTTTGGGAGTATATGACTCTCTCGTTCTATGAGTGGTTTGATTTCAAAGTTTACTGACATTGATGGCAACTTTGTTTTATACTTGTTTTATACTAAATGTTTATAATTTTTTTTTTGAAATGTTTTAGGATACAACTGTCCACTACACATACCTTTTGATAAATGGTTTATACAGGCAGGCTACGACACACTCAGACCAAATTCAACTTTTCCATACAACCAGAATAGTATTAGAAGACGTATTAAGTTAATAATATATCGGTCTGGATGTGTTTGATTAAGAAGAGATCTGAAAATTAGGATAAGACGGAGTTGGAATGTGAGAGATAGGCCCATAGAGCCTTTTACTGGTCCAGCCACCCACTTCGAGCCCGACCACCAATGTCACCACTACTCAAGGTATTGTCCCTTGGCCCTTGCAAATTCACATCCACATGCCTGTAGAGCTACTCGAACCCAAGCCACTAACGGTTTTGTGGCTAGCTTGACTAGAGCAGGCTTTATGGGCCCGTCTCTCACAATGGAAGGTGAGATAAGTAACCATGCATGGAAACACTAATAGGACTTCTTTAAGTCCATAGCCAATGGATTGGATATCCATTGGTGAATTGGTTGGTGGATCAAGCCAAGAATCGAGATTATGAGAGATGGAAAAGGGGGAATAAAGTCTAGCTTGGGATTCGAATAGTCCCAATGTTGGGCTTGTCTATAAATAAAAGAGTTGAGCTTGCCCCCTCTTATTTCTCTTTTCCCTCACTTCCTCTCCTCTCATTTGCTCTCTCGGAGCGATTTCGAACTTTTGGCCGATCCGGATAAATCGACCGAAGGATCAAGGTGAGATCTTAGTATGTTATTTTACTCACCTTAATCTACGTTTTATTTACGTTTTCATGCATTTTCATGCATTATTCTAGGAAAGATCTAAGCTCAAAATTAGGCCTAGCTTTTTTCATTAGATTTTAGTCTAGAATTGAGATCTAGAAACTTTGAGCCGATGATTTCGATTTTTCTTTCATTGAATCCATTGCAAAGGTCGCGATGATCACCCGGTTAAGTTTGTCGAACATTTGGCTGTCGAAAGGGCACGAAAACTGAGGAGAAGGTTCGATTCCTGAGCCTTCTATCTTAGCTCCCGCACGGGAGCCGAGTCACTCCTGCATGGGTGAGATTTGCAGGCCAAGTCCCACGCGGGACTTGGTCAGTCCCATGCGGGAATGACCCGTAACCCAGAGGCAAAATGGTAATTTTTCATCAAGTGTCCAATTTTGATCCCGGACTTTCCCTAACACTTTTCTAAGCCCCAAAACACATCCAAACCTTGCCTTAGGTCATGCTAGAGCCTCATAGGTGCATTCATAGTTTGATTATGAATGCTAACACGAGTTTCCGTGTATTAGGATTCCGAACGATCGACTGTGGCGATGCTCCAGAGGTCGAGTTACGCAGACCATTTGGGGAGTATACGAACCTCCCAACACTGTGAGTGGCTTAGATTTCTTTGCTTAGCCACTGGGGTCAAAGCTTTTAAAAGGGTTTTCAAAATATAAATGATTTTCAAATGTTTGGGATACTGGGATTCTACACGTACACACACTTGTTTGAGAATATACCTACATAGAGAGTGGGACGTTTTCAAAGAAAGTATAAAGATTTATATGTGTGTGTGTGTTATGTTTATGTTTATATGTTTTAGATTTATATGTTTTATACATATATATATATATGATATTTGATGATGAGGAGAGGTGAGATGTGCGATTAAGTGGATCTCGGTGCTTCGATGAGAGGGAGCGAGTGGACGGAGCGAGACATGCATGCAACCAAGTAGCCGTGGACCGTCTATCGAGGGGTACGGTGAGTGTGAAACCCTGGGAGAGGCCATAGGGTAACTCACTAGGGCTCGATGTAGCTGTGTTCCACCGACAACGATTGGCACCACCGAGGAAACGGGCTAGAGAAAGAAAATATAAAAATGTTTTAAAAAAGAAAAGAGATGGCCCTCGGTGCAGTAAGGCATACGACCGGCCAGTCGAGCCTTCAGTATGTTTGAGGCCAGCCCATTTTATTTATATATTTATTTTAATGATTTTAAATCAAATTCTCACTTAAGGAATTTGAAAAGAGGTTTTGAAAACTAAATTATTTATTTTATTATTATGTTTTGGATTACCCCTGTTTCTCTAACCCTCGATAGAGATTCATTGAACCTCTGTCACTCACCTGTATCCAATGTAGATGGATGTAGATCCGCGTACCAGGATAGCAAATAGACAGAGGCTCACTAGGAGGTGTTGGTGGCTTAGGAATAGTGGTTTCTGCTGCGTAAGTATTCTTTTGAATTAGCCCACTGGTATTACTTTTAAAATTAATTATTTTATTAAATGATTTCTAATCAAAATTTTAGTTTTCTTTTGTAGCAAAGATACTCAATTCATGCCTTGCAGCGCCTTGGATGCATGGCTACAGATACGCAGTTCGAGGTATCGTGACGGTTGCCACGTAGCCGACCCCTCCAGGTCGGGGTATGACAGGCTATGTATATGTATGTATATATAAGATATATGATATATGTTTTTACAATGATTTCATATGAGCCTATTATGGCATGATAAAGGTCTATGTGTGGCCTGCTTGATAGAAGCTGATATTGGTCTATGAGGGATCAGCCTATGATGGGCAATGCTAGCAAACTAAATAGTCTATGGTCTGCACCTTTTATGAACAACATAGGTGAGTGTGTTAAGTAGCCTATGGGCAATCCATAAGAGAGGCATAGTTGAGTGTGCTCCTAGGCTGAGAGGTGCGTAGGGTAACCCAGTAGCAAGTTTATAGTTGTAAGAGTAACAAATGGTAACATTGGAATAGTAGGAATTTCTGTTATATGATATTTTATGAGATGAGATTATGATTGCTCTTAACAGTTCGAGTCCATCAACGAATGAGACTTGTTCTATTTCTTGCTACCCCATTATATATGTATGATTTCCAAAGAAATGATTTTCTTAGCAGGAATGACGTTTTATGAAATAATTGATTTATGAATATGGTTTTGGATTAATTGTATGGCCCACTATTTATTGCCTTTTACATTGTTTCTAAACCATATCACTGAGCTGGTTGGACTCCAACCCTTTGTTTCTATGTTTTAAGGCAATTGAGGCTTAGGAATGAGTAGCCATCTATGAGCCTGTACAGACTATTCTTCGACCATTGTAGGTGAATTCCTCCTAGAGTATTGATCATCGATTGTTGATTTTCATTATGTTGCACTTCGTTTTCATCCACTCCGCTCAATTATGAACATCATGTTTTTTATATATATTTCATATGGGGGATTTTCGAACAATTGTTATTTAATTGTTATTTTGAAGAATACATATCCATCTAAGATAGACCTGCTCATGGGTTTGGTCAAGTTGGGTTCAAATCGTGGAGACGTACTTTCAACGTGCCGCTTACTTACCCAAATCTAGCCTGCCCTTATTATTCGGACCTATACTTTTATATAAGGCCCACACATATTTTTAAAACACATGATAAATGTTGACACAAAGCCCATCCATATTTAATGGTTTTAAATAAAATAATAATTAAAAAATAAATTTTAAATTTTAAAATACAAATAATTTGATAACATATCAAATTCAAATGAGATTTGATAAAAACAAATTAAATTGTATTAGAGTTTTTATTTAAATTAAGGTTTACAAAAAAATTATTTAACTTTATTATAAATAATTACAAATAATAAATTTGTTTATTTTATTTTTATATAATTTAGGTCAAGTCAGGTTGGGTCAAGCTGAACTTGTGCCTAAAACATCAAAAGTAATGCTTGTAGGGATGTTAACGGGGCGGAGAATATGCGGGGGATGTATTCCTCGACCCCAACCCTAATTTCTTCCACCCGTCCCCGTCTCCAAGTTCAGGGAGAGATTTTTCCCCATCACTGACTCCACAGGGAATTTGACGAGGACGGGAAATCCCTGATCCCCGATTAAATATATATATATATATGTATATAATAATTTTGTTAGTAAAGACATGTTTTATTATATTTAGTTGTATAAAAACTTCTATAAAAGACTTACATAAACATAATATTATTCATAAACATAACAATAAGCATGTCTTTCGATAGGAAAATTAGTTTTGTCACTTTATTTTTATTTTAGAGTTATTATATCTTGATATATATTACATAAATATAAATATATTATATATTATATAAATAAACATAATATACATCTATGATAAAAACTATATATCTATACTTTTTTTTTGTTGAAAAATATATATTATACAAATAAATATAATATACATAATATATACAAAATTAAAAAGGAATTTGGGATGAAAATCAGGGACAGGGACAGGCCCAGGAGGGTATTCCCCATCCTTGTCCCTGACCCCGATGGGGACCCCTATTCCCTGAATTTCATCCCCGACCTTGTCAGGGTGGAGAATCGGGTTCCCCATCAAGGACGGGGTGAATTGATATCCCCAAATACTTGTCTTATTTTCTAAATGGATATGTTCTTTGTAGTCCCCAAAAAACAAACCTAATATTTTGGTCCAAGCCCTCCCAGTTTTTTGATGACCATGAGTAAGTACCCCGACACTTAGACAGGTTTAATCTGAGATGAGTACCTATGAAGTTCCTCTAGATCAATTACTCTTATTATTGAGGCGGTTATGACCGAGTTTAAGGTTATGAGTGACACACCCAAACGAAAGTCGACTTTTCCGTACAACCGGAATAGAATGAGATGGCGTATTAACTTGAGAATACATCCGTCCGGATGTGTTAAGATGATGAAGAGAAGTGGAAAATGAGATAAGACGGAGTTGGAAGATAAAACAAGTGACCATGCATGGAAGCCCAAATTGGACTTTTTTAAGTCCATAGCCAATGGATTGGAGATCCATTGGTGAATTGGTCAGTGGATTAGGCCAATGATTGAGATTATGAGAGGTGAAAAAGAGGGAATTAAGTCTAGCCGGTATCCGAGTAGACCCGGTGTCGAGCTTATCTATAAATAGGAGGACTTGAACTCTCTCTCTCTCATTTTTCTTCTCCCTCTCTTCCTCTCCTCTCATTTGCTCTCTCGGAGCAATTTTGGACTTTTGGCCGATCTGGACAATCCGATCGAAGGATCAAGATGAGTTTCTATTATGTTATTCTACTCACCTTAATCTATATTCCATTACATTTTCATGTATTTCCATGCATCGATCTAGGAGAGATCTAAGCTCAAAATTAGATTTAGTTTTTTAGCTACATTCTAGTTTAGATTCGAGATCTAGGGACTTTGAGCATGTGATTCTCCTTTTTCTTCCGATAAACGTGTCGTAGACGGCATAAGGATCGTCCGTCTAAGTTTGTACGAAGAACAGAGGTCGAACTACATGAGAATCGAGGTGGGAGCTCGAATCCCGAGCTCCATGTCTCGTCTCCCTCGTTGGAGCCGATCTGTTCCCGCGCGGGAATGGGCGGCAGCCCACTGCCCCACAAGGGACTTGGGCTAGTCCCGCAAGGGTCTCAGTCCAATCTACACTGGAGGGGCCTGTTTGGCACAAAATGGGGCCGAGCCAGGTCCAGCCAACATTGGGACCCAACGGCCCATATGGGGAGCCCACGGGCCCTTGGGGGCATTTTGGTAATTTTTCTCCAAGTGTCTGATTTTGACCCCAATTCTTCGAGGACACTTTTCTAAGCCCTGAATCACATCCAAGCCCAGTCTTAGGTCATGCTAGAGCCTCATAGGTGCATTCATAAGTTTATTATAAATGCTAATGCGTATTTTCGTGTATTACGGCTCCGGATGATCGAGTGCGGCGATGCTCCGGAGGTTAAACTACGTGGATCTCTTGGGAGGATACGAATCTCTCAACACTGTGAGTGGCTTAAATTTCTTTGCTTAGCCAAGGGCGCAAAAGGTTTTTGAAATGATTTTAAAAACATAAATGTTTTTCAAAGGTTTTGAGATATGGGGAATCCACGCGCGTACACACTTGCTTGATTATATACCCACGTAGAGAGTGGGATATTTTAAAAGAAAATATAAAGAATTACATGTGTGTGTGTGTGTTTATATGTTTTAACAAATATGTTTTATACATATATATATATCATGTTTATATATATATATGAGATGCGAGATGAGCAATTGAAAGGATTCCTCGGGCTCCGATTTGAGGGAGCGTGGACCGAGTTGAGAGGCATGCCATGAAATAGCTGTGGATTGCCTTTTGAGGGGCACGGTGAGTGGAGACCCTGGGAGAGGCAAGTAGGGAATCTCGCCACGGCTCGATGTAGTTGTATTCCACCACAGCATCTGGCACCACCGAGGGAACGGGCTAGAGAAAGAGAAAATGAGAAAATGTTTTAAAAAGAAAAGTGATAGCCCTCAGCGCAGTGAGGCATACGACCGGCCAGCCGTGCCTTCAGTATATTTGATGCTAGCCCATTTTTTTTATTTATTATTTTAAAGGTTTAAAAATGAAATTCTCATTTGGAGAATTTGAAAGGAAGTGTTGAAAACAAAGTTATTTATTTTATTATTATTATGTTTTGGATTTCTCTTGTTTGCTCTAATCGTGATGGAGATTCATGGGATCTCTGTCACTCACCTATATCCAGTGTGGATGGATGCAGATCCGCGTACAAGGATAGCAGATAGTTTGGAGGCTCACTAAGAGGCGTCGATGGCTTAGGTATATTAGTTTCCACTGTGTAGGTTTTCTTTTAATTAAATCCATTGGTACTGTTTTTATGGTTAATTATTTTATTAAATGATTTTTAATTAAGTTTTAGTTGTTTTACAATGATAGTATCCATTTCTATGCCTTGCGATGCTTCTGGTTCGTGACCGGCCAACACGTACTTCAAGGCAGCACGGTAATTGCCACATGGCCGACCCGGGCGGGTTGAGGCATGACAAGTTGAGTGGTATCAGAGCGTTTAAAAGATTCTTGCTATTTTCAAAAGCTATAAAGTGTTTTTAAACATTTTCAAAACCAGTAGATTAGATAGGATTAAAACTCCAGAGCTCGAGTATGTGATTACTCGAACGCGTCATGAATGCCTAAACCTACTCTTAGAATACCTTCCTTACCAACGAGCCACCATATAGAGTTCTCGAGTGTGGTCATTAGGTGAGGTGACACCACGACTTTCTTTTCCTTGAGATTTGTGAAAGTAAAGCACGCTTTCCAAAAAATCTCCAAAACCAATTCTTCAACGTATAATGTTCTTTTTACTCGATAGCTAAACCATGCAAGGAATGGTAAATTCCTTGAGACGACGAGATAAGCGATATCTCGTCTAACCCTCCAAGATAGCCTAGTCAGAGGCTTATTAGAAAAGAAAACTGGTTCGATATCCACTACCTCAGACATCGAGACTCGCTAGTAAAGAAGCGAGTTTGACTTTAAACCTAACCCAGATGCGTTTTCCCCCATTCTTTATGCTAGTGACGTGTAAGATTTGGTAGGGAGTGTAAGATTTGGTAGGGAGTGTAGCGGCTAGAGCGAGGCGAGGAGACAAGATGGACCTGACGTGCATGAAGGCTAACCCCACTTCTATCACTCTCTACACCATTAGTGTGTAGCTTAAAAGAGAGAGTTGGGTTAGGATAAAAAAAATCAGAGAGATACGAGATTACATAGGATGAGGTTGAACGAACCTTAGGAAACGAGACAACACATTCGAGTAAAAGAGAGAAGGCTTCACAAGGCAACAAATAGAAGGATGAAAAATTGAAGCCAATGAAGAGCTAGCCAAGTGAAGAGACTGCTAAGGAGCCCACATGGAGCAATAAAACCCTTGGCGACTAGGGTTCAAGGAGTGCAGTAATGCAGTGGCAATAGAACGCCTAGGCCTTGGGGTGGCATATGAGGTGGTTGGACTCGACCCAACGCCATGGTAAATCTGGTGGGGTAAGCCCACAGATTCCCTGGATAATGCTCCTCATAGTGGGCAAGAGGTGAGAGAAGTTGCAGTAAAGGCTAGCCAACTGCTCTTGTTCTTACACTATGCTATGTAAGTGGTGAAAGAAATGATGTATTGATAGACGAAAGAGAGCCCACCTGGAGTCAATTGAGGAGAGACATCTGAGGAAATTGGAAGAGGTCGAGTGAGCCCAAGATCACAAGAGGTGAGATAAGGGAGAGTCACTCGAGGATGTGATAAGGATTGATAAGAGAATACCTTAAAGTACTCAAGAATAGCACAAAGGATAGTAAGGAATGAGGAATAAGAAAGAAGCCGTTCTTAGGAAATGATAAGGAGGAATAAGGCTAGGATGACAGAATGGAGAATGAGAAAACAATGAAAAGGGATCACATCCCAATGGTAGACGAGTAGTACGTCCGTTACTACTTGTCTGACCATTGGATAACAATGTTAAGAGAGGATATCGAAGAAAGAGCAGAAAGGAAGTGGAGATGGAGGAAACAGAGTAAGGAGAAAGATAAACTAGAAGCCTCCACTTCTAGGGGATAAAGGTGAGGAACCTCTTATCTCTTGGTTGATGATGAGAGTAAGAAGGAAGAAACCTCCAAGGATAAAAAAAAGAAATGACCTTGACAAAGTCAAGGACAAGTGGAAAGAGTAAAATGCACGAAAATTGATGAAAATGCCTACATATGTACAAATGGAGGGCACGTAGAGAACTTCCTCCAGAATTGTGAAGATATCATCAGAAAGAACTGGTGGGAAAGAAGAAGTAGAAAAGAAGGGAAAGGCAAACCGTTAAACAAAGGATAAAGAGATGTTATGATGTAATGCAGAAGCTTTCTTAATAAAGAAAGAAAGCATAAAACTCTCGGTAATGAAAATCCTAGGTTAATCAGAGATGAATGGGGTCTGGAAAAAGAGAAACTTAGTTCAGTTGATGGACTGAGTTTTGTTTAATTAGGAGTAGAGCCTTAAAAGAAAAAAGGCATAACCTATCACTAGAAAACTTTAACTTTAATTAGCAATAATTTCATAATGAATCATAGGTTAATAATTCTAAATGACTGACTAGAATTAGTAAGGAGTAAAACTAGAAAATTAGAATTCGAGACAAAACCTAGGTAGATAACCCAGGGATAGGTTAAAGAAAGCAAATAAAAATGGGTATAAAAAGGCCTAGAAAGAGGATTAAGAAAAGATATAGTGAAAGAAAATGAATAAAAGACTTAGAAACGGATATTAGCTAAAGAAAGTCGAGCATAATGAACCCAAAACTCGAGTCAAGCCAAGGCACTACATCACACTATGAATAGGCTAAAGAAAAGAAAGAATAAATAAGGATGATTAGAGGCCAAAGCTGCTAGGCAAAAAGGGTTAAGAGTGTGAATTGGTGAAAAGAGATGAAAAGAAGGCCCTGATAATTAAGGTTATGAAGAGGAGAATAGGAAGTTGGATAGGAAGAAAAAATTGGAGAAAAGATAAGAGAAGAAGCACTCGAAGGAAACGAGTGAATGGAGGTGATTCTATCCTAATGGATGACGGGTAGTAGGCTTCTTACCGCTTGTCTACCCTGATGATATCAGTAAAGAATGAATGGAAGAGAAGAAAAGACAAATAAAAAAGAGAGGGTACCAAATCATAGTAGAGTAAATAAAGGTGAAAAGATGATAAGGATGAGAATAATGATCATGATGGAAATTTTAAGAATAATCAAACACAAAAGAAGAGGAAAGTGGATCAACTTAATTAAGAGTCGAAGAAAGACTGAGGATAAATAAAATGATGATTGAAACTGGAGAAGAATAAAAAGGTGAAGGCATGGTGAAAGAGTGGAATAGAAAGAATTAAGAGTAAGGAGTTAAAGGAATATGGAAGATAAGTTAGAGATCATGAAGGAGGGGAACAGGATGACTTTGAGGATAGCCTCCCCGAAGAATAATAAGAGAAGAAAGGATATGGGAGATGGAGTTAAACCAACCTAAAATGGAGTTAGCTTGGCGCAGACAAGATTGTGAGGCAATGGATGGTAGAGAAAAGTGTTGTCCACAAAAAATAAACCATGATGTGGACGACAAAGAAGAGATATCAAGGGATTAAGAGCCCAGGATGGTTGAGATAAAAGAAAACCCACATGTGAAAAACAAGGGATGCGGGAACTAAGATAGAAGAGATGACAAGAAAGAACCTCGAGTATTCAATGGAAGGAATACGGGGATAAGGAAATGGAAAAAGGCCAGAGAAATGGCGTAGATGGGTATGAAGTCGAGGCTCAAGTATAAGTGACTTGGGAGCCATGTGAGGCATCCCATGAGAGGAAGGGTCAAATATCGAGATCCTGAGGATCCCTGTGATGACCACTCGAGAGGACCGACCCAGAGTATGACTAGGGAGTGCATGAGGTAACCCAGAGTCTCCATCCTAGAGAGAATGAGAGATGAGATGGGCCTGGGGCCTTATTTGTGATAGAGATGGACGATCAAAGAGTGAGTCAGAGTGTGAGAGTCGAGAGGGTATGATTTCTATTTCCTCTTGTATGATTTGGTTGAGTATGGGCTAGTGTGTACAAGAGCCCGACTCATATGCCATGGAATTGGAAACGGAGAAGATCAGAAAGCAAGAGAATAGAAGCAATGAATGGAATGGAAGAGCAAGACCAAGGTAGGGGAAAGACAATTAACTCACCGCACACCTCGCCGATAAGGTAAGGGAGTTAACCTAAGGTCTTTCATGATAGATTGGATGCAAAGATAAGTACAAGACCACGAAGCAACGGGAAATGCATCTGAGAATGGCCTCAAAGTGAGAGACAATGACACAGGAAAGGAGAGGAGACTCCTAAGAAAAGTAAGAGGTGTGGAACCCTAGAAGTAACAAGGGGGTAATCTCATCAGGAAAGACTTGGAGGATAAAACAAGGACAAAGCGGAAGGATCAACTAAGCACAACTAAAGAGGGGGAAGAACCTCCATGTGTCATGATTGAAGCGAAGAGAACCTAACCTACGAATGGGTAAGGGTATGCTATGTTAAGGAGAAGATGAGGTTCAAACTCAAGAATATAAGAGTAGTGGAGCCGTTCTTGAGAGAACATGATCGAAAGAGATTAAGATGCGAATTGGTGGGTGTCAGCGGCGAATAGTGATCGCAAACAAGAATGAGGTTTAAAGTAGAAGCCAGATCTCCCCACAACTACCTTGATAATTTTGAGAACGAAATTTTTAGAAGGAAGGGAGAGTTGACACACCCAACCGAATTTGACTTTTCCGTATAACCAGAATAGTATGAGATGGCATATTAACCTGAGAATACGTCGGTCTGGATATGTTAAGATGATGAAGAGAAGTGGAAAATAAGATAAAACAGAGTTGGAAGATGAAACAAGTGACCATGCATGGAAGCCCAAATTGGACTTCTTTAAGTCCATAGCCAATGGATTGGAGATCCATTGGTGAATTGGTCGGTGGATTGGGCCAAGGATTGAGATTATGAAAGGTGAAAAATAGGGAATTAAGTCTGGCTCGGGATCCGAGTAGACCTGGTGTCGAGTTTATCTATAAATAGGGGGATTTGAACTCTTTCCCTCTCACTTTTCTTCTCCCTTTCTTCCTCTCCTCTCATTTGCTCTCTCAGAGCAATTTTAAACTATTGACTGATCCGGACAATCCGACCGAAGGATCAATGTGAGTTTCTATTATGTTATTCCACTCACCTTAATCTACATTCCTTTAAGTTTTCATGCATTTCCATGCATCGGTCTAGGAGAGATCCAAGCTCAAAGTTAGGTTTAGCTTTTTAGCTACATTCTAGTTTAGATTTGAGATCTAGGGACTTTGAGCTTGTGATTCTCGTTTTTCTTTCGGTAAACGTGTCATAGACGGCATGAGGATCATCCGTCTAAGTTTGTATGAAGAACGAAGGTTGGACAGCAAGAGAATCGATGTCTCGTCTCCCACGCGAAAGTGAGCTGTCCCATGCGGGAGCTAACCCATTCCGACGCGGGACTGGGCTGCAGCCCATAGCCCTACGTGAGACTTGGGCGAGTCCCACCCCCTTGGGGGCATTTTGATAATTTTTCTCCAAGTGTCCAATTTTGACCCCAAATCTTCCCAGACACTTTTCTAAGCCTCGAATCACATCCAAGCCCAGTCTTAGGTCATGCTAGAGTCTCATAGGTGCATTCATAAGTTTTATTATCAATGCTAACACATATTTCTGTGTATTAGGACCCCAGATTATTGAGTGCGGCGATGCTGCAGAAGTTAAACTACATGGATCGTTTGGGAGTATATGAATCTCCCAACACTGTGAGTGGCTTAGATTTCTTTGCTTAGCCACGGGCACAAAAGGTTTTTAAAATGATTTTAAGAACATAAATGTTTTTCAAAGGTTTTGAGATACAGGGAATCCACGCCCCCGCACACTTGCTTGGTGATATACCTACCTAGAGAGTGGGATGTTTTAAAAGAAAATATAAAGAATTACGTGTGTGTGTGTGTGTGTGCGTATGTTTTAACAAATACGTTTTATACATATATATTGTCATGCCTCGACCCACTCGGGTAAGCCACGTGGCAACCGTCACGTTGCATCGAAGTACGTGTTGGCTGGTCACTCACCAGAAGCACCGCAAGGCATTGAAATGGATACCATCACTGCAAAACAACTAAAACTTTAACTAAAAATCATTTAATAAAATAATTAACTTTAAAAGTAATACCAGTGGATTAATTTAAAGGAATACCTATGCAGCAGAAACTACTACACCTGAGCCACCAACACCTCCTATTGAGCCTCAGATTTAATTGTTGTCCTCATATGCGGATCTGCATCCATCCACGTTGGATATAGGTGATTGACAGAGGTTCAATGAATCTCAACTGGGGTTAGGGAAAACAGGGGTAATCTAAAACATAATAATAAAATAAATGTTTTCTTTTTCAAAGCCTCTTTCTAGTTCTCTAGTCGATAACTGATAGACATAAATTAATACATCTACTTTGAGCTCAATTAATCTTGTTTTATGGCTATCATAATCCTAATTATCTCATTTAAGCGAGTTTCTATCTTTGCAGGTTAATTATGGAGCTTAATGATGATAATGCACATTTAAGCGTTGATTAGAGCAAGTATGAAAGGAGCTACCTGAGAGATGTTCAACAAGGCCTAGTGGCGCCATTACAAAGTAAGATTGGTGCCGTTACATACCAACATTGCTCCTAGCTGAATACTTGGTCACTACAAAGGAACCTAGTGGCGCCATTACAAGAGAGAGTGGCGCCATTCTTCTTCAACCATGCCAAGGCCGAATATCCAACATGATGAAGGCAATAATGGTGCCGTTACACCATAGAGTGGCACCATTACACCTCCAATTGTAAAAGGCCAACCTCAACACTACACAAAAGGAAGCTAACGGCGCCATTCTATGTTCCATAGTGGCACCATTACACTTCAGAGTTGGCAAATTGGAGAAGTGAAGAAGTCAACAAGAGTGTAAGAATGAAAAGACCCTAACGGTGCCGTTCCACTTCCTAGTGGTGCCGTTCCATTTCTTTCACTTGGTGTTTCATTTCCACACCCTAACGGCGCCGTTCCACTTCCTAGTGGCACCGTTCCATTTCTTTCACTTGGCGTTTCATTTCCACACCCTAACGGCGCCGTTCTACTTCCTAATGGCGCCGCTCCAGGAAGTTCCTTTAGTATCCTTTGTCCCTTTGGTTAGCAATTAGGTTAAGAGGGCTGTTTAAATACCCTCTTTTCTCCCATGTTTGAGAAGAGAGAAGAAGACGTGACGAACAATTGGAAAAGCAAGAGTTTAGACAGAAAAATACTCTTTGTATTCAACTTTCCAGAGAGATTTCTCTCTTGGATTTTAATTAATTTAGTTCCTTTTCTTTATTTCCCTTTACTTTACTAGTTGAATCTTCGGTTTCTCACTCAATCCATGAGTGAGTAAACCCCCAATTCATTCTATTATTTGTTGATTATAAGGTTTTGTAAAGTTAGTGAGGCTCTTGTTCTTCATTCCGATTAATCTTATCAAGTGTTTTGATATCTCTGATTATATGGAAATATTGTTTTCTTGTTCCTATTTTGTGAGTGCACGCATGAATTAGGGATAGGTAAAATCTATGGTTAGATTCTATGTTTGTGAATCTTTAGTAGCCAACCTTAATCTTAGAACAAAGAGAAGACGTAGGATGCTTCTTAGAGATCTCAAATATTCAATGACTGGGTAGACACGAAGTATATCCAGGTTGTTTGCATGCTGTACTGATTTTTATTGCTTAATGCTTTATTCAATCCGTAAATCATCATCACGAAGATTGTTGGTTCGGTGCGGGTAAAAAGGGCCAGGCTAGGAAGCGATAATACTAGGTTGGACTATTCAGTCACCAATATGAATTTTAGGAATCTTTAGTACTAATTTTCATAAGCATGCCACTTGATTGATTAATTGTATTGTTAGTGAGCCTGGGATCTAACTGTTCTTTTACCCCTTTTAATTAGCAAATGATAGAATGAATACTTTTTATTGTTGTTAATCTCTTCAACTACTTCATAGTTTATTTACACTATCTTTTCATATTCCTATCTTTATTTATTTCTGCTTTTATCTCAAAACCCCCTTTTATATTTCTGTTGAATGTTCAGTCTATAAGCATAGTAAATTCATTTTCTTGCCTCTCTGTGGATTCGACCTGCTCTTGCCGCTACTACTTAGTTTTGGTTTATGGCAGAAATATTATTCTCCTGACAGGCTTGACGACAGCCGGTCAATAACCTTCTTTAAAAATAATTTAAATAGATATATACATATCTAAAATGGGTTGGCCACAAACCACTGAAGGCTCGACCCATCAGTCGTTTACCTTACTGCACTGAGGGTTATCTCTTATCTATATTTATAAGATTTTTATGTTTTTCTCTTTCTGGCCTATTCCCTCGGTGTGCTAATCGTTGTGAGTGGCACACAGTCGAAACAACCCTGGTGAGTTTCCCTACACGCCTCTCCCAGGGTTTCCACTCACCGTGCCCCTCGATAGGCGGTCCACGGCTACTTAGTCTCTAGCATGCCTCTCATTCGGTTCCACACGCTCCCTCATATCGAAGCACCGAGGACCCGTCAATCACTCATCTCGCTTCCCATCCATCAATAGTACATATATATACATAATTAAGTAAAACATACAACATAGCACACACACATAAACCTTTATATTTTTCTTTAAAATCACCCCACCCTCTAAGTGGATGTATCACAAAACAAAAGTATGTGTGGTGGATTACCCTTATCCCAAAACATTTATAAAACATTTTAAAATCATTTATATTTTGAAAACAATTTGCCCTAGTAGCTAAGTACTGAAATCTAAACCACTCACAATATTGGGAGGTTCATATACTCCTAAGCGATCCATATAGCTTAACTTCCGGAGCATCACTGCACTCGATTATCCGGAGCCCTAATACATGGAAAAACATGTTAGCATTCATAATCAACTATGAATGCACCTATGAGGCTCTAGCATGACCTAAGACTGGGCTTGAATGTGATTCGAGGCTTAGAAAAGTGTCTGGGAGGTTCCGGGGTCAAAATCGAACACTTGACAAAAATTTACTAATGCCCTTGGGGCCCGTGGACCTCCCATGCTGGCTAGGCCTGGCGTAGCCCCAGTTTGGGCCAAGCAGGCCTTCCCATGTGGACTGGGCCACGCATTGGCCCAAGCCCTGTATGGGCAAGCGGGCTGCTGTCCACTCTCACACTGGACTTGGTCAAATAGGTCACTCCCGCGCCAGAGCTGCCTGCTTGCCTCTGGAACCGAGGCTTTTCCTCAATTTTCGAGCCCTCGGTCCATGGTTTGGCCTGAAAATCGAGATGGACACTCCTCTCGCCCCCACGATACGTTTACCAAAGCATAAACGAGAATCACAAGCTCAAAGTTCCTAGATCTTGAATATAGGCTTAAAATCTAACTAAAAAGCTAAACTAACTTTGAGCTTGGATCTCTCCTAGACCGGTGCATGGAAATACATGAAAACTTAATAAAATGTAGATTAAGGTGAGTAGAATAACATATCACGATCTCGCCTTGATCCTTCGGTCGATTGTCCAGATAGCCAAAATTCTAAAATTGCTCCAAGAGAGCAAATGAGAGGAAAGGAAGATAGGGAGAAGAAAAATGAGATGGAGAGAGGTAATCTCCCCCTATTTATAGATAAGCTCGACACCGAGTCTATTCGAACCCCAGGCCAGACTTTTTTCCCTCTTTGTAACCTCTCATAATTTTGATCCTTGGCCCGATCCATCGACCAATTCACTAATGGATATCCAATCCATTGGCTATGGATTTAAAGAAGTCCAATTTGAGTTTCAATGCATGGTCACTTGTCTCATCTTCCAACTCCATCTTATCTTAAGCTTAACTTCTTTTCTTAATTAGACACATTCGGACCGACATATTGTTGAATTAATACGCCATCTTACACAATTTCGTTTGTACGAAAAAGTCGGATTAGGTCCAGGTGTGTCATATATATATATATATATATATATGATGTTTATATGTATATGAGATGTAAGATGAGCGATTGAGAGGATTCCTCGGGGCTCCGATTTGAGGGAACGTGGACCGAGTTGAGAGGCATGCCATGAAGTAGCCGTGGACTACCTTTTGAGGGGCACAGTGAGTGGAGACCCTCGGAGAGGCACGTAGGGAAGCTCTCCAGGGATCGATGTAGCTGTGTTCCACCACAGCATCTGGCACCACTGAGGGAACGGACTAGAGAAAGAGAAAAAGAGAAAATGTTTTAAAAAGAAAAGTGATAGCCCTTAGCGCAGTGAGGCATACGACCGGCCAGTCGTGCATTCAGTATATTTGAGGCCAGCCCATTTTTTTTATTTATTATTTTAAAGGTTTTAAAAATCAAATTCTCACTTGGAGAATTTAAAATGAAGTGTTGAAAACAAAGTTATTTATTTTATTATTACTATGTTTTGGATTTCCCTTATTTGTCCTAACCATGATGGAGATTCATGGGACCTCTGTCACTCACTTGTATCCAATGTGGATGGATGCAGATCCGCATACGAGGATAGCAGATAGTTCGGAGGCTCACTAGGAAGCATCGGTGGCTTAGGTATTGTAGTTTTCGCTGTGTAGGTTTTCTTTTAATTAAATCCATTGGTACTATTTTTATGGTTAATTATTTTATTAAATGATTTTTAATTAAGTTTTATTTGTTTTGCAACGATGGTATCCATTTCTATGCCTTGCCGTGCTTCTGGTGCGTGACCGGCCAGCACGTACTTTGAGGCAGCGCAGCGGTTGCCACGTTGCCTACCCGGACGGGTCGGGGCATGACAATGAGGATGTAATTTACTTCTTTTTTAATGCTCTTAAGTAGTTCAGCAAATAAATAAATCCCCAAATAACCTCAAACCTATATGTGAAATTAGTCACTCCCAATATGACCTAAATTGGAAATAATTTGAACCTATTATTATTTAGTGCGTAATTTGAAAGAATTTGAACTTAAAAAAACCCAAACTCGATTACAGCCAATAGATCTTAGTTACCTCTCCTGATTTGAGAGTCTTCATTTGTTTCATCTATTTCTTGTTTTCTTTTTTTTTCTTTTTAATCTACAAGAGAGCAATGGAAAAGTGAAGCAAGTCAAAGGTCGAACTCTTTTTTTTTTGTATAAATTACAGGTATCCATATCTACTTAACAGTCTATGACTATTCCTGTATAAGCTAGTCAACCCAGTAAAGAGTAAAGCTCTCTCAACGATGATTTTGTCCATTCATAAGACTCAAACTCAAGATCTGACTTAAGAAAAATGAATGCTAAACCACTTGAACCAACCAACTTGATTCATCATTTTACTTCATCAATTTCCTTGAAAACATGATTTTATCATGTGAGGATGATTAAAATCATATATTTACCTCATTCAACTTTTGGCAAGTGGGGCTCAATGTCCCATTTAATGTAAACTTGTAATTTATCCTTTTCCCTGCTTTGTTGAAAATTTGTTAAGTAAAGATGTAAACGTAATCATTGGACTCCGAAAGAGATGTCACATTCATTTCACAAGAGAAACCCACCACCAATATATTACAATCCCAATTAATTCATAAAGGGATACTTTTCTTCCAAGAAGAGAAACCCAATTCACTGCCTCTCCATCATTCCACCTTTACTCTTTGAATGAAATATTATGTTCTAATGATTTGAGCACACCCTATCTCCCCTCCCCACTTCAGTTCAATCAATACCCAATCTGTCTTTAACTAATACAATAAGTATAAAGGAGTGCTCCATTTCTTTATAATAAAAGGTTTAATGGTTTGGTTTGCTCCAATTTATTTCCTCAATCATATTCTTTTTCTTTTATATACGTATTTGAAGCAGTCAAAATTTAAAATTTAGTTATTGAGGGGCCCCTTGGTCTGAATGGCCAAGATATGGGCTGTTAATCCTCACTGCAGTGCCGGGGTTGAACCTTGACAGTGCTATCAGTTGTGCATACCCTTTAGTTTAGGAGGGAAAAAAAAATAAAATTTGGTTATTGAAACTAAAAATTTGCTACAAATCTACTAATAAATGAGTAGATATATGAAAAGACAAGAGTAATTAAAATTGTACTCACTTTATATTGATGAAATTTATCATGTTAACTAAGCTAGACGATATCTATGACTTTGACCGCAAAAAGTTATGCTCCTTAGTTGCTTAATTAAGATCATCAAAAGTATAACTTAATACTGAGATCCTGTTGGACTACATACCATGGTACCATGTTAAATTCCCCCCTTTTTTGACCAAAAAAGTGTTTTCAACCTATATCTTGCTTTTTGATGATTTTCAAGAGGTTGCTTGTCCTCATGCACTATTTTTATGGAAAATTTTAAAAAAAGAGCGGCCTATCATATATGAATATTTACTAATTAGTATCATGAAAAAAAATGATTATTAGAAGTCAATGACATTTTATTAAATTTGTGATAACGAAATTGCATTTACCTTTTTTTAATACATTATTAAAAGTGAAGAGAATAAAACATAAAATTAACTACGTAAAATGCTTCAATTGAACGCTATTGAAAACCCAATTTTTTCATGAACAGACAAATTTAGTGAAATAATTAAATGGCTATAAAAAAAAAGAAATTATAAATCTCTTTAAAAAAATTCTCAAAAGATAAAATAAATTGTTAAAGTTTTGAAAATAAGATTATTACTAAGTTTCCATAGCATGCAATATCTATAACTAAACTAAAAATTTAGTTATAAATAAAAGTTTTATACACTTTTTATAACTTAATATACATGATTTATATTTACATTAAACAAATATTAGACAGTTTGAATTAACTTAAAATTTGACATGTATAATTTATGTAAGTAGATCATGACAAAATTCATAGGTCCTATTAACGTAATTATTATGGTAAGTGATATATACGGGCCGGGGTATAAATTGATTCCTACGCGCATGCACGTACATATGCATACTTTGAAATTAAGATTTGAACATGCTTTCCTTCAACTGAAGAACTCTTTCTTTTGATATATATAGTTGCTATAGCTTTCAACTTTCTTTTGGCTTCTTTTAATGCAATAAATTTAGGGGAAAATATATCCCTTTGAATCTTACCTTTTATCTCCTGCTTAGATGCTGTTCTTGGAAGGCACGCTTTGTTAATTTTATTTACAATCAAATGGTAAAAACGCAATATTGTTCCTTTTTTTAAAATTTTTGGGTATAAAGTTAGCATTTTGAAGCTTCAAAAGCATAATTATAAAGCTTGCAATGATTTTATTTACAATCATTAAAGTCCCACACAAATGCAAATAATCTTGGTGAATTGATGGTTATGTGACGCTTGTGGATCCTCTCTTATCAAGAAAAGGTATCTGAATATAATTCTAACCTTCTCACTTCACTTTTTTTTTCTTCTTTTATGTATATATATCATGTAAAACCCTCATCATTTGTTCAAAATTATTAAAAAAAAAAAAAATGCTTCGTCTCATGACCATGGAATCATTGTAAAAGTTGGGGCTAATGTAAAAGGTGATTACCTCAGGATAAATATACGTGACAGGTGTTAAGAGTTTGAGATTTTATCCGAGAGAGACTGGTGGGATTTATGAAATAGGATAGAACTTTCATTGTGTTTGTATGACAATTAATATCTTACATATAATATTTCCCAAAAAGAAATCAACTTAGCGAGTTAGTTAAGTAATTCTTTTTTAATGGTAGTGTATATAGGGGGGAAGCATATGCATCACCCATTTTAGTTAAATGCTCTACTGCTTCGACGGTTTTGGTGAAAAATTTTCCAAAACTTTATTAGTCAAAGCATTGGTTGAAGTATTTGATGTTCAAAAATATTGGATTATATGTTTTTTTTTCCTAATATATGGAAATAACATTACATAAAGCCAAAATTTATTTTCATATTCGAGACTATTTGAGATTGAACATGGAAATTTTGTTCTATGAGATCAGTGAACATCCTCATAATTTTATTTTACTGTTCTTTGCTATTCTGTAAATATAAATGAGAATAAAAATACACATGCTCGATCAACATACTCTCTCTCTCTCTCCCTCTCTCGTTCTCTTGCATCCTTCCATAATCCATCCAATCCAAGCAGGTGAATGACAGCAGAAAATTTTACTCCAAAGTTAGTAGTAGCTAGTATATACTTAAAAGGGTAGGTAGACTGACTGTGCACCATTTCAGTGAAAGGTTAGGATGTTCAAAGATAACCTTTCGCACCAGTAAAAATAATTACTACAATTCTAGAAACGGAAACAGTAAAAGACAATAAAGTAGAACATGTTTTGAATGCTCAGAAATGAAACTCTCTCAAGTCTTAAATAAACCAAATGTTTTTTGGTCTGCATTGCATTACGAAGATTGACAAGGCAAAAACTCTTAACATGTATTCAAAGAAAATTGATGAAAAATAATTGTTGTGGAAACACAAACACAGTTGATTTCTGTTTTCTTTGCTTTATTTTGGGTACCAAAAAAGCCTTTTTCAAGTGGGTTGTTGGAAATGGATGGGGATTAAGACAAAAGCAAAGATCAAGATCAGCAATGCGAAGCTCACGAAGGGTTTTCTTATATATTTTTTTCCTTTCTTTTTTTGCAGAGAGAGAGAGAGCTGAAAAAGAAGGCAATAATGCTATGAAGGATAGCAGACAGAGGGTTGCTTTTTGGGTACTTGGGGAATAAAATGCTGTCTCTCTACGAGGATTGGCGTGAAGTGAATTAAAGCTTTTTCCTTTTAATTTTTATGAGGATAAACACAGACAAGCCTTCTCACTATTAATTTCTCTCCTTTTTGCTTTTATTAGTATAATACTTACAAGAAAACAAATGATAAACATGAGAAAGGAAAAAAGAAAAGAAAAATTACAACTTTCCTTTTTATTTTTCATCTCCCTCTTCACACTTCACACTTCACACTCTGGCTTCCTTTCTTTCTTTTTTAACCTTTTTCTCTTTACCACTTTCTTTGAATTTCTGCTGGCTTTGTCTGTCCATTCAAAGGGGTGATGTGGAAAAAGGGAGGGAACTTCTCTCTCCCTCTGTTCATTTTGAAATGTGGGTCTCTTCTTGGGGGACCCTTTTCCCTCTTCTTCCTTTCTTTTTTCCTTCTTTTTATTCATTTCTAATTTATGTATATATTATATAGATTATAATACATATATACAAAACTCATTTGCATTAACGAAATTATGCTTTTTATGTGAAAAGAAACGTTTAGTCATTGGATTGATTATCAAATCGTTTATGAATGAAAGACTATATATAGTCATTGGATTCAATTAAACCTGATAATAGCAAATATTGTGTATAAAATCTAGCCTCTGTTTAGCCATTAACGAAATAATCTGAGTACTACAACATACATAGGAAACCACGGTAGCTAGTCCCTTATTATTTTAAGGCATGGCTGTATGGTTGTATGGTTGTATGGTTTTGTAAGATTGTTGTAGTGAATATTATTATATGCAAGTGCAACACATAGTGAATAAAAAGGGAACAATAGTTAGATATTGAGATCTTCTTTTGCAGCTTTTCATCATCTTGGGAGAAAAATTTTATCTGATAACTGCATCATGCCATGAAAATTTTAGTATATGCATAGATGCATAGATATTTGCAAGTCCCAACAAGTATAAATATATTAAATTAATTATTAAAAAAAGACAACAACTTTTTGTTTTAACAACAAAACCATAGTTGGTAATTAATATAATTAATTATTATTATGAGCCTAGAACAAAAAATCTAGTGGCATTATCTTAGAGTGACCTTTAGAAACATTGGGTGATTAAAAAAAAAGGATGGTGCAGTGTAACTGTAAACTGAAGAGAGAGAAAGCAAAGGAAGTGGAAATGAAAAGCTAAAAAGAGCTGTCCACAATTCAAAAAGGAAAAAATAATACTAATACTACTATAATAATTAATCATTAAAACAAAAAGGAAAAGAAAATAAATGACACAAGGACGTATAAAGCAGGAGGTTTGGTCTCTTGTGTTCTTTCTAAAACTCTACAAAGCTCTTGCTTCAAAAATCTCACCATATATTTCCCTCTGAGGTTTCAAGTAGTCATCTATTTCTGTTTCTCCTTTTCTGCACCAGAGAGGAAGGCTAACAGCTTTCTTTTCTTCAAGTTTTCAAAGCTTTTCACGTTACAGATTAAGAGAAACAAACTAAAGGGTGGGGTGGTGTTAAGGTTGTTGGGAGAGATAAGCATAAGAAAAGAAAGAAAAGAAGAAAATTTGCCCAAAAAAGAAGTTTAGACATATCAGGGGGTGGATTGGGGGGTGGGTTTTGGCCAAGTGATGCGCTCAGGAGCCTGTACGGTTCAGCAGACCCTCACCACAGAGGCTGCTTCAGTATTGAAGCACTCTCTTAGCTTGGCTCGGAGGAGAGGCCATGCTCAGCTCACTCCTCTCCACGTAGCCGCCACTTTGCTTAGCTCAAGGGCTAGCCTTTTGAGAAGGGCTTGTCTCAAGTCTCAGCCTCACCATCATCACCACCACCCTTCTCATCCTCTCCAGTGTAGAGCTCTTGAGCTTTGCTTCAATGTGGCTCTCAACAGGCTACCTACAACGCCTGCTCCTCTCCTTCACGGCCAACCTTCCCTCTCCAACGCTCTGATTGCAGCCCTCAAAAGAGCTCAGGCTCATCAGCGTAGGGGCTGCATTGAGCAACAGCAGCAGCAGCCCCTTTTGACCATAAAGGTCGAGCTGGAACAGCTTATCGTTTCCATACTCGATGACCCCAGCGTTAGCAGGGTTATGAGAGAAGCTGGCTTCTCCAGCACTACCGTCAAGAACAACATAGAGGACTCCTCAACATCACCTGTTTTCCAGTGCTATAGCACCTCCACTGGTGGGGTCTTTTCTTCACCTTGTTCTCCTTCTCATGCTACTGACCATAGTACCCAGAGAGATTTCTTCGTCAACCCTAGCAGCACTTTCTGGCAGCAGCAGCAGCAAAACCCTTTTCTCTTTTCACCTCAAAAGAGAGTCTCAACCAACTACATCACGGATTCAGCTTCCGTGAAGGAAGATATCAAGCTAGTTTTCGAGGTTCTTCTGAGGAAAAAAAGAAAGAACACTGTCATAGTTGGCGACTGTGTCTCCTCAACCGAAGGCCTTGTTTCAGAGCTGACGGCGAGGATAGAGAGAGGGGATGTTCCTGAGGAAATGAAAAACGTCCATTTTGTTAAATTTTACTTTGCGCCAGTGTCTTTAAAGTTCATGAAAAGAGAAGACGTTGAGAAGCACCTGGCTGACCTGAAGAGGAAAGTGGATTCGATTGCATCTGCAGGAGGAGATCAGGGTGCCATTATCTATGCAGGAGACTTAAGATGGACAGCTGAAAATCAAGAAACTAATAATCTTAATGGAGAAATCGCAGCTTCCGGTTATTACAGTCCGGTTGATCATCTGGTAACTGAAATAGGAAGGTTACTATCTGACTATAACATGTCAAACACAAAAGTGTGGTTACTGGCTACTGCAACTTATCAAACATACACGAGATGCCAAATGAGGCAACCTCCTCTTGAGGCTCAATGGGCACTTCAAGCTGTTTCTGTTCCCTCTGGAGGATCACTTGGTTTGAGCCTACATGCTTCCAGGTAATAATTTATTCCTCGTTCCTTTCATTTTGAATTTTTTATATTAAGTTGATTATTAGATATGGATGGTCGGTATATGCACCAATCCTCCATTGATGCCTGGATCTTCTTCTTTCTCGGAACTTTTTTGTTTTTGTACTTGTCGTTTCTGTCTCTATAAGTTGTGGAGTTGAAGGTGTGAATGAGGCCAAAAAACAATCTGCAAAAGTATGGTTTGGTAAGACAGAGATATGAATCACTACTGAGCATGGTACTACTGTCCTTTGCATTTTTACCATGCTTTGTCGGGGTATAGCCATAGCCGCTGCATAATTGCGGATTTTCTATATATTAGCAGAAACCAAAAGCAAAAGTTTTTCAAAGGTTTGCTTTTGGATTTTTTGTTTTCTTCCTTCCGCTTTCTTTCCCACGCTTCAATGCGTTCCATTTTCTTTTACCCTTTTTTTATTCTGTCATAATTATGAAATAATTCATTTAAAATCACAAACATAAATGGCTTTTGCTTGAGTTAAAGCTAAAAAACAAGCTTCTCATCTATAAAATGGTTCGTTTATTACAGTCTTCATAGTGGCTGCCTCATATTTCAAACCCCCTTTTTATCTTTTGGACCTTTTGATATTTTTAATTGTCTATATATACTACCATTCTTCCTCTTCCTTCCCTACTTTCGGCCCTTTATAGCACTATTTTCCCCTTAATTGGTGTTAATTGTCTTGCCAAGAGGCATTTGAACCTAAGAAATCTCCCAGAAATATGGTGTTTAGCTTGCCACTTGCTGCGTAGACAATCTTACTTTTAGAATTTATAAAGTAGAAGGGTTTCAAGCATAATGACAAAAAGAGTAACCTTTCGTAAATCTGCATTCAAATGAATGGATAACATTCAAATTCATAAATTATGCAGAACCATCCCAGGAAATTATAAGTGAACATGAATTCCTAGCTACTTGCATGTACTTAATGTTGATGTAAAAGTTCCAGCAGATAACAAATTAACAATTTTGGTTTTCTGATTTAGTGTCCAGGATTCAAGGATGAACTTCTCTCAAGGGCTGGAATTGAAGCCATTTGCTAACAAGGAAGAGCATGACAAGCTAAATTGCTGTGCTGAATGCACTTCAAATTATGAGAAAGATGTACAGTTGTTCAAGTCTGGCCAGCAAAAGCTCTTGCCTCCTTGGCTTCAATCTCATGGTTCCAGCCAAAAGGTATCAAAAGTTGAGCTAAACAATCTTTAAACAACAAATATTCCTTCGTTTTTCCTTCTTTCTCTTTTAATTATCAACTTAGAATTTTATTTGACTTTCCAGGATGAATTGCCTGAGTTGAGGAGAAAGTGGAACAGACTATGCCACAGTTTACATCAGGGCAGGCATAATCAGAACAATTTGAGATCCACCATTTATAACACCCAAAGCTTGACTGGAAAAAGCTATCCTTGTGCTTCATCATATCCTTGGTGGCCTTGTCAAAGCAGCATCTTCCCTGATTCCACTTCCATCTCTTTTTCTGATTCTGTTTCGAAGCTGAACCACATCCACAGCCCCAACTCTGTGCCTAAATTCAGACGGCAAAACTCATGTACCATTGAGTTCAATTTCGGTAATGGGACTCACAAGCAGCAGTCAGGTGAACCTAACTTGGATTCACTTAAGAATAGCGAGGATAAAGAGGAAACGATCACCCTTGCTCTGGGTAATTCTCTGTTTTCAAATTCAGGGAAACCGGCCAAAGAGATGAGTGAATTCTGTAAACTTTTACAAGCTAATGTGCCCTGGCAATCTGAGCTCATTCCTTCAATTGCTGAAACCCTGATAGATTCTTCCAAATCCACCAAAAAGGAGACTTGGTTACTGATGCAGGGGAATGATGTGATTGGAAAAAGAAGACTGGCTCGTGCAATTGCAGAATCTGTGTTGGGGTCAGCTGATTTGCTGCTGCACATGAACATGATGAGAAATTCCGAGGTAACCTCATGTTCTGAAACGCTTGTAAGAGCATTAAGGAACAACGATGGGCTTGTGGTTTTGGTGGAAAATGTTGATTTAGCAGATACCCAGTTCCTAAAACTCCTAGCTGATGGATTCAAAACCGGGGTATTTGGAGAATCAAGAGAAAGGGAGAGAGGTATTAGCCAAGCAATACTCATTTTAACCAAGTCCCTTTCCTCGGGCTATGAAGACTTGAAAAGGAATCAGGATTCGGTAATCAAGATGAAGCTGAATGTAAATAGAAAAGGTAGCAGTTTAAGGACACTAAACTCTGATAATAACAAGAGAAAAGCCGAGTGGGATATTTCAGTTTCAAGCATGTTGAAAACGCCAAGAATCGATGAGGAAGATGCAGCAACTGCTGAGAATGAGATTAATGGCAGCATGAAGAAAGATTTATCCAGGCAATCAAGCTTGAACACTCTCGATCTGAACATGAAAGCTTATGAGGAGCTGGATGATGATCAGGAAACTGGGTCCAAACCTGGAGAGTTGAGTCCCATCTCAAGTGACTTAACCAGGGAGACCACAGCCGATCCTAATATCCCAATTGGGTTCCTTGAATCAATCCAGAACCGCTATGTTTTCAACCAAAATGCAGAGATGAAAGAGTTTTTCATGTCCAAGATGAAAGGATCCATGGAGGAAGCATTAGGAGGTCAAAATGGGATTAGTTTTAGTGTTGAAGAGAGGGTGGTGGAGGGGATTTTATTTGGTTCAGGTTATTTTCTAGACAGCCTGTTTGAGAAGTGGCTAAAAGAGATTTTTCAAACAGGCTTGGAATCTGTTAAAATTGGCGGGAAAGAGGGTATAGAAGAAATTAGAGTAAGTAATGGGGGTATAGTTGAAAAGGAAATGGAAAATGGATACATGGGGACTTGCCTGCCCAACAAAATTCAAGTTTGTTTCATGGGCTAAGGCTAAAAAAGGAAAAGGAAATTGGGGTTGGGTTTTTCTTCTGTAAAATTCCTGACAATACGGAAAATGACTACAATGTCCTTTTGTGTAATCGCTCACTTTTCATAGGATTGTGTTCTGTAATTTCTTTGTTCAATTAATTTTCAGTTGCATTCCTTTTCTACCTTCATTTCTTTTTTTTGCAACTCCTTAATACATTTAAACTCTATTGTAGAGTATTCTCAAAAAGAGAAAAAAAAACACTCTATTGTAGAATATGCATATATATATATATATATAGGAAGGATCTATTTACATCCGATGTAAAACTAGAACCGGTGTAAAACTTCTAGTTTTTCTTCTAGTTTTACACCTTTTTTATAATTCTTCATACGATTAATATTTTAACGATCCGACCGTTAGATTTAAAGATATATTCGAATCTATCATGCACGTTAAATTTCAAGTCAAGTTGATATTTTTATGATATCGATCTAGATTCTTAACATTTTTGGATATTTTTAATATATATTTAATGATGAGAAATTCTATCGCTTTAAAACATATGCTAGACATTTTAAATTAACTTGAAATTTTGCATGCACGATGTATGTGAATAGAGCATAAAATTCAACAGTCGATTGATTAAATATTAATTGTACGTTAAGTTACGAAAGAATGTAAAACTCTTAATCTTACACCGGGTGTCAAATTATCCCTCCTCATATATAAATATATATATATATATATATATATATATATGTATATCAACTCAAAAGAATTGTGTTCAAATCTCTCCCTCTTTTTTATATAATCACAATCATCAAAAATAAAAAAAATATACATAATAGTAGGTGTTATCAAACATTATTAGTTCGCAGCTGCCCCCGTTGGGAGACTCACCCACCATATCCAGGTGCGCGACGCAGGTCGAACCCGTATTAGTCAGAGCGAAGCTCTGGATACCTGGTGGGAAACAAAAAAAAAAACATTATCATTGTAATTTGTAACTTGCATACATGAAATCTTTGTTGAATATATATTTTTTGGGTAAATTACATAGTTGGTCACTTAATTATTAGACGTTTGTTGTTTTGATCACCCAAATATAAAATTTTACAATTTGATCATTTATATCTGTAAAATTCAATATTTTGATCATCAAACTTTTTAAATAAAATGACCTACTAATGTGGCATGGCCACATATCACCAAACATCCATCAAGCCACATGGCATATTTGATGATGTGGATAGCCATATAATCATCTCAAGTACTTTTTAGATGACATAACATGCCACATCAACATGCCACATGGCTTGTAGATGATGTGGCTATACCACGTCAACAAATAATTATTGTCTAAAGATTGGAGGACTAAAATATTGAATTTTACAAATATAAATGACAAATCAGAAGTTTTTATAATTAAGTTATTAGAATGGAAAACCTTTAAAAGTTAAATAGCTAAACTTGTAATCTACCCTATTTTTTCTAATATACATGCCTTTGAACATTGTACATGGCAATATTTATGTATGGCTTCTTTTGTATAATAATTAAGAGATATCTCTCATATATGAACTCATGAAACATAATAAGTACTGTGCTCTCAGTCGCAAGTCAAGTTTTCACCAAGGTAGTCAAGCTTTTGCCCTTCTCCCTATATGGGAGGTTATTCTCATGAGCCCATGAAAAGGTACATAAGTCGAAGATGAGCATTGTTTACTTTTTGATGATCATAAGACAAGAAGATTTATGATAGTAGAAGCTTGGCATGTATATATATATATTTAAAGTAGTATTAGCATATATATTAAATGTTTAGTCACGCATCAGAAACCATCCAAATTGAACATCAAATTAATCATTACACTTTTGCATATTTTACTCAATACCATTGTCCTTTTATGACAAGTTATATTATTATTATTATTATTATTAATATAAGGAAACTAATGCTCTTATTATTGTCGAAGCAATGATGAATGTTTTGACACATTGAGACCAAAGCAACTAATCCCAACAATTATTGATACAAGCTGATTAAATTAACAACATTATGACTTACAAAGTTTGATAAATTAAAAGATTTTTAGTGTAAACTTTTTGAAGATAATATTATCTCTACGAGTTGTTAATCAATTGCTAATCTTGTGCTGTCTTTTGACTGTAATCAATGCCAAATTCATGTGTTGATGGTCATCATAACCAAAGCCAAAAAGATCAATCCAAATCATTAATAATACATTTCAATGGAGTCCAACAAAGACATTTTCTTCTTCCCACTAGAAGAAGCCAAAGCCAATCCCACTTTTTCGCTCAGAAATTTTAGTTTCCTGTTTCTGAAATCTGCACTCTCTGCACCATTATTTTGACTTGAAAAACTGCATCAAACGGCGGAAGTGGGGTCTGTTCATCACACATACAAAACACAATTATTCCATCTTTTTTATGAGTCCAAATTAAAATAAAAAAGACTACTTATTGGTTGTAATCTTTAGAACTGCTTTAGAAATAAAAGCTTTCTAGTGTCCTTCTAGCTAGTGTATTACGGAAAAGAAAAGCTTCCCATCCATCATAGGGGAATGATTTACTATTATAAAACACAAGAAGGAGGCACATTTGATTGGCACATCCTTTCTTTCTATATACTTCTACCAACATATCTTCATGGGATATTGATGATTTTTTTTTTCAATAATTAAAGAAACCATTTTCATGGTTCTGGGTATCTTCCATCTTTCTCATATACTAGAATTTGTCTGGGCTTTGCCTCCGGATTATTTTTAAAATTTTTAAATTACAATTAACAAATTTTTAAAGTACATTTAGAAATTTCATAAGTTTTTATATTGTACATCAAACCTAAATATTAAAATCTTAAACAGTAAATCTTAAAATCTAACATGATAAAAAAGTTCACCTAAAAACATTTATGACTTAATTTCATGTCAAAAAAATAAAACTATAAAAATATTGTCAATTAACTAATAAATAAATTTATATATATCCAATATATATAATTCAAAATATTGATTAACCAATAGATAAAAATATATATTAAATAATAAATTTTGTGATAATAAATAAATTTTAATAAGATATATAATATAAAACAATATAAAAGAATTTTCTTAAAGTTAAAAAAAAAATAAGTCAAAATTTTTTGTGGGCCCATTAAAGAGAAAAAAATCACTTAAAAATAAATTAAAAATAAAGGAAAATATAAAAAAACTAAACAAAAGAAAAAAGAAAAAATAAATTAAAAACATATAATAACCATAAAAGTAGAAAAAAAAATTGAGTGGGGGCAACCAATGGGGTGACATTTGCTCTAATTTATCCTTTACTTTCTTTACTTTTATATATTGTTAAGATAAGATGTTAAGATTGTTAAGATATCCTCCACTATCTCTATATATATATATTTGAAAAGTAGAAGTTTGGCCGTAGCTTTTTTTATTTCTTACTTTAAAATTAAGTGTGTATGTGTGTGTTAGAATCTATAATACTAACAAGTACTACTGCATTTTTATTTTCATGGTGTTTTCAAAATTTAGCTTTCATCTATGTAGGGGCCCTCACTTTCTGAGCAATTAGTGTCGTAAAAGAGTCGTCAACTGGCAATAAGAGCAGAGAAGGAGATGCGAGTAAAAGGGGATTAGAATGTAGGCCTTAGAATCCATTCTAGAATTCCTATTATTATTATTATTATTATTATTATTATTATTATTATGTTGTGAAAAGTATATCAATTTAAATTAGAACAAGAAGCAAGAATAGGAGAAAATCAGACTTAAAGGAAGAAGAGAAAGAGAGAGAATAGAGATATGAGGAGAGGAGAGTAGTTGTGTATCTTATTATTAGGTATATAGCACGACCATGGAAACTCATGTATATATATAAGTTTCTAAGAGTAACTCAAGCAAATAAATTTAAGTCAAAATGAACGTAAACATTCATTATTTCATGAGTTATAACATAAATTAATTTAATTGGTGGTGTTTAGTTTAGTTTCCATAATACTTCCCCTTGAACAGAACGCAAGTTTAGGACATGTACTGGCTCGTTAAAAACCTTAAGTCGAAAAAATCTAGTGCGACAAAAATCAATCATAAGGAAAAAAAAGAGTATAACACAATTAAGTCCATATAATATGTCTTTAGGACAATATGTGCTTGTCTTCAAGACAATGTAATTGTCTTCACGACAATATAAGTGCGCCTACTTCAGCAGCCTAATTAAACATCCTATTACTGCCTCATTAAAAACCTTAAGCCGAAAAAATTCAGTGGGACAAAAAACGAACAGAAGGAAAAAAGAGTATAGTGCACTCATATACATAATCACTCCCCCTGAAATAAAACAAATTGCTACTTCTGAAACATCTAAACATTTTCACTACTGGGGAATTCAATCTTATATTTTACTAAATCGCCGCATATCAATGCCATAAACTAATTTCTCAAATGTTGTTGTTGGCAAAGATTTGGTAAATAAATCTGCAAGATTATTGACGGAACGAATCTATTTAACATCGACTTGTCGACTTTCCTGGAGTTCATGAGTATAGAAAAATTTCAGCAATATGTGCTTAGTCCTATCATCTTTGATATATCCTCCCCTGACTTATGGAACACAAGCAGCATTATCCTCATAAAAATTATAGTGGGAGAATCTATCACTGATTTAAATCCACTAGTATTATGAATGTGTGATATCATAGATCTTAACCAAACACACTCTCTTCCAGCTAGATAGAGGGAAATAATTTTAAAGTGGTTGGATGATGTAGCAACTAGTGATTGCTTAGTGAAGCACCAGGAAATGGCTGTCATTATAGCTAAATAGATAATCGGCTTGTGAGTGAGCTCTGTGCGGATAAGACTTACATCCTGCATTAGTATATCCTACCAAACTAGAGTTGGTAGTTTTCTTATGATAGAATAACCCTAAATCAACGGTTCTTCGGAGATAACGAAAGATATGTTTAATCCCATTCCAATGTCTCCGAGTTGGGTCGGAGTTGAAATGTGCCAACAAATTTATCATAAAAACGATATCTGGTCTTGTGCAATGTGCTAAGTACATCAAAGCTCTGATTATATTGAGGTATGGTACTTCAGGACCAAGTATATCCTCATCAGGTTAGGATGAAATGGGTTCTTTTGGGGTTCAAGAGACCTTACAACCATAGGGGGTGCTCAATGAATGAGCCTTGTCCATGTTAAAACATCTAAGCAATCTTTCAGTATATGCTGACTAGTGGACAAATATTCCATTCTTTTTGTCTTCAAGCTCTAGACCAAGGTATAATTTGGTTTTACCCAAATCTTTAACCTTAAACTCTTTTTTCAAATATTCAGCAATTTCAGATAACTCTTCAGGAGTTCCAATTAAATTTATATCATCACCATAAAATACTATAATAGTAAACCCGATTTCAGATCTTTTAATAGGCATGCATGGGCAGATGGGATCATTTTTGTACCCTTCTTTAGTCAGGTATTCACCTAAACGTTGATACCACATGCGGCCGAATTGCTTTAACCCACACAAAGTTCTTTGCAACTTTATTGAGAACAAGTTACGAAGAGTGTATGCTTCAAGCATTTTGAAACTTTCGGAAATTTTCATATAGATGTTAGAGTCTAGTGAACCATATAAGAATGCCGTCACAACATCCATAAGACTTATTTCAACATTTTCTTGGGCAACCCAACTTATAAGGAAACGAAAGGTAACTATATCCACTACTAGTGAATATGTTTCCTCATAATCTATCCCAAGACTTTGCGAGAAACCTTAGGTTATGAGTCGGGATTTATACCTCACGACTCATTTCCTGACAAAAACTCATTTGTATCCAATGGGTTTTACATTGTCGGGGGTTTTAGCAATAAGCCCAAAAATATTACATTTGGCAAGGGAAGTCAATTTAGCTTGGATTGCTTCCTCTTATTTGGGCCAATCTATCCTATGGCGGCATTTGGTTATAGATCGATGTTCATAATCATCATTCATAATCTCATGAGTAACTGAGAGAGCAAATGCATCGTTGATGATTATCTCATTCCGATCTCATATCTCATTACAGCAATTTATAGAAATTTCAGTATTCTCGAGATTGGTGATCTTGTTATGGGTTTGTGCCACTTCAAGGGTAATGTGCTTATGAATTTGTGCCACTTCAGGGGTAATATTCTATCTTTGAATATTATGTTGTGCCATTTCAAGGGCCATTTGCTTTCCTCGAGAAAGATCAATATGCTTATCTAGATCAGATTTAGAATTTCTCCCCCTACTTTTTCGAGGAACAGTGTCTTTTGATCCCATCAGACTACCATGCTTCTGGCACATAGCATTTAGATCCATTTTAGGTGGTTTTGTAGGAACATCTATCATAGCTGGAACATTCATAGTTAGAATATAAAACTTTGTGACTTTAGCAATCTCATTAAATGCATCAGGAAGTTTATTTACAATAGCTTGTGAATGGATCAATTTTTGCACCTTATTTTCACATTTAGGCATTCTTGGGTCTAAATAAGACAAATGAGAAAATCTCGACCTTTTATGCTTTCCATTAGTGGAAGCGTTTGGTGTTTTGAGTGATGGGAAAACTGTCTCATCAAAATGACAATCCGCAAATCCAACGATAAATAAATCACCCATCAACTGTTCAAGGAATCGAATAATAGATGATGAATCAAACCCAATGTAAATGCCCAAACGGCATTGGGTCCTTTGTAGTGGTGCTACAAGCACTTGTATCGCGCAACCAAAGGTGCAAAAGATGTGAAATGTCTGGGTCTTAGCCTAAGACTAACCGAAGGGGGGAATATGAATGAGAAGCAGTGGGGTGTATTCTAATCAAAGATGTAGCATGTAAAACAGCATGGCCCCATGCTGAAGAAGGGAGCTTTGTCTTCATCAATAGAGTTCGAGCAATAATTTGAGTACACTTAATCAAGGATTCTGCTAATCCATTCTAAGTATGAACATGTGGGACTGGATGTTCAACTTCAATTCCTAATGAAGCACAATAAGCATTAAAAATATTTGATGTGAACTCACTAGCATTATCCATTTTTATGCTTTTAATTTGATAATTTGGGAAATGAGCTCGAAGGTTTATTATCTGTGCAAGCAAACGTGCAAAGGCGATGTTGCGTATTGATAATCGGCAAACATGGGACCATCTGCAGGATGCATTCACTAATACCATAAAATATCTGAATAGTCCACTAGCAGGCTGTATCGGCCCACAGATATCACCTTAGATTCTCTGTAAGAATGAACAAGATTCATAATCAACCTTTGTCGTGAAAGGTTTAGTAATGAGCTTTCCTTATGGACAAGATTCACATTCACAAGTGTAATCTTTGAACAACAATACTTTTGTGTCTTTCAAAGGATTTCTTTTAGCATTTTGAATGATTTTTCGCATCATTGTAGCTCCTGAATGACCAAGGCAATCATGCCAAAGTTCGAACACATCACGGTTTACTAATTTCCAGGGCATTGTACGTAGCATATGATTCTATTGCACATATTAGGACACAATATAATCCCATATTAAAAGCTTCCAACTTCTCATGGATGGTCTTTTGGCCCATCTTGTAAGAAGTAATGCAAAGAAATTCCTTGTTTTGCTCATTAACTGTTTCCAGATGGTACTCATTACGGCGTACATCTTGGTAGCTAAATAAATTTCTTTTTTATCACCGCTTAATAATGCATCTTCAAGATACAATGTTGTGTGCCATTTGGTAAAGTAACTATGGCATTTCCATAGCCATCTATAATATTAACAGGACCATATATTGTTTGAACATTTGCCTTGTGCAATGTCACATTTGAGAAAAAGTATTTGCCACAAAGTATAGTATGTGTCATGGCACTATCAAACAAGCATATCTCTTCCTTTTTCTCAATGTGTCCCTGTTGCGCGTCGCAACACAACAAAATTAACCTTACTAATCTATTATGCAGCAGGGTAAGCAATGATCGATCCCACGAGGAATGCTATTTGATTTCACACTACTTACTAAGCATACATCAAACTAAACAAGAATTTAAAGGGAGGGGCTTTGTATTGATGTTGAAAATAATATGTAAAGAGTTATCAAAAATGGCAATAACAATGCAATGCATAATGAAACAAAGCCTCCAATCTATTATTTGATCAATCCTTTGATCTACCACTTGATCATTGATTCACTAACCAAACATTCTACTCATCAATTGGTTAACCCCATGGATTAGAAACCAGCTTCAAATCCATGGATCTTTCCTAATGTTGATTAACCATGAATCTAAGTTCACTATTAATCCTTCCTCTTATGGCTAATTTGAATCCTAGCAATCCAAATTCAAGCCTAGAAGAGCAATAAGCTAGGGAAAGATAAAAGCTAACAACAATCAATAACAAACCCAGCATTCATTATTCAAATTGCATCTTCAAATCTCTTTGAATGTAAAAACATCCTATCACTACTCAAGTTCTAAGAACTCACCAAACTCTAGCATTGGAGTTCAAAGATTAGCATGCTAATGAGCTACTCAATCAATCATTTGCAACTAATTAACTAAGCAACCCAAAAGACAAGATAACAAACATGATCTTCATCCTTTAAACACAAGATATAGAAGAACAATCAATGACAAGAAAGCATTAAGAGCAAGAATCTCACAAATAAAGATCAAAATAATTGAATCTTATAATAGATTGGAGTAATAGAGAGTTAACTACAAATGGAAAATGTAAAACGAATTACAAGAGAAAATAACCCAGAAAAACTAAGACAAAAACGGAACTAAGTTAAGTTACCTGCTCTCTCTTTTACAAGCTTAGCAAAAGTACTCTCTCATTCCTAGAGTCTCTCTCTATCTTAGAGACAAGAAAAGAAATCCTAAGAATAAAATAAAATCAAGTGGAGACTACAAAGGAAAGAGGGAGACAAAGTCTGAGGAAGTTGGAGATTTTCCCATGCCTCTTCTCAACTGAATCCACGGGACTTGTTCCCCAAGGATTGATATTGAAATGAAAGCACTCAAGTGGACCTGCCACCGTTTTAACCCGTTTGGCCGTCGACGTCTGGACGGCTGCCCATCGACGGATAGGCTTGCTTTCTTCATATTTTTCCAGCTCGATTGATCCGTCGATGTGCATATCTTTAGACGTCGACGGATGTGTGATCAGCCTTTTTGTACTAGAAGTCAGAGATTTCTACCCGTTGACGGCTATGCTGACAGACGTCGACGTCTAGCCTTGGGAACTCCCTGGAAGTTCTGGCCGTGGACGTCCACCTTCAATCCGTAGACGGTTGCTTTGGATTCCAGAATCATAGTCATTGAGTAGCTTACCCGTCGACGGCTAAGGAGTTACCCGTCGACGGCTATACAGGTGCAGGTGATGCCGTGTCCATTACTCGACCAGCCGTCGACGTCTACATGGTGACCCGTCGACGGCTCTGCAGGTTTGTTCACTTCAGCATGGAAATTATCCTTTTTTTAGTTCAAACTTCATTCTTCCTCTTAAGTACACCTACAAGGCAAAATTGAGCTAACTTAAGCTCTCTAACCTTAAAAAGGAAGAAAGGGGAGTGATCTTAAGTCCTAAACTAAGCAATAAAAAGGAGTTTAACAGTCCCATTTGCATTTATATTGACAACTTCAGGTGTCAAATGCACAGAAAAAATTCTATCAACAGAAAATAGTCCTAAAATCAATATGACAACTTCAAGTGCCAACGATGATTGGATGCTAATTTTACGCAATCAAAATCCAAATCATTCAAAAAGTAATTTATCAAGAAGAAGTGAAAATTGACTACAAATATAATGGAGTCAAAATTTGTAGAGATCAAATTTTAAAAACTTACTTTTCCTTTACCTTTCCTTACCATAGGATTTATCGAACCTTAAACTTTTAGAGCTTTCGTGCTAATAATGTGTTGTGAAAAGTATACTAATTAAAATTAGAACAAAAAGCGAGAAAAAGAGAAAATAAGAATTAAAGGAAGAGAGAAAGAGAGAACAGAGATACAAGGAGAGTGGTTGGTGTATCTTTTTATTAGGTATATCACATGACCATGGAAACTCATGTGCATATATATATATGTATGTATATATATAGATATATATAAGTTTCTAAGAGTAACTCAAGCAAACAAATTTAAGCTAAAATGTAAACTTCAATGAACGTAAACATTCATTGTTCCATGAGTTATAACATAAATTAATATAATTGGTGGTGTTTAAGTTCATTTTCCATAACATATTATTATTATTATTATTATTATTATAACGAGCGTTTGATTAGACCTAACAGTCTTGGTCATGGAACAAGAAGTTAACCGTGTTTCATTTTTTAACTGTGTTGTTTATTAACTTTGTCTACACGTTTGACAAGATAATATTATGTCTTGAATTTTCCCTCTCGAGATTAGAATTCATTCAAGGTCTCTAGTTTAAGACTCACTACAGTATTATATTGTTTAATACAAATTGCTAGGACTAGCTTTAGTTAATCCAGGTCGTAAGAAGAGAAATCCCCTTATCAATTTAGTTTAGGTCCAATCCATGCAAAGAACACTCTTAAATAAAATCATGAATGCACTTGACTCGCGTCAGTATAATCTTAGATCTCTCCTGGAAGAGAATAAGCTTAGACAAAATCTAGGGATACATATCCGATTTAACAAAAGATTTTCCCTTTTTTTTCCCTATTCTTTTATAAGATCAACTTTTATTTTTAAAAGACAAAGAAGAGAAATGATTCTACAGACTCGGTTTCATAGAGGTTATTGTCGCAACGTTATCCGAAACGACAAGGTTGGGACTTTACGAAATGTATGGAGTCGCCACTAACAATTTTTTGTTTAGATGCGGTTAGTCACCTATTAAGAATCTATCTAACTTAACATTGGCCGTTAAAGGGCGTATTAAGACAGATAGGTCCCGGTCTACGGAATAAATGGATCTGGGTTCGGGAGTACAGTTACGTGTGGGGAAGGATTAGCACCCCCACAACGCTCACCAAACGACGGTATCGATTAGTTCAGTATTAATTAGGCCTTAACAAAGATTAATAATTAACCTTTTTAATTTTCATCTTTGATTTTCGTGTTTCCAAAATTTTTTAATTCAATTCAAAATTACCATAGAATAATTACTAAGAAAATTGCCATCGCCACCACGATGAAATTTAAGGAAGGTTTTTTTTAGATTTGGAGTAACTTTGAAAGAATTGCTGCCACAACTCCTCGGGGAAGTGTCCATTCATAATCACTAATTAAAAAAATATTAACTTATAATTTAGAGATTTAGCCATTAAATCTATTTTATTATATAGACTAATTAACAAATGAGTTTTATTTATTAATAATTATATCTATCTTTTATTATAAAAAAAAAGTTTATAAATCCTCATCGCCGCCACGATGGAATCTATAAATTGTTTTGGAAGGTTTCCTGAGAAGCTCGCCACCACGATTCCCTGAGAACATACCCTTTTCATAACCATTAATTTGAGAAAACTTTAAACTCATGAATTACTTAGAAACCTTAGCCTTTAAACACATTTTAATTCATTAACCAAAAGATTTTTTTATTTAATTTTATATTCAAAAATTAAGCATGCCACCACGATGAAATTATAGGCCGTTTTAGAGGACTTCCTCGAGAGACTCGCCGCCACGATTACCCGAGAAAGTATCATTTTTCTTATTATTATTATTATTATTATTATTATTATTATTATTATTTTAAAGAAAAAAAATATGGATTCCTTTGAAAGGTTGAACCTTTGTTAATTAATTAGTAATTTTATTCTATCTAATTTACTCATTTTTATTGTTCATTGGCTCGAAAATTACTTATAAATCCTCATCGCCGCCACGAGAAAATTTATAGGTAATTTTCAGAGAATTTTTCAAGAAACTCGCCACCACGATTCCTTAAAAAATACTCCTTGATTAATTATCTATATATAATCTCTTGATTAAAAAAAATGAATATCAACGTATATGAGACTGCTCATTACCCATCCTTGGGTTTGCCTTTTTTATTTAAAATGAAGAATGCCTTAATGATCTGTTGTCTATTATCCATTATAATAAAATAATCTAACTGAGCACAGAAATTGAAGCTATAAGCAGGATCATGGAATATGTGTACAAAAACATAAAGGAGAAAACTTTTCAAAAAAAAATGACCTAACAAGTTGATGTGTCAACTCGGGTCCCATGTAGTAAACCTCAACAACTCTTCTTATTTTTCATAAAAGCAAATCCCTTTTTTACTTTCCCATACGTATATTGCTTGGATCTAAACATAATTATTAATAAACATATGAGCAAATGGACTTGACAAGACAACACATATTATTTTATTCCAAAAAAAAAACTTACCCTATTCCTTTATTCCGATTTCAAGGAAATCAATCATTTTATACATAATATAATAGTATGATATTTTATCCCATCAAAAAAACCATACCAGCCAATGTTTTTCATAGAAGAAAAGAGTCAAACAATGGATCTTGACAAGACAACACAAGCAAATGAGCCATAAAGCACACAAAGTGGACAAATAATATGACGTTGAAGTTGAAGCTAAAAGTTTTAAAATTTTACCCAAAGATCAAGGTGGGGACGTCAGGTAAGTGGGCTCAAACTTCTTTTTTTTTTCTCTCTTGTTAGCAATTGGAATTTTAAAACGTGAAGGAAGAGAACCCTTCTCAGAAAGCTCTTTTTTGCCTTCCCAAAAAACACTTCTCTGTTGTGGAAAGTATATTAATAATGATTCCAGCAAAAAGCAAGAATATGAGTAAATGAAAAATAAAGGAACAAGATAAAGAGAGAGATGGAAATGAGGATTGAGGGAATTGTCAGTGTTTTTTCCCTTTGGCTTTTCTTTGTATTTTTCGTGATGACTTGGGTTATTCACTGATGTTGCTTTTTTGTGTTTGGGTTGAGTCTTGAGAGGGATGATGAAAGTGATGAATGGATTTGCTGATGGAAGAAAAGATGGGCTCACAGGAAACGATGGTTCGCAAGTGGGAATGCGATGAACAACAATAACGAAAAAAAAAATAAGAGAGATGGAGGGTAAGTCCTTTAATTTTCTTTCTGGCTTTTCCTTTTTTTTTTCCTCCCCTCCCTTTTTTTTTGTGATCGGCTGTGCTTGGCTCCCCTCTCCCTCTTTTTTCTTTGATTGGCCTCTCTTTATATATTTTTCTTTGCTTGGCCTCCCTCTCTACGTTTTTTCTTTGCTTGGCCCCCCCTCTTTACGTTTTTTCTTTGGTTGGCAGCTGTTAAGCAGGAATTGTTGAAAGGGCCCTCGCGTGTTAAACCTCTTTGAATTTTAAATTTGCAGCTGAAAGTTTAGGTGGTGGAACAGGAAGTGGGGGCGAATGAAGTGATGGATTTGAGGCAAGGTTTTAAATTTGCAGCTAAATGTTTAGGTGGTGGAACAGGAGGTGGGGGCGAATGAAGTGATGGGTTTGAGGCAAGGGAAGGTGGGAGGAGAGAGTGAGAGAGTGGGGATTCAATGGGGCCCGTGCTGTGCAAGTTTTCCACATTTTTTAAGGGACATACCGCCGACTGCATTGAGGGAATCTCGGAGCTGAGTGAGCAGAGATAAACCAGCTGGCATTTGGGATGATTTTGATTTTTGATTTTTCGTCTTTATTCCCCTTGCAGGGCTAGCATCACTTTCATTAAGCCTGAACCAATTGGAGCATGGGTTGTATTCTACGAGCCAATCACGTTCCAACAGACATGCTTGGCTGAGCTGGACGGCAAATTTCCCATGTTTCAAATGAAGTTGGCTGCTTTTAAGAGTCAATTCGTATATGGCATCCAATAGTCATGATGATATGCCTTGATATTGTACACCGCCTGATTATAAATTGATGAGATCGTGGCCATTGGATTTGCTTTTGTTGTTTTATTATTCAAGGTCACATGAGTTGTGAATCAACCACTTGCAATCTTTAGTGACGTGGGTGCATGAGCAAAAACATCTAGTGCCACACGTTATTTGTGAACTTCTTTTTTATTGTTGCAATAAACTACTTTGTAGCACCTAATGAAAGCTAGCATGCCAGCACTTAAATATTAACACTTTTGGTGCAGATTTTTTAATCACTTGGTGCCCTGCTACTATGGCACATTGTTTTCTCTAATGTAGAAACATCATTTGAAGATTATTTCTTCTTTGTGGGCAACCATAATACAACGAATTAGGAAATGAAAAGAAAGGTGAAAAGTGGTTAGAAAATAAAACCCACGTTAGCTCCCTTTTCTTTTTTTTGTAATTTTTATTTTATGAAAAGATAAATAAAAGTAATTTCATTTTCTTTAATTATTGTCCAATTCCACTCCATTAAAAAAAAACTCAATATTCAATATAGAACAACCAACCTCCAACAATTTTGGATTAGTTTGGGAACCAAAATTGGACCAATAAAAAAGAAATTCATTTTATGATTTTTTTGTATATAAGTTTTTTTTTTGTATTTTTTTTTAAAAAGGATGTAAACAAATACAACTAAAGTTAAATTTATTAAGTTCATTTTATTCATTTCTTGATCAATTTGAGTTCATCTTAACTTAGAAATTAAAATTCCTAGATAACAAATTAATCCTTAAATGCACCAAGCTTAAATTGGAACATTAATTCTTTCCAATGGTTAACTTAAGACTACGACCAAATTATCAATAAAAAAAACTAGGGAACTCAATGAAAAATTAGTGTATACAGTTATCATGGAATCAAGACGGGATATAAAATTTAACCATTAGTTTAAAAAATTTTAACCCCAAATAAAATTTTTTAAAAATTTCAAGATAAATTTTATAATTAGTGACATTTATTGACTTCGGATTTATTTTAAATATGTGACTATAATTGTAGTACATCTTGATTTTATAATAACTCCTATAGTACCGAATCCATAAAACCATCACTCAGACAAAAAAATGTAACTCAAAAAGGAATAGAGATGCTTGAACCCCCACTCTTCGTTTTTTTTCTTTTTTTTGGTTTCAGAGACACTTGTACCTTACTAGTGAACCAAGAACATCCATTCAGATAACTTCGTGGAAAAATATTAACAAGAGTTAAAAGGGGAGATAAAATATACATAAGCCACAGAAAAAATACAAACAAGCATTGATTTCTATTTTACTCGTCCAAAGGTTAGCATTAAGTAAGTATTACTACAACAGAAGCGAAAAATCACATCCCACACATGAGAAATGAACCATCGACCTCTCAAAATTTAGGCAGACGGACCAATTCTATAAAAGAATTTAACTAGGCCATAGATTGCCATGGTGAACCATATTAAAAATAAGAGCACCTCTTACATTTACAAATTATATGGAACCCTTAATGAATTTTTATTACCAATACATTGACATCCCCATAGTTTTTCCAGTGCTGACGTAGAAAAGTGTCAGATTTGAAATTTTGGTGCTCTAAATGAATTCCTGCTACCAATTAAAATGACAACCTAGAAATTTTCTAGTCAGATAATCAGAGAACTAATTTAAACTACCAAAAAGTGGATGGAAATCCTCCAAGACATCTATAGTAAGGAAGCAGTTTGGTCATTGATTCTATACTTTGGTGACAGGAAAGTTCTCTTCGGGCTGCTTCTGCCACAACATTTGCAGCCTCTATCCACCACAGATGGACCAAAAACTTATTCTCCTTCACTGCCCAGCGAGACTTTTCCGTTCCAGCATCTGTCGAAACTAAATGTGTAACTGAAGGATCAGTTTCTATTGAGCAAGTAGCTCCTAACTGCTCTGCCATCTACCACATAAGAGTATCTGCCTGCAAGTTCGTAGGAAAAACACGGCTGAAAACAATTTAACATCCTCGGAGCACTTCCTTGCAAACTGTTTTCAACACTATAGAGCAAAAAAGGAAAAGCTTGAGTGAACTACATTACATGGTAAGGATCCTCCAAAATCAAAATAATATTCAGTCAGTAAAAAGTTTGATGGCTAGAAGAGAACCTAAATCTAAATGTGATATTTTAAAAGAAAAAAAGCCAACATGCATATTTTGAATCTCAAAGTCATGCAAAAAGTATACCTGCCTCCCGTCTCTGCTAGCAAGATTGCCATCAAGTTCCCGCAAGAAGTTTCTTATTAATAAAATCAAGCAAAGCTCACAATGGACCTACAAAAGAAGAAGATGAAAATTAAAAATTATTAAGGATCTTAAGCAATATGCATAGTAAATAGAAACCGGCTAGCTCAATTTTATTACATTATTAGTTTCTTCTAATTCACATTTATTGTTAAATACCCAAAAGACTAAGTAATAACTATTAATTTTCCAGCCGCAGTGCTCAGCTTTCTTACCGTATTTCTATGAACGGGTTTAAGTTTGATATACAAGCCAGTTAGTTCCAATTTCAAAATTATTATTTTTAAATTTAGGATACTTTGTCCTCAGAATTACAACCATCACAGTTAATATATAGCACCGGACTAATCCTCTAATAGTTAATTTATGTCTCCAAATTTGAGTTTAAAATCATACCTTCAAAGTTATCTTTTGGCTGGAGTTCATTCTCACTCCAGATGTTACTAATTACTCCCCATAATATGGCTATTCTTCAACAAAAATATTTAAATGCATCCTGGAAAAATGCCAATAATTTAATCCTAAAGAAGCATACATAAGCTCGGTCCACATATAAGCACCATGTGGTATTTTCTTGTCTGAAGACTTTCACGAAACTTCGGAATTTTAAACGAAAATGCGTAATTTACAAACTAAAAAGGTCAGTCAAAATATAAAATCTAACAAATTCATATAGCTAACGTAATAAACCTGCGGCCTCAAAAAGAAATGGCATCTCATACTTAATCATACAAGAAATGGATGCAGCTAAAAGAGTTAGTGGCAGCAAGAAGAAATGACATTGCACACAAAATTATACAAGCATTGGAGTTCAAACAAAAATGATACTACCATGGTATAGAGTTTAACGAAATATACCTTGAAGGGAACCAGATTGGCCCTTCAGATATTCTTCCTCAGGTGTTACATGCATGAGCTGAGTAGAGTCAAGCAGTGTGTGATCTCAATCAAGAACCCAATAAAGCTTCTTATGATGTAACAAAATTTTCATGTCTGTGCTGCGTAATCGAACAATTTCATTGTTACCAAGCCTTAAACCCTGCAAGTACAATTGTCCACTAGATATTAGTCTGGAGACAATAGAAAAGAGTGCAAAGCAAATATTCCTATAGTCATTTGTATGATTAGAAATAAATGCCTGGAATTTCAGAGAAAAATATTCTTGAGTGAATAATGCCTTATGTATAAGATAAAATGCCTTATGAATAATGCCTAACTAATCAGAGAAACATCATGCCTCGACACATAAGATAAAATAAAATAAAATAAAGAGATATTGGCAGAGAGAATACCTTATGTATATACCCAAATGTTACACCAGATTCTTCATCCAGCCTTTGCCCACAAAGTATGCACATTTGTCCAAAAGAACCCAGATGTGTACATATATCCTTCTTAGACAATACTTCTGCAATTATAAACTTTCAAATAGCAAAAGAAAGTAAAACACCGATGAAAAAACTGAAATTAAAGTTAAATGGTTGATAGATGCAGAATCCATAGATAAACCTTTCTCAGTTTTCTCATTTCCACTCGTAACAATTTCAAAGTGACATGGGACAATACGTTCAACTTTATCAGGGGAGATGTGTTGTTCCATCAGTGGACAAAGATTTTATCCTTGTGCAAGCCTTTTTCTTCACAATTTCAACAGTAGTTTCAAAGAAAAAGGAGAGTGTCCAACTGACTTAACGAGCATGTGTGGATGAATGTACGCATCATTTAGAATCATTCACCAGCAATTTGCACTGATCTTTAACAAATAAAGCTAACTGAGGTTTTAAAACTATGGAAGTTATAGTGTAGCAATCCACCTAAAACATACACAACCTACTTGAGCATTTACCAACAAAACACTAGACTTAAAGGGAAAAAAATATACTAGTTCGAGCCTCAAAATTAATCTCTTTATCTATCTCCTATAAGCCATTGGAGCTTGGGACACTTCAGAGCATGCCACCAGGTAGTTAAATGTGCTGACTTTCATGGAGTGGAAGGGATCTCAGGTTTGAATTAAACTAAAGGATCAGTCAATTACAGTGCTTTAAAGGATGGTTAAGAGTGCTGAATTTCATGGAGTGGAAGGGAACTATTCCAGTTTAAACTAAAGGATCAATCAATTAAAGAACTTTACCCATCCTTTCTTCTACTAAACCAGAGGCTGACCCCTGAGGTTCTTCTAGATCTTCCAACTTCTCAGTCTTGCACCTTTTGGTCCTGTAAGTTAATTAGAAAAAGACCTTTAGTTCTAGTAATAAATTTATAGGCAAAAAGGAATATGGCATCAAGTTAAATTCAAATGTAAAATGACATATTTAAGAAGATGTCAAGATAATTGTAATCCCTCAGCTCTATAAAAAATATAGCCAAATAGCCACGTAATTCATCAACAGACCAGCTCTGAAATCAATCAGAACCAAACCCAAACCCAAGAACCTCTTTTAACAATTTATTAAATTTATTATGCACATAAACAGATACTTATCAAAGGAAGATTCAATCAAACCCTTATAATGAGTAAAGAAACCAACTAAGGGAAAGCATATGCTATGTGTATCATTTCAAACCATCAAGGCCTTAAATCAGCACACTTATCATTTAACTAAAGCAGAAAAGCAAACATAACAATAATTGTTGAATTACATACTAAATAGTCATCAACATAACAGTTGATCACTTATTCTTTTCCTTGATAGTAACTGTAATACAATCCAAGTTTAATCTTTCCAGAAAAAGTACCTTTGACTGTCAAGGTCATCCTCATCGTCATTGTCGCCATCACCATCATTATTATCATTATCATTAGTACTATCAACATCAGCTTCTTCACCTTCTTCGCCCAGTGATGAACCTGAGGAACCAACATCCAGCTCAGCAGCAAGCAATGCGGGCAACTCATCGCTGCTAGACGAGTATACTGGGGAATCAGTTACAAGGCTCATCTAAAAATTAAAGAAGTAATTGAAAACACTTTAATTTCAACATTCACACAACGATGAAAAATAATAAATAAATAAGTGGCACAAATCTGCAATTGTCTGCACATTCAATAGAAGGAGAGATCTGTAGAATTCATACCTCACTCAATGATAGGAAAATTAAATGAGACAAAGTCATTCTTGAACAGAATTTAGAGCAACAAAAGAGGGCAGAAAGATTCTTATTCCTACTCAAAATTATTCTTCAAGGAAAAGAAGAGGAATTTTCATTATTGGGTCGAAGACCATTGTTCTTTGGTCAGTCATAAGTTTTGGTTGAATATTAATTTCAAAGTTATAGATTTTGTATCGGCACAGGCAACTCCAGCCAATTCGTATCAATTTCCAAAAGAAACATCCCTTATGTATCAATTTTCAACTACACCAGCCAAAGTTCATTGTTAGGCTCTTCTTCGGTATTTAAATTTATCTTTTCAGCGAAAGCTAAGCAAACCAAACAGTAAATCCCATCAAGCCAGAGATTAATTGAGGAGGCTTAGAAGAGGATAAAGGAAACCATAGCAGAAGTAAAGCAGCGATACTTGGTTAAGCAGAGAATAAGAAAGAAAATAAGTTTCTAAGAGAGCAGATATATTTATTTTATATTTTATCAGATTTCGCAATTAGGAATGATACAACCAAGAAACAAACAAAGCTTTCAAATACCTTCGTCCTTTTTAGGTAAACAAATTTTTTTTTTAAAGGGAAAATTAAAATAGAAAAAGGAAAAACGCTCATACCCTGTAAGGAGGAAAGAATAGAGACCCTGCTACTGCAACGTTTATGAGTCTGTGCCTGGTTTTGTACGGAAGCTTTTGTGTTGTTTGTCAGCAGTGGCTTTGGGTAAAACGTCTGCCAAAAGAAGTAAACGAAGAAAATTAAATCATAGAGAGAAAGAAAATAAGATAAAATGTCCCACCAAAGATTTGAAGAGTGACAGGGTACATGAACAGCAGGTTCGTGCTAGTAAACGGAGTCTCAGATGAAGAGGTCGGACGGCCGACGCCGGCACGGTGGCCCGAAAGCAGAAGAAGAAACAACTGTGAGACACACACCCAACTATGGCCGTTGTATCTCCACTTTTCTCTATTGCTACTCTACGCCCCTCCCCACTGTTTCTCTATCTTCGTAAAATCTCTGTTACTTTAATTTTAATTTTACTTTTTGCCTTAACGAAGTTACAAGTAGGATCAAATTGGATTCGGTCCATAGCTAAGTGTATGACTCTGTTTTGCTAGCTTTATACAACTATCTTTCAGACCAAAAAAAAGTAGGATCAAATTGGAGTACTTGAGGGTTGAGGGAGGGTTCAGGGAGAATTGGTACGTTAATTATGTATAGATGTTATATATTTTGTATATATATATTATAAGTAAATTAACCAAAGTTTGTACATACTATAACAAAAAAAATATATGTATATATATATATAATGTATCAAGTAGAGGTGGCAAATAGGCGGGTTCAGTCGGGTTCAGGTTCGAGTTCGGTCCCTTCGGGTTCGGGTAGCTTCGGGTTCAGGCGATTTTGGGTTCGGGTATTTTCGGGTTTCGGTTCAGTCGGACTTGGGTTCAAGTCGAATTTAGGTTCAGGTTCGGTCAGATTTGAACTTAGGTTGGGTTAAATTCGGGTTTCGACTTTTTTAATTAAAAATTATTTTTTGTTTTATAAGTCGAATTTTATTTTATTACTTTTCATTTTTTATTTGTTTTAGAAGTATTCCCTCCATTCCTAAATAATAATCGTTTTAACAAATTGTTTTTAGTTCAAATTAATTGTAATTTTACAAAATCAAGAAAGCATTTATTACATTGGATTATTATCTCATCCACTGACAGTAGAGTTTTTAGACTCCACAAGCGGGGTTAGAGGATTGACATGTGTCTTTATAGGATATATTTTAATATATTTTTTAATTAGTTCATTAAGGAGTGTGGTATGTGTCATTCTCTTAACCCTACTTGTGGAGCTAAAAACCTTCACTGTCAGTGTATGAAAGTTAAACTCATTTTTATCAAATTTAGCGTTCTTTCTCAACACTTTTTTCAAGTTATTTTAATGAGTTTTTAAATAATTTAAAATCTCAAGAAAATGATAGTTTAGTCACATAGCTAATTTTTTGTGTAAACTTTAGGAGATTTATTAATTTTCTTAATCTTTACTCCTTGTATTTCAAAATATATGTCACCTTGAGAAAAAAAATTTTTGTATTAAAATATTTACCACTTTTACAAAACCAAGGTAATATTATTGTATTTTTTTTAAATTGCCCTTGTAAGGTTCAAAACTCTATATTTAATTCATGTCTCTTCTCTTCAATGAATGATAGAAAAGTTAAATTAGAGGTAAAATAGGTAAATAAATGAAAAATACAAAAATTTAAAAAAAAAACTATTTTTTTTGGTCTTATAAAATACTCCCTCTGTCCCTATCTAAATGTCATATTCTAAAAAGATTCTTTGTCCCTTTTTATCCGTTACTTTAGAAAATTATTAAAGCATTAATTAGTTTTTTTTCTATTTTACCCCTAATAAAATGAAGAATATTGTCAACTACTCAAATTAAAAATTGCAGATAGTATTGGGCAACGAAGAAGCTTATTCAATTTTTTTTTATTCCCAATGAAGGATTAATGACCATAGTTGTTGCTCTTTGTTAAGTTTTCTTATAAATTTGAATCCAAATAAAAGATTACTGCATACGTTTTCACAAAAATTGATTTGATGACTAAGTCACTTAAAAACTCGGACTGAAGTGAAAGTTACCAAGAAAACTTTCTTCTATAGCAATGTTAAGATTTGGCAATTGATGTTTTTATGATTCCATTGAAACAGCTTATTGACTACCTTTATCATCAATATTTGAAGGCATTAAAATTACATGTAAATCTATTTCAAGGAATTGTATTTGATGTCTCTCCCTTGAAGTCATGATTAAATAATGCTAGTAAGTTCTTGTTTGATGAATAAATAAGAACCAATATTTAAGTCGTGAATGTTTTAGATTCTAAAACAAATTTTGGTGGAAAAATCTTTTAAAAAAATTTAGGGGAAAAATTGCAGGGAGATAGAATTGAAAATTTTAATTCAAACAAAATTTCAAATTGCAAAATAAAAGAATGAGGGAATATTTTCCTTGGAAACATACATATACTGAAATTTGGGGAGAGTAATTAGTGGGAAGAGATTAAATATATTAAAGTTGGAGAGAGAAATTAGGTAAATTGAAGTAAAGGGTAATATTGGAAAATTTATGATAAATTTGGACTAAATCAATGATAATAACTACTTTTAACTGATTTTCTTAATAAGTGTGATTCAGTTAATTATGACATCTATATACAGACAGATGGAGTAGTTAAAAGTGACATATTTTGGGATGGAAAGAGTATGTAGCAACCTTAAACGACTATTATTCAAGAATAGACAGAGAGTATTTCTTAGATAATATTAAAAAGTATTTATTATCTAATGATTAATATGAGTTTAAGTAAAAGGGAATTGAAAAATTATTACTCCCTCCTTTCCTAAATAATAATCGTTTTAGAAATTTTTTTGTTCCAAATTACTTGTCATTTTACAAAATCAAGAAAGTATTTATTGTTTTTTTTATCAATTTTACCTTCTTCCTTTATATTATTTTCAAGTTACTTTAATAAATTTTTAAATAATTCATAATCTAAAAAGAGTGGTAGTTTAATCACATAGTCAATTTTTTGTAAAGATTCTAGGAAATTTATCAACTTTTTTAATCCTTATATAACAACTTCAAACTACTATTATTCAGAAATAGAAGGAGTAATTATTTTATCATTGGGTATTAGAAGATAAAAAATTATTAATAATTAATAACTTATTTACTAATTCACATTAATAATTAATGATTTTTAGTAAGATTAATTTTAATTATTTATTAATTTAATATCCTTATATATAAAATATAAAAGTATGAATATTATAAAACTTTTCAATCATCTAAAATACCATTGTTTTTCAAATATATTTCAAAAATATCATTGTTATTGTTAAATTAAATTAAAACTCTTTATTATTTTTTAATTAAATATTTTTATATTTTATTTATTAAATAAGGATGATAATTAACCAATTGACATATTTTAGAAATGTAATTAATAGTAATTAATCAATTTTACTTTTATCATAATTAACTTATTACTATATATTATCTTAAAGAAAATAATAGTTTAATAACTTATAAGATATGACATATAACTAGTAATAATATTAAGAAAGAAAAAAAAAGAATACTTTATTTTAGATAATTATTAACATTAAAACTAAAATTTTGATCTTATAGAAAATATTAAAAAAAATATTATAAGATTATTTTTTTAATATTAAATTCAAGTTCGGGTTCAGGTCGAGCTTGGGCTCGGGTTCAGGTTGGGTTCGGGCTCGAGCCTTGTCGGGTTCGGGTAATTTCGGGTTCGAGCTACTTCGGGTTCGGGTTCGGATAATTTCGGGTTCGGGTTGTTGACTTTTTTGGTCAAATCGGGTTTGGTCGGGTTCGGGTTCGGACGGGCTCGGGCGGGTTTTCGGGTTCGGATTCATTTTACCACCTCTAAATGTATGAGGTTTAATAATCAAAAGGTTTCAAAACTATATAAAATTCAAAAAATAACTAGTATTCATAAAATATAAAAAATCATAGAAAAAAAACTAAAACCCATAAACTTAGCCCCAGAAAATATTTAACATTTATAAAGCATAAAACCCAAGAAAAAGTTAAAGCCATTAACCCATTAACTCACTAACATATATTAAAATGTCGAATAAACTACTACCAACCTATTAAAAAAATGATTGGAATTACCCCCAAGGGTATAGATCAGCTAGCAAGGGGCTATTCTAGCTTAACCAAGTGACTCGAGTTCGAGTTCTTGGATACGCAGCTGCTTTAAAACCTAGGAGGGAGAGCTTTGCCGCCCTTATGGTTCTGTCCGGCTCGAATCTGGATTAGTTAGAGCAAAACTTCGGATACCGGATAGTGAAAACAAAAAAAATGATTGGAATTTGGAAATGATACGGAATTTGAGAGAAAGATGGTGGATATTCTTGCAATTTCAATGTCAATTTTAAATGTGTTAATTAATGTATTAATAATTAATATTAATTAAATAAATTAAAAGTAAAATATTTAAAATAAGTAGAGGGAGTGAGAAAGAAATAAATAAATAAAAATTATAAATTATAAATATATATTATAAATTATAAATAAATATATATTTATATATAATATATAAAGATATTAACAAGATAAGTCCCACATCATTTTTTAGTGGATTGTGAGACCCACATTTTAAAAAGGAAAAGAAAATTTTAAAAATAAAAAATAAAATGATCAAATTACCCTCAACCCTTTAAATTGAAATAGATAAGAATAGAGAGAATAATGGATAATTAGTAATCTTGTAATTTCATGGCTAAGTTAATATTAGAAGTATAGATATGTGTAGAGCCAGGAAGTCCAATTTGGTTGAGGACTTGAACCCGGAATGGGCTATGGTCCACAAGTACTTGTAGAGCCGTGTTGGGCCAAACACAACCCATGCTATTTTTTTATTTTTTAATAAATTGAAAAAGAAAAAGAGCATAAATTTGAAATATAGAATTGAAGGTCAATTTGACTTCCTAAATCTTCCTCTTCTTCTTCTTATTCTTCTCTCTCTCTCTCTCTCTCTCTCTCTCTCTCTAGCGGAATTGATTGTCAATTTTAAAGTTTGATAGGGAAGAAAGAAAAGAGTAAAGCAAGAAATGTTTCTAATCCAATAGTTGAACTATGAAATAAGATGTATAATTTAAATCACAACTATTAAAGTGCGTAAATTTCCTCCCTTACCCCTTCTTCCTATTAAATAGATCCTAAATTATTCTGTTGTTTGAAATTGAATGTCAATTGATAATCTTCTATACAATATATAAAAGTTATCCCCTTTTAATATAAATCATTAATTGAAAAATTAAGTGCACCACATGATGATGACAAGTGTCTCAAAATTAATGGCAATTTTGGTAATTTTGGCTAATTGGGTGGGTGTTTATTTGGGGCTAATTTGATTTTTCTTAAAATTCTATTTCTTTTTCCTTTTGTTTTGTTTCCCCTTTTTTTTAATATTGATTAAGTTTGAACTTTTTATTTTTTTCAGTTCTTTTTCCTAAATATATATTTATTGCTTAGTTTTTTGAAAGAATTTAAGTGTTTTACTCCTTAATTGTTTAACACATATATATTAACTAGTAAAATTGGCTCACGCGTTGCGCTTTATAGTTCAGTTTTAAAATATTATTATGAATTTAATTATAAAAGGTAAAGAGTTATTTTTAATTTGATAAATATGGATATAAGGATGTCAACTGGGCGGGAAATATGCGAGGGGTATATCTATTATCGACCTCGACTCTCTTCATTTGTCCCCATCCTCAACAAAATAAACTAGTCTCATGTTTAATTACTACAATCACCTTAACTCATCAAAATAAGATATAAAAAATACATAAAAATCAAGATACATATTAAAAAAGAAATGAAATCTTCATAAACAATTAAATAGTAAATGAAAACAATGAAAAAGAAGAAGAGAATATCAACATATTTACACATAAATGTAAAATGGTAGATACAAACACAAAAAAAAAAAATTAACAATATAGGAAAATTAAAATAAACTAATTTAATGGTTAGTTTAATTACCTTAACTCATCAAAATAAGATGTAAAGAAAGTGAAATTGATAGCTTTTACCTACAGAATAACATAAAAAATGTTAAATTAATAAACTAAACCTTTTAACTCTTACAACCACCATTACAACAACCAATTTACCATTTCATCAATAAAAATCATTTTTGTGGTAAATGCTTCTTTATTTTAGAATAATAAACATTTTTTAATCGACAAACATGAACTTTAATTCTCCAATTATCATTTTTAAAAGACAACTTCAATCTTTCCTTTGAGAAGATAACTTATTAATTATTACATATTCTAATTACTTATTCAACATGATCAAACTGTAATATAATTTAAGAAAAGACTATAAACACTATAATTTATATCTTTTAGTTAAGAGAAAATGTGAGAGAGATTTTAAAAAATCAATATTCAAATGTAAAAAATCAACTAACAAATCTCATAGATAATATTATTGCCCCAGTGAAATAAAGCTACAAAAGAAAATCAAAAGCACAAAAATCACCACTACATGAAAATGAAAGAAATTTAAATTGAAAATTAAGATTTTTCAAATTTATGTGTTTGCCAAAAAAAATTTTAGTTCGCAAACTCTATATTTATAGTGATATTAAAATATTTTGGTAACTCAAAGGTTTTTTTTAATGACTTTTAATTTTCTTCATTATTAAAATTAGTGACTCAAAGATTTTTTTATTTAATTGTAAGATTGGTAGCTTAAAGGTTTTTTTTTTAATTACAAAATTAAGATTGGTAACTCAAAAGCCATCCTCATTATTAGTTTGATAAAATTGAATTATGCGATTTAATTGCAAAAGTAGGATACCAAACATTTTTTTAGTTTGTAAACTTTCTATTTATAGTGATATTAAAATACTTTGATAACTCAAAGGTTTTTTTTAATAACTTTTCATTTTCCTCATTATTATAAAATTAAGATTAGTAATTCAATTTTTTTTAAAATTACATAATTAGGATTGGTAGTTTAAAGTTTTATTTTAAATAGAAAAGTTAAGATCAGTAACTCAAAAGTCACATGCAACTAAAAAAAAAAAAGCTACTAATTTTAGTTTTGTAATAATAAGGAACATGAAAAGTCATTGAAAAAAAAACTTTAAGTTACCAAGCTCTAATATTAATTTTTTAATAATGAGGAAAATGAAAATTCATTTAAAAAAAATTTTGAGCTACCAAAACATTTTAATATTACTAAAAATAAAGAGTTTCTGAATTAAAAAAAAAGTTTGTAAAAGAGTAAGTTTGAAAGCACTTTGATATCATTACGAATAGGGAGTTTCCCAATTTTTTTTAAAAAAAATTACAAAAAAGTAAGGTTGAAAAATCTTAATTTTCAATTTTAATTTCTTCATATTTCATATAATGGTGAATTTTTTTCCTTTTATTTTGATTTTATTTTTTGAAGCAAAATTGATTCGGGCATTGCGTTTTATAGTTTATTTTAAAAATATTATTATGAATTTAATTATGAAAGATGATAAGTGATTTTTAATTTAATAAATATGAATATATTAATGGCAATTGGGTGGGGCATATGCAGGGGGTCTATTCTTCATCCCTTACTCCGACTTTCTCTACCTATCCTCATCCCCTATCCTCTCGTAGAACAAATATAATAAATACAAAAATAAAAAAATAAAAAGTATAAATAGCTTACTTGGGAAGAAGAATGCTTTTCTATATTATGGACGAAATAATATCGTATTTTAGAAATTTTACACTATTTATTTGACATAAAAATCAAAATATATATTACAAAGAAAAGTCATCATAAATAATTAAATAATCAATGTAAAAATAGAATATCAACATTTTTATACAAAATGTAAAATGGTTTATAAACACAAAATAACTAACAGCATATAGAATCTAAAATAAACTAATCCCATGTTTAACTATTAGTACAATTACCTTAACTAATCAAAATAAGACATAAAAAAGTATAAAAATCAAAATACATATTAGAAAAAGAAATGAAATCATTATAGACAATTAAATAGTAAATGAAAAAAGAGAATATCAACATTTTTACTTAAAATGTAAAATGGTAAATGCAAACACAAAACAATTAACAATATAGGAAAATTAAAATAAACTAATTTATATAAACACAAAACAATTAATAATATAGGAAAATTAAAATAAACTAATTTCATGGTTAATTTAATTACCTGAACTCATCAAAATAAGATATAAAGAAAATGTAATTAATTTTTTTACATACAAAACAACATATAAAAATTATCAAAATTAATAAAGTAAACCATTCAACTCTTACAATAATCAATTTACATTTTCATCAATCAAAATCATTTTTGTGGTAACATGCTTCTTAATTTTATAATTATAAATATCTCATAATCGATAAATACATAAGAACCTTGAATATCCAATCATCCTTTTTAAAAGATAATTCCAATCGCCTATCTGAGAAGATAACTTATCAATTGTTACATATTCTAATTACTTATTCGGCATGATCGAACTGCAGTATAATTTAAAAAAAGTCAAAAGCTATAAACAATACAATTCATATCTTTTAGTAAAGAGAGAAAGGGAGAGAGATATAAAAATATCAATATTCCATTATAAAAAATCAATTAACAAATCTCATGCCTAATATTATGCTTCAATGATATAAACCTACAAAACATATCAAAAGCATAAAAAATCACCATTATATGAAAAATGAAAAAAAAATTAAATTAAAAATTAAGAATTTTTAAACTTACTCATTCGCCAAAAAAAATTTTAGTTCGTAAACTCTCTATTTATAGTAATATTGAAATTCTTTGGTAACTTAAAAGTCTTTTTTTTAATGACTTTTCATTTTCCTCATTATTATAAAATTAAAATTAGTAAATCAAAGGTTTTTTTTTAATTGCAAAGTTAAGATTGGTAACTCAAAAGTCATACTCATTATAATTAGTTGGATAAAATTGAGTTATATGATTTTATTACAAAAGTAAGATTATATATATATATATATATTGATTTGGATTTATATGATTATCAAAAAACATTTTGTGGGTAATGCTAATATATATATATATATATATATGATTGGATTTAGGATTAATTTATTAGGTTATTGAAAGAATCTAATTGTTTTGCTCCCTAATTATTTAATACATATACATTAATTTGATTTTATATGATTATTAAAAGACATTTTGGGGGTAATAATAATAATAATAATAATATATATGGTTAGAATTAGGGTTAATTTAATGAATTAAGGTGGTTTTTATTATTATTAAGAGGTAATTTAATAGGTAATAATAAATTTTAATATTGATTTTGAGGCAACTTTGATGAATTAAAGTCATTATTTGATTGTTAAGGTGATTAATAATTTTACAAGATCGGATTTCGATTAGTTTGGTAGATTAAAGTGGTTATTTTGTATTTTATTGTTAAAGAATATTCTTTGATAAAAAAAAGATTATTTTATTAAATTATCTTTTATTATTACAAAATATCGACTTTTGTAATTAATTTTTTTAACAATTATGATGATAATAATAACAATAATAATGATTATGATTAACAAAGTTTTAATTTATATTGGATAATTAAACTATTGATAGTTGATAAAGATATAAAAGAAGCATTGATCTAATAATTGAAAAATATATAATAAATTTTTATTGAAATATCATAATTTCATATGATTAAGGGATATTTATTTATCCTAAGTCCAATATCCAAATGATTTTGAGATTATTTTTTTTATTGATTGTTTGGGGAGATTTAGGAGATTTTGGTACATTTTATGGAGATTTTTAGGCAAATCAAAATGTTCACCAAATTTTTTTATTGGGTTTTATTGGAAAATTTATGATATACTTAGATATTAAAGTGGGAGATTATGGTAATATTAAGAAATTTTATAATTTTTCATGATTAGAAATGGTAAGTTTTATGAAATTTTAAATATTGATAAATATTATATTAATTATTTATTAATTTATTTGATTTTTGGATCAAATGATAGGTCCATGTTGGCAAGTCTTAGATTCAAATACTACTATATGTGTGTTTTATCCAATTTTTATATTGATTTGATTTAGTTATATGTTATAGTATTGTTAGATTTATTGACATGATTTATCAAAAGGATATGTATGTGCATATATGAGATTTATCTCATGTAATAAGATTTCACTTTTATACCCTAAAAAATTTGTTTGTTAATTTTGCAACAAGAAATTGTGACACACCCGGACCTAGCACGACCTTTTCGTACAAACAGAATAGTACAAGATGACGCGATAATGAAACAATATGTCGGTTCGGTTGTGTCAAGTCTGAAGAGAAGATAAGCTTAAGACAAGACGTAGTTGGAAGATTAGATTGGTGACCATGCATGAAAGTTCTAAGTGGACTCCTTTAAGTCCATAGCCAATGGATTGGACGTCCATTGGTGAATTAGTCGGTGGATTGGGCCAATGATCTAAATTATGAGAGGTTTAAAAGAGAAGAGAAAGTTTGGCCCGGGGCCCGAGTAGACTCGGTGCCGGGCTCCCCTATAAATAGGGGGGAGATAAGCTCTCCCCCTCATTTTCTCTCTTTTCTCTTTTCTCTCAACTGCTCCTTTGGAGCAATTTTGGACTTTTGGCCGATCCGGACAAACCAACCGCAAGTTCAAGGCGAGATCTTGGTGAGTTGTTCTTAACTCCTTGAACTATGTTTCATTAAGTTTTCACGCTTATCCATGCATTGGTCTAGGAGAGATCCAAGTTCAAAGTTAGGTTCAGCTTTTAGTTAGATTTTAAGTTTAGATTTGAGATTTAGGAACTTTGAGCTTGTAATTCTCGTTTCTGCTCCGGTAAACGCGTAGTGGGAGGTGAGAGGAACCTCCATCTCGAATTTCACGCGAAACGGTGGACCGAGGGGCTCGGGAACCTAGGAAAAGCCTTGGATCCCGAGGCTGGTGTGTGGCTCCTGCGCGGGAGCCGCGTCTCTCCAGCGCGGGAGCCGCGTCTCTCCAGCGCGGGAGAGACTGCTTGGCCAAGTCCTACGCAAGACTTGGGCCAGTCCCGCTCGGGACACGGCCAATTTGGCCCACCTGCACGGGTGGGCCTTCTCCGGGCCCAATCCGTGGCTGGGCTTGACCCAGCCACACGGGAGGGCCTGTATGGCCTAGAATCTGGGCCGAGCTGGGCCAGTGTGGGGCCCACGGGTCCCCAGGGGCATTTTCGTAATTTTTCACCAAGTGTCCAAATTTTACCCCGGAACCTCCCGGACACTTTTCTAAGCCCCGAATCACATCCAAGCCTAGTTGTAGATCATGTTAGAGCCTCATAGGTGCATTCATAAATATAATTATGAATGCTAACGTATATTTCCATGTATTAGGGCTCCGGATAATCGAATGCGGCGATGTACCGGGGGTTAAAGCTACATGGAGCGCTTGGGAGTATACGATTCTCCCAATACTGTGAGTGACCCTATTTTCAGTGTTTAGCCACTAGGGATAAAATGTTTTTAAAATGTTTTCAAAATATAAATTGTTTTAAAAAGGTTTTACAACTGTTTTGGGATAATGATAATCCACGACACACACCTTTTATTTTGTGATACGCCCACTTAGAGGGTGGGATGATTTTAAAAATATAAAGCTTGTGTGTGTTTATATGTTTTTAATATTTATAAAGAAATATTATTATTATTATTATGGTTATTGGGGTACGATGCCCCTGGAAGAGGAGTGATTGAGTGGGGTTCCTTGGAGCTCTAATTTGCGAGAGCGTGGACCAAGTTGAGAGCATGCATGATACTCAACCGTGGACCGTCTATCGAGGGGCACTGTGAGTCGAGCCTGGTTGGGAGAGGCACGTAGGAAAACTCGCCAGAGCTTCAGATCACTGTGTTCCATCACAGTGAGGCACCACCGAGGAAACGGGCTAGAGAAAAAGAATATTTTGAAAAATTTTTTTAAAAAGAGGAAAGAGATAGCCCTCGGTGTAGTAAGGCATACGACCGGCCAGTCGTGCCTTCAGAGTATTAGATGCCAGCCCGTTTTACTTATAAATTATTTCAAAGGTTTTTAAAAGAAAAATCAAATTCTCACTTGGAGAATTTGATACGGGAAGTGTTGAAAATAAAGTTTTTAATTTTATTTATTTTATTATATTTTCGATTACCCTGTTTTCTCTAACCCTGATGGAGATTCATTGAACCTCTGTCACTCACCTGTATCCAATGTGGATGGATGCAGATTTACATACGGGGTCAGCTTTTAGAAAGGAGGCTCACTAAGAGGCGTCGGTGGCTTAGGCTTAGTGATTTCTGCTGTGTAGGTATTCTTTAATTTAATCCACTGGTGTCACTTATAAATTAAATATTTTATTAGATGATTTCTAATTAAAATTTTAGTTTTGTTTTGCAGTGATGATATCTATTTAATGCCTTGCGGTGCCTCGGATGCGTGGCTGCAGATATGTACTTCGAGGTAGTGCGGCGGTTGCCACATGGCTGACCCGGGGCGGGTCGGGGCGTGACAAATTGTCTATTAATTTATAATTTAGAACAAGAAATAAAAGTTATTTCTATGGATATATTTACCAGATATCTATACATCTATACATACTTTTATTTCTATCCCCAAAAGAACTCTCTCAAGCTATCCACATTAGCATCTCATTTTTTTTTAAATATATAAAATATATATTCATGAATAATAAATATTTATTTCTCATATAAATCTTTCATGAAAATCTATCCCTTTTCAAAAACCTTTTCCTTTTCCTAATAATAAAATTAATAAATATTCCTTTAGAACATTAAATTCATTACTAAATTGAATTGAAAAGCTTTCCCTGTTTCTTCTCCTTTTTCTTGCAACCCATTCTCTTCCCGTCTCTTTCCTTGCCTTGAACCCTTCCCTTTCCCTTTCTAATGTTTCTCAATTTTTTCAGATCTAATTGAGAAGATTAAAGTGTTTATAGAAAAAAAAATTTCAAAAGCGATAGAGCAGAAAGAAGAATGATGAAGGGGCTGGGAATAGAAGAATGGAAATAGGGGCAAAAGAGATGAAGTAGCAGGGATATTGGTTTTCCCCTTTTTTAAAATTATTGTCCCCAAATTCGACTTTTTTTTGTTTTTTTCCTATTGGTTTCGACTCCTCTTACTATGCTCTATGCTCCAAATTTGTTGCTTTCTGCATAACTATGCATACCTACCTTCACTATTTGGTTTATGCTTTCTTCAATTTTCATCAAGTTCGATATCTGCTTATGAATTACTCTATTGGAATATAAGGTATGCTCTCTTCGTCAATTAACATTGAATGCCTTATCTGTCTGAACAGGGAATAGTTATTGCAAAAAACATTTGCTGAATCGGACGCATTTATTGACAATGGTAATGGTTATTATAATCAATTATTAGTTTTTCCTTATTGACTTACTTATTTCTACAATTTTGTGCCTTTCTCTTTATTGTTTTATCTAGGGATTCTGTTCCATAATGGTGGGAGAATGAATTTACAAAAACCTTCTCTCACGGAACAGGCTGCTATCACTGTGCACGCATTTGCACAGTGGACTTCTTCCCAATATGATGATAAACTCTCAAATTGTTAAAACAGTAGCTTACTATCAGTTGCTATTTATTTTGTATGAGAGAAAAAAACCTTATGATATTTCTCTTCGTTGTTTTTACTTACCCAGCCTTTTTTTTTGAATATTTTTGTCAATTTGTTTTGTTATGCTATTGTCCTACTTTTCGCTTTAGAGATGCATGAGATAATTTGGTATTAAATATACATAATTTCTTTGCATATTTGGTTATATATTACATAATCTTACTTCGTTTGCATATAAAATAAATATATTAATTAAATTAATGAAAACCCGCAGTACAAGTGCGGGCAATATTCCTAGTTTGTTATTAAAATTGTCGAGTTTTATATCAGTAAGGTAACATTTAATTTGAGATCTAACTTTTTTTTGCTATTTTCTTTTTAAATTTAATACTAAAAATATATAATTTTCTTAAATGTGTCTTTAAAATTTTTAATTTTTAATATGTAAAATACAAATATGACCCAGGGCGAAGCCCGGCCGGGCAACTTCTAGTTGCAAAGTAAACCTCTCTCTAATAAATGAGTATATGTCGATATACTATTAAGAAAAATTATGTCATATACCGTTAGCAGAGAAGATATGGCAGCAAGCAGCAATCAGAAAAGTTGCATGACGCGCAGAGCAGAGCTGATTTGAAAAGGAATGCACGATGGCTCTTACAATGAGGTTGCAAATGTACAAGGATGTTACAGAACTTACAAAATCGGGGGGGAAGCTGAAAAGCCTAAGCTAGTGCGCCGGTAAAGAATGAACAAAAAATAAAGGCCGGATGAACTCACAGATCAGACGGGGGGGTATTGCTAGTATACAAAGAATGCCACTAAACCTGCGGAGCTATTCTACATTTGAGGGTATATCTACGGTCGCCTTTAGAGCATATACAAAGGGGGTGAAATGACAATAAATTCTCACCCCCCAAAATGCATAAAAAGCTAACTATTACCAAAAACACTCATAACTATAATCGAGTCAAAGGTGTTTGTACTTTCGAGGTAGTAACTTACGGATATAGAGAAAGATCGGAAGAATCTACAATTCAAGGTCAAGGAGTGGTTTTAGTCTTCTCTCAACTTCACTGCTTTGTAGATGAATCTCCTCAAGAATCATGGATAAAGCAGTTTTGCAGGATTCATCATCCCTGAAAGCTAAGGTCCATCTCCCATCGACCAGAGTTTTGATTCTCATATTTCCATGTGTGCCAGATTTAGGAGGATCCAAAAAGGGTAAAGTTGATGGGCGAATCCGCAAGTGTAGCCATCTTGGATGCTTATCATCAATTCTAGGCTGGAGATAAAGGACAACAAGCAACTAAGTAATTTCAAATAAACTAGCACAATCACATATGAAAAAAGAGGAAAAAAAAAAAAAAACCTCAAAAAGAAGTGAAAATAACATGACTATTCAACCTCATGGACCTTTAATAACATAATGAGTTCTACAATTCATGGACGTTTCCCGCATGATGATGATGGGTGTGCAAGGAAAAATGCATAGAATCAGAGGGGAAACCAAGTCTTTAGGTTGGGGAGAGTTCATATCTCAGATCATGAAAATTTTCATTTGTTCTGGACCAGATCATTTCAATGGTTTACAAACTACTCAAATTCAGGTTGTTGACTTTATATTAATTCAAATCAGGCTTAATTCATCTTTTATAATGTTAAGTTAATCTTTTTATTGTAATTTGATATAGGGAAAAAATATATAGTATGCTAAATTTAAATTTCAAGCCAGCTTCAAATCTGGGCAGGATCAGGTTAGAATACGGATTTAGGGTTAGTTCACAGTCATTTCCAGCTTTGATTGGTTTGCGTTAGAGGACAGGTAGTTTTGTGCAAGGAGCATTTGCCAGCTCCATACTTGACTATTGGATAGAAAAACCAACCTCAAATTCTTCCCACCCTATCTAATAATGCTAAAATAAAAAACTGCTATAAAATATAAAGTAAATAGCACATACAGATGCACATGCATTCAATTAAGTGCAGACAAGTTTTGCAGCATTTATAAGAATTATACTACCGAAACATAGCTCAACTTACATTTGTACCAGCCAAAGGTGCAGCAACGCGAACAACTCCATAATGCTCCTTCAAGGGTAACTCTTCAGCAAGTAGAACCCATCCCAGAGTGCCCATAGAAACTGCTAGAAAGCAGAAATGACGTTCTTTTCCCCTCTCAAATGCAATCCTACAAGGCAATGCATGGACTGCCATGGTAGTCGCCAGAGTCAGGGACCAAGTAATTAATTATAAATTAAAAACTAGGACATCTAGAAAAATCTCCACAAACTTTGAAAAGGGAAAGAACAGAAAAAATACACATAAAAATATTTGTAGAGCCAGTAGCACAAGAGATAGAACTAACCAAGTCTGATTTCAGTGCCAGGCTTTGGACCTGAAACATCAAGACCAGCTGTCTTGGCACGGGACATTTCTGAATTATCAATTGGAGTATGGATAGGAGGCTGCTCAGGCAAAACCCTACCGAGGGAGAAAATTTGAAGTTGATGAAGAAGTACAAATACCTATGATAGAAAGGCTGGAAGATCAGCTACTCAATGCAATCAGTAATGCTACAGAGCATCCGAAGGAATAAAAAAAGGTGCAGTATTAAATGTTGTGCCAAAATAAAAGATCAAAGGTCTTCCTTTCTTTCTTTTCTAGTTATTTACACATATATTGTGAGATCAGCAGAGGGGTAAAGCAAAAGTAAGGCGATTTGCGGTACCAGACTCTAACATTAAATATCATCCATGCTGTAGGGTTTGCATTGATCCAATATCTTTTGATTCGTTGGTTCAAAATAAAAGGTATGGAGATAAAGAGACACATACAAACCTTCAGCACTTCATTCATCCTCTCTCCAGCGGCAAAGGTTGACTCAGCAGGAATATCTGAATACACAAGAGGTAAATCATGTGAATATTCCAAAATCAAGCAAAATCAAGGAAGTAGAAAAGGGGAAATAAAAAGGACCAGAAAATAGGTTCAAAACCATCCAATTATCTAATAATATTCAATCCTACCTTCAGAAGTCAACTTCTGAAATGGCAAAAGTATGCACTTTGGCTCCTTTAGAGGGGATGAAGCCTCAATTGCTACAATCAACAGCTGTAATCAAAATCTTAACCAAAATCACCACTTACCAAATCAGCTTCTTATAAGAATACCTCTTTTGCATTTTTTCCACTCATCGCAAAGCACAGTTATAAGTAGATCGGGCCAGAGCCCTTTAGTCTCCTGTAGAAGAACACTTATGCATTTCCTATATGAATCCTGCATGCAATAAATCCAACCTGTTTAGAAAATGTTAGCTAATAGCTCATCAAGAAAATAAATTCATACTTACATGAAAGAGTCAATTTTTTCAACCAGTAAAGAATACGTTGCTAGATATATTAAAATCCAAAACATAATAGCAAATGAGATAAAAGTGCATTGGACACATTTGATGAAGATACCAAGAGATCACACCACATATAATGCCATTGAAGTAGACAGTACTTAATTGCCATCTCTTATCGTTAGATTCAAATATATAACTTATTTTGAATTTACTAATCTACCCATGAGTATACACTATTGACTACACAGTCATCAAGGACTAATTTTTCAAGGGATCATTGCAGGAATGAACATCTGATCTAAGTCTCAAACACCTGGGATGTTGTTAGTTTTAACTTGGTGTATGCAAATATGGGTCTAGCTAAAGGTTCTTTATATTAACTAATTTCTAAGTGTCTGAATGCTTCTTAGACCCCTTTTTGAGCATGTAAAATCTAAATATCCTTTAATAATCATAATAACGATACTTATTGTGGGTCTGCAACTTGATTCCTACCATATCTTGTATAATCAAAGAGATAATCAACTCACCTTCAACAATTGAAGATGATGGCTTTTGAACTCTGCCTCACTATAAGGGAGCAATTGTCGCAAAAGCCAACCACCATTCCACAAAGTTTCAGCAGATATATTTGACCGGCAAAGAAGACTGACCAATGCATCAAGGACCTAAAATACATATAGCGTTAAAAGTATTACTATTTTTGTAAAGCACTGAAAGAATTTTGCACCATGTTGACTTTTGTCTCTTTTATTTCCTTATAATCTTTTATATATGAAACTGGAGATCTTCCTCTCACATAGAATGTCAAAAAAAAAAAAAAAAGACCAGAAAACAAAACAAAACATTATTGCATCAAATATAACTAAGCATACAAGTAGAGTAACTACTTAGTGCCTTAGTTGGGTAACTAGTGCAATCACCAAACTACGGACACCATCTCACATAAGGAGAGGCCGGTTAATGGTGACTTGTTGCCATGTTAACCAAGACTATATGCATGCAGTAGTTATTTAACTCAGTTGTTTTTCTCAAATAAGAAATAATAATATCAATGAGTTGTTGTGGCATAATCTGATGTGTCAATATGGTCTCAGCCAACATGGTTAACAAGCCTCTCCTTTTGAAAAGCCAAAAGAAGAGGAGACAGGTCCCTCACATAAAGCTGTTATCACAGCAGCATCCAGCTCCTCTTTTTTTTTTTTTTTTTCTTTATGTATGTTTGCCTTTAGTCCCTTCTATATTTCTTTCCAACTTCCGTTTTACATTTTTTTTCTCCTTTCTATTTCTTATTTCTTAGCACTACTTTGTTTGCATTATTGGACCATTTTATCCATGTAATCTTTACATCCAGTTAAATGAACTAATTATGATTTTTCACTAAATGAAATATTATTTAAGTAAAAATTATGGATGGTCAAGGTGGTGACTGATTTATGAATTTTGAATAAATGTTTCTATATGTACTTATATTTTTGTTTACAATTCATACATTATTCGTTACTTTTTTCTTCTTTTTCATTTTATCCAATTAAATCACATCATTCATCTTATTATTAATCAGTAACTGTGCAAAATTATTATATAATTATAATGATGGATTAATGAAATCTTGTTGGACGAGCACTTCAATGAATATATTGGTTGCTTAATAGTTTTTATCATATGAATCTCAAATTCTGATTGTTTGCACGAACACAAAGACTCAAAAAAAGTTTTAAATGTTACTACTGTTAATGATTTTGTGTTGTTGAGTTGAAGCTACAATTAATACCTTGATTAGCTAACTTTAGTATAGTTAATATAAAATGAACTTTAAGAAAAGCTTTTAATTCAGTGATTTCTTCTTAAATCCAACAAAGTATTCATTACTTGTAGCTAAATTTTCATTAATATTATTACTTTTGGTGAATTACATATACAACCCTGTGGTTTGGGCCGAAACACCCAACCCAAGGTTTAAATTTTGACGCTTGACCACCCTCCACTTATGTTAGCATGCTCTTAACACCATGAAATTTTAAATATGAAAAGAAAGGAAAATATGATAAAAGAAGAGAATGCACGAAGATCACGTACATGTTCACAAACAGTGTCAAGACCAAGCTAATGGAATTTAAGCACAGGGTGGTTAAGCGTCAAAATTTAAACCTCAGGAGGCCCTTTTATTTCGCGCCCACCCCCGTCCACAGGGTATATATATGTACTTCTTATTTTTTGCCTTAGCATAAATATTTCTAGCATATATCATAGAAGAGATTGGGGACTATAAGCTTGTTTCCCACTAATGAAGGCTTGATATTATCCATCTGGTTCTTCTCCTTTATGTATATTTTTTAACAGAACTTATTACCCATCTGATTCCTGCTATTTTATTTTCACTAGCAATATTTGACATACCTGATTTCTATGTATACGAGGGCTTGTTCCTGCTTTTGCAAAAGAACAAGACACTCCATATTGTTCCTGTTAAACATTGAAGGTAAAGGACATTATACAAATATCATAGCATTGGTTAAAGACAAATTCTTTCCCCTCCAGCATATAGGAGCAGCAGCGGTGAATGAACCAAATCTGTATCTTAAAGCTCGAAGCCAAAATGAATAAAAAGGAAAAAGATAATAGTTAACAGCTTTTAACTAAAATCAAACCGAGAACTTGCTTAATGACAGGTAGGCAATTCTAGTTATCAATCATCACTCTCAATTCAGAGCAAAACAACTTTATAGATGTAATATACAAACAGATGTCAATTAGTTACACAGATAGTAAGGACTCGCAAATACAACAAAGCTACCGGCAGAAAATGATGAAGAAGGAAATAACTAGAAGGTAACTTTTGGATAACAAAGCAAAGAGCGTTTGACATCCCAGATCATTGGACTTTTCTACAAACAAGGCACAATGTGGAAAAAAGCACTTCGTTATACAGCCTAATGTGTTAAGATTAAGCTTATCATAATTAACTAAAGTCTTCATCGCGCACTAGCTAAATGTTTCCTTCACTTCCCATTTCAACCAAAATTCACCATCAACAAGAACTACACATTTCTACAGGCTAAATCATGTCTCATGTAAAGCAATGAAGACCACAATCACCATATACCAACAGAGAGTACCAAGTCCTAAGTGGCAACAGCATTATTTATGTAAACACTTATGTCAGCAAGTGGCCTGTATCTTTTACATTATTGGGGTGATTACATGACTTTGTTATCATGTTATTTCCCCAAAACCTCATCACCATATCTGTATGACATACTAGATATAGCAGCCCAGCAACTTAATGGAAGATTAGCCATGAAAAGTCCCCATCCACCATAATACTGATGTGCTGTGTCCAAATCTGAAGTGCGCTTGATAGGTGTTGAACTCTTGTTACTTTTATTCTTTTTCTCCAGTTTTATTTATAGTGAAGATTATTGTCATCAACATTATTCAAATTTTAAGGAGGATAATTGCTACCGCTATAACTTCAACTTCTGATGAGAATGATTATTATTCCTATTCTTTATACAACAATTTTGAGGATTTTGTAATTCAATTTTCAGAGTCTAGGAGGATCGAGGACTTTAAAAGTGTTTTCAAGAATTTTGCAGTATTCTTAAAGAAAATGTAGATTCTTTCTCTCATATGAATCAAGACAATTTTGTGGCAATCTTTGAAGCATCAGATACGAGAAGCCAGAGGTACAAGCTAAAGAACTAATGCAACGCAATCAATCACTTCAAGAATTAAATCCAGATTATGCAGTTGAAAATGCCGAAGTTAAGCATCTTGGGCCAGTAGAACAAAAGGTCTCTTTGCAGTCAAGCAAACGAGTTTGGAGATAAGCTGCTTGTTGAAAAGTTCAACTGATTTATTATTGAAAATACATCCACAAAGAGACCACAAAAGGGGAGCCATATTGACTGTTTTGATGGCACAAAACAAAAAATATGTTGTTGACAGTGTTGTTCAAGGGTTTTGCTTGAAATTTATTTCATGCAAGATCTTCAGAATTCAAACCAAGAATGGAAGATGCTGCAGGAGAGGATATGGAGAATTAGATAATTTAGAGAATTTTTTCACAAACCTTTAATATTTTTTTATATCTGTTAATTGTTCACTATTTCTCCTCTCTGTATTTCTCCCATTATTCCATCCCTGTTCTCCCTCTTTCTCTCCCCTTTCCCTCTCCCTACTCTAGTTTTCCTTCCAGTGCTGCATAAAAAAACTCACCTTAGATAAAGTAAGACATATAAAGTCCTTAATAATTAACTAAACTCACTAGAACACCATCAAGCTGTTTTCAACAATCATAATAATAATAGTAGATATAATAACTGCCATAATACCACCAAGACTGACGAAATTAATTAGTAGTATACTAATGACTAATTAGCTACTAAGAACAATTTCTCTTAGATCAAACAAGGGCCAACTACAAGCCAAGCCTTGGGCTGCCAAGCAGGACAAATTGAATCTGTTTAGCCTCTTGAGGGGTATCAGAGTAATCAACATAGACAAGAGTTCTTTCCATCAACCATTATGAAACATTGAGAAGAAAATTGTTTTCTTTACCTTTCTTGGGGGGTCTAAAGAGCATGCTTAAAAATGAGCAAAAAAATGATACCTTCAACTTTAGTAGATATCCGTCAAGCTCACTACTAACATCATCTCTAACGGAGCCACTTTCAGAAGAAAAAAGTTGCTCTTCACCTGAGCCCTCACCTACCAAAGCTTGCTGCCCAAATTCAACACCAACGGTTTGTACAGTTCAATCAATTAGATAAAGTGGAGAAAGTCCTTAAAAAGCAATCAGGTAAAGAATGGAAAAAAATACACCCCAAGTTTTTTATTTTACTCTTAGGCATTCATTGATTGGTATTAAGTTAATCTTCAAGAAATATTTTTCCCCAAAAATACTTGGTTACACTGTCAATGCAAATGAGACATCATCAGAATCGACTTGCGAGCAAGAAATGAGGATTAGGATACCATCACTTGACTATTATTGAACTGTACAATGACTGATAAGTTTTGAAGAAAAAAAGAATCTGATGAAAATAGGCAATCTTGTAGTAGGTAGAAGGAGACATACAACATTTCAATTGAAGAAAATGACTAACGTTTCTTTTCCAGATAATTGACAATGACTAACATTAAAACTTACCAGTAAGAGTTTTTTGTGTTGTTTGCGTTGAGGAAGAATGCCGAGAACATCTAGCATTGATTCATCCAATTCTACAAAAGTAAATATTCAGTAAGAATATAGCAATAGAAACAGATTTAGAGATATGAAGAACTTCATTACTATTACCCTTTGTTTGCAACAATGTAGCCAACACACTCAAAGAGCCCAAGGCTTGTACATCATCTCCATCAGTGACATATGAAAGCAAAGTCTCCCTACAGATAGCATGTCGCCAAGTTCAAATTAGACTTATATACAAAGACAAATTTGGTAAGATCACATATACAACACCAAGAAAATAAGTACTACTACAACAGCCTACAAATAGTTGTCATATACATTATAAATTATGGAAGGTTGTTCTCCTTGAGTTTACGTTATTCTGGGTTCAATCAAAGCTGAGTATTGTTGGCAGGGATCTTCTAATTGGTAAAACTTAAGAAACTAAATAGCGCTTCACGTTCAAGCTTAATTCCGAATATGTACCTTAAATAAGTAAAAATTCTCATTATATGGTCTATGATGACAACTTCAAAGGCTTGTTTCTCAAAAAGAGAAAAGGCAAAAAATCCCATTATATCATTGTTCATTTTGTTTTAGTTAAAGATTAAACTCAGATACCTAGATGTATAAGAGATATCTAGGTCTAAATAAGCATAGAACAAGCAACTTATTTAAACCTTGATCCAATTGGTTCCGGATCCATCTTTTGTAATGAAAGTTTAAACTAACAGTAAATAACTTTAGTCCCAAAAGTGTTTTGCTGCACATTGAAGTGGCAGTAGCTAATATTGTAACTGAAATAGAGGATATCATAACTAACATAAAACTTCATAAGAAGGCCCATATACATGAAAAGAGGAACACTAAGCCTTCAACAGCAAAAACTAGCAAAATGATTAAGAGAGTTTAAAATGATTGGCTATCTGCCAGTCACTCCTTTAAAACATAATAATGGCACAGATCATCCACAAATAACTGGCCAAGGCAGTCAAATCATCATCATAAACCAAGTGGCTGAAATTGATGTATAATACCCAAGATTGAGAAACTTGATGCACCAAGATGACTGCAGTGTCAAAGAAAATAACATAGTAGCGAATAATAGAGCACTGATTGTCATGTTCAAAGTTCCATACAAGTAGAGCCATGCATTAACTTAACACTCCAAACAGAGCAAAAGGTGAGAGGCAAGTGATTAGTGCACTATAAATCCCTTGGATTGCAGGTTCGAGTAGCCCTGCAGGGTTGTGATGCAAGCTATGAGACAATGGACAATACCTGCTACATGGGTGGGCCTAGACCCACGGCATAGCTGTCCGATTAGAGCAAGGGTTGTGGACCCACAAAAAATGGGCGAGGCCTGAGGGTTGTGGATGCCTTATATTATCTACCAACAGAAATGGTGAAGTTGCTCAATTCTAAACAGTTGCTTCATGCTCCCTATTACGGATCCGCGATGTAATCAAGTATCTGAGGATTGTTCGGAGCTTTTTGAGCATAAAGAATCCACTAAGACTTCAGGTAAGGCTTAACTTGTAGTAGACAGTAAAGTGGGTCGAATATGTTTATGCTTGGGGTTTTTCTATGTTTTTGGCTGTGGGCCAATTTCATGAATTCTTTAGTTTCTTTTCTGTGAATTAGGTACTTAGTAATCTAGTTTCCTTATTAGTGTGCGTTTGGACTGTAAATGGTAAAAAGGCCCTTGCAGGCCTTTGGCAAAATCACAAAAAGTTGAGAGTTTTCTTTCTATTGTGAGCTTATCCTTTTGTGGTCTAGTCAAAGAACAAGCCATTCTTAGCATATGCACTTCGCCAATGTGTTTCCTTCAACTTTATAGAATTTAACGCAGTTTAAAGAACTATTTTTATTTTTATGTTACATTATATTCACAAATAGGCGCAAGAGCCCTTTTATACTTTTAGGTGTTTCATAGAAGAGAACTTATAGACCCATATCATTCCCTACAATGATTGAGTGTTACATTAGGGTCTTTATTACAGAGAAATCAATCCATATGAAGCTTCATATTTAGTGCTAGAATTTGGGGTATTTAATGAACAAGAATTCTGGTTTGCTTTATATCCCTTGTTTTGCCTTCTTCCCTTTAATGCTTACAAATTAAGACCCATCGCTAATGGATTTTTTAATGAGATTATAGAAAACCAAATCTACTTCCTACTTTGACCTCTATCAAATTGCTCTTTAGAGGTCCATCAACTGTTAGGAGAAGTCTACCTACCTAAGCCATGTATCCTAATTTATAAAATTTTTATCAAGAACAAAAATTAAAGGCAAGGGGGAGAAAGAAATTAAACAAATACTAATAAGCCTAAAAGTATATGACATAATTGCAATTATATCATAAAAGTATATGACATAATTGCTATTAAATTAAAGTATGACATAAGAAATTTGAGCTAAAACTTCATGAATTTAAAAAGAGCCAGTGTTTTAACAGTGAAAAGAAAAGAATCCAACAATATATAGAACTTTATGATGCTAGAAGAGCAACATAGTTATAATTGCCGAATGCTTATGTCAGAATGCTAAGATAAAGACATTAAGTTTATTTAACAAACATATTTTCTACTTTTAACAAAAAAATATAGCCAGAAACAAGAAAAGATTTATGTTAAAAATATAACAAGAAAACATTAAAACCTTAACTTTTGGAAGGTAACTATATCACCATTATTATATTGTTTCTTAACAATTAAGTGTAAAAAAATTATCTTCATAAGAAATTCGCTATAATTAACGCAAAATATTTACCTCAATGGCATATGTGAACAGCGAAAATTCTTTTCTCTGATAATGTCTTCAGGATGCACCTGTGAAGAACTAGCCTTGTTTGGTATGTCAAGACATAAGTGTCCACCATGTACCGGAGTAACACTATCAATGCCTAGCTCTTCATTTTCATTTGTAAAATCATTTCCCGAAACATAGCCATTGAGTTTAGCTTCAGAATTTGGAACAAATGCCTCTAACGGACAAAAAAGAGCTGCAGCAATGGTGTTCGCCAGATCCTTGATTTTCACAATGCGCAAGATGCAACAAAGTAGATACAAAGAAGTGACTGCACCAATCTTCGTGTTCTATATGTAGAAGGTAACAAAAATTATAGAAGAACAGGAAGGACAGAAGTGCGTATAACAAATGAAAAGTAAACTTTTAAATCATGGAAATACCCGAACATCCACAATTTAAAATATATATATATATATATATATATTAAAAGAAGAAGAAGGAGAAGGAAACAAGGAAAGAGTTTCGTACGCCGTCAGCATCCATCTGGAGAGCTGGAAACAGCAAAGGAAGTATCAAAAGCTGCAAAATATTGTCCGTTATTAACCTCCCAACAACAGGAATCCCGGCTGAGATAACATCACTAAAATAGTATAGATTGTCCTCAATTTCATCCACAGTAGCAAGTATTTCAGAGACTGATTCTGAGGATGGGTTTCTGTCTCAACCACAAAATGATGTATGTTAGGAAAGAAAAGGCATTCTGCTTGGTTTCATGATGATATTATTACTGACAGACTTACTTTGGACAGTCAGATACCAATTTGCTTAAATTGATGCACTGCTCCCGGAAAAATGAGACCAGGTTCAAAAAATAATCAGAATGAGGGGCACTAGTCACGAATTTATTGACAAAATCATCTCCAACTGAAAGCCAGGATACATGCATCAGAAAAATATCTTTATACTAACAACTACATGTATTTAGAAAGGTAAAAAAGGGAACAAAAATGGAAAAATAGAATCCCACCATGATAAACATTAAGTGTTAGTGCCCGAACTGCAGTACGAACCATGCTTTCTTCATGAAAAGCAAAGCGTATTGCCTCAACATACAATGGGAAAGAAACTACTTCTTCCTAGACAGAAATACAAAAATAGATGAAGTCACGCCAAAGGAGAAACACAAATACGGAAGATTTTGACGAGGCAACTTATTCCATATGTAAAGGAGAGAAAAACTTACATCCTGAGTCTTTACAAGCAGAGAAATCGTATTCTTGTTTAACTTTCCACTTATTGCTCTTCACAAACGCAACATGCAACACCAAAATGTCATTATTAATAAATATATTTTGAGACTTTTAGATTTGAAAGAAGTAGGAAAGGGGAACAAAAGAAAAAGACGAACATACAGAAGTCACTTGTAGTGAGAAGGACCAGAAAAGTAAGAGAGAACGAACCTTAAGAATGATATATAGTAAGAAAGTAGCTCTTCATTGCGGAAATCAAATGAATAAGTTATTAGGTAGTTAACATGTTCATTACTGAACATATAGTCTGCAAAATTTTCACAGGGAAGATCAATAAATCATTTAACAGTGTTAGAATCAATTACAAGGACTAAGACAGTAATATTTAGTTCTTTCTTCAGAACAAACTTACATATGGCATGCTCACTCTTTAGGTTCTGGATCATAATGCTTATTGTTTGAAGTAACTGAAGAGAAACAGCCACAGTTTTGCTGATCTTCAGTATACGTATGAACTCTCCCATGACTTGCTTCTCCATAAAAAATCTGCAGGAAGAATGGATGGCATTAAAGTGCTGAAACCAGAAATGCGAATCAATTAGGTAGTAAGAATCAAAGCCTCACTCGAAAAAGGACGAGTCGTGCTGGTCACCGTATGTCAACAACTCCGCAATAGATCTCAGTGCCTCAATCACAAAATCCTACATCATGAACTAAGACATAAGGACACAAATACATGGTAAAATATAAGTGCAGTTAAAAAATTGGCCAAAGCAAAGCAACATCACAAATTATTTGTTACCTTATTAACTTCATTGACAATTTGAACTTTCTGCAACTGGTCTATTAAGTATCTGCATGCTAGGAAACACAAAATCAATCTAAAAATACATTTTCAAAACACACACAGCTCCACTAAATCCTGGACAGCAAACAAACTTCCTTTCTAACTTAGTCTTACATATATGCATAATTTATTGATTAAAAGTTCCAACAACCATTCATTTAAGTAATTTCAGGACAACATTTCAACATCAAAGGAAAAAAAAATTATAATTAATTTCCAAAAAGCCAATTATTGGGCAAAATATGGATGTAACATGACGAACTGAATTCACCATTCTTGTAGTCAACTTCACCACATGCTCGTGATATTGCTATAAAAGGCATAAAATATATTTATAAAAAAGATTCATAACAGTTAACCCTGCGTTACACAAAACTTAATTGTTAAAACAGAAGTACAAATTTCTTCTACTTCTTCTTTTTTAGTTCCGAATTCTTTTCAGAAAAAACAAGTAGCAAAAGTAGCATAAAGCCTATGAATAGTGTTGAGAATGTTCCAAACACTCCTATCAATTTCTTCAGATAAGTTTAGCTACAGAATTCATGAGAAATTGCGCAAACTAAGTTCGAAATTTATCTAAATGATGAACTTAAACCGTTAGCAATAATTAAATCCCAAAATTACAAAAAAGAAAGTAAAAATCGAATGATTCGGAAAAAAGAAAAGAGAAAGGCAAAGAGAAAACCTGAGCTCGTCTAAGGAGAATCGGTCTCTCGATCTCCAAAAGGAAAACCACATGATTGGTACGTCTCAAACTTCTGAATTTGTCTCACAACAATTCATTCTTGCTCCGCCTTACAACTCATTCCCACTAATTCCATGGCCCAAATTTTTGTAAAAACAAAACGAAAAAAAAATTTTGCTTGAATTATCTCTCTCTGCAGGACGCTTTGAACAAAGTAACTTCGAAGGATCACGATCGAGGAAAAATTTTGTTCGAAAATCCTGGAAAAACACTTTAATTTTGTAAAATTCGTTGCCGAGACCTGGGACCAAATTTAAAAAATATGCAGGTGCTTTGATTGATATTAACTGCTAATTTATTTATTACTGCATTACAGAATTTTTCAATTTTTCCATTTTTCCTTTTTAAAAAGAGAAGAAGCCAGAGACAGACAGCCTTTGATGGAAGATCGAGCTGGCATCGGTTCGGGTTACGGTTCGGGCCAGATTGGTCTCGATAGGCCCAACCCAACCCAAAACTCGAGTTTCCAATTAAGCCCACCAAAGAGAGTAGGCATACAAGAGCCCCTCTGCTCTGAGTCCTGAGGCTTCTAGCAGCGAGTAATAATAATCAACATAGAGACCTCTCCTCTTGGCCTAGTGGCTAAGAGCAGTGAATAAAAAATCGGACCCGATCGGTCGGTTAAATCGGGAATTGATCATAAATTTGGTCTGATAAAGGATGTTAAATCGATTTTTTATGAACCGTTTTGAACTGTCGAATTGATTAAATCGGTTAAATTGGTTGAGCCGAAAATTCAATATTTTTTAATTTTTGAAGCTCTTTTTAATTGACTAATCTAAGTTCAAAAGATTTGACCAAAAAAAAAGTTCAAAAGAAGTCCAAGTTAATAAAAAACCAAATTTTAATTTTTTTTATTATGTTTAGATTTTTTATTTTGAATTTTTGAGTTTAAATATTTTATTTTATTTATTCTAATGTATTCTTATAATAAAAATTTGACTTATGATGTAAAATAATTTGTAATATTTATTTACATTATGTAATATATTAATATTTTATACTTGTCCTTATTTTTTAGGAATTTAAAAAAAATTTTAAATTGAAAATTAAAGGTTTAAATATTTTAAGATATTAATAAAATTAAAATATTTATTATATCGGTCTAAACGATTTAATCGATTGAACCGATTAAATCATTAAATCGATAATCTCATCGGTTTATTAATTGATCCGATTTTTTATTCATTGACTAAGAGGCTTCGGAGGTCACGGGCAGGGGTCGACCCTTGCCCTTTCCCTCCCCCGGGTCCAGGTTAGGGCTGTTCAAGTAACCTGAAAAAATCGATAACCTAACCGAACCGATAACTAGATTAGAGTTTTGGAATGTTCATATAAAAACCGAATGAACTGAATGGAACCCGAATGAACCGAATAAGCTAAAATTTTAAAAAATAATTGATTTTATTAGCCTAAAATTAAAAGACCCAAAATTTTTATAATCTTATTTGAGCTTTTATAAAAGAAAAAAGTTCAAAATTTAATGGATTTCAACTACCGAAAACCCATAAAAAAACTCGAATCAAACCGAACCAAAACGTTAAGATATTAAAATTTTAATATCCTAATCGAACCGAACCGTTTACCCCTTAGTTGGTACCGCATGTTGTACCAAAAAAGGATAATAATCAAGATAGAGAGAATTGGCCAAAAAAAAGCAAAATAGAGAGAAAGTAAAGTAAGTAAGCCACGGCAATTGGTGGGCAACTAAACTAAAAGAAGCCTAATATTGACTTTTTAACCTTTGCTTGGATCGGGAGACACCTCTTAAAAACTTAATACGAACATTTTTGAGCACCTCCAACTTCCAAAATTTCTCAGAAGAAAATTCTTAACATTCATTTTTCATCGTCAGAGATCTCGACTTTGTCTCTACAGATGGCGTACGTAGACCATGCCTTCTCGATATCGGACGAGGACATCATGATGGAGAGTTCCTACACCGTTAACAATCGGCCTCCGTTCAAGGAGATCGGCCTGGCCGTCGCTCTTCTCGTCTTTGGCACCCTCGGCATCGTCTTGGGTATCTTCATGGCCTACAACAAAGTCGGCGGTGACCGAGCCCATGGTATTTTCTACTTTCTTCTATGTTTCAATTAAAACCCATTTAGGTAAAATTTGTGGGTTTTGATTCTCTGTCTCTTTCTCAGGGCTTTTCTTTGCAATATTGGGATGCATTTTGTTTATTCCGGGCTTCTATTATACGAGGATTGCCTATTATGCTTATAAGGGGTACAAAGGTTTCTCTTTCTCTAACATTCCTCCTGTCTAGACCAACTTCCCTGCTCCCAGCTCCGCCACTATGTACAGATCTTCTTTCATTTTTCCCAGTTTCGTGCTCCCCTGTACTGTCTTCATGTTCTTTTCTTGTTTATGTATCCAGAATAACTTTACTTTTGTATGTCATACTTGTTCTATAGAAGAATTGTTACGAAAAAGTCTTGTTTCTTGTGGTTGTTTATGACAATGTACTTAATATCTAATCTTACAACTTATACCCAGTGTTCTTATTTCTTATCAAAAGGTTTTTTAATTTGGTTTCTGCTTAAAGCTCATCTTAGCCTGAATAGTTTTTGATCTCATGCTCATGCCCTAAAAAAAGTTCCTTTACTCTCTCTTCTTCTTTTTTTTTTTTTTTCAATTGTTGTCAGCTAAGGTTGAACGTTTCTTTCTTTCCAATTTTGCAATTATTTTCAGCTAAGGTTGTCACTGAACCAAAGTATGGATCCAGAGTTGTTAATCTCCTTTCCTCTTTTATCATTTCCCTTTTTCTTTTCTTTTCTTTTCTTTGGAACAAATGCGGAAGAAAGTTGCTTGAGTTGAAGTTGGAACCCTATTTCGTTTGGCAATAGTAAGAGATGCACCACAGCTGTTATGAATTTTACCTTCTGAAATTCAGTTGAATTTCATTAAGAGATATGATAACTATTGTTCTGAATGTGAATGTTTTCTCGAATTTGTCTCATAAGTACTTAATTAACTTCCAAGCTACTAATCACTCCTTGCCTTGAGGAAATCTTATTGTATGCCTTTCGTGTTGTGTAATTTTAGCTGTGCTGTAATTTCATTATACTTTTGCTATTTAAAGTTTCCAATTCCATTGCCATTCAATAATTCTTAGCTGCTTTTCTCCTTTAATTTTCTTCCATTTATTGGTGCAAATGCAATTAGTCTTGGCTGCAAGAAGTTGTAGATGACTTAAAAGTGTCATATGTGGCTTGTAACCTTTGGCAACATGTTTCTTCCCATATATGTAGGCGTGTACATGTTTATGTGTAAACTTCCGTTAAACATAGTTTGTGGGATACAGCAATATTAATCATTATTGAGCGAAGAAAGACTTGCACCGAGAAGGGCCACTCTGCTTTCTTAGGACAAGGATCGCACCCATGATTTTACAACAGTTGCTAACCCCGATTTTTTATTCTGTCAACCCTTATCATTTAATAAAAATTTCTATGTTCTTGTAGGAGCTATCTTTAGAAACGTAGGAAAACAAACATTTGTGCTAATTTCCTTCTGAGAACATATATGCAAGCTCTCAGTTCATAAGTGATGCCTTATAAAGTTCATTTAAGTTGTTCTGCGGCCCATCCCACAATCTGCCATGTCTCATATAATTGTATTTTAATTGTTAAATTTGTACTGGATTTTAAAACTGGTTGTTAATCTTCTTTGTTCTAATTATATCTTGTGCTCAATCTGCTGATCTATATGTATGTATTGATCTGTACATTTATCTTTTTGGCTGACTTGATATGTTTTAGGACATGAGGATGTCAGAGCTGGTTGATACACATTTTTATAGATAACATGGATTTTTCAGTACCTTTACCAGTTGCATAATTATCCTTTAAAATGATTTGTCAACTACTTTTTAGTATTGACTAGAAAGCAAGCACGCCTAGTACTGTATGATCAACTGTTGGAATCCCTCCACCAAATTTGCTAGATTTCAGATGCAATTACATTCTGTTTTGCTCTGTTGTGAATATACAACAATGGCACCTAACTCAACTTTATCATCGAGAATTAACCACTTCGTCTTTGGTTGTATTGGTATTATAAGATTGTTCACTCGCTATCATTAGCCATCTTTCATTCTTTCTAATTACTGTGTGCTATTTTTAATTTTTTCACTAGTTAGATGTATTCCCTCTTTGTAGCCTACCATTTAGTGGAGGTAAAGTTCCTTGCTTGGGGCAAGAGGAAGTCCCTTGGTATAGAGTGATTGTTGCTGGTTTCTTGGGGGATGACTGGTGTAAAGATTGATTGTTTTGGAGTGATTATTGTTGGATCTAGGGGGAAAGTTGGCTCTAATGGAGGATGACGTGGAAAGGTGTAAAGGTTTAGGACTAAGTACTGAATATGAAGTTTGATGAAAGACAATTCTTTGGTGGGATAACTATTAAGTTAACAAGATGCTTAGGAAACAACACTTGGATCTCGGAAGAGGTTGAGGATGACAAGGGATGCAAATTCTGCAGTATAAAGAAAGGGACTAAAAGGTGTTACATGGAGCTTTGAAATAATTATTGTTGCCATGGATTTTGATGGGTAGGAACAACCTTCTATGTCACTGCAGCTTGGGCTACTTTCTGGGTGTGGGTAAAAGATCTATTGCAAGGTATTAGATTAATTAGAAGTTAGGAATGTGTGAGAAGTTTGACACAGATGTAGACAAAGTTGAAATTGCAGATGAACCATGAATTTAATTCTCATGGAGTAGGTTGTTTAGTGTTGGGGAGTAAATGGTACTATAAATCCTACATAGGGAATGGAGATGCAGTGGATATTAATGTTTGGGTTAATAAATTTGTGTGGGTTACGGTATAGGCTGCTTCTCAGTTTTTCTTTGGTCATTAGGAAAACTTGGACATAGTGAGAGAGGGTCATGTTGCTTAGGAAGATGACTTAGAGGGGAGGAAGGTTCAATAATGAATATGGTGCTAGGGTGAGAGCTTTCTTTTATATGAATCAAAATATGGAGTGCATAAAATGTACTATATGAATTGCTAGATGGTCAAATCATAGATGATACAAATGCTTCTGTCATGTTAAAGAGGATCGATGTGGTAAGGACCATGGGGGTAGACAAGAGTAGAGCCCAAACAATATGGTTGTTGTGGATAAGGAAGAGATGGTAATTGCAATTTGCAAATCTAGAAAGTAGGAGAAATGTTGATATTGGTCAATCTAGTATGGAATCAGTGAATGTCAAGTTGTAGGTGACGGTGTCTGCATGGAAGAAGTTTGTTTAATGGTTGCCATATGTAAAAGAAGCAAGTTTTGTAAATAAGGTGAGATTAACATGTGGAAGTAATAAGGTTAAATGAAGAATATTGGCTCAGTTTAGAGATGTTTTTTATTTGGATTAATTTGGACTGTCTGAAATGTATATGAACAGCTACATAGTCATATGGTAGATGACTTCTATCAGGTTAAAGAGGATGGAATGGTAAGGATCATGAGGTAGGCAAGAGGACAGCCTAGACAAAATGGTAGTGGTTGGGTGAGCATGGGATGGTAATAGTAAACGAAGCATGTTCAAATTTTGTAAATAATGTGAGATTAACATTATGTAAGTAACAATAGGGGGGAAATCTCGTATATATAGAATTGGGATCTTATGCTTGAATGTTATTGTGATTTACAAGGTGCCTGGTGTAGTGCAGTGGAAGTGTTAAAGGGGCTTTATTTTTATGTTTAAGATTTAAGACTAGAGAAAGCCACAGCCCTGTCGACGGATACCAATTTGGACCGGTAAAGCATCTAAAACTGTAATGGAGAACATTCAATATTGCATGTGGGAACGAGCGCAATTCTTACTTTCAGCTTTTATGCTGTATTGTATTTGACTGGCTGCTCCAAGCGCGAAGTTGTGGTCTACTCAATGTTTATACAGACGATTTTAAGGACGGAAACTGAATGGTATTATTTACACAGACGGGGTTTATTAACTTTTAAGAAAAACTAATCATCTTGTCATTGTCACGTACACTGCATATGATATAACATGTTATAATTAATAACAAAAAATGAAAAAATAATAAAAAATTAGAGAAATAAATTATATTAAATTGGATGATAAGTAGATTATAAGATAAGTTTTAAATTAAATTATATGAAATTAAATAATAATTAAACTACTTTCTCTAATATAATATAATAATAAATTAATTATAATAAAAATAAAAGTATTAATTACTATCATCATTTAATAAATATATAAAAAAAGATCAAATTATATATTTGGTCCTTTTACTGTATGAAAAGTGTGGATTTAGTGTTTATATTTTAATTTGGTCTAATTGAGTCTATCTATTTTTATTTATTGTCAATTTTAGTCTAATAGCTAAGGGTGTTAAATTTTTATAGTTAATTATGCTGATGTGGCATTGACTATGGCTTCCTTTGTTAACTCCGGACGATTGCCTGTGATGAGACGATTGCCTGCGATGAGAAAAAAACAGCCCTTGCAGCACGACCAGTCCCTGTAGCTTAAATGATCAGCCATTGCCCCCTTCCCTATCTAGTGAAAAAAAGCTACAATTGATTGTCCAGGTAGGATAACCTCACAGTAGCTCTAACACCCCTTTGGGAACACTTCTCTGGTGAAAACTGAAAAAGGCGGTTTTTCGTATCGCACCGAGTTGGCAAAGGGATCCTATGCTAATGCGATAATAACTATATTAACGTGGTGTTAACTTTGATGATATTTATGTAAAAAATATTAAAAATTTTTTATGTGGCTTTTTTTTTGTGTTATATTAAATATTTTTTGGTAGTGATTATGAGATTTCTCATCAAAATATGAAATTAAATATTCAAAACTAAAATAAAAAATGAGCTGTTGAGGCAAAAAATGTTTTATAATAAAAAAAAGTCACATGAAACTTTTTTAATTTTTTTTAAAAGCATATATCATCATAATCAACGTCACGTCAACATAGTTACCTGTGAATATTTAATATCATTAGTGATTGAATTGAAATTAACAATAAATAAAAATAGAGAGACTAGAGACTAAATTTGATAATAAATAAAAGTAGAGAGATTCAATTTGATCAAATCGAAGTAGAGGGACTAATTGCATAATTTGACGAAAAAATATTTAGTAAAAGATTAATGAAAAGTTTTAATTTAACTCAATAATGTCAATGGCATTTCTGAAATATGTAGAAAGAAAAGGGTATTTTAGATCATTCGAAAGTTTTTCAATATTCGTACTTTTATGTATCTTAGAAGTTGCCCGGGCTTTGCTTCGGAATTAATTTTGTTAATTTTTGAATTAAAATCTAATAAAATTTGAAGACATATTCAATAATATAATTTTTTATTTTATTTCATACTATCATATGTGTCAAATATATTTTTAATTTATAAACTTTTTAAGTATTTCAATAGAGTAATTATAGTTGTTCCCAAATCACATAAAAAAAAGTCTATGACGTAATTATATATTAAAAAACATAAAATTAAAATAAAGTTAATCAACTAATAAATAAAATATATTATATCAAATATTTTATATATAAGTTGAAAATATTAATTAACCAATAAATAAAAATATATATCAAATAGGAAATTTTTTAATAATAAATAAATTTTAATATGATATATAATATAAAAAAAGAAAAAAGAATTCTCTTAAAGTTAAAAAAACTCAACTTATTTTTGTAGGCCCATTTAAAAAGAAAAATATTATTTAAAGAATAAAATAAAAATAAAATAACCTAAAAATAAAAAAAAAAGGAGAGAAAAAAAATTATAAAAGAAAACAAAGAAGAAAAAAAAAAGTGACAACCAATGGAGGGTTGACATTTGCCCCTCCATGGTAATTACCCCTTTACTTTTTTAGATAGTTAAGAAGTTAAGATTATAGATATATGTGTAAAATTCTATTATGTGTAATGAATAAAAGATCAAACCGTTCATTGAACCGATTAGTTAACTCGTTCATGGTTTAATTGATTTAATCGATTTAACCAGACGGTTCAATTAAAATAAGAATTTTAGTTTAATAAATATTTAAAAAGTTTCAAAAAAATCTGAAAAATAATAAAAATTAAAAAAAATCTAAATAATAAGAACAAGTTGAAAGTATTGGTATGTCACATAATATAAATAAATATTACAAATTAATTGCATTACAAATTAAATTCTTATTATGATAATACATTACAATACAAGAAATTAAAAATGTAAACTCCAAAATTCAAAGTTTAAAGTCTAAACATAATAAAAAAAATTAGATATATTATTCTTATTAATTTGAACATTTTTGGGCTTGATTAATAAATTAGAAATAGTAAAAAAATAAAAAAATTTCTAAATTTCTGACTTAACCGATTCAACGATTTCTGGTCCAACAACGGTTCAACGTAAAAACAGTTTGAAGACCCTTAAAGGACTGGACTTATGATCGGTTTCTGATTTAATCGGTTCAACCAATCGATCTGGTCCAATTTTTTATTCCATGATTATGTGGCCCCTTTATTTTTTACACTTTGTTATTTAATTGGTAAAGACTTAGTGGAAACTTTGGGTTTTTATTTTTCACTTTTATAATTTGGGTTTAGTAATTATTATTCAACCCAATTTCTATTTAGTCTCCTAGTTTTATTATAATATATATTATACCAACTAAAATTTTGGACTAGGAGTTTTACCTTTAATATTTACAATTTGATTTACTAATTATAATTCAAATCCTATTTCAATTTAATATTCTTAATTCCACTATAACTTATATTTCTTTTTAGTTTCATAATTCCACTATATATAACTTAATACTATATTTCATCTAAAACTTAAATTAGTAACTTTTTGAATCCTATGTCGTCAGCTACTCTTATCAAGGGCAGATGGGTAAGTCGGGTTGGTTTTTGGTTCGGGTCATTCGAGTTGGGTTAGTTTTGGGTCAAGAAAAATTCGGGTCATTTTAGATTTGAGTCGTTTGAATGTCGAGTCATATCGGGTTCAGATCTGGGTTGAATTTGAGTCTTGGTCATTTGGGTTCGGGTCATTCCAAGTTTCACACTCAAGTTTTCGGGTTCAAGTCATATTAGTTTTGGTTTGACACTCGGGTTTTCAAATTTGAATTCTTTAAAATTTAGCTTTGATTATTTGAGTGTTTTTTTTCATATCCGATACTTGAATTCTAATTTGTGTCATTTTAGATCTTATTAAGGAATATTAACTTCTCATTTTTTCTTTTATATAGATTAGGGATTTATTGAAAAAATAATGTTATTACTTACTAGATTTTTAACTTTTAATTTTTAGCAATTTATTCTAAATGGGTAAAAAAATTTAAATAATTAGTTTGAAATGAAAATTTCTAAATGGTTATTGAGTTTAGTCTTAATCTTCCAATTTGCAATGTGTGCAAATGAACATTATAATATTTAATTATATATAAGACATAATAAAATCTAAAAATTATATTAATTTTGAATTTTTTGAGTAATAAAAAAGTCGATATTATTATAGATATCAATTTTTTTATTCAAATTCCATATAGACGATCTTTAAAGGACATTCAATTGAAATCTAATTTAATTTGCTTGACTTGTCACTAAATCCATAAATTAATTTTTTTTAATTTAAATATTATATAATGTTAATATAAAATTAGTTAAATGATAAATATTTAATATTAATTAAAATATCATATGATATTTGATATTTCTTTAAATTATTAAGTATAGATATTTAAATATTTACATAAAAATTTAATCTAATTCGACTTATAACAATGAAAATAAATTTTTTTATTGTTCTTAAATCTTAATCATAATTTAAAGTTAAGTTTCGGTCAAAAAATACTAATAAAATATGATGCATGATACATACATATACTTGACTTAATATCTGGTAAAAAACTAAAAATAATTTGAAAATATTAAATTTTATTAACTACTATATGTGGCTATTTTATATTATTATACTTTTTACTTTTAATTGAGTTACTATTTTGACAAATTTTCAAATACACTTTCTTTTAAGTTCGGGTTATTTCAGGTTAATTTCTCGGGCTAATCAGGTTTGGGCCACTTCAAGTTCAGGTTACTTCGGGTTATTTCGGGTTCAGATTTTTTGATCAAATCGGATTGAATCCAGTTTGGTTTCAAGTGGGTTGGGTCGGATACCTATTCTCGTATTAGGTTTTGCCAACTCTACCTACTCTTGCTTCTTGCCTACAAAATTTTGTTTCTTTATTTGGCTAAACAAAAAAACTTAGCATCAAATTATTTCATCATGTATGTGTTATAATTTATTTTCTAGTATATATTCGTAATTGCAAGCAAGTAATTTATTTTTTTATATATTATTAGTATAATTTTTTATTTGTTATATTAACTATATTTACAAATTATGATTAATAAGTCTCAAAGATCAATGATTAATGCATATTTTAAAAGAAAAGCTAATGAAGATGAACCATCATTCGTCTTTAATATAGAAACTTCATTTTGTTCCTAATATTGAAACATCATCATTTATCCCTAATGTTGAAACTCCAAGTTCCGAAGTTGCTCTTAAAAAAGTTCAAAGAAACAACCCTAAAGAGATTGACATTGCTTTACTAGAAAGAGATCCAGGATTATGTTCTCTGATTTAGGAATATCTCGTTAATTAGTAAGATGAGATTTATCGTGCCTATCTTAACTATGAAGCTATTTAGTGTAATTAAGCTTGAAAATTACCCACTATCTAGTTCAATGAAGCATGCTCGACTTTTTTGTTTTTCTTGGTTTGATAAGTATGGACCATGGTTAGAATATTCTCCAACCAAGGATGCTGCTTTTTTCTTGCATTCTTACCTTTTTTAGCAAACATGGTAATCATCCAAATAAGTTTGTTGTGAGGGGTTTTCAAAATCGGAAAAGGGTTGTTGTGGAGAGAATTGTGTTTTTGTTGCATCATATAGGGAAAGATCCTAGTTCATCAAATGAAGTTGCAGATAGATCATTTGATGAATTGATGAATCAATTTCATCATATTGAAAAATATACTACTGAACACACTATAACTAATTGGATGAGATTAAAATTTTCAATTGATGTTATCCAATAACTTACATTTTAGGGATGTGTTTTTAAAGGTTACAATGAAGTATGGATTCGATCAACCGTGGCAATTTCATTAAGATAATAAAGTTTTTAGTATATTCTAATCAAGAAGTTGCAACCATTGTATTAAAGAAAGTTCCTCAAAATGCATCATACACTGCACTGCAGATTCAAAAAGAAATTCTTCATATTTTTTCTCGTAAAGTAAGACATGCAATACGTGAAGAAATTGGAGATGCAAAATGTCACACCCTGACCCGGGAGATAGGCCACATGGCAACCGCCATGCTGCCTCAAAGTACGTATTGATCAGTCGCGCACCTGAAGCACTGCAAGGCATGAATTGAGTATCTTCTCTGCAAAACAATTACTAAAACCTTATTAATAATAATATAATAATAAATCATTTAATATAATGATTTAAATAAAAATATAGAGTGCTAGTGGATCAATCTAAAAGAACACCAACGCAGTAAAAATTACTACTCCTATGCCACTGTGGCGCTACTTCGAAGTACGTGTCTGCAGCCACACACCCTCAGCACTGCAAGGCATGAATTGAGTATCTTCACTGCAAAACAAAACTAAAATTTTAATTAGAAATCATTTATATAATAATTAACTATAAGAGAAGTACTAGAGGATTTATTTAAAAGAAAATCTACGCAGCAGAAACTACTACTCTTATACCACCGACGCCTCCTAGTGAGCCTCTAATTTATCTGCTATCCTCGTACGTGGATCTGCGTCCATCCACATTGGGTATAGGTGAGTGACAGAGATTCAATGAATCTCCATCAGGGGTTAACGAACAGGGGTAATCCAAAACATAATAATAAAATAAATAATTTTGTTTTCAAAACCTCTCGTCAAATTCTCCAAGTGAGAATTTGATTTAAAATCATTAAAATAAATATATAAATAAAATGGGCTGGCCTCAAATATACTGAAGGCTCGATTGGCTGGTCATATACCTTACTGCACTAAAGGCTATCTCTTTTTTTTCTAAACATTTTCGTATTTTTCTTTCTCTAGCCCGTTCCTTTGGTGGTGCCAATCGCTATGGGTGGAATACAGCTACATCGAGCTCTGACGAGTTTCCCTATGTACCTCTTCCAGGGTCACACTCATCGTGCCCCTCGATAGGCGGTCTACAACTACTTGGTTGCATGCGTGTCTCGCTCGATCCACTCGCTCCCTCTCATCGGAGCACCAAGATCCACTCGGTTGTTCATCTCGCTCCCATCCGCATCAAATAATATATATATATGTATAAAACATATATATGTAAAACATATAAACATACATATAAACACACACATAAGTCTTCATATTTTCTTTGAAAACATCCCACTCTCTATGTGGGTATAACACTAAATAAGTGTGTGTGTGGTAGAGGATTCCATGTGTCCCAAAACCTTTGAAAATCGTTTTATAGTTTAAAAACGTTTACCCTAGTGGGTAAGCAATGAGATCTAAGCCACTCACAGTGTCAGGAGGTTTGTATTCTCCTAAATGATCCACGTATATAAGCATTCGGAGCATTGCCGTACTCGATCGTCCGAAATCCTAATACATGAAAATACTGTTAGTATTCATAATCAACTATGAATGCCCCTATGAGGCTTTCGTATTACCTAAGAGGGTGTTTCGATGTGTTTCAGGGCTTAGAAAAGTGTCCGGGAAGGTTCGGGGTCAAAATCGGACACTTGACAGAAAATTACGATTTTACCCCTGGGTTAGGGGTCACTCCCTCGCAGGACTTGGTCAGTCCCTCGCGGAAGTGACTGGGCTCCCGTGTGGGAGCCGTCACCAAGCCTTGGGAACTGAGGCTTTTCCTTAGTTTTTGAGCCCCTCGTCCAACTGATCGACCAGAAAATCGAGACAGATATTCCTTACGTCTCCCACGACACGTTTGCCAAAGCTAAAACAAGAATGAAAAGCTCAAAGTTCCTAGATCTCAAATCTAAGTTAAAATCTAACTAAAAAAGCTAAACCTAACTTTGAGCCTAGATCTCTCATAGAACAATGCATGGAAATGTATGAAAACATAATAAAACGTAGATTAAGGTGAGTAGAATAACATACCAAGATCTCAAATTGATCATTCGGTCGGTTTCTTCGGATTGGCCAAAGGTCTGAAATTGCTTCGAAACAGCAAATGAGAGGAGAGGAAGAGAAGGAGAAGAGAAATGAGTGGGGGGAGCTTAACTCCCCCTATTTATAGGCAAGCCCGACACCGGGCCTATTCAGATTCCGGGCTAGTCTTTATTCCCTCTTTTCAACCTTTCATAATCTCGATCCTTGGCCTAATCCACTGACCGCTACACCAATGGATATCCAATCCATTGGCTATGGACTTAAAGGAAGTCTATTTAGTGCTTCCATGCATGGTTACTTATCTTATCTTCCAACTCCGTCTTATCCTAATTTTTACTTCTTTTTTTAATTAGGCACATTTGGATCGACGTATTATTAACTCAATATGCCGTCTTATACTATTTCGTTTGAACAAAAAAGTCGAATTAGGTCCGGGTGTGTCAACTCTCCCCTACTTCAAAAAATTTCATCCTCGAAATCATCAAGGTAGTTATGGGAAGATTTGGCTCCTATTCCAAGCCTTTCTCTTGTCTTCGAATAATGTTCGCACCACTATTCACTGTGACGCTCCCTCGTTTCGCTGCTGATGCCATCAATTTACGTCTTGATCTCTTCCGATCATTCTCTTTCAAGAATAGCTCTATCGCTCTTCTGTTCTTGAGTTTGAACCTCATCATTTCCTTAGCAGAGCCTATCTTTATCCATTCATGGGTTAGACTTACTTCACTTCAATTGTGCCACTTGGAGGTTCTCCCTCTACTTTAGCTGTGCTTACTTGATTTTCTCGCTTTATCCTAGTCCTTTCTTTAAAGTCTCTCCTAACGAGACTATCCTCTTATTTCTTCTGAGGTTCCCACTCATCTTATTTTCCTTAAAAGTCTTTTCTTCTTTCTTTATCACTGCCTTTCACTTTGAGGCCATTTTTTGATCCATTTCTCGTCATTTTGTGGTCTTATACTCATCTTTGTAACCAAGATGTCGGGGAAGACCTTAGGTTAACTCCTTCGCCTCCAAGGCGAGGTGTGCGGTGAGTTAATTATCTTTCCCTTACCTTGGTCTTACCTCTCTACTTCGTTTCTTGATTCTATTATGCTTCTTTCTGATCTTCTTCCATCTTAATCTCATGGCATATGAGTCGAGCTCCTGTACACACTGGCCCACTCTCGGCCATATCATATCAGAGGAATTAGAGATCATGCCTTCTCGGCTCTCACAATCTGAATCATTCTCTAACCGCCCATCTCTATCACAAATAAGGCCCTTGGCCCATCCCATAACATCTCTCATCCTTTTTGGGATGGAGAACTCTGGATGACCTCATGCTTTCCCCAGTCACACTCTGGGTTGGTCCTCTCGAGTGGTTATCATAGATATCCTCAAGATCTCGATCTCTGATCTCTCCTCTCATGGCTCCTAAGTCACTCGTACTTGAGCCTTGACTACATGCTTATCCATGCTATTTCTCTGGCCTTTTGGGCCATCTTTCTATCTTTCACTCCCTTAGGGTGTTTACTTTAGGAGGTACCATGCGTTTCTCTTTCATATGACCTCCTTTATTCACCTTAGCTTCTTTGCTAAAGGTCGATTCCTTTTCCTCCTTTCATCAATAGTTCTATATGAGGATTTCTTTATCCCATTCTCTATCATTTTCTTTCTTTCCATTAGCTGACAGTCTATTGTGGGGTCCACCTTTCTCTTACATTCCTGTCAATACGGGACTAGGTAAATCACACATGTTATACTCGTGTGACGTCATCTGTAACTTTTTTCATCCCCATACCCATACCATTAGGGTTTAGGTTCGCTACCAACTCCAGCTTACCTTGGTTGTTGTGATCTTTCACGGCTTATCCAAGTTTTCTTTTCCTTGAACTTCATTTTTTTCTTACCTTGCTTTCTCTTCTTGTTTTCTTCATAATCCTCGTTCTTACTTCTCCTTTCTTCTAACACCTTACTTCATTTAGGCGTTAGAATTTTCTTTCTTCTCATTTTACTGGCTGTGCTCATAGAAGTTTATAAGCTTGACCAATTCTTTTCCTTATTCCTGTACTCCTTCCATCGAGTACTCAGGTTCCTTCCTGTCTTAGTTCCCACATTTCTTGCTTTTTGCATATGGGTCTCTTTCGATTAGCCTTCCTCGACTCTTCTTTCCATGATATCTTCTCTTTTTCCTCCAAATCAAGGTTTATTTATCGCGGACAACACCTTTCCTTACCATCCATTGTCTCACAATCTTATTCAAGCACAGCTACTTCCATTTTACCTTTGGCTTAACTTCATCTCCCACATCCTTTCTTCAATTATCATTCTTCGAGGAGGCTATCCTTAGATTTGAGTTGCTCCCCTCCGTCTAAAATTTTCAACTCATCTTTTACACTCCTTAACTCCTTACTTTTAATTCCTTCTATCTCACTCTTTCATCTTGCTTCCATCTTTTTGTCTTCTCCAGTTTCAATTATCATCCTTGTTTTATCCTCACTCTTTCTTCGACTCTTAGCTAAGTCCATCCACTTTCCTCTTAGCTGAGTTCAAATCTCCTTATTATTTCTATCATCATTATTATTATTGTCCTCATCATCCTTTCACCTTCGTTTACTCTTCCATACTTTGGTACCTTTATTCCTTTGTCTCTCTTTTCTTCTCTTCTATTCATTTCTTACTTGTATCTAGGGTAGGTAAGTAGTGAAAAGTCTACTACCCATTATCTTTAGGATACAAGTATCTCCATTAACTTGTTTTCTTCGAGTGTTTTCTTCTCTTTTCTTTTCTCTAATTTTTTCTTTCTATCCAACCTCCTTATCTCTTCTTTTTAACTTAAGTAGTCGGGGGTCTTTTCTTCCTTTCTTTTCACCAATTCACATTCTTAACCCTTCTTTTCTCTGTAGTTCTATTTTCTAATCATCCTTGTTTATTCTTTCTTCTTTCTACTTATTCGTAGTATGATGTAGTGCCTTGGCTTGACTTGAATTTGTGGTTCATTATGCTCGACTTTCTTTAGCTAATATATGTTTCTAAGTCTTTTATTCGATTTGCATCACTAAGTTTTTTCTTAATCCTCTTTCTAGGCCTTTCTAAACCTCTTTGTATTCTCTTTCTTTAACCTATTCATAGGTTATCTTCTTAGGTTTTGCCTTAATCTCTAACTTCCTACATCTTACTCTTTACTAGCTCTACCCAGTCTTTTCAAGATTATTAACCTATGGTTCATTATGAAATTATTGCTAGTTAAAGTTGAAGTTTTCTAAGGTGTATTATGCTTTTCTCTTTTAAGGCTCTATTCCTAATAGCCTATACTTAGTTCATCAATTGAACTAAGTTTTTCTTCTTTCTAGGACTTATTCATCTTTTGTTAGCCTAGGATTTTCATTTACCTAAAGTTTTATGCTTTCTTTCTTTCTTAAGAAAGCTTTCGTACTACATCACGATATCTCTTATATCCCTTGTTTAAGGGGTTTTTTTTTCCTTTCTTTTCCACTTCTCCTTTCTCACCAGTTCCTTCTGGTGATGTCTTCTCAACTCTGGGGAAAATTCTTTTCGTGCTCTTTATTTGCACGCTTGTAGGAATTTCCATCATTATCATGCATTCTACCCTTTCCGCTTGCTTACTTCCCATTGACCCTATCATGGTAATTTCTTATTATCCTTTGGGGGTCTCCTCCTTTTTATTCTTAATGCTTGCTAAGTGATAAGGGTTCATTACCTTTAACCTCTTATGAGTGGAGGTTTTCTAGCTTATCTCTTTCTCTTTATCCGTTTCCTCCATCTCCAATTCCTTTCTCTCCTTTCATCATTATCTCCTCTTAATATTGGCATCCAATGGTTAGACAAGTAGTAATAAATCTACTACTCGTCGACCATTTGGATGTGATCTCTTTTCATCCCTTTCTCATTCTGTTCCTTAGTTTCCCTTATCATTAGGTCCCAAGGCTGAGTGTATAGTGTAAGGTCCACTATGCATCTTTTATACGGATATGAGGTCTTTTTCCATTACTCATGCTCCATCTTGCCAACCTTACTTTCCTCCTTCTCATCGTTTCTCGAGAATGGCTTCACTCTTGTCCTTCTCCCTTATCATCCTTTTTGCCATCCTCGAGTGACTCTTCGCCAATTGTGATCTTAGACTCATCCAATCTCTTCCAAATGCCTTGGGCAATTCCTTCTCGAGTGATCCTTTCCTAAAATCTACACACATAGTGTAGAAGGTGGGAAATGTCAAATTGGTTCGTTGGAAGGCTTCAAGTTATCTTCTTCTTGAGATTTTCCACCTCCGTTGCCCTTTTCAGCGGCCATCCATCTTAAATCTTGGAGTCCCCGAGCGCTAATCCTTTTGACTCCAGGTGGTCTCTTTTTCATCAACCTCTGCCCCTTTTTCTTTCACCATTTAAGTATAAATGGTGTAGGAATGAGAGAAGTCAGCTAGCCTTTACCGTTGTCTCTCTCTCAATTTCCACCCACTCCCAAGAGCATTCTCCAGGCAATCTGTTGGCTCATCCCTCCAGACTTGCCAACTTGTGGGCTTATCCCTCCAAGGTTACCACGGTGTCGGGTCGAGCCTAACCACCTCAAATAATGCCCCAAGGTCCAGGTGTTCGAGTGCCAGAACCAAAATATGTTATTCGCTATGTTCGCGCATACAATTATAGGAGGGATGTTCAGTACTAATTCTTATAGTACTGTTGGGGGGCATCACAACATTCTACAAACCTTGGCCACCAAGGGTTTTGTTACTCCTAAGAATACACCTGTGACTGACACCTCGATAATTCCAAACTAAGATAAACATAGGATTATGAGCTACTTCGGGGCATTGCACGACATCCCCTACGTGCTCGGTCTTTTCTTTTCTCTTCAGGCTCGTTCCCATTCCTTATACCTCTCGAGGGCTTGTAGCTATTATGAATTGAGGGACCCTCTTGTTAATGATCATCATCACTGACTGCTAGTTTTTTTTCTTGTGTGTTTCCAATGTCTTTTTAAGTATTGGAGACATTTAAAGCCTTGATAATCTGCCTTAAAAGCCAACACTGTTGTAGTTCTTGCCCTGAGTGATTCTTTAAGAGGTGATAATCTTGTATGTTGAATGCGATGACATGCGGTAGAAATGTCAGAAGAAGGATCTTGATCTATACTATGGTAGTTACTAGGCGCTATAGACGGTGATGGGTATTCCCCATTTCCTCGTTCCTATGTTTTATTATGGTCAAGGCTCTCTTCAGTGGGTCTTAAAAATGACCCAGATCCCCCAAGGCTAATGTTGATGAGATTTGAGAGAATACTCCATCTAGAGAAATTTGGCTTCTTCCCATCCGAGCTCCTTGGTGCGAGTTTAATCTCGTTCTCGGATTTATGTTATGACCCTGGAACTCCATTGGGTTGCTCCACCCGATCCTCTAGTTGTGCACTAGGTGGGGAAGAGTTCAAGGAAGATGTCTTGTTTGGAGAAAAGCTTGGAGGTTTCGGTTTTTCAAAAGACTGTATTTTATCATTTGTGTTACTACCTGCATGCATGATTGTCTTTCCATGTGTTGAAGGAAAGTTTTTTTCTCCCTATTTTCACGTGTAATAAAGATAATACTATTTTTTTGTAAGTTTATTCCTTCAGCTTTCTTTTCCATAGGTGTGGATTTCACCTCTTCGGAGATTTCATTGTTACCCTTATTAACAGCTAGGCAATTCTCTTTCTCCAATGCTAGGCATCCTTCTCCCCTTAGTATTTCAAATAAAGAGCCAGTGTTTTCAACTACCCCATACTCTACTGTTTGAGGAGCTTTTTTCTGTCCTGCAATTTTCACTTCTTTCCTTTGTGGGTAAAACTTCTTCTTAGCATGCTCTATTTCAAAATTTGAAGATCCTTTAACTGTGTAAGAGTTTTCTCGTAAGTTTTTTCTCCTCGCCACATTTGAATTTTGTTTTCTTTTTCTTTTTTGGACTAGCATCCATGAACCATAATCATCTCCCTTCTCTAACACTTTCCCTTATAAATCTGGGTTTATTGAAGGTTTTTCAAAGACCTAGGTTTGTTCCTTTGGAGAGGTAGGTGCACCCATTAATTCTGAAGGAACAGGAAGAGTAATGACTTGCCTTTCTGGACAGAAATCTTTTCTATGACCAATCTTTTCGTAATGAAAGCAAAGAAGTTCAATGCCCTCATAAAATGATGTTTTGCTTCTACCCTTCAACTGAAATAGAGTTTCTCAAAGGTTTATCTAGATTAACCTGAACATACAAACAAGCAAACTTACCTCATTCCTCAGTTAAAGGAGCAATATCAACTTTCAACAATCCACCTAAGCTTTTACCTATTTTGGATAGAATCTCCACATCATAATACTTAATAGGGAGTTCAGATAAACACACCCACATAGCTACCGAAGAGAAGTTAGCTTTAGAAGCTGTAAAGTTTGGTGACCACTTCTGATTGCCAAAAATTTCCCACCCACAAACCATAGGCCATTCTTGATCACATAGTCATAGTCTTCATTAGATTAGAATTTGATCAGAAAGAAATCATACCCCAAATCAAAGACGAAATTTTTTTCTTATGTTTTCCAGATTTTGTTGAGTTTATAGACAATACGCTAGTATCCTACTGTTTTTCCAAACACTTTGACAATGAGTGTCTTGCTCCATTTGGCTCCTATTCTTTGTTTCTCTTCCCTAATGAGGGTAATATCCAGAGTTTTATCCTTTGATTGAGAGTTGTCATCAATCTCCAAGGATTCTAAGTCGGTTTTAACGATTTATGTAGACGAGGAAATCTGCTCATAGCCTCTGAAAGTCATACCTAGGAGACAATCTTTGTAGGACATGACGTTTCTTGTTCTGGTTGATGTTGATTTTCGTTTCTCATCTCGTTCACTTTCTTGTTGCTACACAATAAATCTTTTTCTTCTTACATAGTCACCCCAGTTTGTAAGCAAGTTGATTATTGAGAGTTGAGAATCAAGAAGAAGAAGAGTTGGTTTTTTAATATGAGTTTTAACACCTCTCAAATTCCTCTTTCAAAATCCACCTAAATTGATATTTTTTTTTATATTCCTTCACCTAAACAATTAGCTATTCATATTAATTTAGTTTTCTTTTAAGTTCAACTTTTATATTTTTAATTTTAATGATAAAAACTTATTTTTAAAGTATATATTCTTTAATGTTATTATAATGACACCCATATTACATATTTTTGTACTTTAATATTGATTTTTTATTATTTAAGTTTTTAATTTCTAAAAACTCTCCATCCAAACAAAATAATTATAAATATTGTCATTTTAAATTGATAAATTTTTAAATGCCTTCTCTTTAAAATTCTTAAAACTTTTAAAAATTATCATCTAAACACACTCTTACCTCTTGTTTGGTTGGAGGATTTAGGAGTAAAGGGGGATTAGAAGGAATTTTATTTGTTTGGGTATGAGGGGTGAGAGGAGGAGGATAAAAATCCTCCTAAACCCTCATATCCCACTCCCCCAAATCGGGGTCTTTTGGGGGAGTGGCCTTTTTTTTTGACAACTTTGTCTTTGATTCAAGTTTTACTTTCATTGTGTCCTGTCTTGTTTCTTTTTTTTTTTTCCTCTTTTTTGTTCTTATTTTACCTCATTGAATAATCACATTTGTAACATAATTTGTGAAAGAAGAAATACATAATAAAAGCATGCTTGATATGGAGTCAAGCCATATTAACTCTATCAAAATTTATTTTGAAAATTTTTATTTTATCTAAATATTTTTATTTAAAAATTCATATAATAATGGGATTATATTTTTAATTAAAAATAATATCTAAATATTTTAATTTAAAAAGAGACAATCATATATTATATCATTTTAGAAATAAAGATAATTTGATAATATCTATGCATTAAGCTTCTCCTTACTCCTCTTCCAACCAAACAGGAAAAAAAATGAATTATCCTCCTCTATCATCCTCTAAAATCCCTCTCTCTCCTCTCCCCCCTCACTCCTCTCCTCCCCCTTTGAACCAAACAAAGGTTTAAAGAAATAGGATGTTTGGAATCATGAGAGATTAAGTTTAAATCTAGTTAAGCATGGATTTGATTTGATTAATATTGTTCTGATTTGATTTGCTTAGTTTTTTACTTCCTTAATTAATTTGTTTCATAGTTATACTATTTGATACGTGATGAAAATTGTTTAATTTATGAATATGATTTCTTCATCTAACATAATATGTAACCTCATAAAAAAATCTTAATTTGATTTTATTGTTAATGTCTTAATTTGTAGTCATGTACCGTCCAGCGACTAATGGCCCATAAATGCGAAGTAAAATTGTTCAATCGGAATTATAAGAGAGTCATGTGGCTCTTAAATTCCATGTCGAGGCACCTTTCGCCCTTCGTCTAGATGCCTTCTACCAAGTAAGATTTCGCCTCTCGGATAGACAACGAAAGACGTCCTTCTATTGTTTTTTTGTTTGTTCTAGTCACGTGCTATTGTCATTGACTAGGGACTAGTGGAATATTTCGGTTTAGTTCTGGATCGTCTTTGAATTTATGGTTCCAGTTTTTAGATTCTTGTAACTGTAATCGTAAAGTAAAGGTGTGGTTCTTGTTTTGATTCAATTTCAAAGCGATTTCAATTCGATTTCGATTTCATTCTTAAATTAAAAAAAATTTATTTTTTGCTTCTAAAAGTTAGTAAAATTTAAAGTTAGATCTATAACTTTAAAAAAAAAAAAAAACTTCGGAGTAACCAAACCAAAACCTTAAAGAGGTAAGGTTCCAGTTCAATTTCAAACCATAAAATTCTCCTGACCATTGATTCGATTCTACCATTTGAATCGAACCATAATTAGGCCAACTAAGAACTTCCTAGGTTCATGCGAGCGACGCAAGTGCTAGTGCTCCAAAGCCGAAGGTGTGAAAATGGCCCGTCGTACTGTCACTTAACTCATGAGTAACTTTGGTCCAAACCGAGGGCCCTTTTTTCAATTCTTTATTTTTGTAAACACAAAATAACAATACAAGGTCGCAATAGAAGTTTGGGTGTTATTTTGTAATAAAAAAAAAAAACAAAGTTTGGACCTTATCTGCATATTCTAAGATGGTACGAGGAGGGCTTAATTAAGTCATTTAAAACGATACTCATAATCTCATACAAGAATAACAACATCATACCTAAAATTTAAAAATGATTTTAACCCAAATCTGACCCAAATTGGAAAAAGTCCGACTTCAAAATCTTGAACTTGAAATATCCCAAACCTCAACTTGACCTACCATTCTCCAACTCGGCGCGAATCAGGAGCATTAGATTTTGTTTTCAGTTTTCCGGAACCTTTCCCAAGGTAAAGCAGATCCAACGCCCTTTAAACTATACATATTTATTTGATGAAGAATGTCATGAAACAAATTAATAATCAGATAGAGAAAGTTATTAAACGGTTGAACTTGAATGCATACAATTGCATTACAACCTTTATGGTACTACTAAATTTATACTTTCTCTGTTCCAAAATCATTATTTTTTTAAAGGATTTTATAAGATAAAAAAATAGATTTTTTTTGTTAAAATTTATGTATTTTTTATTTATTTTTTATATTATTTTTTATTTAACTTTTCTCTTATTTATGATAAAAAATAAAATAAAAAAATATGTATTTAATGATAACAAAATTTTAAAAAATTAAAATAATATTATATTAATTTTATAAAATTGATAAATATTTTTTAACAAAAAAAATTATAAACTTATCATAATTTTGACCATTATTTATAATAAGATTATAAAGTTGTAAATTTTTTGAAGATAAAATTTAAAAAGTACAAATCTTAAACTTTTCAAAATATATTTTTTGAAAATTTAATTCTATATATATTTCTTATAATTAATGTTCAAAATTATGATAGGTTGACCGATAAGATATAGCTAAATAGGGACACAGTGAGTAAAAAATAACAATTATTTTAAGACAGATAAGCATGCTCTATTATTACAACTGTCTTCTCAAATTAATCTAGTTAGATAGCTCTGTCCTGTCTGGTTTGTATGTTTTCACTAGAAGCCCCATCTCGACGAATCTCTCTTCCAAATTCCAAGTTCCAACCCACTCATCCCCCATCTCTCTGTCTTTGCTCCTAATTCCAAACCCTTCCTCTGGCCTTAGCCTCCTAACGCCCGAGCCAGCTCAAACATGGGCGTTTTCTATCATCCCTCGACATTTCTTTTCATTTCCTTCCTGCTCATTACCCCTTTATTCGCGGATAATAACAATAACAACAACAATCAAACTAAAAATAATAATATTGCTGTTGATATTGGTAACATCAACGCATCAAATCCTTCCCCATCAGCGCCAGTAGTTAAAGAAGAAGAAATAAGACCCAATTCTTCTTCTTTCAAACCAAGCATTGCTGTCATTGTCGGTGTTCTTACAACCTTGTTCTCCATCACTTTTCTTCTCCTTCTTTACGCCAAGCACTGCAAGAGGAATAGTGGTCGCTTCATTGGTTACAGCCATGGTTCAGCATTTGCAAGAACGGCTTCAGCAAGGAAGAATTCGGGGATCAGCCGGGCGGTGGTGGAGTCACTGCCTCTGTTTCGGTTCAGTTCTCTCAGTGGTCAAAAAGATGGACTTGAGTGCGCTGTTTGCTTGACCAGATTCGAACCCAGAGAGCTTCTTCGACTCCTTCCCAAATGCAAACACGCTTTCCATGTCGAGTGCGTCGATACTTGGCTTGACGCCCACTCTACTTGCCCTCTTTGTCGATACCGAGTTGACCCAGAAGACATCCTCTTAATCATTGAAGAAGAAAACTCTTCAACCCAAAACCAAGATCCGGCTGCTACTGCCTCTCCCCCTGCTGCTGCTGTTTCCATTTCATCTTCTTCTTGTTTCGACTTTCAGGGTAGTAGTGAGTCAGAGTGCTCAAGGACTCGACAGGTTTCGGGTCGGCACTCGTACGCTGGAGAACGAGAAAGAACCACAGCAACAATGACGACGTCGTTTAGAAGATCACTGGACAGTTTTGCAGCAAGAGGCTCAGGTTCAGGCGGTGGATATAGAAAAGACGGCCTTCTTCTTTCGTTAAGGGAGGATGAGAAGAGCAGATTGGAGCATCGAATAATCGTGTCGGGTACGGGTAGTGCTGGTACTGGTGGAGGAAACGGATCGGGTTTAGTCCGAAGTGGGTTCCACCAAAGATGGAGCGACGTACAGCCGTCAGATCTGTTGTATCTACGGTCAGAAATGATCATAAGTCAGAACCGTAGATTAGGAAAAGGTTCATCGGTAGAGGCAGAGGTAAAAAACAAAAATAATAGTAATAAAAATATGATGATTATTTATAATAGCAGCAGCAATGATAAAGGCGGAAATGGGAATGGCAATGGGTCAGGTTCAGGTTCAGAAACAGAGAAGAGCGTCGGAATCGATGAGATTGGTAGTCGAAGCATAATAAATTCAAGAAGTGTGTCGGAAATCACGGGCCTAAGTAGGTTTTCGAGCAAAGTGACAAGTAACATTAGTAATTACTATAATAATAATAATAATAATAATAACAACAGCAACAGCGACGACAGCGATGGCCATTATCAGCGTCGACAAGGACAGGCCGTCGCAACAGCAGGGCTTGTGTCCAGGTGGTTGGCGTGGATCTCTTCTACGTCGCATTCGGATGGGCAATCACAGCCTGTTTCTACCAATGCTGCCTTCCCTTAATTACTAGTACTAGTACTACCTTCAAATTCATTTTTCTCTTTTATACTTTTCATGTGTTAAAATTTTGTTCCTGGTGCATGGTAGTAGAATAAATGTTTTCGTACTACACTACCACGGATGGCAGTTGCACATGGATCAAAGTTAAGCAGTACTAACAGATTTTTATTTATTGTTTTTTTAAATTCCTCTCTCCCATTATTTATTTACTAGAGGATCAATGATCCACGCTTTTGATTAGTTATCATGAATTAAAACCAAATATAAAATTTACTAGTTTGTAAATAAGAAAATTTTAAAAAAATTTTATGGTTACAGAAAATTTAAAATTATATTTAGTATATGAAAATATTTTTATTTTATTCTCTAAAAAATATAAAAAAAATCTCTATCTAAAAGATATATAATTTATAGAAATATATATATATTTTAAAAAATAAAAATAAAAATTAACTTAAAATTAAAAATAATTTTTTAATTTCATTTTTAAATCCGTTTTCGTTTTTATTTTCATTTTTTAAAATATATATACATTTTCTCTCATAAGACGAATCTTAGATGATAGTTTTTTGTAATTTTTAAAGAATAAAAATATAAAATATTTTCTCATACTAAATATAACCTAAATTTTTAAAATTTGTAACTCCTACTTAATTGAATGTATGAGATCATCACTTATTACATGTCGTATGAATCCATTAGTTTTAAAATCAAGGAAATTCTATTAGCTTCAAAATGTTGTAAACTTGGTTGCCAGACTTAAGTTACAATTACAACTTACCATCCACATCAAATTGTCTAGTTCAGCTTTCTATTCCTAAGCTTTAAAATTAGATTTTCTGTTGTTTTGTAATTTTCCTTAAGGTCCAATTACACATGTATTTATGGGTATTACTTAAAATCTTAATTTAAGAAACATTTTTGGGTGGTGTAATTATCTTATTTTAATGCACACCTGTTTCTAGTTCTTTTGCATAAATCAATCGTGTTTACTACCTTTTCAAAAAAAGTATTTACTACCTTTCTAAAAAAAAATAATAAGTTTTTTCTTAACAGCAAAAGAACTCAAATTTAACTCGAACTTAGAAGCTTAAGACCAAGGTTAGCCATTTATAATATGGGCTTCTTTCCTCATCTAAGGCAAGACCCGATATTTAGATCTTATTTTGTTGTTCAAACTCTCTCAATTTTTTAGTAGACTTTCGAATTTAGACGAGTAATTAGATTATTGAACAACTTTGCTTTAAATACATTTAAAAACTCTACTAATATTTGTTGTACCCAAACTCGAAACGAAAGGGTTGATACCAATCCCGCTAGATAAAGCCCAAGATATTAAGTAAGGCATGACATAAAAAGCATGAAGCTATATTTGGGAGAACAGTGAGATTGGTCTTAATGAGATTAAAATGATAAAATTAGTTACTGTACATGTGAGATTGAAATTACAACAATGATAATAAAACTAGTGATAGAAAAATATGTATTTAGTAAAACAATAGTAGCGATGAGATAAAAATTAGAAATGACCATAATAAGTGTAATTAATAAGGTAAAATTTAAGAAAAAGGTAATAAAGGGGAAAAAAAAACCAATTGCTCCCACTAGAACAAAATGCTTTGATAGGAATTCACTAGCCCACTGTAGGTCTAGTCAACCATGTAGGCCAATTGGCTCCAATGGATGATGTCAAAGGCTTAAATGTTGAATGAGAAATTGTCTGATTAAACATGGCAAAGAGAGAGATATATGAGTTTGTGGGAAGCTTGATTCCCACATTGCTTCGAAAAGGCTTAGAAAATGGGTCTAAATGTGTAAACCCAACTAGGAGTGGTAACAAGTTTTGTTGTCACTGAGCCTCGCGCGCATGCGAGGATGCAAATCCCAGCTCCAGGTCTATAGGTTAGAAGGGTGAAGGTGTACAAAATGTCGGACTCTTGGCCTCGCGCAAGCCGAGTTTTGTAGCCCAGTTTGAATTTTTCTAAACCAGATTGATGATAAAGGAGACTTAGTCAGCAAAAGACTAAGTCTTTGCCTGGCTTCATGACCCTTCATTTTCTTGTGTTTTCTCAAACCTTCCTTCTAACTCTTATGTAGAGGTGTCCATGGGTCGGGTTCGGGCCGGGCCGGGCTTGAGTAAAATTTCACAAAATCTTTGATTGTCCAAGCCCGGCCCGGCCCGGTATTTCGGGCCTACTCTTCTGTCCAAGTCCGGCTCTAACATATTTATATAAGTCCGAGGTCCGTCCAAAAACCCGTTTTTTATTTTTTTCGGACACTAATTTTAAAAATTAATTTATATTAATTTATATTGTAAATAAAAGTAAATCAATACATTTAAGAAATTATTATCTAAGCAATTTTTACAAAGTTAACAAAGTCTAAATACAAATAATATTTGAAAATATCAATATCATATACAAAAAAAAAAGAAAAATAATACATTAACAAATAAAATAAATATATAAAAATATATTTATATTAAATCAATAGTAAAACGGGCCGGGCCGGATTCGGGCTTTTATACCTATGACCAAGAAAATGGGCCTAAAAATTTTGTCCAAACCCGGCGCTTAAATTTAAAATTCTTGTCCAAATCCTCCCAAATATCGGGAGGGCTTACAGGCTCGGGCGGGTAGCCTGACCCTTGGACAGCTCTATTCCTATGCACTTACAATTACTTTTATTTCCTTTATCCCAACTTTACTTTCATGAACTGACTTACTCCTTGATTCCAACTTAAGTTAACCATATCCTTAATCTTAATCAACTTATTTTATAAACAATATTAATGATTCCAATAGACTCCCTAATTCACTTAAATAATAGTTATACTTAATCATTAATTACACATTAGATCGATTCCTCCATGCAGGGGCGAATTTACAGTGGGGGCAGTGGGGGCAGCTGCCCCCACTGAAATCCTACAATCCCCTTAATATATGTACAAAATTTAGTTCAGAATTTCTTGTTCTTTATTATTGCCCATACTGAGTTAACATATTATAATAGAAATATATGATATTCGATCTAAACTCAAATAATAAAAGGGATAAAAAAGAGAAAAGACAACTCTTTTTTACATTTTTTTTTCTTTGGGGTCCCATTGTTACCATCTTCTCTTTCTTTTCAATCTTTTTCTCTCTTTTTGATTTCTAGCTAGGTTCCACTATCTTTTCTTCTCTATTACATTTTTGTGTGTTATTTAAAATTTTTTTTTTCAACCCCATACCCATTAGTCACCATCTCTATATATTTCTCTTTCCTTTCTCAAATAAAAGTTGAATTAAAGTGAACCATATTTTCATCAAATGTTTAGTAAATGTGATATTTTATTAATTTATTATTATTTTATAATTTCTTAATATGATGAAATATTTTATTGTTTGAAATTTTTTATAATGATGGAATCATTTAATTTAGAAATTAGAAATCATTGAATTTATTTATATTTATATGAATAGTAATTAACATTTAAATTTAATACTAATATCTTACTCTATTTTGAAATTGAAGAAAATAGTTAACATTTTTTTAGTTATTTGTTCATTATTATATTAATTTATTTAGTAAGATTGATATACAAAATATAGGACATGTAATTATATTTTTATAAGTGTAATTAGTGATTTTCGTATAATTCCATTTGAATATAATTTTTTTATTCCTTTGGAAACTATAAAACTTATTTATTAATTATGGAGAAATATCTTACAAAGAGGAAGTCATCAATTTTAGAGGATTCTTATATATATGAATGATTGATTGGTTATCTATATAAAGAGAGAGAGAGAGAGAGAGATCTATATATATATATATATATATATATTTCGTAATATTGCTAATAAAAAGATTTTACAATGCTTTCAAGCTATGAATCTTCAGAAAACGATTGTATTTGTAGTGCATTATCTTCTTGTAACATGTTTTATAATTATGCACTTGACTTATATTATGCATTTGGATTATGTTATATTTATAGGTTTTACATCACTCTCTTCCAATAAAAATGTTATTTATTGACTTTTTTCTCATCAAACTTTTCAAACTATGACTTCTATATTATTTTAAATATTTTAGTTATTTAATTTTTATATAAAATACACATATTTAATCCCAAGTTTGTAGAACATTATTTTTATATTATCAAATATAAATATAAAATAAAATGAAGTCAAAGTTCGAAAAATTTGACTTAAAAAAATCAATAAGTGACAATTTTAATGGGATAAAAATAATTAGTATTAATTTTGCCCCCATTACTTAAAATTTCTGGATCCGCCCCTGCCTCCATGTATACTTTGTATCAATAGACCTCGATATCGTTTATGATTTTTTCATCCAAAAAAAAAAGATATCGTTTATGATTTATTTCTCCAACTTCATCACTTTATTTTAGGATTCAAATTTTTTTTTGGAAATTTTATGTCTCTCATACCAAAGTAAATGATTTTTAGGGTTCAAATTGATACGAAAAGTACGGTAAAGATTCGGGTCTCACAGATGATTCGACAATAATGTCATCCTTTCTAAATATTGTTAGAACTGTATCTTCCATGGATGATATGATTTGAGAGGATTTCTATGCTATACTCTGCTCTGTATACTATTCATCAATTTATACTCTCAGATATGATTAAATATAATAGTACATGCTATCTCAAAATTTTTTTATTGATTCTTTGTGAAACACGAATTTTTTTGTACATTCCATACTTACGAGAATAGTGAAGGACAACATATTGGTACGGGTGATATTAATTTTCGAAGAGAAGTTAAGCCTTGGAATAGTAGTGAAGTTCAATAAGTAATTCGTAGCCTAAGTCGAAGTCTATTGGAAAAGATATTGAAAATATGACCAATAGGAGTTGGAAGATAAGGTAATTGCCGATGTATGGATAACTAAGGGTAAATCAAGAACCAAATCCTAATTTGGTCCGTATACTCATGGAGCTTGTATTTCTCAAATGTGAGAGAACCGAGTCAAACTTCCTCTAGGTCCATGATCGATGATTGTGGGGTCCAATGGAAAAGAAGATCGGAGAATCAGACCCGAGACAAGAATTGAGAAAAAGAAGAAGGTTTAGCGTGGGAATTGAATAGGTCTGGCTTTGGACCTGTGTTGTTGGAGGCTGAGCCTCCCTTCTTTATTTTCTTCTCTTCTATTCTCTTTTCTTATTGTTTTTCTTCTCTTTTTCTTTTCTCTTCCACCATTTCCACATCTTTGACCCTAGCCACCACCCAAAGCTCCACCTAAACTCAATCCTAAACACTCTCAATCAATCCTTTAGCCCTGTTAAACAAAGATTTAAAGATAAAATCTAAAGTTTTGGAGGTTTGATAAAAAAAACCAAATAGGCATTTTGGAGAAATTACAAATTTAGACAATCTAACTTTCGGATCAATGTGAGTTTCTACTATGTTGTTTTACTCACCTCAAACTTCAATTTGCTTCTTTACTTGCTTTCATCCATGCATTGGTCTGGGAGAAATCATAGCTTAAAATTAAGGTAGGGTTTTTGGGTTAAATAGTGATTAGATTTAATTTTTAAGGAAATTGAACCAATGATTCTCATTTTTATTGCCATGATCTTGTTGTGGATGCTATTAGGATGTCGTGTCTCGATTAGTAGCTTGATCCATGGAGAAACGAGCACAGGAAAATTGGAAGAACCCATTATCATTTTTCTGACTTCGGGTTTAGAGTTGGACTTAACTTTTGGAGGTGTGTGGGCCTATTTGACCAACTCTAGTGTAAGAGCCATGCTCTTAGGGGCCACAACCCCAGCTAGCCAGGCTAGGACCGCAGTCCAGCTCCACTGCAGCTTAGATGGTGAGAGGCGTGCTCTTAGGAGCAACAAAACCCCTTGGTGCCAGGGTTCCTAAAGGGCTGCAGTCACGTTGGGACTCGAATTTCCTGGGCCTTGGGGAGACAATACCTTGGAGTGGGCTAGTGCAGTGGAGCTGGACTGCGGTCCTGGCCTGGCTAGCTGGGGTTATGGCCCCTAAGAGCACGGCTCTTACATCTAGTGCCCGACTTATTAGTCAGGCGTCGAACTTGTCCCCGTTTTCCTGAGCATATTTTCATCATTTTTTGCAAAAGGTCCGTTTTTTACCTGAAACTTCTCCAACACTTTTCTAAGCCTTAAATCGCTTTTGAACCCTAATTTTGAGCATCCTAGAGCCTTGAAATGATATAGGAGAATTCAAATTAGATTTCCAATGTGTTTCTCTATGTATAAGGGTTTTGGACGATCAATTACGGTGACAAACCGGAGATTGTTCATTGTGGAGTTCTTATGAGTATATGAACCTCTCAATACTATGAGTGGCCTAAATTTCATTATTTAGCAACTAGGGCTAAATAGTTTTAAATAATAAATGATTTATAAATTATTTTATATTATTCGAGATTAGGGTAGTCCTTTGTAAACGTGATTTTTATGTTACACTGATTTATTGGTGGGGATGATTTATCAAAATGTTATGTGTGTGTGTGTGTATTTTATGAGTTGAGCACCCTATAGGGTAAGATTTTATATTGTGATAAGTGATCCCTATACGACACAGCTCAATGCTCTTTTTGGAGTGAGTGGACCGAGATGGGCATGCCAGCCTAGTAGGTTACTGTGAGCTGCCTAGCAGAGGGGTGTTGTGACCTAACTGGCCTTGGAGTGAAAGGCATGTAGGGTAATTCATCAAGATATGAGTAGCTGTATCCATTTGTAGCGATGGCACTGATGCGTGTCGCAAAGCACCAAAAATAACCTCACTACTCTAACATGTAGTTAGGGAAGCAAAAGTCGATCCCACAAGGAGCTATCCAATTTATCATTACTCTCACAAAGCATATATCAAACTAAACAAGAATTTAAAGAGGGGGTTTTGTATTGGTGTTGGAAATAAAATATAAGGAGTTATCAAGTATGGTAATAATAATGCAATGTATGATAAAATAAAACCTCCAATCTATTATATGAACAATCTTTCAACCTAGCACTTGATCATTGATTCACTAACCAAACATTCTACTCATTAATTGGTTAACCCCATGGATTAGAAACCAGCTTCAAATCTATGGATCTTTCCTAATGTTGATTAACCATGAATCTAAGTTCATTATTAATCCTTCCTCTTATGGCTAATTTGAATCCCAGCAATCCAAATTCAAGCCTAGAAAAGCAATAAGCTAGTGAAAGATGAAAGCTAACAACAATCAATAACAAACCCAGCATTCATTATTCAAATTGCATCTTCAAATCTCTTTGAATGTAAAAACATCCTCTTGCTACTCAAGTTCTAAGAAATCACCAAACTCTAGCATTGGAGTTCAAAGATTAGCATGCTAATGAGCTACTCAATCAATCATTTTCAACTAATCAACTAAGCAACCCAAAAGACAAGATAATAAACATGATTATCATCTTTAAAGCTCAAGAGATAGAAGAACAATCAATGAACAAGAAAGCATTAAGAACAAGAACCTTACAAGTGCAGATCAAAGTGATTGAATCTTATAATAGATTGGAGTTATAGAGTTTTGCTAAATGAAAATTGCAAGAAGTGAAAAACCCAGCAAAGACACAAACTTAAAACTCAACCAACCCTCCTATCCAGCTGCCTCTTATCCCTTTCGGCTCTCTGCCTCCAGCTGCCAGCCCACTCCTCCATTATTCCTCCTTAATAATTCCTCAGAGATAAGATAAGGAATCTTAAGGATAAAATAAAATAAAGTAGAGGCCATTATTGTAGAGAGGGAGACAAGTCTGAGGAGATTTGGGGATTTAACTCTGCCTCCTCTCCACTGAATCCCGGGATGTGTCTTTTAAGAATTTGATAGTGGAATGACAGCATTTAAATGGGTCTGCCGACATTTTGACTCTGTTAGCCGTCGACGTCTACTTGCTTGCCCGTCGACGTCTCTGCTTGTTTTCTTCATATTTTTCCCAGCTCGATTGATTCGTCGACATCTAAAGATGTGCACGTCGACGTCTAAGTGTTTAACCTTTAAGTATTCGAAGTCAGAAACTTCTACCCGTCGACGTCTAAAGACTAGCCGTCGACGTCTGGCATGGTGAACTCCCTGGAAATGTTGGCCGTGGACATCCAACTTCAATCCGTGGACGGTTGCTTTGAATTCCAGAATCATGGTTATCGAGTAGCTTGTCCGTCGACGTCTAGTGAGTTGGCCGTCGACGTCTATGCAGGTGCAGGTGATCCCGTGTCCATTACTCGAGCAGCCGTTGACGTCTAATGAGTTACCCGTCGACGGCTCTGCATGTTGATTCAATTAATCATGGAAATTGTCCCTTTTTAGTTCAAACTTCATTTGCCCTTTTAAGTACATCTACAAAGCAAAATTAAGCTAACTTAGGCCTCCCAGTATAAAAGTAGGAGAAACAGGAGTGATCTTAAATCCCAAATTAAGCAATAAAAAGGAGTTTAACAGGCACCATCGAGGAAAGAGGCTTATGAGATGTTTTCTATAACAAGA